>CM059437.1:96610200-97237700 GCA_030390025.1 Squalus acanthias
TACAAAGGGCAGGAAGTTTCAGCACATGCGAAACACTCTGGGGCATTTCTGAGAAACTTGATACTGAGTTATATAAATACAGGCCCTTTATTTTAGAACGTCGAGACCCAGCACAGGAAAAAGAAAAAATAACTCCATCCATCGAGCACTTTGTCACATCTCTGAGCATTTTACCCAAATTACTTTTTTTGGGACACAGATTTCAGATAATTGGCAAAAGAACCAGAGGGGAGATGAGGGGAAAAAAATTTACGCAGCGAGTTGTTGCGATCTGGAACGCGCTGCCTGAAAGGGCGGTGGAAGCAGATTAAATAGTAACTTTCAAAAGGGAATTGAATAAATACTTGAAAAGGAAAAATTTGCAGGTCTGTGGGGAAAGAGCAGGAGAGTGGGACTAATCGGAGAGAATCTACCAAAGAGCCGGCACAGGCACGATGGGCCGAATGGCCTCTTTCTGTGCTGCATCATTCTACAATTTTTGAAGTGTGGTCACTGTTGTTTTCGAAGTGCAGCAGAAACTGCGGCCACAGTAAGATCCCACCAACAGCAATGAGCAACTAATGGGAGTGTTGTCCAGGACACTAGGAAAACTCCCTGCGCTTCTTCAAATGATCCCGCCGGATCTTGAACACTCCCTCCGCACTGCACTGGGAGCGTCAGCCTGGACTCTGCGCTCAAGTCTCTGGAGTGCGGCTTGAACACACGACCTTCTGACTCAGAGGCGAGAGAGTGCCGCCCACTGAGCCAGGAGATCGGACTTGTCTCTCTTTAGCGACATAACGCTGAACATGCGAGATGTGTTTACAATAATGAGATGCAAATTACATCCTCACATTGACTGCTTAACAGAGAAACATAGAAGATAGGAGCAGGAGTAGGCCATTCGGCCCCTCGAGCCTGCTCTGCCATTCGATGAGATTATGGCTGATCATCCAAACTCAGTACCCTGTCCCTGCTTTCTCCCCATATCCCTTGATACCTTGATACTCACCAGAAATCTTTACCAACTACCCTTTGGGCCAACGATTCTCCTTTACGTTACCAGCCACCCTTCCAGTGTTGTCGGAACCACGATCTGGCAGAAAGTTGGGAGATCGAGCTATCAATACTTTCCTTCAGTATCCCACCCCTTATTTATTTCCAATTCTACTAAAACGCTTGCTTATCTTTCAGTTTTCAGTTCTGAGGAAGGGTTGCACCCAGAACATTATTTCCGGCTTTTCTTTTTCCTTTTATCTCTCCCACCTAGAGGAGCTGGTTACAGAGCTCTGTCGCTCACAGGCCACTGAGAGTCTTGTGGAAAATCTCGGAGTATTTTTTTCTGAGTCCCCCTGAGTGGTTGTAAGGACACAGCTGAAGCAGAGAGCCATTTTCACCTAATTATTGGGCTGGGGGAAGGAGGGAGGAGAGGGAGACGAAAGAGATGAGGAGGAAGAAAACAGCAAACTATTCCAACGCTCTCCTGGCCGGCCTCTCATCTTCCACCCTCTGTAAACGTCAGCTCATCCAAAACTCTGCTGCCCCGTGTCCTAACTCGCACCAAATCCCGTTCATCCATCACCCCTGTGCTCGCTGACCTACATTGACTCTCGGCCCACCAATACCTCGATTTCAAAATTCTCATCCTTGTTTTCAAATCCCTCCATGGCCCTCACCCCTCCCTATCTCTGTAATCTCCTCCAGCCCCACAACCTCTCCACCGCGTCCCCCCCCCCCCCAACCCCCCACCCCACCCCAACCTCCGAGATCTCTGCGCTCCTTCAATTCTGGCCTCTTGCGCATCCCCGATTTTCATCGCTCCACCATTGGCGGCCGTGCCTTCAGCTGCCTGGGCCCTAAGCTCTGGAATTCCCTCCCTCAACCTCTCCGCCTCTCTCTCCTCCTTTAAGACGCTCCTTAAACCTACCTCTTTGACCAAGCTTTTGGTCGCCTGTCCTAATATCTCCTTATGTGGCTCGGTGTCAAATTTTGTTTGATAATCGCTCCTGTGAAGCACCTTGGGACGTTTTACTACGTTAAAGGTGCTATATAAATACAAGTTGTTGTTGATGTAAAGTGAGGTAATGGGCACATTCTCAGACAGAAGTCGAACAACACATTATCCGTTGACATAAGAACATAAGAAACAGGTGCAGGAGTAGACCACACGGCCCCTCGAGCCTGCTCCGCCATTCAATAAGATCATGGCTGATCATCGACCTCAACTCCACTTTCCCGCCCGATCCCCATATCTCTTGATTCCCCGAGAGTCTAAAAATCTATCGATCTCAGCCTTGAATATACTCAATGACTCAGCATCCACAGCCCTGTGGAGCAGAGAATTCCAAAGATTCCCCACCCTCTGAGTGATCATTTACACTGTCCCAGAAAACAGAACGTGGCCATTTATTTCACAGCTCTGGAAGCTGAGAAACAGGGTAAGACTGGAACAGAGAACGAAACACAGAGAAACCTCGGGTAAGAAAGCTCCCCAGACAAAACCATCACCCGTAAAAAAAAATACACCAATGGAATCGTTCAAAAATACCATCCAGCAGGCAAAGTAACTTTAACATCCGCCACTAAATAATGAACTGATCGCGTCAGATTCTTCCTGCTCACAGGAGGAAGCTTTGAATTAGAATGCAAAGAACAGCATTGTCTCATCTGAAATCCTTCTTGTAGATCGTGTAAAATTGTTATTAGGATCTGAGTTTGGTTACGAATCCTTGAGTAAACACTGAAAGTGTTCGCACTCTCCCTCCAGATGCAGTATTACGTTTTCAATTAGAAGTTAACCATCTCACGTTGAGTCATTTGAATAATTCTAAAATGATATACCAGAACTGCGTAATAATTAATATTGCAGTACCCAGGCTACAGAACCGTTGGACACAGAAAATAAATACAATGAGGAAGCATTTTAATTAAGGACTTTCTACACAAGCTCATTTCTCACAAGAATGCTTCTTGTTTAAGGATGTCTCCTTGTTTGACATTTATTTCAGGCAAAAGAGAAGCATTTCTCTTGGTCAAGACTGCCAGAGAGGATTTGGCAAGAAACCAGACACTCTGTTCAGTTCTTCCAGACTCTGCACCCAAGCCGCCCCCCAATCCTAACCCTAACCCCCACCTGATTTCGCCTCTCTCCCTTCTCACAAAGGCTGAACCCAACTCAATGTTCAGCTCTAAGCTGTGCCTCAAATCTCAATTCTCCTCTATCACCAAAACCGCCTAATTCCACCTCCGCAACCTTGGCCATCTCTGCCTCGACCTCAGTCCCCCTGCTGCTGAAACCCTCGTCCACACTTCGGTCCCTCCCAGGCGCCACTTTTCCAAAGCTCTTCTGGCCAATTTCCACTGCGCCCAAAGTCCAAGTCCGTATCTCCGTCACCAACGCCTTATCCCATACCAAGTCCTGCTCACCTCGGTCAGCTCTGGCCCCCCACCCCCCGGCTAATCACCACCTCCCAGAATGGATCATCTTTCACAAATCCCTCGGTGACCTCTCCTCACCCGATTCCCCGCCACGTCCTCGCCGCCTTGCACCTTCCTTGGGCTTCTGAGTCCGGGGTGGGGGGGGGGCTAGGCAACACCCTTCACTCCGCACCGCTGTGCCATCCCAGGCAGACCCGGCAGCCCTCACTTTCCTGTTGCCGGCAAAACCCGGCAAATCTCAGCCAGCAAGCGGATCATCGAAATACGGCAGCTTTCGGCAATGACATTCAAAATGCAGGACCTTTTTTTTCACGTAAATGAATAAAAGTCAAAACCCAGATTTTACTCACCCAGCAAAAATGGTTAAGATAGCAGAACGAAAGCTGGAGCGATTATTGGTTAAACGTTCAAACTCTGGACAAGTCAACAACTTATTCACCCCGTCTGCAAAATATCGTTTTAGTCGCTAACCACTGGACCACAAACAACAGGAAAACCTTCGGTGTGGTTCATGAAGGATTTACAGTATTGCTGCTCTTTGCAAAGATAGACTTCAGACAGACTTGCATTTATACGGCGCCTTTCACCACCTCAGGACGTCCCAAAGCGCTTTACAGCCAATGAAGTACTTTTTGAAGTGTGGTCACTGTTATAATGTAGGAAACGCAGCAGCCAATTTACGCACAGCAAGCTCCCACAAACAGCAATGTGATAATGACCCAGATAATCTGTTTTAAGTGATGTTGGTTGAGGGATAAATATTGGCCAGGACACTGGGGAGAACTCCCCCTGCTCTTCTTCCAATAGTGCCGTGAGATCTTTTACGTCCACCTGAGAGAGCAGATGGGGCCTCGGTTTAACATCTCATCTGAAAGACGGCACCTCCGACAGTGCAGCACTCCCTCAGCACTGCACTGGGAGTGTCAGCCTGGATTTTTGTGTTCAAGTCTCTGGGAGTGGCAGTTACCGGAATTTTTTCCTCAATGGGTCGGTAGTTTATCCAGTAACTGAGCCCCATGGACAAGGAAGGCTCCTGGCTCGATCCTCGGTCTATGCTAAGTTTGCAGATCTACAATTGGTCTCAGCACCTTGCATTTTGCGGGGGGGGGGGGGCGGAAAGACAACGGTCAGCGCTCCCACTGCTGCTCATTATCCAGCATGCCCCCCCCCCACTGTAGGATGAGCCTGAGTCCCAGGTGTGGGCAGGATTGAGCACAGCTGTGATGTGTTCCCTACTCACCATCGCGTTGTCACCTGCAAGCACGCACCCACGAAGGGGTGTACACACATGTAATGACTACTTAGGTCATGTAAAGACAAAGGGGTAAAAATTCACTTGGTTGCGCCACCCGTTAGCGCCTTAAGAGGGCGCTAATGGGGCGCAAAGCCGCTAACGCCCGGGCGCAGCGATGTTTGCGCCGCTCGAGAACTTAACTTGAGATTGTGCGGCGGCGCTAAAACTTACCGCTGCAACCACCTGCGCGCGCACATTGTGACGTCATCCCATGGTGCAACGCCCTTGGGGCGCCCCGGAGCGGAAATTGAGTGGCGCCCCCTGCCTTACCGCCTGGCGCTTCCAACGACCAGAAGACTGGAACGCTATCAATCGCTGTGGGGCTGGGGGGGGCGCTATTTAAAGGGGGCCTCTTCCTGTCTTTTATTGTTGGTGGCATTTTTGAACTACGCATTCTGAGAGAGAGTGGGAGAGACTTCTGGAGAGATTCAACGTTGTGTGAAGGAGTTTTGGGTACTGAGCAGCACTTTGCAGGTTCATTTTGATTTGCCATTCCTTGTATCGATTTAGCAGAGACCGTGGGAGCTGCACTCTGAGCTCTTTGCCTGGTGCTCTCCATTGTTCTTTCCAGCACATTTGATGTGCAAGTCTCTCCAGGCCGAGATTCAAGGCAGCAATGAACAGGATGTGGATGGAAAGCAAGATTAACCATCCCCTTTAAGAACTGGCCCGTGCCATTGTGTGTGTGTTCCATTGCTGACTGACATTACATGAGCTTCGCCAGCGCTCCGAGTTAGCGCCTCACTGCTCGGCCTTTGCGCCTTAAGAGAGGTGTGCAGCGCCTGCTTTAGCGCTCCACTCACCTCCCGGGGCGGTAAAAGTGAAGTTTCCCGTCAGTGCCGATAATTAGCGCCAGGCGCTAATATTTGCGTCCGGACGATATTTGCGCCCCAAATGGGGCGCGACCTAATTTCTACCCCAAAGAGTACAAAATCAAGGAAGTTACGATGAACCTTTATAAGACACTGGTTCAATCCAATTCTGGGCGCCACACTTTAGGAAGGATGTGAAGGCCTTAGAGAGGGTGCAGAAAAGATTTACGAGAATGGTTCCAGGGATGAGGGACTTCAGTTACGTGGATAGACTGGAGAAGCTGGAGTTGTTCTCCTTGGAGCAGAGAAGGCTGAGAGGAGATTTGATAGAGGGGTTCAAAATCATGAGGGGTCTGGACAGAGAGAAACTGTTCCCATTGGCAGAAGGGTCTAGAACCAGAGGACACAGATTTAAGGTGACTGGCAAAAGAACTAAAGGCGACATAAGAAAAAACTTTTTACGCAGCGAGTGGTTAGGATCTGGAATGCACTGCCTGAGAGGGTGGTGGAGGCAGATTCAATCACGGCTTTCAAAAGGAAGTTGGATTAGTACCTGAAGGAAAAAATTTGCAGGGCTACAGGGAAAGGTCGGGGGAGTGGGATTAGCTGAGGTGCTCTAGCAGAGAGCCGGCACGGGCTCGACGGGCCGAATGGCCTCCTTCTGTGCTGTAACCATTCTATGAGTCTCTGATTGTGCAGAGTACCACTGATCAACAGCAGCTTGTGGACTCATTCCTCAAAAGGAGCCAACACCATTAAGAACGGAGCAGGAGAGACAATTGGCAGAAAGGGCAAGGGAAAGGAGGGCAGGTTCACCAGACTGGCTCCTGGGATGGGGGGATTGTCCTAGAGGAGAGATTGAGTAGACTAGGCCTTTTTTTTCCCAAGATGGCTCCTGGGCTGGCAGCTCCTTTCTGAGCTGCTCTTCTCTTCAACTCTATCCGTGGTCATCCATTGCCATCCTTTGCCCTTTCTTCCCCCAATCTCCTCTCTTCAGTTGCTTAAGATACCCTGCCTCTGATACTGAAGGCATTTCAGCCCAAACTACAAGTTCAAACTACAAGTTTAAAGCCCCCCCTGCAGAGTCCACTGCCCATCCCCCGGCCTGGTGTGTCTTTGTTCTCACTGAGCTCCTTCAACTGCTGGAACTCTGCTGCACCTTGACCTCCATCGCTGGATTCCTCGCGGGCAGGACCTCGCTGACAACACGCTTTGACTCAGCGGCCGTGGCGCTGCTCTGCTTTTCAGTCGCTTCAAGTCTTAAGCTGCGGAATTCTTTTGTCAAATTGGTTTCTGATCTCCTGGACTTCTCCGCACATCTAGACTACGTTTCTGCTTTGAACTACACTGGATTACACTACGTTTCTAACATAAGAATATAAGAAATAGGAGCAGGAATAGGCCACTTGGCCCCTCGAGCCTGCTCCGCCATTCAATAAGATCATGACTGATCTTGGGCTCAAAGCCACTTCCCCGCCCGCTCCCCATAACCCTTCACTCCCTTATCTTGCAAAAATCTGTCTATCTCCACTTTAAATGTATTTAATGACCCAGCCTCCACGGCTCTCTGGGGTAGAGAATTCCACAGATTTACGACCCTCAGAGCAGAAATTCCTCCTCATCTCAGTTCTAAAAGGGCGACCCTTTATTCTGAAACTATGCCCCCGAGTTCTAGATTTCCCCACGAGGGGAAACATCCTCTCTGCACCTACCTTGTCGTGCCCTCTCAGTATCTTGTATGTTTCAATAAGATCACCTCTCATTCTTCTAAATTCCAATGAGTATAGGTCCAGCCTGCTCAACCTTTCCTCATAAGTCAACCCCCTCATCTCTGGAATTAACCGAGTGAATCGTCTCTGAACTGCCTCCAATGCAAGTATATCCTTCCTTAAATAAGGAGACCAAAACTGTACGCAGTACTCAAGGTGTGGTCTCACCAATACCCTGTACAGTTGTAGCAGGACTTCCCTGTTTTTATACTCCAACCCCCTTGCAATAAAGGCCAACATTCCATTTGCCTTTTTGATTACTTGCTGTACCTGCATGCTAACTTTTTGTGTTTCATGCACAAGGACCCCCAGGTCCCTCTGAACTGTAGCATTTTGTAATCTCTCTCCATTTAAATAATAATTTGCTTCTTTATTTTTCCTGCCAAAGTGGATAACCTCGCACTTTCCCACATTATACTCCATCTGCCAAATTTTTGCCCACTCACTTAGCCTGTCTATATCCCTTTGCAGATTCTTTGAGTCCTCTGCACAACTTGCTTTTCCACCCATCTTTGTATCATCCGCAAACTTGGCTACATTACACTCGGTCCCTTCATCCAAGTCATTAATGTAGATTGTAAATAGTTGAGGCCCCAGCACCGATCCTTGTGGCACCCCACTAGTTACCGTTTGCCAACCAGAAAATGACCCATTTATCCCGACTCTCTGCTTTCTGTTAGTTAGCCAATTCTCTATCCATGCTAATATATTACCCCCAACTCCGTGAGCTCTTATCTTATGCAGTAACCTTTTATGTGGCACCTTATCGAATGCCTTCTGAAAATCCAAATACACCACATCCACTGGCTCACCTTTATCTACCCTGCTCGTTACATCCTCAAAGAACTCCAGCAAATTTGTTAAACATGATTTCCCTTTCATAAAACCATGCTGACTCTGCTTGACTGCATTATGATTTTCCAAATGCCCTGCTACTGCTTCCTTAATGAAGGACTCCAGCATTTTCCCAACGACAGATGTTAGGCTAACTGGTCGATAGTTTCCTGCTTTCTGTCTCCCTCCTTTCTGAAATAGGGGTGTTACATTTGCGGTTTTCCAATCCGCTGGGACCTCTCTATTGGTTGCAATATACCAGAATTTTGGTATATTGCAACCAATGCATCCACTATCTCTGCAGCCACTTCTTTTAAGACCCTGGGATGCAGGCCATCAGGTCCAGGGGACTTGTCGTCTTTTAGTTCCATTATTTTACCAAGTACTAGTTCCTTAGTGATAGTGATTGTCTTTAGTTCCCCCCTCCCTGTGGCCCTTTGATTATCCATTATTGGGATGTTGATAGTGTCTTCTACAGTGAAGACAGACGGATGCTGCTTGGCCTGCTGACTGTTTCCAGCATTTTCTGTTGTTATTACAAAATATTTGTTCAGAGTCTCTGCCATTTCCCCGTTCCCCATTATTAATTCCCCAGTCTCATCCTCTAAGGGACCAATGCTTACTTTAGCTACTCTCTTCCTTCTTATATACCTGTAGAAGCTCTTACTACCTGTTTTAATATTTCTTGCCAGTTTACTCTCATAATTCATCTTCTCTCTCTTTATTATTTTTTTAGTCATCCTTTGCTGGTTTAAAAAAATTTCCCAATCCTCTGGCCTCCCACCAATCTTGGCAACATTGTATGCCTTCGTTTTCAATTTGATACCATCCTTTACTTCCTTAGTTAGCCACAGATAGTGCTCTCTTCTCTTAAAATCTTTCTTTCTCACTGGAATATATTTTTGTCGAGAGTTATGAAATATCTCCTTAAATGTCAGCCACTGCATTTCAACTTTCTTACCCTTTAATTTATTTTTCCTGTCCACTTTAGCCAGTTCTACCCTCATGCCATTGTAATTGCCTTTGTTTAAGATCAGGACACTGGTTTGAGATACAACTTTCTCACCCTCCAACTGAATTTGAAATTCAACCATGCTATGATCACTCTTTCCTAGAGGATCCTTTACTATGAGATCATTTATTAATTCTGTCTCATTACACAGTACCAGATCCAAGATAGCCTGCTCCCTGGTTGGTTCCATTGCATACTGTTCTAGGAAAACATCCTGGATACACTCTATGAACTCGTCCTCAAGGCTACCACGACCAATTTGATTTGTCCAATCAATATGGAGATTAAAATCACCCATGATTATTACAGTACCTTTTTTACAGGCCTCCATTATTTGTTGATTTATACTCTGTCCAACAGTATTGCTATTGTTCGGGGGCCTGTAGACTACGCCCACCAGAGACTTTTCCCCCCTTATTTTTTATCTCCACCCAAACCGATTCTACATCTTGATCTTCTGAGCCAATATCACTTCTCACCACTGCACTGATCCCATCCTTTACCAACAAAGCCACCCCACCTCCCTTTCCTTTCTGTCTATTCTTCCGAATTGTCAAATACCCTGAAATATTCAGTTCCCAGCCCTGGTCACCTTGCAACCACATCTCTGTAAAGGCGATCAGATCATACCCATTTGTATCTATTTGTGCCATCAACTCATCCATCTTGTTACGAATGCTGCACTGGATTACACTGTAAGACTTACCTGCTGTGTCTCTATCTCTGCTGTTAAACGATTTTTACCTTTAAACTGCGGCTGTGTTTCTGCAGAACTGGTTCTCCTGGTTTTTCAGCTCTGCTGGATTCTAGCTAGCAGCTGCTGCTCCACTTGCTGTCCGGTGACTGGTTCTACCGGTTTTCAGCTTTGCTGGTTGCTGGCTTGTGGTTTTACTTTTTCTCCGCTGCTTTGATCTAAGGTAACCTCCAACTTGCGTCAATTTCGCCATCATCTCTCTGCACCGCTACCGACTCTCATTCCGACAGCAACAACCTCCACCCTCAGCTATTCACAATATACATTAATGATCTAGACGAGGGAACTAGATGTAATATCTCCAAGTTTGCAGATGACACAAAGCTGGGTGGGTGTGTGTGCTGCGAGGAGGATGCCGAGAAACTCCAGTATGATTTGGACAGGTTGGGTGATTGGGCAGAAGCATGGCAGATGCAGTATAATGTGGATAAATGCGAGGTTATCCACTTTGGTAGCAAAAACAGAAAGGCAGATTATTATCTAAACGGCAATAGATTGGGGAAAGGGGAAGTGCAACGAGACCTGGGTGTCCTTGTGCACCAGTCGCTGAAGGTAAGCATGCAGGTACAGCAGGCGGTTAAGAAGGCAAGTGGTATGTTGGCCTTCATAGCGAGAGGATTCGGGTACAGGAGCAAGGATGTCCTGCTGCAGCTGTACAGGGCCTTGGTGAGACCACACCTTCAGTATTGTGTGCAGTTTTGGTCGCCTTATCTGAGGAAGGATGTTCTTGCCATGGAGGGTGTGCAGCGAAGATTCACCAGACTGATCCCTGGGATGGCAGGAATGATGTACGAGGAGAGATTGGGTCGATTGGGCTTATACTCGCTGGAGTTTAGAAGAATGAGAGGAGATCTCATTGAAACTTATAAAATTCTAACAGGGCGAGACAGACTGGATGCAGGAAGGATGTTCCCGATGGCGGGTGAGTCCAGAACAAGAGGTCACAGTCTAAAGATAAGGGGTAAGCCATTTAGGACAGAGATGAGGAGGAATTTCTTCACCCAGAGAGTGGTGAACCTGTGGAATTCTTTACCACAGAAGGCAGTTGAGGCCAAGTCAGTAAATATATTCAAGAAGGAGTTAGATATATTTCTTAAGGCTAAAGAGGATTAAGGGATATGGGGAGAAAGCAGGGACAGGGTACTGAGTTTGGATGATCAGCCATGATCTCATCGAATGGCGGAGCAGGCTCGAGGGGCCGAATGGCCTACTCCTGCTCCTATCTTCTATGTTTCTATGTTTCTAACTCTCTACTCTTCAAATAGCTTCTGGACTTCACTCACCTGCTTTGGACAGCGGTTTGTCGATGCTCCGAGCCGGCCCCATCATGCTCACGTTGCCTTTGTCCCTCCATGGGAACTCTGACTTTGACCCTGGTCTCCCTACTGTTGTATCCAACCTATTCCCTGCTACCAGGAAATATGTATTCCATTAATTATTACATTTAAACAGGCCGATGTAACCAGAGCTTTTCCCGTGTCCATTCGCATGCGCACTTTGGCTGCTACTCCGGACCCGAGCCATTCCACTTTTTCCCCCTATTTTCCTTTTCTTTCTATCCCTCCCTGACCGCACTCTCCTGTCGTCATGCCTCCTTTCATCTCTCCTCTCTCAGATATTCTGCCCTCCCAAATCCCTACCCCAATCCTTCATTACTCTTCGACCTTCCTCCTCTCCTGTGCTGTCCCAGGCTTGACTCCCTCTTAGATAAGCCCACAGCTTCCCTCTGTGCCTCTCCTGGCATCCTACGAAGGGGCCATCGAAGCACTCGTCGCTGCCGCCTTACGAGCAGCAACTCCAACTGTCCCATCCAACTCTCTCGCCGACCTTCCCGCCCAGCGCGCCCACTGGGGGCTAATCTTGCCAATCTCCTCCCCGTCCAACTCACCCCCCCCAGTAATGACACTGTGGACACTGGCAGTGGGGCAGCCATCACCGACTCTCTCCACATCTCCCTCCAAAATGTCCATTCACTTGCGAACAAGGTCCTTGCCATCCATGAGCTTATCGTGGATGATTGCATCGACATCATGGCCCTGATGGAAACTTGGTTGAGGGGTGTTGACACCTTACCCTTAAATGAAGCCTCCCCACCTGGCTATACCTTCCACCACTTGCCCCGCTCAGACCGCCGTGGTGGCGGTGTGGCTCTCATCACCAAATCACACCTTGGTCTGTCCCCCTACTCCTCCGGCAATTTCTCCTCCTTTGAGCATCTCACCTTATTCCACCCCCTCACCTCTCATTTAAAATTCTTGGGGGGAAAAATTCAGCTGCTTGCGCCTCCCGTTAGCGCCTTAAGAGGGCGCTAATGGGGCGTAAAGCAGCTAACGCCCGGGCGCAGCGCCGCCCACGCCTCCCGAAAAATTCAGCGGGAGGTTAGCGGCGGCGCCAGCCGGTAGCGCCCTGTGGCGCTGCGCCGCCGGCGATGACGTCATCGCCGTGCGCAGCACCCCGCTCGCGCTCCAGCCGCGATCTTCAGTCGCGCCCCCTGATTTACCGCCAGACGCTATGTCCGACGGGTTCAGGGAGGCGTACGTGCGGCCGGGGCGGCGATATTTAAAGGGGAGGTGGCAGGCGGCCATTTTTGTTGCTGGCCGCCTGCCAGCACCTGCCCCCATTGCTGTCCCCGGCCCCCGTGAAGCCCCCCCACCGTGAAGTGCCGGCTGCGCTCCAAGAGCCCGGCACTTCTCTTGAGTGCCGGGCTCTTTTGCCGGCACTCCCGATCCCTGGGGGCCCAGCTGGGCCCCGGTTCGCGCTGCGCAGGGTCCCTCCCCTTTAAGAAGGGGAGGAAGGCCTGCAATACTGCGGCACGTAGCGCCAGGATATTCCCTCGCAGCGCCCCAAGAGGGATGCGGGGCCGCTAATTTTTTCGGGGCGCTAAAAGTCGCGCCCTGGCGAGGTTAGCGCCCCAAATGGGGCGCGACTCAATTTTTACCCCTTGTTCTCTACCACCCACCCAAGTACCACAAAAATGTTATTACTGAGATATCTTCACTGTTCTCCTCCCTCAGCCTCTGCACCGAATGACTTCTCATCCTCGGTGATTTCAACCTCCATCTCAATTCATCATGCTCTCTCTCCTCTGAGTTCACTAGCCTCCTATCCTCCCTTAAACTCTCCCTCCACGTAAACTCCCCAACCCATATTCACGGCCACCCCCTCAACCTTGCCATCTCTTGTGGCCTCGCTACTCCCATCGTGTCATCTCTGACCATTTCCTCGTATCGCTCTCCACCCACATCCCCCCCTCCCCCCCCAACCCTACTTCCTTCTGTGTCCACCCCTGGAAAAAAACTCTCTCCCAACTCTCTTAGAACTGCACTTATGAAATACCAACTGTCCAGCCTCTGGCCCTCCATTCACCATGACATTTCTGCAGCTACCGATCTGCTCAACCACACCCTCACCACCATCTTTGATGCCCTCGTCCCTACTAAAACAATTACCCTCTCTCACCCTGGCCTTCCCCCCTGGTATGGCTCTCAACTTCACTCTTTAAGTCCAAGGGATGCAGACTTGAACGGATATGGCGTACAACTGGTTTAGCCATTCACCGCCAGATCTGGCTGGACCACATAAAGCATTATCGGGTCCTGCTCTCATCTGCCAAAATTGCTCACTATTCCAGAATCATCCTGGAGTGCAATGATAAACCCCGGCTCCTATTTTCCATTGCTAACCGTCTTCTTAAACCCCTCTCCCCTGTCTCCTCCACCCTCACCTTCAATAACAAGTGTGAGGAGCTCATGGACTTCTTTGTCTCTAAGATTGAGACCATCTGTTCAGCTGCCTCTGCCACTTCCCTTCCTTCCTCTAGCCCACTGGGCCAAACTTCCTCTAAGGTTCCCCCCTGCCCTAGCCCTGAACCCACATCTTTCTCCAGTTTCTCTCCGATCTCCCCTCGTGACCTCTCTGCGCTCGTCTTGTTCATGAGACCCACTTGCTGCTCCCTCGACCCTATTCCCACCTAACTGCTGACCACCCAACTTCCTTTTCTGGCTCCCATGTTAGCTGATATTGTTAACGGTTCTCTCTCCCTCAAATCTGCCGTCATCATCCTACTCCTCAAAAAAACAACCCTTGATCCCTCCGTCCTTGCAAGCTACCGCCCCATCTCCAACCTCCCTTTCCTCTCCAAAGTCCTTGAACGTGTTGTCACCTCCCAAATTCGTGGCCATCTTTCCCACAATTCCATGTTTGAATCCCTCCAATCAGGTTTCCACCCTCGCCACAGTACCGAAGCGGCTCTCATCAAAGTCTCAAATGACATCCTTTGTGACTGTGACAAAGGTAAACTATCCCTCCTCATCCTTCTTGACTTGTCTGCAGCCTTTTACACGGTTGACCACTCCATCCTTCTCCAACGCCTCTCCACCGTCGTCCAGCTGGGTGGGACTGCACTCACCTGGTTCCATTCTTATCTATCTAATTGTAGCCAGAGAATCACCTGCAACGGCTTCTCTTCCCGCTCCCGCATCGTTACCTCTGGTGTCCCCCAAGGATCTATCCTTGGCCCCCTCCTATTTCTCATCTACATGTTGCCCCTTGGTGACATCACCCGAAAACACAGCGTCAGTTTCCACATGTACACTGACGACACCCAGCTCTATCTCACTACCTCTTCTCTCGACCCCCCCCACGGTCTCTAAATTGTCAGACTGCTTGTCCGACATACAGTTCTGGATGAGCAGAAACTTTCTCCAATTAGATATTGGGAAAACCGAAGCCATTGTTTTCGGTCCCCGCCACAAACTCCGTTCCCTAGCCACTGACTCCATCCCTCTCCCTAACACTGTTCGCAACCTTGGTGTCATGTTTGACCCTGAAATGAGCTTCCGACCACATATACGCAGCATAACAAAGACCGCCTATTTCCACCTCCGTAACATCACCCGTCTCCGCCCTTCACCTCAGCTCATCCGCTGCTGAAACCCTCTTCCAGGCCTTTGTTACCTCTAGACTTGACTATTCCAACACACTCCTGGCTGGCCTCCCACATTCCACCCTACGTAAACTTGAGGTCATCCAAAACTCGGCTGCCCGTGTCCTAATTCGCACCAAGTCCTGTTCGCCCATCACCCCTGTGCTCGCTGACCTACATTGGCTCCCAGTTAAGCAACGCCTCGATTTCAAAATTCTTATCCATGTTTTCAAATCCCTCCATGGCCCTCGCCCCTCCCTATCTCTGCAATCTCCTTCAGCCCCACAAAACCCCGAGATATCTGCGCTCCTCCAATTTTGCCCTCTTGAGGATCCCTGATTATAATCGCTCCACCATCGGTGGCTATGCCTTCTGTTGCCTGGGCCCTAAGCTCTGGAATTCTCTCCCTAAACCTCTCCGCCTCGCTAACTCTCTTTCCTCCTTTAAGACGCTCCTTAAAACCTGCCTCTTTGACCAAGCTTTTGGTCATCTGCCCTAATTTATCCTTATGTGGCTCGGTGTCAAATTGTTTGTCTTAAAATACTCCTGTGCAGCGCCTTGGGACGTTTTACAACGTTAATGGTGCTATATAAATACAAGTTGTTGTTATATTATCTATTTAGAAGAATGAGAGGTGATCTCATTGAAACATACAAAATTCTTACAGGGCTTGACAGGGTAGATGCAGGGAGGATGTTTCCCCTGGCTGGAGAGTCTAGAACCAGGGGTCACAGTCTCAGAATAAGGGGTCGGCCATTTAGGACTGAGATGAGGAGAAATTTCTTCACTCAGAGGGTGGTGAATCTTTGGAATTCTCTACCCCAGAGGGCTGTGGAGGCTCAGTTGTTGAGTATATTCAGACAGAGATTGATAGATTTTTGGATATAAGGGAATCGAGGAATATGGGGATCGGGCGGAAAAGTGGAGTTGAGGTCGAAGATCAGCCATGATCTTATTGAATGGCGGAGCAGGCTTGAGGGCCGAATGGCCGACTCCTGCTCCTATTTCTTATGTTCTTAAGTGCGCGTGGTATTCATGATGTTTCGTTGGGAAGAACTCCCTCCAACCTTATAGGAAGCGTCTTTATTTTAATTATGATTCAGGGCCAATTATCCTGAACTGTTAATCAATTCTGCCATTGAGTTTTAGAGCAATGTTGAAGGTCCCTTGGCTGTCAGCAGATGTCGAGTCACTGACGATTCAGGGAAGATATGTTTTAATCTGCAATTGAATCCATTTCACTGTACCGCCACTGCACTTCTAGTGTGAATGCTACCTGAATCCAGAGTCAGGGCCCCATCCGGACTGAAGTGAGGCAAGACTGCCTTGAAGAAGGAATCACAATCTGCTTTGGAGTCAGTTCAGGCGCCAGTGTCCGATTCGCACAGCTTCATAATCACATTAAGCTTGTATTTTAAAGTGGCATGAGGTGGCAAAGGAAGTGAAAGCACATTAACAAGTGCCAACAAGACAACCACAGACAAATTATAAACCACTTGACACAGGTGGGTATTATCATAACCCTCCATCAAATGTTGAATTAGATAAAATGAAAGAGAGTGTGCCCAAGAGGTACCAGTCCTCCAGCTCACATCACACAGAAACCACAGACCATCAAACCAATACTTAGTTTATTTTTAACAAGAGGGGTTTGGCATGACTTCCTTGTTTTTGTATTCAATGCCTCTATTTACAAACCAGAGGGCAGCGAGTTGTTGTGATCTGGAACGCGCTGCCTGAAAGGGCGGTGGAAGCAGATTCAATAATAACTTTCAAAAGGGAATTGGATAAATACTTGAAGGGGAGAAATGTGCAGGGCTGTGGGGAAAGTGCAGGGCTGTGGGGAAAGAACAGGGGGGAGTGGGGCTAATTGGAGAGAATCTTTCAAAGAGCCAGCACAGGCACGATGGGCCGAATGGCCTCCTTCTGTGCTGTATCGTTCTATGATATGATTCGGCCCATCGTGGCGGTGCTGACTCTTTGAAAGAGCTCTGCAATTAGTATAGAATTTATCAAATTCTGCCCTGAACAAGAGTTGCAATAAGATTGCTTTGGTGAATTGTGTTATATATAAATGATGGGATTTTATTGTTCATTTGTATACAGTTCAAATATATTAATTTGGCTGAATGGCCTACTCCTGTTTCTAATTCACATTCCACATACTAGAATGTTAAAATCCTGATATGGGTTATCGAGTGACATCAAATCTACAGCTCAGAAACAGGCCATTCGGCCCAACTGGTCGGTGCCGGTGTTTCTGCTCCACACAAGCCTCCTCCCACCCCTCTTCATCTCACCCCATCAACCTATCCCTCTGGTCCTTATAGGTCGCTGTTGTTTGAACAGTCAAGACTCCCTGAATGATATTTAATGACTGGTGTAGCAGCAACCTCCTGGTCCTCCCGCTTAGCGCCAGCTCTTCTCTGCCATGTGTCCTCCTCTCATGGATATCAACAAAAGGCAGAAACCTTTAACACCGTCCACCACATTGGCAACTGCGCCTTCTCGGCTCCATGTTATTGTGTGTAGGCAACAGTTATAGTCTGGTCTGCTCTCCTCCGAAAAAGCTCTCAATCACACTCCCTCCCCAACCCAGTCAAACCACAGAGACTCAAAACAGCACCAGAAAGATTTTCTATATTGGCCACACATCTATTACAAAAAAAAACACCACGATGACAAGAACTGAAAACAGAAGATTACAACCACTCGGAAAAATTCACCAGATATGGTTTCATTTCTACAACTAATGAAGGTCTCAGCACTCTTGTAACGACTGTTATTCCAAAGCCCAGTGAAGTGTGACCAGGTCCTGTTTCCTTCTCAGTAAGCCCTCGGCTGGCTCGAACTCCAAGGGGGCAGATCTTGCTTTTTTCTTTGGTTCTTTTTCAAACAGCTGTTTTAAAAAAAACACAAATACATCGATTGAGAGAACTGAAGATGATGCAGTCTATACCTTTGGGTTTTCAGCCCTCAAGGCCCCCCCAAGCTCTGGAATTCCCTCCCTAAATCCCTCCACCTCCCTCTCCTGTTACAAGACCCTCTCTAAAACCGACAGCTCTTTGACCCAGTCTTTTGATGTCACCCCACTTCCCCTTTGCCTCGCCGCCCACGTTGCTTCTTCTTTCTTTAGTGCTTTGGGATGTTTTTCTATAACCTGGCAGGGCAGGTTGAGAAATCGGTTAAAAAAGCAAAACGGGATCCTGGGCTTCATGAATAGAGGTATAGAGTACAAAAGCAAGGAAGTTATGATGAACCTGTATAAAACACTGGTTCGGCCACAACTGGAGTATTGTGTCCAATTCTGGGCACCGCACTTTAGGAAGGATGTGAAGACCTTAGAGAGGGTGCAGAAAAGATTTACGAGAATGATTCCAGGGATGAGGGACTTCAGTTACGTGGAGAGACTGGAGAAGCTGGGGTTGTTCTCCTTAGAGCAGAAAAGGTTGAGAGGAGATTTGATAGAGGTGTTCACAATCATGAAGGGCCTGGACAGAGTAGATAGAGAGAAACTGTTCCCATTGACAGAAGGGTCGAGAACCAGAGGACACAGATTCAAGGTGATTGGCAGAAGAACCAAAGGCGACATGAGGAAAAACTTTTTTTACGCAGCGAGTGGTTAGGATCTGGAATTCACTACCTGAGGGGGTGGTGGAGGCAGACTCAATCGTGGCTTTCAAAAGGGAATTAGATTAGTACCTGAAGGAAATTTTTTTTTGCAGGGCTACGGGGAAAGGGTGGGGGAGTGGGACTAGCTGAGGTGCTCTTGCAGAGAGCCGGCACGGGCTCGACAGGCCGAATGGCCTCCTTCTGAGCTGTAACCGTTCTATGATTCTAACCCTCCGAGATCTCTGAGCTCCTCCAATTCTGGCCTCTTGCGCATCCCCCGATTTTAATCGCTCCACCATTGGCGGCCGTGTCTTCAGCTGCCAAGACCCTAAGCTCTGGAATTCCCTCCCTAAACCTCTCTGACTCTCTCTCCTCCTTTAAGACGCTCCTTAAAACCTACCTCTTATCTGCCCAAATATCTCCTTATGTGGCTCGGTGTCAAATTTTGTTTGATAATTGCTCCTGTGAAGCGCCTTGGGACGTTTTACTATGTTAAAGGCGCTATATAAAATGCAAGTTGTTGTTGATCAAGTGTGGTAATTGTCCTGGGGCCAATATTTATCCCTCAATCAACATCAGTAAAACAGATTATCTGGTCATTATCACATTGCTGTTTG
Organism: Squalus acanthias; assembly: GCA_030390025.1. NCBI lineage: Eukaryota > Metazoa > Chordata > Chondrichthyes > Squaliformes > Squalidae > Squalus > Squalus acanthias. The sequence continues at coordinate 96,629,246 of CM059437.1, forward strand.
TGGGATCTTGCCATGCGCAAACTGGCTGCCGCATTTCCTACATTACAACAGTGACTACACTTCAAAATAAAAAGTACTTTATTGGGTGTAAAGCACTTTGGGACGTCCGGTGGTCGTGAAAGGCGCGATAGAAATGCAAGTCTTTTTTCCCCCTCAGTCAGGCCCCATATCCAGCGACAGCGAGTTCATGTGCTGTGGCTCATCTCTTAACTAGTTCATCTCCACGCCCAGTTTGTGTGGGCTGTACAGGAATCAGAGGTATCTCAATGTTGGGGGTGGGGGGTGAGTAACTAAAGAAACCCACAGAATCTCATGACCGTGTACAGATACCACTGCACTGTGCAGCATTCAAATACTATTAACGTTCTATGGGACGCACTGAAGCTCGGAGTGTTATTGCTTCCACTGCAGTGTGGACTCTGTTTGTAAATCAGACTATTTTCTCGCTCCCTCTCTCCTCCAAAAAATCCTCCCTTTGTACACAAAGTGCAAGGACATGGCATTTCATCAAGAATATCGAAATTTGTTAGGCACAGATGTAACAGAATCGTCCACTTGCTTCGGGTCTTTTGGAGGAAGATCAATGAACGACAGAAGTTTCAGCGTGGAGTCCATTCGGCCCATCGTACCTGTGCCAGCTCTTTGCTGGCGCAATCCCAAACTAATCCCACTGCCCCGCTCTCCCCATAGCCCTGTATCAATCCCAAATGAATCCCACTGCCCTGCTCTCCCCATAGCCCTGTATCAATCCCCAAACTAATCCCACTGCCCCGCTCTCTACCCATAGCCCTGTATCAATCCCCAAACTAATCCCACTGCCCCGCTCTCTCCCCATAGCCCTGTATCAATCCCCAAACTAATCCCACTGCCCCGCTCTCTCCCCATAGCCCTGTATCAATCCCCAAACTAATCCCACTGCCCCGCTCTCTCCCCATAGCCCTGTATCAATCCCCAAACTAATCCCACTGCCCCGCTCTCTCCCCATAGCCCTGTATCAATCCCAAACTAATCCCACTGCCCCGCTCTCTCCCCATAGCCCTGTATCAATCCCCAAACTAATCCCACTGCCCCGCTCTCTCCCCATAGCCCTGTATCAATCCCCAAACTAATCCCACTGCCCCGCTCTCTCCCCATAGCCCTGTATCAATCCCAAACTAATCCCACTGCCCCGCTCTCTCCCCATAGCCCTGTATCAATCCCCAAACTAATCCCACTGCCCCGCTCTCCCCATAGCCCTGTATCAATCCCCAAACTAATCCCACTGCCCCGCTCTCCCCATAGCCCTGTATCAATCCCCAAACTAATCCCACTGCCCCGCTCTCCCCATAGCCCTGTATCAATCACAAACTAATCCCACTGCCCCGCTCTCCCCATAGCCCTGTATCAATCCCCAAACTAATCCCACTGCCCCGCTCTCCCCATAGCCCTGTATCAATCCCCAAACTAATCCCACTGCCCCGCTCTCCCCATAGCCCTGTATCAATCCCCAAACTAATCCCACTGCCCCGCTCTCCCCATAGCCCTGTATCAATCCCCAAACTAATCCCACTGCCCCGCTCTCTCCCCATAGCCCTGTATCAATCCCAAACTAATCCCACTGCCCCGCTCTCTCCCCCATAGCCCTGTATCAATCCCAAACTAATCCCACTGCCCCGCTCTCTCCCCATAGCCCTGTATCAATCCCCAAACTAATCCCACTGCCCCGCTCTCTACCCATAGCCCTGTATCAATCCCAAACTAATCCCACTGCCCCGCTCTCTCCCCATAACCCTGTATCAATCCCAAACTAATCCCACTGCCCCGCTCTCTCCCCATAGCCCTGTATCAATCCCAAACTAATCCCACTGCCCCGCTCTCTCCCCATAGCCCCGTATCAATCCCAAACTAATCCCACTGCCCCGCTCTCTCCCCATAGCCCCGTATCAATCCCAAACTAATCCCACTGCCCCGCTCTCTCCCCATAGCCCTGTATCAATCCCCAAACTAATCCCACTGCCCCGCTCTCTCCCCATAGCCCTGTATCAATCCCAAACTAATCCCACTGCCCCGCTCTCTACCCATAGCCCTGTATCAATCCCCAAACTAATCCCACTGCCCCGCTCTCCCCATAGCCCTGTATCAATCCCCAAACTAATCCCACTGCCCCGCTCTCTCCCCATAGCCCTGTATCAATCCCAAACTAATCCCACTGCCCCGCTCTCTCCCCATAGCCCTGTATCAATCCCAAACTAATCCCACTGCCCCGCTCTCTCCCCATAGCCCTGTATCTTCCTTTGCTTCAAATATTGATCCAATTCTCCCGTACAAAAATTATATGAGCTCAGCCTCAACACTCCGCGTGGGGAAAGCATCCCTCTGTGTACAATGCATGTGGCATTGCAATGAATGCGAGTTATAAAGCAGAGTCCATGCATTTACTCCCGTTGGCCTATATAACATAAAGAAACATTCCCAAGGCATTTCACAAATGGAAAAAAGGGAGAACAGTGAGTTCATTTCAAGGAATCTCATTGTGTTTGAAGCGCTTTGGGAGGTGATGAGGTGCAATAATATACACACACACATGCGCAAGTCCTTTCTTTCTTACTGCCCTTCTTTATTGGAACAGTTTTTCTTGCAGACTCCAAAATAGTCGATGGCTCACACAAGCAATTCATACAATATTCATCCGAGGCGCTGCACCAATGTCATTATCGAATACGCAACTCCTCGCTCATTCCAACAGATTTCCTGCACCAATACTTTGATGAAACGCTGAGCTAAGCCACAATAACGAGCTCACAGAACTTCAACTGATGGTCGTTCAGGTGCCCTTCAGCTGAATACAACCAACTTTTAAAAATGTTTTATTCTCGGGATGCGGGCATCGCTGGCAAGGCTGGCATTTCACTGCCCGTCCCTAGTTGACCCCGAGAAGGTGGTGGTGGGCCTTCTTCTGAAACCGCTGCAGTTCTGGTGCTCCGACAATGGTCGGGAATTCCAGGATTTTAACCCAGCGGTGATGAGTAATTGAAATGTTAATGGCCAACTTGCCAATTCAACTGGGTCCAAACATGGTCTTGTGTGACTTTGGTACTGCGAGTGATTTGTCATGGGTTATTTCTCTTCTTTGATCTCCCACTTTCCTCCCATGCAAGCCACTCACAAACCAGAAGTCCCTCAGCTTCTCAACAAGCAGTCCAGGACCGGAGGTTTAAGCGAAGCATCTTTCACTCTCAGGAGGAAGTGTCCCCCACATTCGAAAGGGACTGTGTGTGGCCGGAACGGGAACTGAAGCGCGCTCAGCCAATGTAAGCAAGCAAACCCGAGTCGCAGGCCACAGTGCAACCCGAGGTTGGAAGTCAAGTACAGAACCACAACTAGGCCCCCCCTCTATCTTCATTCCAAGCAACAATCAGCAAGGATTTTCAAAAGTTAATGAGAGCCAACATCTTCTCCATTAGCCAGGAAATACCTTCGGAAGCCCCACTTTCATTAAATGAGAATCTGGAATTTCCATTTGATCTGTGGGTGTCGCTGGCGAGGCTGCACTGATTGACCATCACCGGTTGCCCTTAGAAGGTGTTGCTTTCACAACGGAGCGGCTTGCTGGGCCACTTCAGAAGGCATCAGCAATTAGCCACTTGGTGTGGGGACTGGAGCCACATGCAGACCGGACCGGGTAAGGACGGCAGGTTCCCTTCCCTGAAGATCATTAGTGAACCAGTTGGGTTTTTACAACAGTTCGCCAGATCTCACGGTCATTTTACCTGGGGCCACAGCCCAGAAACTATCAGATTTCGTTTGCCATGGTGGGATTTGAACTCATGACCTCTGGGTTGCGAGTCCAGTACCAGAAACACTGGGCTACCGTATCTCGGCATTCCATGATTCGGGAAGTTGATGATTAAACGCGTTGGTTTGCATTGAGAGAATAAATCATGGGAATTATAAAAAGAAAAAAAAAGACAGACTTGCATTTCTCCAGCGCCTTTCACGACCACCGGACGTCCCAAAGCGCTTTACACCCAATGAAGTATTTTTTGAAGTGCAGTCACTGTTGTAACGTGGGAAACGCGGCAGCCAATTTACGTACAGCAAGCTCCCACAAACAGCAATGTGATAATGACCAGATAATCTGTTTTAGTGATAAATATTGGCCAGGACACTGGGGATAACTCCCCTGCTCTTCTTCAAAATAGTGCCACGGGATCTTTTACGACCACCTGCGAGAGAGTAGACGGGGCCTCAGTTTAACATCTCATCCAAAAGACGGCACCTCCGACAGTGCGGCACTCCCTCAGCACTGCACTGGGAGTGTCAGCCTGGATTATCGGCTCAAGTCTCTGGAGTGGGGACTTGGACCCACAACCTTCTGACTCAGAGGCGAGAGAGAGACACACACAGAGACAGAGAGAGAGAGAGAGAGAGAGAGAGAGAGAGAGAGAGAGAGAGAGAGAGAGAGAGCGCTACCCACTGAGCCACGGCTGACAATTATAACATGGGATCGCAGGATTCTTATTGGAGTTTCGACGATTCTATCCATTTTTCTGTGAGAATCACTAATCTTGCTGATCAGCAATGTGCAGACCCAAATACTCAAGGTTATTACTTACCACAGAGACAGAAAGATCGAGGAGTGTGCATAGGTCAGCCTCTTGGTTTGACAAATCTTTATTTATTTTAGCTGCTGCATTGGCGACGTCTGGATGGTAATGTTTCTGCAGAGTCTGAACCGGAGACAGAGAACAAAACAAAGTTGGCACCGTTACACCTTAAACAAAACTTCAGTCATATTCAAACACCGAGCAGAATTCGACGGGAGAAGGTTCATTGTACCACAGAACAAAGCTGGCGAGCACAGACCGTGCTCAATACACTAAACTAGAGAGCACAGACCGTGCTCAATACAGAAAACTAGAGCGCACAGACCGTGCTCAATACACTAAACTAGAGCGCACAGACCGTGCACAATACACTAGAGCGCACAGTCCGTACACAATACACTAGAGAGCACAGACCGTGCACAATACACTAAACTAGAGAGCACAGACCGTGCACAGTACACTAAACTAGAGAGCACAGACCGTGCACAATACACTAAACTAGAGAGCACAGTCCGTGCACAATACACTAAACTAGAGAGCACAGACCGTGCACAATACACTAAACTAGAGAGCACAGACCGTGCACAATACACTAAACTAGAGAGCACAGACCGTGCACAATACACTAAACGAGAGCACAGACCGTGCACAATACACTAAACTAGAGAGCACAGTCCGTGCACAATACACTAAACTAGAGCGCACAGACCGTGCACAATACACTAAACTAGAGCGCACAGTCCGTGCACAATACACTAAACTAGAGCGCACAGACCGTGCACAATACACTAAACTAGAGCGCACAGACCGTGCACAATACACTAAACTAGAGCGCAGAGACCGTGCACAATACACTAAACTAGAGAGCACAGACCGTGCACAATACACTAAACTAGAGAGCACAGACCGTGCACAATACACGAAACTAGAGAGCACAGACCGTGCACAATACACGAAACTAGAGAGCACAGTCCGTGCACAATACACTAAACTAGAGCGCACAGTCCGTACACAATACACTAAACTAGAGAGCACAGACCGTGCACAATACACTAAACTAGAGAGCACAGACCGTGCACAATACACGAAACTAGAGAGCACAGTCCGTGCACAATACACTAAACTAGAGAGCACAGTCCGTGCACAATACACTAAACTAGAGCGCACAGTCCGTACACAATACACTAAACTAGAGAGCACAGTCCGTGCACAATACACTAAACTAGAGAGCACAGACCGTGCACAGTACACTAAACTAGAGCGCACAGACCGTGCACAATACACTAAACTAGAGCGCACAGACCGTGCACAATACACTAAACTAGAGCGCACAGTCCGTACACAATACACTAAACTAGAGCGCACAGACCGTGCACAATACACTAAACTGGAGAGCACAGACCGTGCACAATACACTAAACTAGAGCGCACAGACCGTGCACAATACACTAAACTAGAGCGCACAGTCCGTGCACAATACACTAAACTAGAGAGCACAGACCGTGCACAATACACTAAACTAGAGCGCACAGTCCGTGCACAATACACTAAACTAGAGAGCACAGACCGTGCACAATACACTAAACTAGAGAGCACAGTCCGTGCACAGTACACTAAACTAGAGCGCACAGTCCGTGCACAATACACTAAACTAGAGAGCACAGACCGTGCACAATACACTAAACTAGAGCGCACAGTCCGTGCACAACACACTAAACTAGAGAGCACAGACCGTGCACAATACACTAAACTAGAGCGCACAGACCGTGCACAATACACTAAACTAGAGCGCACAGTCCGTGCACAACACACTAAACTAGAGAGCACAGACCGTGCACAGTACACTAAACTAGAGAGCACAGTCCGTGCACAATACACTAAACTAGAGCGCACAGTCCGTGCACAATACACTAAACTAGAGAGCACAGACCGTGCACAGTACACTAAACTAGAGCGCACAGACCGTGCACAATACACTAAACTAGACAGCACAGTCCGTGCACAATACACTAAACTAGAGAGCACAGACCGTGCACAATACACTAAACTAGAGAGCACAGACCGTGCACAATACACTAAACTAGAGCGCACAGACCGTGCACAATACACTAAACTAGAGAGCACAGTCCGTGCACAATACACTAAACTAGAGCGCACAGTCCGTGCACAGTACACTAAACTAGAGCGCACAGTCCGTGCACAATACACTAAACTAGAGAGCACAGACCGTGCACAATACACTAAACTAGAGAGCACAGTCCGTGCACAATACACTAAACTAGAGCGCACAGACCGTGCACAATACACTAAACTAGAGCGCACAGACCGTGCACAATACACTAAACTAGAGAGCACAGTCCGTGCACAATACACTAAACTAGAGCGCACAGACCGTGCACAATACACTAAACTAGAGAGCACAGTCCGTGCACAATACACTAAACTAGAGAGCACAGTCCGTGCACAATACACTAAACTAGAGCGCACAGTCCGTGCACAATACACTAAACTAGAGCGCACAGTCCGTGCACAGTACACTAAACTAGAGAGCACAGTCCGTGCACAATACACTAAACTAGAGAGCACAGACCGTGCACAATACACTAAACTAGAGCGCACAGACCGTGCACAGTACACTAAACTAGAGCGCACAGACCGTGCACAACACACTAAACTAGAGAGCACAGTCCGTACACAATACACTAAACTAGAGCGCACAGACCGTGCACAATACACTAAACTAGAGCGCACAGACCGTGCACAATACACTAAACTAGAGCGCACAGACCGTGCACAATACACTAAACTAGAGCGCACAGACCGTGCACAATACACTAAACTAGAGCGCACAGACCGTGCACAATACACTAAACTAGAGCGCACAGACCGTGCACAGTACACTAAACTAGAGAGCACAGACCGTGCACAATACACTAAACTAGAGAGCACAGACCGTGCACAATACACTAAACTAGAGCGCACAGACCGTGCACAGTACACTAAACTAGAGAGCACAGTCCGTGCACAATACACTAAACTAGAGAGCACAGTCCGTGCACAATACACTAAACTAGAGCGCACAGTCCGTGCACAATACACTAAACTAGAGAGCACAGTCCGTGCACAGTACACTAAACTAGAGAGCACAGTCCGTGCACAATACACTAAACTAGAGAGCACAGACCGTGCACAATACACTAAACTAGAGAGCACAGTCCGTGCACAATACACTAAACTAGAGCGCACAGACCGTGCACAATACACTAAACTAGAGAGCACAGTCCGTGCACAATACACTAAACTAGAGAGCACAGTCCGTGCACAATACACTAAACTAGAGCGCACAGTCCGTGCACAATACACTAAACTAGAGAGCACAGACCGTGCACAATACACTAAACTAGAGAGCACAGACCGTGCACAATACACTAAACTAGAGAGCACAGACCGTGCACAATACACTAACTAGAGCCACAGACCGTGCACAATACACTAACTAGAGCGCACAGACCGTGCACAATACACTAAACTAGAGAGCACAGTCCGTGCACAATACACTAAACTAGAGCGCACAGTCCGTGCACAATACACTAAACTAGAGCGCACAGACCGTGCACAATACACTAAACTAGAGCGCACAGACCGTGCACAATACACTAAACTAGAGAGCACAGACCGTGCACAATACACTAAACTAGAGAGCACAGTCCGTGCACAATACACTAAACTAGAGAGCACAGACCGTGCACAATACACTAAACTAGAGAGCACAGTCCGTGCACAATACACTAAACTAGAGAGCACAGTCCGTGCACAATACACTAAACTAGAGCGCACAGACCGTGCACAATACACTAAACTAGAGCGCACAGACCGTGCACAATACACTAAACTAGAGAGCACAGTCCGTGCACAATACACTAAACTAGAGCGCACAGACCGTGCACAATACACTAAACTAGAGCGCACAGTCCGTGCACAATACACTAAACTAGAGAGCACAGTCCGTGCACAATACACTAAACTAGAGCGCACAGACCGTGCACAATACACTAAACTAGAGAGCACAGTCCGTGCACAATACACTAAACTAGAGCGCACAGACCGTGCACAATACACTAAACTAGAGAGCACAGTCCGTGCACAATACACTAAACTAGAGCGCACAGACCGTGCACAATACACTAAACTAGAGAGCACAGTCCGTGCACAATACACTAAACTAGAGAGCACAGTCCGTGCACAATACACTAAACTAGAGCGCACAGTCCGTGCACAATACACTAAACTAGAGAGCACAGTCCGTGCACAGTACACTAAACTAGAGAGCACAGTCCGTGCACAATACACTAAACTAGAGAGCACAGACCGTGCTCAATACACTAAACTAGAGCGCACAGACCGTGCACAATACACTAAACTAGAGCGCACAGACCGTGCACAATACACTAAACTAGAGAGCACAGTCCGTGCACAATACACTAAACTAGAGCGCACAGTCCGTGCACAATACACTAAACTAGAGCGCACAGACCGTGCACAATACACTAAACTAGAGCGCACAGACCGTGCACAATACACTAAACTAGAGAGCACAGACCGTGCACAATACACTAAACTAGAGAGCACAGTCCGTGCACAATACACTAAACTAGAGAGCACAGACCGTGCACAATACACTAAACTAGAGAGCACAGTCCGTGCACAATACACTAAACTAGAGAGCACAGTCCGTGCACAATACACTAAACTAGAGCGCACAGACCGTGCACAATACACTAAACTAGAGCGCACAGACCGTGCACAATACACTAAACTAGAGAGCACAGTCCGTGCACAATACACTAAACTAGAGCGCACAGACCGTGCACAATACACTAAACTAGAGCGCACAGACCGTGCACAATACACTAAACTAGAGAGCACAGTCCGTGCACAATACACTAAACTAGAGCGCACAGACCGTGCACAATACACTAAACTAGAGCGCACAGTCCGTGCACAATACACTAAACTAGAGCGCACAGACCGTGCACAATACACTAAACTAGAGAGCACAGTCCGTGCACAATACACTAAACTAGAGCGCACAGACCGTGCACAATACACTAAACTAGAGCGCACAGTCCGTGCACAATACACTAAACTAGAGAGCACAGTCCGTGCACAATACACTAAACTAGAGCGCACAGACCGTGCACAATACACTAAACTAGAGCGCACAGTCCGTGCACAATACACTAAACTAGAGAGCACAGACCGTGCACAGTACACTAAACTAGAGAGCACAGTCCGTGCACAATACACTAAACTAGAGAGCACAGACCGTGCACAATACACTAAACTAGAGCGCACAGACCGTGCACAGTACACTAAACTAGAGCGCACAGTCCGTGCACAATACACTAAACTAGAGCGCACAGACCGTGCACAATACACTAAACTAGAGCGCACAGACCGTGCACAATACACTAAACTGGAGAGCACAGACCGTGCACAATACACTAAACTAGAGAGCACAGTCCGTGCACAATACACTAAACTAGAGAGCACAGTCCGTGCACAATACACTAAACTAGAGAGCACAGACCGTGCACAATACACTAAACTAGAGCGCACAGACCGTGCACAATACACTAAACTAGAGCGCACAGTCCGTGCACAATACACTAAACTAGAGAGCACAGACCGTGCACAGTACACTAAACTAGAGCGCACAGTCCGTGCACAATACACTAAACTAGAGCGCACAGACCGTGCACAATACACTAAACTAGAGAGCACAGACCGTGCACAATACACTAAACTAGAGAGCACAGACCGTGCACAATACACTAAACTAGAGAGCACAGTCCGTACACAATACACTAAACTAGAGCGCACAGTCCGTACACAATACACTAAACTAGAGCGCACAGTCCGTGCACAATACACTAAACTAGAGCGCACAGTCCGTGCACAATACACTAAACTAGAGCGCACAGTCCGTGCACAATACACTAAACTAGAGCGCACAGACCGTGCACAATACACTAAACTAGAGCGCACAGACCGTGCACAATACACAAAACTAGAGCGCACAGACCGTGCACAATACACTAAACTAGAGCGCACAGACCGTGCACAATACACTAAACTAGAGCGCACAGTCCGTGCACAATACACTAAACTAGAGAGCACAGTCCGTGCACAATACACTAAACTAGAGAGCACAGACCGTGCACAATACACTAAACTAGAGCGCACAGTCCGTGCACAGTACACTAAACTAGAGCGCACAGTCCGTGCACAATACACTAAACTAGAGCGCACAGACCGTGCACAATACACTAAACTAGAGCGCACAGACCGTGCACAATACACTAAACTAGAGAGCACAGACCGTGCACAATACACTAAACTAGAGAGCACAGTCCGTGCACAATACACTAAACTAGAGCGCACAGTCCGTGCACAATACACTAAACTAGAGAGCACAGACCGTGCACAGTACACTAAACTAGAGAGCACAGTCCGTGCACAATACACTAAACTAGAGAGCACAGACCGTGCACAATACACTAAACTAGAGCGCACAGACCGTGCACAGTACACTAAACTAGAGCGCACAGTCCGTGCACAATACACTAAACTAGAGCGCACAGACCGTGCACAATACACTAAACTAGAGCGCACAGACCGTGCACAATACACTAAACTAGAGAGCACAGTCCGTGCACAATACACTAAACTAGAGAGCACAGTCCGTGCACAATACACTAAACTAGAGCGCACAGTCCGTGCACAATACACTAAACTAGAGAGCACAGACCGTGCACAATACACTAAACTAGAGAGCACAGTCCGTGCACAATACACTAAACTAGAGAGCACAGTCCGTGCACAATACACTAAACTAGAGAGCACAGTCCGTGCACAATACACTAAACTAGAGAGCACAGTCCGTGCACAATACACTAAACTAGAGCGCACAGACCGTGCACAATACACTAAACTAGAGAGCACAGTCCGTGCACAATACACTAAACTAGAGAGCACAGACCGTGCACAGTACACTAAACTAGAGCGCACAGTCCGTGCACAATACACTAAACTAGAGAGCACAGACCGTGCACAATACACTAAACTAGAGAGCACAGTCCGTGCACAATACACTAAACTAGAGAGCACAGACCGTGCACAATACACTAAACTAGAGCGCACAGTCCGTGCACAATACACTAGAGAGCACAGTCCGTGCACAATACACTAAACTAGAGAGCACAGACCGTGCACAATACACTAAACTAGAGCGCACAGTCCGTGCACAGTACACTAAACTAGAGAGCACAGTCTCACACACCCACCAAATAAAGAACACAGAACTCTGTGCGCACAAAGTAAAGCTAGGGAACAGAGTGCCTACAAACTAGATTGATCCCTGGGATGAGAGGGCTGTCCTATGAGGTGAGTTTGAGTAGACTAGGCCTATATTCTCTGGAGTTTATAAGAATGAGAGGTGATCTCATTGAAACATATAAAATTCTTACAGGGCTTGACAGGGTAGATGCTGAGAGGTTGTTTCCTGGCTGGAGAGTCTAGAACCAGGGGTCACAGTCTCAGGATAAGGGGTCGGCCATTTCAGACTGAGATGAGGAGGAATTTCTTCACTCAGAGGGTGGTGAATCTTTGGAATTCTCTAACCCAGAGGATGTGGATGCTCAGTCATTGAGTCTATTCAAGGCTGAGATCGCTAGATTTTTGGACTCTAGGGGAATCAAGGGATATGGGGATCGGGCGGGAAAGTGGAGTTGAGTTTGAAGATCAGCCATGATCTTATTGAATGGCGGAGCAGGCTCAAGGGGCCGAATGGCCGACTCCTGCTCCTAATTCTTATGTTATAAGTTAATGGAAATGTCCCTGTGTACTTGGCATTAATTCCTTGCATTTTCCATAATGCAGGTACCTGGGATTAGAATAACACCACACGTCTCTGGGTGCCCTGCATAGATATAGGAGAGCACATTCCAAACGTGCCGGAAACATTCCCGACAAACTGACCAACCTGTAGTTCCCACAGAGAACTCTCCATCGCTCGGCACTTTGTGGGATCGTCCTCGTCCATTATGTATGGATCAGCGGAAAGATCTGGAAAACAGTTAATACAAAACGACTCTTCACTGGAGCAAGACCTTGAATTAATTACTAAAGCAGGGCAGTTAAAATTAAATAAAATCACACAGATCAAAATGAAATAGAATAAAATTAAATAATAATATAAAATGAAACTGTAATTTGCGCACACCAATTTTGGAAATCACAGAATGATACAGCACAGAAGGAGGCCTGTGCCGGCTCTTTCAAAGAGCTCTCCAATTAGTCCCACTCCCCCGAGCTTTCCTCATAGCCCTGAAAATCTTTCCTTTTCAAGTATTTATGCGATTCCACTTTGAAAGCTTAAATTCCGTCAACTCAATAAAATAATCCGAAATGCCTTTTGCCCCAAGTTCATTCTATTTATGACACGTGGGAGCTTCGACTTGCTTCTTTTAATCAGCAAGACGTATCTCAGATTGTATTAAATTTAAGGTAACACGTGGAAAATGTGCAGCAACGGTTCAATCGCGGGTGTGAAGTTACACGGCAACACACAAAATAAAACCCCACTGCCAACGCAGATAATCCACAGTAGCCACGACGACGGTGAAAGGAGCAGTACCTTGTGCCTCGCCGGGCCTGTGAACAAGGGCCTTGCACGATGGATGCCGACGGATGAGATTACATATCAATGGAATGACCATCAGCAGGGCCTGAGGTGGTGCGGTGAGGCTCAGCCGAGATAACCGCTTGCTAAATGCCGCTACAAGATAGGCTGGTAAATGGCTGGATACAGGAAAAGAAAAAATTCAAACACCAACAGGTACGTACACAAACAGAGGCATCGAGAACAAGAGCAAGGAAGGTATGCTAACCCTTTACACAACACTGGTTAGGCCTCAGCTACAGTATTGTGGCCAATTCTGGGCACCGCACTTTCGGAATGATGTCAAGACCGTGGAGAGGGTGCGGAGGAGATTTACTAGAATGGTACTCGGGACTTCAGTTATGTGGAGAGACTGGAGAAGCTGGGGTTGTTCTCCTTAGAGCAGAGAAGGTTTAGGGGAGATTTAATAGAGGTGATCAAAATCATGAGGGGTTTTGATGGAGTAAATAAGGAGAAACTGTCTCCAGTGGCAGGAGGGTCGGTAACCAGAGGACACGGATTTGAGGCAATTGGCAAAAGAACCAGAGGGGAGATGAGGAGAACATTTTTGTTACGCAGCGAGTTGTTGTGATCTGGAACTGAAAGGTCGGTGGAAGCAGATTCAATAGTAACTTTCCAAAAGGGAATTGGATAAATACTTGAAGGGAAACAATTCCCAGGGCTATGGGGAAAGAGCAGGGGGGAGTGGGACTAATTGGATCGCTCTACCAAAGAGCCGGCACAGGCACGATGGGCCGAATGGCCTCTTTCTGTGCTGTATCATTGTATGATTCTACTTCACATACAGAAACATACAGGGTAGCGAGCTATGGAGAGAGAACTTAGAAGGGGCTTGTCAAAAAGATGGGTCTTGATAAAGTGGGAGAGGAAAAAAAAGAGTGGAGAGGGTCAGTGAGGGAGTTCCAGAGAATTGGTGCGAGACGGTTGAAGGTTCTGCCACTAATGGTGGAGTGAAGGGGGCTGCGTTAAAGACCGGAGTCAGGGGAACATACATCAAAAGCGAGGAAAAAAATTCTGAACTCGTGAAAAAAAACCCAGTTGCAACGAGGGTGCATGAGCTGATTTTATCTACTTTTACTGTCAGAGCAGGATATGCAGAAATCTAACCAAATGTACAGGGTTTGGTAATGTGGCTTAGAAACCGTACTTTAAAATGTAAACAAGAGCTGAACGCAGTTCGTGAAGGGCCGCGTGGATGCAAGATACTGACCTGGAAGACAGGAAGAGATCAAACAGATGGAAGAATCTCGCCCGGTACTTCACATGGAGCACAGATGGGTCCAACAAGCTGTAGAGCTTTTTGTAAAAGTCTGGGTATTCTCTATACACACACACAGAAAAAAACAGAGCCAGCATTTACAAAATTCAAAAGGAAACAGAAAAAGGTCAAAAAGTCCCTTAAGCAAACTACGCTTTCACAATTACAGTCTTCTGAAGCAATTAAAAGCAGCTCTTAGCATCAGAGAATCACAAGTGTCGAGGAGATTTACTGGAATGATACCAGGGATGAGGGACCTCAGTTATGGGGAGAGACTGGAGAAGCTGGGGTTGTTCTCCTTACAGCAGAAACAGTTAATGGGAGATTTAATAGAGGTGATCAAAATCATGAATGGTTTTGATAGAGTAAATAAGGAGAAACTGTTTCCAGTGGGGCACACACAGGGCTGGATTTTGATACTGGGGTGGGTTGGGGTCGTGTTATCCACCCGACTGCAACTGAATGTGGGAGATTGATGCGATTTTCACCTAATTGTGCAATTGAGTTCCAGCATGTGGGAACCCATGAACCAATTAGTGTTTTCAGTCTGAAAGTCGCCTCTGATGATGTCATCATTGCTGCTGCATTGAAGGTCTGCAAAGACTGCCTGGCCTTTGCTGTGAGAGGACCTGGATGCAAAATGAGCAGCAGCAGCCCTAAGTCTGCTCCCAGATATTTTTGCACCACCACCACCACTCCCAGATATGTCTATTATTATTATTATTCCTCCTTCTCCTCCTACTACTACACATCTCCGTTGTAATAGTGGACCTGCAGCTGATAGTCAGCTATCCAAATGTGCTCCCGCCAGGTTTCACATTCGTGGTTCAGAACAGGCGTGCTTCACGTAGAAAAAGGGTTAAAATCACAAAGGCCTTTCAAAATGGCATTATAGAGGCAATTTAGTGCTTGTTAAGGGCCTTAACAGCCTATCCCGCCTCTTAGAGGCGGGACGGAGTCGGGACCAGCAGACACGATTTAATGAAAATTGCGTTGAGGCGGGCTTATGCCCGCCCGGCAGTTTTCGAAATTTTAACCCCCCACACGCCTCCAAACCCACCTCCACGGGTCAATGAAAATCCAGCCCACAGAATCCACATGGACAATACAAATTCAGAGACTGCATGTACATGGACTGCACACAGACGATACACATGCACAGACTGCAAGTGGAGAATACATGATGAGATACACATCCACTGTGTGCGCACACACGACCACGCACACATCAGATGTGCCGGTTAATCAACAGCTGCTAGTCCTTGTTTATAAAAAAGGCAAAATTTTCGCCAAATCTGATTCCAGATTTCGAGAGTTGGCCATGGTCCACTGATGGACCCAGGGCTGTGGTTTATTAACTGTTCACATTCAAAATTACAGAGAGACTTACAAGTTGTGATGATGGATGAGGTAGAAGAGTCCGTTTAAGGCAAGTAGACTAATAGCTCCTCCTACAAAAGTCAAGGATACAACGTCAGTTAAACCATTCACAGAGGGCAGAGTCCACAAACAGTCAGCAAGACCCTGAACCAGTCACCTGTCCTTATACAGCACATGTATGACATAGGGAAGCGATCCAAAGCACTTCACAATGAGGAGACTGGACACCAGGCAGGATTTTGGGCTAAAGGCACCGTTGAGGAGGCTTTTCAAAGTTGGGAGAAGATGGGGAGGAGGCAGGAATTGACGCGGCAAGATGGAGGGATTTGGGGACGGAGCTACACAGTCACCCAACCTGACAGCTAAAGACCCTACCAATGAAGATGGAGTCGAAAGCAAGTCTTGCATTTCTACAGCGCCTTTCACGACCTCCGAATGCCCCAAAGCACTTTACAGCCAATGAAGTACTTCTGAAGTGTAGTCACTCTTGTAATGTGGGAAACGCAGCAGCCAATATGCGCACAGCAAGCTCCCACAAACAGCAATGTGATAAATGACCAGATCATCTATTTTTAGGGGTTGATTGAGGGATAAATATTGGCCAGGACACCGGGGAGAACTCCCCTGCTCTCCTTCAGGTGATGAATGAGCTCTGTGACAGCCAACAGGGTGAGGAGTCGCGGGCACGACCACACAGTACGCTGTTCGGAGCTCTTGGTCTCAGCTGTGGTGGACTTCTTAGCTGGAACTGGTGGGTGAGCCAATCCTGGCTTTCCTCCCAATGGCTCATCAGGAAAAGCTGGGATGAGGTCCCCTGCTTGGGGATCGTGTGGTTTCAGGAAAGCTTTTTGCAGGGGAAGACAGAAAATAGTCACTTTGTTCCTTTATAACTTACTCCCGGCCTTGGCTGGGAGGGAGTCACACACCAGTACGTATACCCACCGCGGTATTGCCTGCCCTCGCCCCCTTCCTCACCCCCCACAGCCACTGAAAGCCTCATCCATTCCTTGGGTCACCTACAGGCTCAGCTTCTCTTAACGTCCTCCTTGCCCCACCACACTTTGCCTCCATTCTGGCATGGATAGGGAGCTCGTTATAATTTACATTATAGGAGCGAGGTGCAGAGAGGTTTAGGGAGGGAATTCCGGAGTTCATGAGCCCAGGCAGCTGAAGGCACGGCCACCATGGTGGAGTGATTAAAATCAGCCATTTGCAGAGATCGCGGGGGTTGTGGGGCTGGAGGAGGTTATAGAGATAGGGGGGGTGGTAGAGGCTGGAGGAGGTTATAGAGATAGGGGGGGGTGAGGCCAGGGAGGGATTTCAACACCAAGATGAATTTTAAAATTTAGGCTTTGCTGGACCAGGAGACAATGTAGGACAGCGAGCACAGGGGTGATGGGTGAGCGGGACTCGGTGCGAGTTAGGCGGAAGGGTCGAGAACCTGGACACAGATTTAAGGTGATTGGCAAAAGAACCAAAGGCGACACGAGGGAAAAGTGGTTAGGATCTGGAATGCACTGCCTGAGAGGGTGGTGGAGGCAGACTCAATCGTGGCTTTCAAAAGGGAATTGGATAAGTACCTGAAGGAAAAGGATTTGCAGGGCTACGGGGAAAGGGCGGGGGAGTGGGACTAGCTGAGGTGATCTTGCAGAGAGCCGGCACGGGCTCGACGGGCTGAATGGCCTCCTTCTGTGCTGTAACCATTCTACGACAAGGGACCTCAGTGTTACACTTCCAAATCATGCCACTGTATAATTAGATATTAGGCAGTACAGGCCAATCCTGGTTGTATGGGATGTGAAGTCTGCTTATGGGAAAGACCAGAGGCGCTGAACCAAGAGAATACCTAGAGACGATTTTTTTTTTTTTCTTTTAAACCATATACGCTCTGCATTATTGTTCACATACCTATCTCGTAGGCAGCAGTGAGGAAATCTATCATCAGGGTTGGGTTGCTCATGTATGGCAATATGGACTCATGCAAAATCACCAGCACCTTCTTGTAGAGATTAGTTGGCAGCTGTAAAAAAAAATCAATGTCTTGTTTAAAACCATCATCAATATTGCAGCCATTAGTGGATATCCCATGGTTACTGTGGCAACAAATGGTTGTTAGTCCTGCAACAATAACTTCCGCATGATTCTGGCCCGAGTGGTTTTACACAACAAGCTTCAATATACATTGACTAATCTAAAATCCAGGCCGACACTCCCAGTGCGGTGCTGAGGGAGTGCTGCACTGTCGGAGGTGCCGTCTTTCGGGTGAGACGTTAAACCGAGGCCCCGTCTGCTCTCTCAGGTGGACGTAAAAGATCCCATGGCACTATTTCGAAGAAGAGCAGGAGAGTTCTCCCTGGTGTCCTGGCCAATATTTATCCCTTAATCAAAATTACTAAAACAGATTATCTGGTCATTATCACACTGCTATGCGTGGGACTTGCTGTGCGCAAATTGGCTGCCGCGTTTCCTACATTACAACAGTGACTACACTTCAAAAAAAACATTCTTCATTGGCTGTAAAGCGCTTTGGAACGTCCATTGGTCGTAAAGGGCGCTATATAAATGTAAGTCTGTCTTTTTTGACTGATAACAATACTGTTCTGATACAACTGCTCTACAGTATTACATTAAGTGACAAGCAATTAATATAACCTGTTTTCCCCACGGATTTCAAGGGGATCAGACTTGTCCTTTGTGGGGTACCGTTAAGGCAAATGGACTTCCGACTGTCCCGAGAGCTCCCACAAGCACTGACCACTAGCCCTATAATTATATCCAATAAACCAGGGTCTAATTACGTACATACTGGCCTTGCCCCTGCCCCAGGATATATTTGCCTCGGAGGGAGTGCTGCGCAGATTCACCAGAATCATACCCGGATTCCAAGGGTTAAATTCCCTGGAATTTAGAAGGTTAAGGGGTGATCTGATCGAAGTTTTCAGGATATTAAGGGGAACTGATAGGGTAGAGAGAGAGAAACTATTTCCGCTGGTTGGGGAGTCTAGCACAAGGGAAACAACCTAAAAATAGAGCAGAGGCATTGTCATTTAAATAAACGGCGGTACCGCCTGCATTACAACAGCACGAAGAGGAACGTTACACGAGCCCGCTAAGATTTCACGTGATAGTAATTTCTGGGCTTCAATAGTCCGTGCACACGAGGGTTGCAGATATCTGAATGGCCACCACACCACACTGCAATCCTCCTAACTCGTGCGACTAAAGCATTCAGTGTAACGCATTCACTCGAAAAATAAATCTATTTAACTTTGATGGACCGATAACACTGAAGGTTTACAAATGACATCCCTTAACTATTGTTATTAATAGGAAGAAACCCACAGATTTGATTCTCACGGGTCGATGAGTCATTTGCTTCTCACCACAGTCAAGTTCCATTATGACACAGAAGAACATAAGAATTAGGAGCAGGAATAGGCCATACGGCCCTTCGAGCCTGCTCCGCCATCCAATAAGATCATGGCTGATCTTCGACCTCAACTCCACCTTCCCACACTATCCCCATATCCCTTGATTCCCCTAGAGTCCAAAAATCTATCGATCTCAGCCTTGAATATACTCAACGACTGAGCATCCACAGCCCTCTGGGGCAGAGAATTCCAAAGATTCACAACCCTCTGAGTGAAGAAATTCATCTTCATCTCAGTCCTAAATGGCCGACCCCTTATCCTGAGACTATGACCCTCTAGTTCTAGAATCTCCAGCCAGGGGAAACAACCTCTCAGCATCTCCCCTGTGTAAGATTCTCAAAATTCACAGATCCCCCAAAACTCGGAGAAAAACCCTAAAGAAAAGGACTTTGGACTCTTTTCTAACCACTTCAGGGTGATAAAATGTATTGGGCCTAACAGGTCAAAAACCAAGATTTGGTATTTTAAAAAGGCATGTTTGGGCTTGTAAAGAAAAAGGCTGCAACAGGAGTTGGGATCAACCTCTGTAAAGACAGTTTGGGTATTAGAGTAAACCAAATTGTCTGGGGAACTGTCTAACGTCACTCAACCCCTATCAGACAACTTACATTCTAACAATAGACCCACGGAAGAGCAGTCCCCACCCAAATTACAGGACCCATCCAAAACATGCATAAAACAAATCACATCGCCCCAGTCCATAGAAATCTCAGGCCCAGTCAGGAAACTCGAAACCTGAGCATAATGACTACAATCAAGAAAGAGCTCAACAGCTCATGGAACCATCCCGAAACCACTTCACACATTCATAAACAAGTTCAAGCAGCAAGGAGTTCAGCAAGGAGTTCAGCAGTTCTCAGGAGTTCATCGAGTTCGAAGAAGTTCACAGTTCTAGAAGCAGGTCAACACACTAGAGACCAGAGCAGCAGTTCCAGTGATCATCAGACACCTCGCGGCAACAAGGGCCTTACGAAACCTTTTTTTACTTAAAAAGACTCTAAACCCTATCTCTAACAGAGGAAAAGTGGGTACGCACCCGATAAATCCAATCCAGCGAACCCCGAAACCGCGAACCAGCTCAACTGTCAAGGATTCTTTTGGTGAGCATTATCCCTGTCCTCTAGAGTCCAACTTAGCTAGTAAAGTGGGATTGGGAGGGGTGAGGTATTCTTCTAATGTAATTTCCCTCGTGTGTATCGAAGTGTTCCCCATTTTATTAGAGTGTTAAGATTGTTGTGTTGTATTTTCTCTCTTGAATAAAGATCAAAGTTCTTGCACCAAAACCAGTTGTCTGCTGCACTTTTGTCACAACCCCCAAATAAGTCCAAAGTCTAGAACCAAGGGAGTGGGAGCGATTCAAACCGCTCAGAAGTCAGAGGTGAAGCTGACACACACCACCACCCCCCTACACCTGTCAATCCCCCTCAGAATCTTGTATGCTTCAATGAGATCACCTCTCATTCTTCTAAACTCCAGAGAGTATAGACCCACTCTACTCAATCTCTCATCATAGGACAGCCCTCTCATCCCAGGAATTAATCTAGTGAACCTTCGTTGCACCGCCTCCAAGGCCAGTATGACTCGATGTCATCTGATAAGAACCAAAATTGCCAGCACCGCTACAAGAACAAGTCCCGAATGAGTGGGCCTTGAGGGTAAACTGGGAAGCTGGTTTTAGCTGCACGCTGACTGCTGAAAAGTGAAGCAAACACAAGCGGGTGAGGGGGTCAGTGGGACATCACAGGCCCCGAGTACCAGATTTCTGAGCGGGGAATTTTACACATTTTCCTCCCCATAATTGCTCCAGGTTTTTATTTGGTTTTTTCGCCTCTCCTAGGGCGTCTCCGGGTGAGGTGGGGAGTGTATATTCTGTGATGCACAAGACAGCTCGATTACACAAGAACATAAGAATTCGGAGCAGGAGGAGGCCATTTGGCCCCTCGAGCCTGCTCCGCTATTCAATAGGGTCATGGCTGATCTTCAAACTCAACTCCACTTTCCTGCACTATCCCCATATCCCTTGATTCCCCTAGAGTCCAAAAATCTATCGATCTCAGCCTTGAATATACTCAACGACTGAGCCTCCACAGCCCTCTGGGGTAGAGAATTCCAAAGATTCACAACCCTCAGTGAAGAAATTCCTCCTCATCTCAGTCCTAAATGGCCGACCGCTTATCCTGAGACTGTGACCCCAAGTTCTAGACTCTCCAGCCAGGGGAAACAGCCTCTCAGCATCTACCCTGTCAATCCCTCTCGGAATACGAGAGATCGGCAGGATGGACCAGTAGGTCTGTCACTTTTCACATGCTCATAATTGAGCATTTGTTTCCTTAAAGTTTATTAATGTGCAACTCCTCACTACAGTTCTTAATTCTGTAGATGATAAACAACATTGATGGTTGTGAAATGATACTGCGGCACTGCCAGAAGGTTAATCTTTCAGTAAACAGATTTAAAATCTTATTAAATTACTGAGGTAACACAAGTGGAGGCGTTTTATCACTCCTGCTGCTCCCGATATAAAGGGACAGGGGATTATTAATGGCCCATTTACTGATCCCTTACAGCAGTATTACCAAGCGCCGAAAGGGCAGCCTGGTTATAGGGAGATCCTTGCAGTTGGGGAATAGGAAGTGTGTGTCAGGAGGATGAAGTAGAAAGGAAATTTTTATCAGAGAATCTCACAGCACAGGAGGAGGTCATTCGGCCCATCGTGCCTGTGCCTGCTCTGTGAAAGATTCTCTCCAATTAGTGCCACTCCCACCTGCTCTTTCCCCATAGCCCTGCAAATTTCTCCCCTTCCAAGTATTTATAAAAGCTTAATTTAAAAAAAATTTTTTTTTTTTTTTTTTTTTTTTTTACAGT
This sequence comes from Squalus acanthias, assembly GCA_030390025.1. Lineage (NCBI taxonomy): Eukaryota > Metazoa > Chordata > Chondrichthyes > Squaliformes > Squalidae > Squalus > Squalus acanthias. Next base: position 96,651,509 of record CM059437.1, read on the forward strand.
AACTAAAATGCCTGAGAGAGAGATTAACAATGTCAGTGTTCAAGTGAGGCATTGCAAACTGCTGCTTTCCATAATGAGCACAATTTATTTATAGTCACCACCAGCGCTCTGTGATATTACACAGGCTATACAGCACAGAAACAGGCCATTCGGGCCAACCAGTCCATGCCGGCATTTATGCTCCACTCGAGCCTCCTCCCGTCTTTCCTCATCTAACTCTTAGCAGCATAATTTGCTATTTCTTTCTCCCTCATGTGCTTATCTAGCTTCCTTTAAGTGCATCTATGCTGTTCCTCTCAACCACTCCCTGCACTCAGCACTCTCTGGGTAAAGAAATTTCTTCTGAATTCCCCATTCGATTTCTTGGTGACTATCTTATATTGACGGTCTCTAGTTTTGCTCTTCCCCACAAGTGGAAACACTCTCTCTGTATCCACTCTATCAAAACCTTTCATAATTTTAAAGACCTCTATAAAAGATCTCCAGCCTGTTCATTCTTTCCTGTTGGGTATACCCTCACATTCCTTGTAAATCTTCTTGTACCCTCTCCAGTGCCTCTACATCCTTTTTATAATATGGCGACCAGAATTGCACGCAGTACTCGAACTGTGGTCTAACCAAGATTTAATACAAGTTCAGCATAACTTTGCTATTTTCATTCTATCTCTCTAGTAATAAGAGGCAAGCACTAGGATTTATTTCATGAGAGAAAGACACATCCTGTTTACCGCTTCAATCAACACACCTCAAAGTTTGAAAATAACAAGTTAACCGCTTGCAGTGACGTAAACTGACTAGCGCGCGACAGAAACAAGCTCATAAGGACCAAATCAGAAGCAGGGCTCTGCAGCTGAAGCTCGGCATGGTCTTGTACCCGAGATAGATTAAGAAAAAAAAACCTTGCATTTCTATAGCATCTTTCACGACCTCAGGATGTCCCAAAGCGCTTTACAGCCAATGAAGTACTTTTTTTTTTTAAGTGTAGTCACTGTTGTAATGTAGGGAAACGCAGCAGCCAATTTGTGCACAGCAAGATCCCACAAACAGCAATATGATAATGACCAGATCATCTGTTTTAGTGATGTTGGTTGAGGGATTAAATATTGGCCCCAGGACACCGGGGATAACTCCCCTGCTCTTCTTCAAAATAGAGCCATGGGATCTTTTACATCCACCTGAGAGAGCAGACGGGGCCTCGGTTTAACGTCTCATCTGAAAGACGGCACCTCCGACAGTGCAGCACTCCCTCAGTACTGCACTGGAGTGTCAGCCTAGATTTTTGTGCTCAAGTCTCGAGTGGGACTTGAACCCACGACCTTCTGACTCAGACGAGAGTGCTACCCACTGAGCCACGGCTGACAGGAACGCAAAGGTCCACGAGAATACTTCCCTATTATGATAATCACCCCACACAGTGAGCCATAAAGCGGAGATACTGGTAGGAGGACATGTTCATCAAGAGAATACCATGAGAAGTTATGTTAAACTTGCATAGAACCTTGGTTAGACCACACTTGGAGCACTGTGAGCAGTTCTGGTCTCCATATTATAAAAAAGGATATAGAGGCACTGGAGAAGGTGCAAAAAAGATTTACTAGAATGATACCAGAACTAAGAGGTTATAACTATCAGGAAAGACTGAAACTGCTAGGGCTCTTTTCTCTAGAAAAGAGAAGGCTGAGAGGTGACCTGATAGAGGTCTTTAAAATTATGAAGGGGTTTACATAGATACATAGAAGATAGGAGCAGGAGTAGGCCATCCGGCCCTTCGAGCCTGCTCCGCCATTTAATGAGATCATGGCTGATCCTTCAATTCAGTATCCCGTCCCCGCCTTCTCTCCGTAACCCTTAACCCCTTTTGCCTGTAGAAATATATCTAATTCCCTCTTAAATATATTTAATGAGCTGGCGTACACTGCCCTCTGTGGCAATGAGTTCCACAGGTTCACCACTCTCTGAGTGAAGAAATTCCCCCTCATTTCTGTCCTAAATGGTTTAGCCCTTATCCTTAAATTATGTCCTCTAGTTCTGTTCTCACCCGCCAAGGGAAACATTCCTTCTGCATCTAATCTGTCTAGACCTGTCAGAATTTTATACACTTCTATGAGGTCCCCTCTCAATCTTCTAAACTCCAGTGTGTACATCCCTAAACTACATAGTCTCTCCTCATAGGTCAATCCCGCCATTCCTGGTATCAGCCTGGTGAATCGCCGCTGCACCCCCTCCATGGCAAGAACATCTTTCCTCAGATGAGGCGACCAAAACTGTACACAGTACTCGAGGTGTGGTCTCACCAGTGCCCTGTACAGCTGCAGCAAGGTATCCCTGTTCCTGTATTCCAACCCTTTTGCTATGAAGGCCAGCATACCGTTTGCCTTCTTGACCGCCTGTTGCACCTGCATGCTCGCCTTCAGTGACTGGTGTACAAGAACACCCAGGTCTCTCTGTACTTCCCCCTCTCCCAATTTATTGCCATTTAAATAATAATTTGCCCTCCCGTTCCTGCACCCAAGGTGGATAACTTCGCACTTGTCCACATTATAGTGCATCTGCCATTTATCCGCCCAATCACCCAGTCTGTCCAAATCGCTCTGGAGCTTCCTGGTCTCCTCCTCTGAGCCCACCCCCCCTCCTAGTTTAGTGTCGTCTGCAAATTTGGAAATGCTGCATTCGACTCCCTGATCCAGGTCATTAATATAAATTGTGAACAGCTGGGGACCCAGGACAGATCCCTGTGGTACCCCACTTGTTACTGCCTGCCATTCAGAAAATGAGCCGTTTATTCCAACTCTCTGTTTTCTATCTGACAGCCAGTTCTCTATCCACGTCAATACTTTCCCCTTTATCCCATGAGCTTCAATTTTCCATGCTAATCTTTTATGTGGGACCTTATCGAAGGCCTTTTGGAAGTCCAGGTACACCACATCTACTGGCTCTCCCCCATCTATTTTACCAGTTACTCCCTCAAAAAATTCCAATAGATTAGTCAAGCACGATTTACCCTTTGTAAATCCATGTTGACTCTGTCCTATCCTGTCCCCATTTGCTAAGTGCTCGGCTATTTCATCCTTAATGATGGACTCCAGCATTTTGCCCACAACTGATGTAAGGCTTACAGGTCTGTAATTACCTGCTTTTTCCCTACCCCCCTTTTTGAATAGTGGGGTAACGTTAGCTACCCTCCAATCCATGGGCACTGTTCCCGAGTCTAATGAATTCTGAAAAATCATGCTTAGTGCATCCGCTATCTCTAGGGCCACCTCCTTCAGTACCCTAGGATGCATGTTATCAGGCCCTGGGGATTTGTCCGCCTTCAATCCCTTTAGCTTCCTTAACACCATATCCGTAGAGATATTGATTTGCGTCAGTTCCTCCTTTGCCAATGTCCCTATTTTTCCCGATATCCCAGGGAGGTTTTTTGTGTCTTCCTTCGTAAAGACTGACCCAAAGTATGCATTTAGTTGGTCTGCCATTTCCTTATTTCCCATTATATATTCCCCCGTATCTGACTGCAATGGACCAACTTTGGTTTTCACCAGTCTTTTCCTCTTGATATACTTATAAAAGCTTTTGGAGTTAGTTTTTATATTTTCCGCCAGCTTGCTTTCGTAAGCTATTTTGCCCTTCTTGATTAAGCCCTTTGCCCTCCTTTGCTCTATCTTAAACTGTTCCCAATCTTCCGCTCTGGCGCGTTTTTTGGCTATTTTATACGCCCTATCTTTGGATTTTATGCTGTCTCTAATTTCCCCTGTTATCCACGGTTGAGTCACCTTTTTAGATTTCCTTTTATGCCAGATTGGTATAAACAATTTTTGCAATTTTGTCATTCTATCTTTAAATGCTTGCCATTGTTTATCTACCTCCAGTCCTCCCAGGAACGTTGTCCAATCAGACCTACTCAGTTCCCGTCTAATGGCATCATAATTCCCCTTGTTTATAGGGTAGACGTAGAGAAGATGTTTCCACTTGTGGGGGAGACCAGAACTAGGGGCCATCAATATAAGATAGTCACTAATAAATCCAATAGGGAATTCAGGAGAAACTTCTTTACCCAGAGAGTGGGGAGAATGTGGAACTCGCTACCACAGGGAGTGGTTGAGGCAACTAGTACAGATGTATTTAAGGGGAAGCTGGATAAACACAGGAGGGAGAAAGGAATAGAAGGATATGCTGATAGGGTGAGATGAAGAGGGGTGGGAGGAGGCTCGTGTGGAGCATAAACACCGGCACAGACCAGTTGGGCCGAATGGCCTGTTTCTGTGCTGTAAGTATTTTGTCATACCATGGTGTTACAAAAGGAATACTTCTGTTTTTCCTTTCTCTTAATACCTTGGATTTAAGAACATGTTAACTGGAAGGAACACGATTGATTGCTGCACTCGGTGCAAATGAAGACAAGCTGTAGGTGTGAACACGGTGCGTGAAATACGGCCTCACTCCAAAGCAGAACACACGTACAGCAAATGGGTTAAAGAAAATGCTCACGAAACGCATTATTTTTAGGGACACGGAGGAGAACAAACTTACCTTGTGTTTAAGGAATGCCAGCCACAGTCGCTCAAACATTCTTTTGTGTTCCTGTTGGTGAGAAGGGGGATATTTGTAAAGCAACGCACTGAAATTGGTGGCTTGCTGAACGCAAAATTAGCTGCTCAGGTTGGACCAACAGTACAGAACTAGTTCATTTCACGCTACACATTCACAAGTCAAGTTCACATCGAGTTGCTGCAGCAGTACAGGAGTGACGGGTTTCTCGTTTCCGACACTAGTTTGACTTTCCCCACCTTCCTCGCTCCCAGGCATTGCCGAGACAATTTTACTTCCGATGGTGCTGGGAGAATGGGCCAACTTTAGTGCAGCTATGCACAAGGACCAAGGGATTTATGTTTCCGTTAAAATACTGGTTCTGTAATAAAATGCCTTTAAAGAAATCTTGGGCATGACGGACACTTGAAGAGTCGTAAAGGCTTTAATGACATTAGGAGCGCTAATTGCCTGGTCATCGGATCGAAGCAGCCAGGACCACAGACTTGCTGCAAAGTCAGGGGCAGCGAGGGAACCTCAACGTACTTTATAAACCACCAATGAAGCTCGTGGTTTGAGTGAGCAAGTTTGTGCTGGCTGTACAAACGGTAACTGATTTTCTCTCTTGACCCCAGAGTTTTATGGTAGGGTGCTATCCAATGCTCCCGCTAAGCTACTCACACGCGGCCGCACAGTCACCTGCAAGGTCCCGCGCAGGCTGCACACCGGCTTTTGCATTGTAAACACCGCGCCCGTGCAGAAACTTAAAGGGACCGTGCATTAAAAGAAAGAGACCGCGCAGAACAAAGCGCAGCACATTGGTGCTCTCTCCGCATGTCGTCCTAGCCTAGTGAGTTATGGTCGGGTGCTGACAATGTCCCCGTTAAGCTGCGCGGCCAGGCAGCAGTCTGGAGGCCCCGCGCAGGCCGCTCACCGGCTTTTGAATGGAAAAACTGCGCATTAAGGGGCTGCGCACCCAAAAAGAAATTAGAGGGAACATGGGTGCCGACTCTCCCTTTGTGTCTCAGAAAGGGAAATGTTTCTGGACTCCCCAAGTCCGGATGAGTGAAGGTGTACGTGATATTCAAACGGTACCTTCAGTTTTGCTGCCTTCCATTCATCATGTTTACCTGCAAATAGAAAGGTTTCAGTCTTAATAACTTTCTGCAAGAATCGAATTACTAAAAGCACTTACAGCACAACCATCTCGATTTTGGTCATTTCAGAAAAACAAAAATCATTATGTTAACAGATGCTGTCACCTTCTCCAAGTATAATTAGGTTCTGAGCAGAAACATTCTCTGGCATGAATACACCTCACTTCCAAGCTTCCGTCACACGACCAATGCAGAGGAGGAAGGCCATTCGGCCCATCCATCCCACCAAAAGAGGAAAAGTTACATTTCCGACCCCCCCCAAATCCCACATTCCAACAGGCTCCCGCCCCCATCACTCTTCCTGCACACATTGACTATTCTTTGTGTGAGGAAATGCTTCCCGGCATCAGTCCTGAATTTATCCTTCATCATTTTGAAGATATCTCTCCCTGCCTGCCCTTGCCCTGTTACTCTGGTTTAGCTTGAAGCAATGCCCCCGGCTATCGTTTCTTCACAGCTTAAATATCTTGTGCAGAAAGAAAGACTTGCATTTCTACAACGCCTTTCGCAACCTCAGGACGTCCCAAAGCGCTTTACAACCAATGAAGTACTTTTTGAAGTGTAGTCGCTGTTGTAACGCGGCAGCCAATTTGCGCACAGCAAGCTCCCACAAACAGCAATGTGATAATGACCAGATAATTTGTTTTAGTGATACTGATTCAGGGATAGATATTGGCCAGGACACGGAGAGAACTCACCTGCTCTTCTTCGAATTAGTGCCATGGGATCTTTTATGTCCACCTGAGAGAGCAGACGGGGCCTCAGTTTAACATCGCATCTGAAAGACGGCACCTCCAACAGTGCAGCACTCCCTCAGTATTACACTGGGAGTGTCAGCCTGGATTATGTGCTTAAGTCTCTGGAGTGGGGCTTGAACTCACGACCTTCTGGCTCAGGTGAGAGTGCGACCCACTGAGCCAAAGCCCTCCCCGTCAGTTACCTTTCCAGGGTAAACAGCCCAAGTGTCTCTAATGCACCCTCATAACTCTAACGCTGTGAGTCAGCAACACTGATAATAGACTGGAAGTAGGATGCACTGGAAATGCAAATGCTCACAGATGGTTGTTTCAATGTCACGTCTAACCAATTCAGTCCCAACTTACAAGTGCAGATAGGCTCAGTCTCTCGTACAAGTGCTGACTTCCAGAGAATTACTGAGAATTGATGAGCCCCTATCATAGGTCACTGGGTTCAGGAGACATGGGGAGAGAGCACCCTACCATAGGTCACTGGGTTCAGGAGATATGGGGTGAGAGCACTCTACCATAGGTCACTGGGTTCAGGAGACATGGGGAGAAAATTAGAGGGGGTTAGGGCAGTTTTGGGTCCTCATTTCACAATCTTAATACACCCTGGTCCTCTACAGCCAGTGTGGGAGAGATTTTCACACCATTGTCTTTGACTAGATTTAAAGTCAGATCGAAGAGTTGAAAGGATATGGTGCCAACTCACCCAGTCTCCCCACAAAAATAAAGAGAGAGAGAGAGAGAGAGATAGTAAGAGTCCCATATTTGGCACTGGAACACACGATTATTATTCAGGTAGAATGCAGAAAGGTTTTGAGGGGAGACTGAACAAACTTGGGCTGAACTGCCCAGAAATGAAGCGGTAGACACCAAGCTGCCTTTATGTAGGCTGAGGGATGATCTAATTCAGAGCTTTCCGGTTTCTCTACATTACAACAGCGACAACACTTCAAAAGTACTTCATTGGCTGTAAAGCGCTTCGGGACGTCCTGAGGTCGTGAAAGGCGCTATAGAAATACAAGTTCTTTCTTTTAAAATAATGAAGATAATTGACCAGGCAGACTGGGGATGACTCTTCCCTTTGGTAGAGGAGTCCAGAGCCAAGGGACATAAGCAAATCCAGTGAAATATTCTATACACAAAAGGGCAGAGAGATTGTGGAACCCACTGCCCCAGAAGACCATAAATACAAAATCAACTGAGGTGTTTAAAAATGAGATAGATATTTACTTGGCGATTAAGGGATATGGGGAAAGGGCTGGGAATCGGGATTCAAAAGTTAAAGCTCCCATGGAGAAACAGTCTTGATGGGCTGATGGGCCAACCCCGTCTACATCCCTTCTTACTCTATTTGGGCACTTGGCTGTACCTGCTAATTTTGATTGTAGAAACAGGAGGAGGCCATTCAGCCCCTCGAGCCTCTTTCGCCATTCCAAGGCTGATCTGTATCGTAACTCCATCTCCCTTGATAACCTTAGCCAACATAAATATGTCGATCTCGGTCTTGAACATTTCAATTGAACCAACATCCACAGACTTTTGAAGAGTATGAATTTCTCTCAGTCCAAATTATTCCCTGTTGTAACCCGCACTCACCATCCAGTAATACTTACTTTCTTGCTTCACGAGGAAATTCTGGAGTTCACTCTCTTCCCCTGGCATGTGAATCGAGGACAAAAGGTTGAACGTGTTATGTTGATAGACAGGAAGCAAGGCCTGCACAAAGAGGAGGGAGAAATTATCAAAGTATAATGGTGCGCGTGCGGATTCAGGTCAGAGCCAAACACAAAGAGTGGATGGTTACCCCTTTCGAGTTCTGAGTCACTCTCGGTATATTTCCAGCAGCAGCGACCATCACGTAGTAACGGACGTCCTCATATTCCAAATACTCCTGAAATCGGGTGAGCAGGGACGAGGAATCTCTTTCAACCTGAAGCAACTGATCCACAAGCGACTGAAAAGGAAATGGACACTTGTAAAGATAAAGCTGAACAAACAGCGGTTTGAAACAACTGCACCGTGAATTGTCCCTGCTAACTAGACTTTTCATCTGTATAGCGCCTGCAACAGCGAGATGTCCCAAGGTGCTACATAAAGGGAGAGGGGAGAGCGGGAGAAATGGTCAGCAACTGTCTACCGGATGCACTGCCAAGGCTTCTTCGGCAGCACCTCCCAAACACGCGGCCTCCACCACCTGCCATCGGTGGTGTGCAATCTCAAGACCTCATCATAAACAGTTTGACTCACACACATCACGTACGTGCATAAAGATGGCTCAGTGAGCACACCACCACAGCGAGGGAAAGCAATTCACTGTCTCTCTAACCTCAACCCACCCTCCACCCTTAAATTCAGGTCAGGGCTCATGCAGGAATGAGCAAATGCAACCCAATTAATTTCTTCAATCTGGCCCACCCCTCAATTTCAGGCCACACCCTTGACAACCCAAACCACTGACACTATACATAACACATCTCAACGAACAACACTGTTATTTGGGTTTAATTTCTATTCTTCAGTCTACTGTGCAACGGAGAGAATTTCTAAAGCAGTGGGGTTACCAATTTCCTAACAAATATTGACAGGCTTCTGGGACCCCCTGTAAATACTGACACACTCCCAGGGACCCCCTGTAAATACTGACACACTCCCGGAGATCCCCTGTAAATACTGACACACTCCCGGGGACCCCCTGTAAATACTGACACACACCCCGGGACCCCCTGTAAATACTGACACACTCCCGGGGACCCCCTGTAAATACTGACACACTCCCCAAGGACCCCCTGTAAATACCGACGCACTCCCGGGGATCCCTGTAAATACTGACACACTCCACAGGGACCCCCTGTAAATACTGACACACTCCCGGAGATCCCCTGTAAATACTGACACACACCCCAGGGACCCCCTGTAAATACGGACACACTCCCGGGGACCCCCTGTAAATACTGACACACTCCCTGGAACCCCCTGTAAATACTGACGCAGTCCCAGGGACCCCCTGTAAATACTGACATACGCCTGGGGACCCCCTATAAATACTGACACTCCCGGGGACCCCCTGTAAATACTGACACACTCCCGGGGACCCCCTGTAAATACTGACACACTCCCGGGGACCCCCTGTAAATACTGACACGCTCCCGGAGACCCCCTGTAAATACTGACACGCTCCCGGAGACCCCCTGTAAATACTGACACACTCCCGGGGACCCCCTGTAAATACTGACACACTCCCGGGGACCCCCTGTAAATACTCCCCAGGAGCTCCTCTCTCAACGTCTGGAAGTCGATTTCAGATAGCAAAGGAGAACAGTGGGGCATCATTGTAGAAAATATTTTTATTTTACTTTGTAAATACGGCAATGGAACTAGAATTCCAACGCAGACCCCTTACCGTCCAGGGACCCCACTTTGAAATCCACAACAACAACTTGCATTTATATAGCACCTTTAACGTAGTAAAACATCCCAGGGTGACTGACAGGAGTGATTATCAAACAAAATTTGACTCGAGCCACATAAGGAGATATTAGAAATAACAACAGAAAATGCTGGAAACACTCAGCAGGTCAGGCAGCATCCGTGGAGAGAGAAACAGAGTCAACGTTTCAGGTCTGTGACCCTTCGTCAGAACTGGAAAAAGTTAGAGATGTAACAGGTTTTAAGCAGGTGCAGAGGCAGGGAAGGGTGGGGGGGGGTGGAGGGAGAGGAAGGAACAACAGGGACGGTCTGTGCTAGGATGGAAGGCAGCAGAGATCAAATGTTGCAAATGGGGATGGCAGAATCATCAACAATAAGGAGATACCAGGACAGGTTACCAAAAGTTTGGTCAAAGAGGTCGGTTTTAAGGAGCGATTTAAAGGAGGAGAGGTGGAGAGGTTTAGGGAGGGAATTCCAGAGATTAGTCCTTGGCAGCTGAAGGCACGGCCACCGATGGTGGAGCGATTATAAATCGGGGATGAGCAAGAGGCCAGAATTGGAGGAGCGCAGAGATCTCAGGGGATTGCAGGGCTGGAGGAGGTTACAGAGATAGGGAGGGGGGAGAGGGCCATGGAGGGGTTTGAACACGAGGATGAGAATTTTAAAATTGAGGCGTTCCCGGACTGGGAGCCAACGTAGGTCAGTTAGCACAGGGTTGAAGCATAGAAGATATGAGCAGGAGTAGGTAATTCGGCCCCTCGAGCCTGCTCCGCCATTCGATGAGATCATGGCTGATCATCCAAATTCAGTACCCTGTACCTGCCTTCTCCCCATATCCTTTGATCCCTTTAGCCTTAAGAAATATATCTATCTCCTTCTTGAATATATTTAATGAATTGGCCTCAACTGCCTTCTGTGGTAGAGAATTCCACAGGTTCACCACTCTCTGGATGAAGAAATTCCTCATCTCAGTCCTAAATGGCTTACCCCTTATCCTTAGACTGTGACCTCTGGTTCTAGACTCCCCCGCCATCGGGAACATCCTTCCTGCATCTAGTCTGTCTAGTCCTGTTAGAATTTTATAAGTTTCAATGAGATCCCCTCTCATTCTTCTAAACTCCAGCGAGTATAAGCCCAATCGACCCAATCTCTCCTCATACGTCATTCCTGCCATCCCAGGTATCAGCCTGGTGAATCTTCGCTGCACTACCTCCATGGCAAGAACATCCTTCCTCAGATAAGGCGACCAAAACTGCACACAATACTCAAGGTGTGGTCTCACCAAGGCCTTGTACAACTGCAGCAAGACATCCTTGCTCCTGTACTCGAATCCTCTCGCTATGAAGGCCAACATACCATTTGCCTTCTTAACCGCCTGCTGCACCTGCATACTTACCTTCAGCGACTGGTGCACAAGGACTCCCAGATCTCGTTGCACTTCCCCTTTTCCCAATCTATTGCTGCTCAGATAATAATCTGCCTTCCTGTTTTTGCCACCAAAGTGGATAACCTCGCATTTATCCACATTATACTGCATCTGCCATGCATCTGCCCAATCACCCAACCTGTCCAAATCATACTGGAGTTTCTCTGCATCCTCCTCACAGCACACACGCCCACCCAGCTTTGTGTCGTCTGCAAACTTAGAGATATTACATCTAGTTCCCTTGTCTAGATCATTAATATATATTGTGAATAGCTGGGGTCCTAGCACCGATCCCTGTGGTACCCCACTAGTCACTGCCTGCCACTCGGAAAAAGACCCGTTTATTCCAACTCTTTGCTTCCTGTCTGCCAACCAGTTCTCTATCCAAATCAGTACCTTACCCCCAATCCCATGTGCTTTAACATTGCACGCTAATCTCTTATGCGGGACCTTATCGAAAGCCTTCTGAAAGTCCAAATACACCACATCCACTGGTTCTCCCTTATCTATTCTACCAGTTACATCCTCAAAAAATTCCAGTAGATTAGTCAGGCATGATTTACCTTTTGTAAATCCATGTTGACTTTGTCCGATCCTGTCACTGTTTTCCAAGTGCTCTGCTATTACAACTTTTATAATGGACTCTAGCATTTTGCCCACTACCGACGTCAGGCTTACCGGTCTATAATTCCCCGTTTTTTCTCTACCACCTTTTTTTAAATAGTGGGGTTACATTAGCTACCCTCCAATCCATGGGAACTGTTCCAGAGTCTATAGAATTTTGAAAGATGACCAGCAATGCATCTACTATTTCTAGGGCCACTTCCTTAAGTACCCTAGGATGTAGATTATCAGGCCCTGGGGATTTATCGGCCTTCAATCCCATCAATTGCCCGAACACCATTTCCCTACAAATACTGATTTAATTCAATTCCTCCCTCTCATTAGACCCTATGTTCCCCAACATCTCTGGGAGTTTATTTGTGTCCTCCTTTGTGAAGACAGAACCAAAGTATGTATTAAATTGGTCTGCCATTTCTTTGTTCCCCATTATAAATTCCCCTGATTCTGACTGCAAGGGACCTACGCTTGACTTCACCAATCTTTTTCTCTTCACATATCTATAGAAGCTTTTACAGTCAGTTTTTATGTTCCCTGCAAGCTTACTCTCATATTCTATTTTCCCCCTCTTAATTAATCCCTTTGTCCTCCTTTGCTGAATCCTAAACTGCTCCCAATCCTCAGGTTTGCTGCTTTTTCTGGCCAATTTATATGTCCTCTCCTTGGATCTTATGCTATCCCTAATTTCCCTTGTTAGCCACGGTTGAGTCACCTTTTTTGTTTTATTTTTATGCCAAACAGGGATGAACAAATTCTGTAGTTCATCCATGCGCTCTTTAAATGTTTGCCACTGCCTATCCACCGTCAACCCTTTAAGTAACGCTCCCCAATCCATCCTAGCCAACTCGCGCCTCATACCATCATAGTTTCCTTTATTTACATTCAGGACCCTAGTCTCCGAGTCAACTACTTCACTCTCCATCTTAATGAAGAATTCTATCATATTATGATCTCTCCTCCCCAAGAGGCCTCGCACAACAAGATTGCTAATTAATCCTTTCTCATTACATAATACCCAGTCTAAGATGGCCTGATCTCTAGATGGTTCCTCGACATATTGGTCCAGGAAACCATCCCGTATACACTCTAGGAATTCCTCCTCCACAGTATTGTTACTAATTTGGTTAGCCCAATCTATATGTAGATTAAAGTCACCCATGATAACTGCTGTGCCCTTATTGCACGCGTCTCTAATTTCCCGTTTAATGCCATCCCCAACCTCAGCATTACTGTTTGGGGGTCTGTATACAACTCCCACTAACGTTTTCTGCCCCTTGGTATTTCTCAGTTCTACCCATACAGATTCCACATCAGAGCTTACTATTGTGTTAATCTCCTCTTTAACCAGCAATGCTACCCCACCTCCTTTTCCTTTTTGTCTGTCCTTCCGGAATATTGAATACCCCTGGATGTTGAATTCCCAGCCTTGGTCACCCTGGAGCCATGTCTCCGTAATCCCAATTATATCACAGCAAAATCATATCTGTTTACATCTATTTGCGCAGCTAATTCATCCACCTTATTACGAATGTTCCTCGCATTAAGACACAAAGCCTTCAGGCTTGTTTTTTTAACACTCTTAATCCTTTTAGAATTATTATTTACTGTAGCCCTTTTTGATTTACACCCTTGATTTCTCTGCCTTCCACTTTTGCTTTTCTCCTTCCTGTCTTTTGCTTCTATCCTTGCTTCCCTTTCCTCTGTTTCCCTGCACAGGTTCCCAACCCCCTGCCATTTTAGTTTAAACCCTCCCCAACAGCACTAGCAAACACTCCCCCTAGGACATCGGTCCCGGTCCTGCCCAGGTGCAAACCGTCCAGTTTGTACTGGTCCCACCTCCCCCAGAACCGGTTCCAATGTCCCAGGAATTTGAATCCCTCCCCCTTGCACCATTCCTCTAGCCATGTATTCATCTGAAATATCCTTCTATTTCTACTCTGACTAGCACGTGGCACCGGTAGCAATCCTGAGATTACTACCTTTGAGGTCCTATTTTTTAAATTTACCTCCTAACTCCCTATATTCAGCTTTTAGGACCTCATCCTGTTTTTTTACCTATATCGTTGGTACCTATATGCATCACGACAAGTGGCTGTTCACCCTCCCCCTCCAGAATGCCCTGCAGCCGCTCCAAGACATCCTTGACCCTTGCACCAGGGAGGCAACATGCCAACCTGGAGTCTCGTTTGCGGCCGCAGAAACGCCTATCTATTCCCCTTACAATAGAATCCCCTATCACTATAGCTCTCCCACTCTTTTTCCTCCCGTCCTGTGCAGCAGAACCACCCATGGTGCCAGGAAGTTGGCTGCTGCTGCCTTCCCCCGATAAGCCATCTCCCTCAACAATATCCAAAGTGGTATATCTGTTTGAGAGGGGGATGGCCACAGGGGACCCCTGCACTACCTGCCTGCGCCTACTACTCTGCCTGGTGGTCACCCATTCCCTTCCTGCCTGTGCAGCCTTTACCTGCGGTGTGACCAACTCCCTAAACGTGCTATCCACGATGTCCTCAGCATCGCGAATGCTCCAGTATGCATCCATTCGCAGCTCCAGCGCCGCAATGCGGTTTGTCAGTAGCTGCAGCTGGTGCGAGTTAGGATAATGCACTATTCCTTAACTAACTGGTCAGCTTGCTTTGCTTAGGTCAATTAGCAGTTGAGTGATTTTAACAGATTGTCAGACTAATTAGAATTGAATCTGACCTTCCTTTTTGTATCCTTTTAAAAATAATAGAACGCAGGAATTTGCAGGTGACATTCGAAGCGAGGCCAATACTGACGCACGCTAATCGGACGTATGTTATACAGGAGCGCACACAGACACATTGTTATTGTGAAACTCCTGTGGCATTGCTGACTGCTGTAGCAGATTAATCAGTCTAATTAGAGGTCAGACTGACTTTTTATTTAAATCCTAGGACACAAAATGGTGGAAAGCAAGTGTAGGACTGAGGTCAGGAAACACATCTGGACAAAGAGTGATTAATACCTGGAGTGGTCTCGGAGTAGGGATCGTGGAGGCAAAAAATGCTGGAGGCAGTCAGAGGCTGTAACTCTAGATTCGCATGGAGGGGTGAGCTAGATGGGCTGAATGGCCTCCCTCACTGTAAATCTTCTCACCTTCCACTGGCACCTGCACCGTATACCTAGCCAGCAGCTTAACGTCACTCCCCGTACACTTCCTCATCAACCGAACCCCCCCCCCAAACCAGCTCTGGACCTTTACATCCGAAGTCTGTCGAGGAATGGGCGCACCTACGGCGGAATCACCACTCACCGTTAACAACTCCCGGGGGAAGACGTAATGCGCGGCGTCCTCATGTTGGATAAGCGGCCACCTTCCTTCCGTCTGAACAAACTTCATCAGGGTGCAGAGCGCCACTTCCTGCAGGAAAAGGAATCAGGAGGTGACAGGTTTTCACCACGGTGCAAAACATAACTCCCAGCAAAGCCCAAACTCGGTAAAATCAGGGACACAGTTTGGGATAATCTCCCTACAATAATTGGTAATCGTTGTGGGGTCAGAGAATACAAATTTCCCTCTTAATAGCCACAATAACAGTTTTTAAATAAGATTCAGAGCACTCCCTCAGGCTAGATCATCTACTCCAATCTGGAGTGGAACTGGAGCCCATTACCTCCTGACCCAGCGGTGAGACTGCTACCAACCAAACTGACAAAGAGCAGCGAATATTAAAATCAAAGCAATAGAATGACATCGAATGTGCAGCACAGAAACGGGCCATTCGGCCCAACAGGTCCATGCCGGTGTTTCTACTCCTCCCACCCACCTTCTCAAGGGCAATTAGGGATGGGCAATAAATGCTGGCCTTGCCAGCGACACCCACATCCCATAAAGGAAAAAAAATCTAACCCCCATCAACAAATCCTTCTATTTTTTCTCCCTCATGTGTTTATCTAGTTTCCCCTTAAATGCATCTATGCTACTCGCCTCAACCACTCCCTGTGGTAGTTATGATGCCGGTTATGTAAGCACAATTAGATCCTCCCATGTAAATGCATCAGTTAAAATAACGCACTATTGATGTGCACAGCACAGAAGCACCACATTAAAGATGAACCCATAACCCTCTCTATTGAAGAACGATACTAGCCCAGTTGTCAGTATGTCCTGCCTAATTATTTCTAATACATGGGGAACAGTAGCATAGTGGTTCTGTTACTGGACTAGTAATCCAGAGGCCTGGACTAATGATCCGGAGATAGGGGGGTTCAAATCCCACCACGGCAGCTGGGGAATTTAATTAAATAAATCTAGAATTAGTAATGGTGACCACGGAAATACCAGATTGCCGTAAAAACCCAGCTGGTTCGCTAATGTCCTTTAGAGAAGGAAATCTGCCGTCCTTACCCGGTCTGGCCTATATGTGACTCCAGACCCACAGCAATGTGGTTGACTCTTAACAACCCTCTGAAATGGCCCAGCAAGCCACTCAGTCGCAACAAACTGCTACAAAGAAGTATCATGGACTGCAGCAGTTCAAGAAGGCAGCTCACCACCACCTTCTCAAGGGCAATAAATGCCGGCCTGGCCAGCGACGCCCACATCCCGTGAACAAATGGAAAAAGTCAATCTCTCACAGCGCTGCACATGGAAGGTCAAGACAAAAATACAGTGCTCGGGTTAGAGGGCAGTGGGATAACTGCACCGAGGCGGGGAGGGAGCAAGGAGCGTGGCAGATGACAGGAAGGGAAAGTAGAAATAAATTTGCCTTAATACAATTTTGAACGAGTTCTTTTCCTTTGGCAGTGCAGTTTGGCTTTTGATGCAAGATGCCAAGCCGCGGGCAGGAGCACACCAGGAAACTCACCTGCACCTGATCAGACTCGTGCGTCATCAGATTTAACAGCTGCTCGATGCAACTGTGATAGCGATGCCTCATCCAGATCTTGTACTTTTTCTCTGCACTGTAGTCAGCTGAAATGAGATGAACAGAAGTGTTGTGGGTTTCTTGTAACTCCCAGAGTAACCCAGAAAGAACGAACTTGTCTCTCACCACCTCAGGACGTCCCAAAGCGCTTTACAGCCAATTAAGTGCTTTTTGAAGTGTAGTCGCTGTTGTAATGTGGGAAACGCGGCAGCCAATTTGCGCACAGCAAGCTCCCACAAACAGCATTATAAAGACCAGATAATCTGTTTTTGTTATGTTGATTAAGGGATAAGTGTTGGCCCAGGACACCGGGGAGAACTCCCCTGCTCTTCTTCAAAATAGTGTCATGGGATATTTTACATCCACCCGAGAGGGCAGACGTCAGTTTAACATCTCATCCGAAAGACGGCACCTCCGACAGTGCAGCACTCCCTCAGCACTGCACTGGAGTGTCAGCCTGGATTAGGTGCTGAAGTGGGACTTGAACCCACGACATTCTGAATCAGAGGCGAGAGAGCTACCCACTGAGCTGAGGCTGAAAGAACAATTCATTTTCTCTAAATCTGTTCCCTAACATGCACCTCTACTGCTGTGGAGCAACTGAAGACAGCGCGCCCTGCTGGGCATGAGTATGTCAGCAAAACTCAAGGTGAACACTAGTCTACATCAGTGTGTGTGTGTGTGTGTGTGTGTGTGTGTGTGTGTGTGTGTGTGTGGGGCAGGGGGAATCACCCCATAAATATCGATACCCCCAGTGACCCCAAGTCCAAACTTCTGAAAGACAAGTGTCAGATTCGTCACACAGGATATCTTAGCAACTGTAGAACACTAGTATAAATTGTGTGTGTGGAACGTGTTGTGTTATATTATCAGGTCAGATGCAGCCTGCTCACTAGCATGGGCCTCAGCGTGCAAAGGTCAGCCTATCAGAGGATTATTAATTTAAATTTATTTCTTCTTGTTCTACCGATCTGACTGGAAAGTTAACTCTAGGCTCATCTCAGCCAATTTAATACTTTATATACCCCAATGAAGATCGCCTTGACCTTCTCTCCACACTGTCGAACTTGAGCTTCTCCAATCTTTCCTCCTAGCTCATGTCCCTTACTTTTGGGATCATTCTTGTTGCTTTTCTCTGCACTGTCCCCAACACATGCGAGTCCCTTTTCAAACGTGACAACAACTTTACACGGTATTCCACGTGCGGCCGAACCAGTCTGTCTAGCTGTGGTCACGGGGACAAGATATTCCAGCCTTAGAGCAAACGTCCTTTAACCTGTGGGTATTGGCTTTCAGCTCAACCCAACAAACGGGATGGTTCCTCTTTGCCAGCTGCAAGGCTTCTTCGGCAGCACCGCCCAAACCCGCCACCTCTACCACCTAGAAGGACAAGGGCAGCAGGCGCATGGGAACACCACCACCTCCAAGTTCCCCTCCAAGTCACACACCATCCTGACATGGAAATATATCGGCCGTTCCTTCATCGTCGCTGGGTCAAAGTCCTAGAACTCCCTCACTCACAGCACTGTGGGAGTACCTTCACCACACAGACTGCAGCAGTGGCTCACCACCACCTTCTCGAGGGCAATTAGGGACGGGGAATAAATGCTGGCCTTGTCAGTGATGCCCACTTCCCAGGAACAAATAAAAAAGGATCTTGCTTAAAATGAGTGTGAAAGGCTCCAATGGACATGACCCACAGCTCACCACAAACTGCCATCACTGGGCTACTCCACTGAGGTTGGGCAGGGTGGAGGGAGTTTATACTCGACTATTCCAGTGCTCTCCTGGCCGGTCTCCCACGTTCCACCCTCCTTAAACTTCAGCTCATCCAAAACTCTGCTGCCCGTATCCAAACCCGCACCAAGTCCCATTCACCCATCAGAGGGATTGGAGTGAGTTCGGACACAGGAGTTTTAGATGAACTTATTTTTATAGAGGGTGGATGATGGGAGGCCAGCCAGGAGTTTGACACGATATGTCGTCAGAGACACCCTGCAAAACCCATCACCGTCTCCTAAAATTACTGCAAAGCACAGCGTCCGATGCACTCCATGCAAACCAAGTTTCACCAACGCAGAGCTTTACACCTGGACCATTCCAGATGTTTCTGTCTCCTGAAATCACAATATAAGCTTGTTTCCCTCGAATTGAAACTACACCTGCCCTCTCTTCAAATCACGGTACAAACCAAGAACGCTCCCCAACTAGCAGGCCGAAGCACCTGTGGCTGTCCTTCCTCCGCCCAATGGGACTCCTGCCTTGCCTCCATTTCGTTGGGGTGAACGGTAACGGGACTCTTTCTCCTTACTGTTGCCCGTGCAGCCCCCAACATGCCACTGACCCAGTTTCCCGACAAACAGTCTCTGAGTGTTTACTCCTTACCTGACAGAGCCTCCTCTTCCCCAGGCAGCTGGCCAATGAAAAGGTCTCCTCGTTGCAGCAAGGTGCAAAATAACTTGTTACAGGTTCTGATAGCAGCGAGGATTTCAGCTTCCTGCTCAGCCTAATGAGAAACGCACAGAAACTTACTGTTAATAGATGCCAATGCTGTCAACCGTAGACAGTCGCTAACAATGTTCCCTGTAAGTTGTGCTTTGTTCTGCATTGCCGGTTTCTTTTAATGCGGGGTCCCTTTAAATTTCTGTGCATGTGTGGTATTTACAATGTAAAAGCCCGAGAGCGCCCTGCGCGGGACCTTTTATATCACTGCGCTGCCACGCACACCTTAGCAGGAACATTGGTCGCTGATTGTAAAGACTGAGAGAAGACTCTGTTGAGTTGTACTAATGCGAAGAAAGAACATGCATTTGTACAATCCCTAAAAGTGCTTCAGCGCCAATGAACTACTTTCCAAATGTAACCATAGTTTTGTAGGCAAATACAGCAGCCAATGTGCAGATAGCGAGCTCTCACAAACAGCCACGACAACAAAGAACTTGCGTTTCTATAGCACGCCCATAATCTCGGGACGTCCCAAAGAGCTTTATAGTCAGTGCAGTACTTATAAAATGTAATGTAGGAAACGCAGCAGCCAATTTACACACAGCAAGCTCCCACAAACAGCAATGTGATAATGACCAGATAATTAGTGATGTTGGTTGAGGGATAAACATAGGCCAGGACACCAGGAAGAATTCCCCTACTCTTCTTCGACATAGTGCCACGGGATCTTTTACATTTTACATCCAACTGAGAGATCAGTTTAACGTCTCATTCGAAAAACGGTACCTCCGACAGTGCAGCGCTCCCTCAGTACTGGCACTGGGAGTGTCGGTCTGGATTATATGCAATAATGATAAAAGATCAGTTTTCATTGGGAAGAATGTTGGCCAAGACACTGGGAGAACTTCCTGCTGTTCCTAGTTAGCTCTCTCCTTGAGACTAGTTAAGGAACAGGTGGACTCAGCAGAGTGTCAGCTTGGTTCTGCTGGTAGCACCCTCGCCTCTGGAACTGAAGGTGGCGCACTGAAGCTTTAAACCAGAGATGGCGGCCTGGCCAGCATTGCTCCCTAAACCAATACTGACAACAAGAAAAGATTAACTGGTTACATTCCTCACTGCTGTTAATGGGATTTTGCAGCGTGCAGACTGCCATGGTTGCCTAGATAAAAATCACTGCATTTCAAAAGTAATGAGTGTGTGTGAAATGCTTCAATTACAAACCGTCTTTGTTGCCCCATTGCGCAGTCTCATTAATTCTAGCTCTTAATACTGTTAAAGTAGCAAAGACTGTAGAATCCAGCCACATACTAATGGAGCAATTGCAATAGGGCTTCAGAGCACCGCGATCCCCAACAGATAACTGGCACAAGAAATAAAGGGACTTCGGGCTGAGGTCCACAGTGAATCATTCGCATGTAAAACAAAAGGCTCCACGCGCTGTGCAAACATACTTCCGACAGGTGCCTTAGTGGAGCATTCACGCACCGACAGAAAGATAAATACGGGCGGTTTCCAATTTCCCCCTCACAAGCTAGACTGTCTGCTGTAGGGCGACGGATCTCAGAGCTGAGAAGGTGCTGTCTCTAGTGTATGTCAGACTCTAGGTTTCGCTCCACATCTGTATCTGTACAAGACTTACTGGAAGTACAATCTGTTCCAGTTGCCCAGAGAGCACCTTATCCAAAACCTCCCTCTTAACAGCTCAGGTACAGGGCTCTAACCCACAGTCTTCTGACCCAGAAGCGATGAGATTTCAGCCCTTTGCTCTGCTGAATACATTAAATAGATTGAAAGTTTTGATGTGTCTCACTCTTTTTGATCATAAGCCTCACTCCCAACAGTGACTGCACCTCAGTGTAACTCGCTGCATGTGAAGTGGGATGTTTCTGCGAGATGAGATAGTAGGGCTAATATAAACACAAGTTCTTTCTTTAAGTCTCACTCCTAATAAGCTGTGCAGCGCTCCAGGGAGCCCGTGCAGCCGGCTTTTCAATGCAAAAACCGCGCAGCCCCTTAAAGGGGCCGCATGGCGCCAAGAAAAATTACAGGGAACATTGCTCTTAACTTTTCTTACAGATTTGTCACTTTATATTGAGAAATATGCAGTACTGTATCGCAAAAGCTGTCGTTTCATTCTAACTAAAGATCAAGGCATCTGGTGACAGACAGGCCTAGCCTCAGGCACTTTTGAACCAGAGTCCTCGGCTGCTCACAGCAAACAGAACCTCCACAAAGAGAACTTATTTTTATGGTACGAGTCACACCCTGAGGATGTCCCAAAGCGCTTCACAGTCAATGAGCTTATGTAATGTAGTCACTGTTCATATATAGGGAAACATGGCAGCCATTCAGCACACAAGAAAAATCGCAAAAACAGCTTGAGCAGTTTATCTGTTTCAGTGATGTTGGTTGAGGGATAAATATTGGCCAGGACACCGGGGAGAACTCCCCTGCTCTTCAAATAGCGGCTGTGGGATCATTTACATCCACCCAAGAGAGCAGCCGAGGCCTCAGTTTAACGTCTCATCCGAAAGACGGCACCTCCGACAGTGCAGCACTCCCTCAGCACTGCACCGGAGGGTCAGCCTAGATTTTTGCGCTTAAGTCTCTGGAGTGGGACTTGAACCCACAACCTTCTGACTCACTCTAACCAGTGTCCTGGCCAATGTGTTTCCCCGGACACACATCAATCGGGAGGTCCCGTGCAGGCCGCTCACAAGCTGCTGCTGCTGGAAGATTCCACAGGTAACTTTAAAGGGACCGCGCACAGAAAAACAAAATTAGAGGCAACATTGCCGGCGATCTCTCTTTTTATGGTCAGAAACCTCACTCCCAACAGCGACTGCAGGTTTCCCAGCGATGTGATAAAAAGCCAAGATCGCACGGCAGTATTTGAAGAAGAGCAGGGGAGTTCTCCCCAGTGTCCTGGCCAATATTTTACCCTCAATCAACATCACTAAAAAACAGATTATCTGGCTATTATCAAGGGATGAGAGGGTTGTCCTAGGAGGAGAGATTGAGCTTATACTCTCTGGGGTTTGGAAGAATGAGAGGTGATCTCATTGAAACATCAGATTCTGAAGGAGATTGACAGGGTAGATGCTGAGAGGCTGTTTCCCCTGGCTGGAGAGTTTAGAACCAGGGGTCACAGTCTCAGGATAAGGGGTCGGCCATTTAGGACTGAGATGAGGAGGAATTTCTTCACTCAGAGGGTGGTGAATCTTTGGAATTCTCTACCCCAGAGGGCTGTGGAGGCTCAGTCGTTGAGTCTATTCAAGGCTGAGATCAATAGATTTTTGAATATTAAGGGAATCAAGGGACATGGGGATAGTGTGGGGGAAGTGGAGATGAGGTCGAAGATCAGCCATGATCTTATTGAATGGTGGAGCAGGCTCGAGGGGCCCAGTGGCCGGCTCCTGCTCCTGTTTCTTATGTTCTTATCTCATTGCTGTTTGTGGGATCTTGCTGTGGTGAAATTGGCTGGCGTGTTTCCCACAGTGACCGGCTCCAATTCTCCTGCGAGCCGGGGAAAGGCGAGTCTTTGACTGCCGGGCACTCGCGGCGCTCACTCCACCTGCAGCCCCTCCAGGATGTCCAGCACCGTGTTGGCGTTCTTCCTGCTGCTCAGCACCAGCTGCAGGCGGGCCTGCGCCCGGGCCTGAGCCGAGAGTCGAGCCTCGGGCTCGAGTTCCGCCGCTCTCTCGCCAGCCGCCGCCGCCATCTTCCCCCGGCTCCCGCCAACCACGTGAGGCCGAGCCGACCAATCGCAGGGCGGGGCCTGCGGAACCGACGCGTCACCCTTAAAGGGGCAGTCCCTGGGGATACCATGCCCCCCCTCTTAAAGGGGCAGTCCCTGGGAATAACACGCTTCCCTTAAAGGGGCAGTCCCTGGGGATACCATGCCCCCCCCCTTAAAGGGGCAGTCCCTGGGAAAAACACGCTCCCCTTAAAGGGGCAGTCTCTGGAAAAACATGCTCCCCTTAAAGGGGCAGTCCCTAGGAATAACACGCTCCTCTTAAAGGGGCGGTCCCTGGGAATAACACGCTCCCCTTAAAGGGGCAGTCCCTGGGAATAACATGCCCCCTCTTAAAGGGGCAGTCCCTGGGAATAACACGCTCCCTTAAAGGGGCAGTCCCTGGGAATAACACACACCCCCCTTTAAAGGGGCAGGTCCCTGCAAAGCTGGGAGTGCTGATTACTAATTGGCACTCAAAGGGAAATGGCATGGTTTCCACAGAGAATTCAATGTCCAAATAATCCATAACTCCCCCATCCCATCCAATAAAAGAGGAATCCCGCTTATTCAGTAACCATGAACCAGTGACCCTGATCATAGAATAGAATCATAGAAATTTACGGCACAGAAGGAGGCCATTTGGCCCATCGTGTCCACGCCGGCCGACAAAGAGCTATCCAGCCTAATCCCACTTTCCAGCTCTTGGTCCGTAGCCCTGTAGGTTACAGCACTTCAAGTGCATATCCAAGTATTTTTTAAATGTGATGAGGGTTTCTGCCTCTACCACCCTTTCAGGCAGTGAGTTCCAGACCCCCACCACACTCTGGGTGAGAAAGTTCTCCTCAACTCCCCTCTCTGAAGAGGAGCTGTGGGCTAGTGTTGCCAACCCAGGTTTCACAAACCTCCAGATCTTATGTAAGGTCATCGACAATGTTCCCACTAATTAGTTTTTTGGGTGCACAGACCCTTTAACGGGCTGTGCGGTCCATTCAAATTTCTGCACGTGCGCAGTTTTTCCATTTAAAAGCCGGTGAGCTTAACGGGAACGTTGGTCATCGACCTGAAATGTTAACTCTGCTTCTCTCTCCACAGATGCCGCCTGTCACGCTGTGTGTTTCCAGTATTTTCTGTTTTTATTTCAGGTTTGACGTATTCCTGGAGGTTACATAACATGAACTCCCGTCTCCAACCGCCCCACCCAGTCAAACAGCCTTCTTTCCCCCCATCTTCAACATAACTTACAAACAGAAGAATTCAAAGAAAATTTAAAACAAACGCCATTCTTTTTATTGCCCCAATGATTTTTCTCCCGGTTTTTACTCGTAGCAGTGTCCTGGAGATTAATCTTCAATTCCTAGAGACTCCAGGCCAATCCTGGAGGGTTAGCAACCCTACTGTGGGCAGTTTATATCCAATAGGTAAGATGCTGTTACAGATTCGGGTTTGCCGTACACACTTTCTCAGGTTCAGTGGGATCAGTGTCTCCATTAAATAGTTTGAGTGTCTTTAATGGGAGTTGGCTTACACTATCCTGCATCTTCTTGATAGTGTAGCCCACGGTTGTGACAATGGCAACCTCTTGCAGTCTGAACTGGATCGGTACAACTTGTCTTTGAGTAATAATAGAAAAGTAATGAAGATGCTACACTTCCGTACATCAGTGGGTTACCTTGTTACACTTAAAACAAACTAATTTCTAACTCCCCTGCACTGCATCCTTCTCAGAGCCTTAAGCTGTTTTAATTTAAGTATATGTTTGGAATAAGTTTTAAATAGGAAATAAGTTGATAGATTGTAGAGTCATTTGGGTGATGTTATTGTGAAAATTCTTTGTTTACTGTTCCACTTAAGTTGTAAAGTCACTTACACGAAATAAGACAAATATTTACAGTTACAGTTCAGGCCTTTTCCCAACACCATTCTCTTAGGTACATGAGTTGGCAACAGTTTCGTGCATAGACTAAGACTCCTGTGAACTGAAAGCTGTCATATTGAGATTCGTGTAGTCCAGGTCTAACAACTAATTTCAGGTTGCTTCCTGAGTAAATACAAAGGGTGCCCGTTACATCTCATATCAATTTGGACAACTGAGAGTATCACACCGCTTTCTACATACTAAACAGCTGCTCAGATTTTACTGACAATTAAAAATAATTCGCAGATACAAAGTGCATGGGCACCATCCTAATATTTGTGAGAGAGAACCAGAACCAGCCTCGTTGATACTTTCAGGCTAACTGCAGTAATTAATGAAACAAAAATTGAAATACATGTTTGGTCTTTAGTTTATTGGGGAGGGAAAGTAAATAGGATTATCTGAAAAATATCTTAAGCAGAAGTTCACTGAGTGTCACAATTTGTAGGGTACACATACGATTAATCTGAACATTGTGCTTTTTAGAAAATAAATTTAGCTGATTCACTAATTGCAAACATGTCCTTTCTGAATACTAAAACAAACAAATGATTCAGTTGAAATGTTGCCATGCAAGCAACTTATTTCTCCAATCAAAGGTAAAAGACCTTAGGTGATACATTACTGCTCGCTTTCGCATTTGTCTTACAAGAATGCAACTTTTAGAAAGTCTAAATTGGCTTTCACTTTTGGATTCTTTGAATTGTTATATTCAACAAGCCATCAACAGCAGTAAGAAAAATTACATCTAAACCTTTAAGAGACATTTGGATCAGAATCACATGATCTTCGTATCCCATACTACACACAGACGTGGCCATCTTCAGTTTTTAGTTTTACATATCCAGTCAAATGAAATTGAACAAGATTCCTAGCTAACGTTGGCTCAAATCAAGAGGAATGGGAAATATACCTTTTGCAAGGTACTTCTCCGCTGGGACAATACATCTCTTCTCCATCCAGCATTGCCCACATCATAAGAGAACATTGTACAACAACAACTTCTATTTATATAGCGCCTTTAATGTAGTAAAACGTCCCAAGGTGCTTCACAGGAGTATTATAAGACAAAAAAATTGACACTGAGCCACATAAGGAGAAATTAGGGCAGGTGACCAAAAGCTTGGTCAAAGAGGTAGGTTTTAAGGAGCATCTTAAAGGAGGAAAGAGAGGTAGACAGATGGGGAGGTTTAGGCAGGCAATTCCAGAGCTTAGGGCCAAGGCAACAGAAGGCACGGCCACCAGTGGTGGAGCGATTATAATCAGGGATGCTCAAGAGGGCAGAATTAGAGGAGCGCAGATATCTCGGTGTGGGGGCGGGGGGGTTGGGAGGGGAGGTTGTGGGGCTGAAGGAGATTACAGAGATAGGGAGGGGCGAGGCCATGGAGGGATTTGAAAACAAGGATGAGAATTTTGAAATCGAGGCGTTGCTTAACCGGGAGCCAATGTAGGTCAGCGAGCACAGGGGTGATGGGTGAATGGGACTTGGTGCGAGTTAGGACACGGGCAGCCGAGTTTTGGATGACCTCAAGTTTACGTAGGGTAGAATGTGGGAGGCCAACCAGGAATGCGTTGGAATAGTCAAGTCTAGAGGTAACAAAGGCATGGATGAGGGTTTCAGCAGCGGATGAGCTGAGGCAAGGGCGGAGATGGGTGATGTTACGGAGGTGGAAGTAGGCGGTCTTAGTTATGCTGTGGATATGTGGTCGGAAGCTCATTTCAGGGTCAAATATGACACCAAGGTTGCGAACAGTGTGATTCAGCCACAGACAGATGTTAGGGAGAGGGATGGAGTCAGTGGCTAGGGAACAGAGTTTGTGGCAGAGATTGAAAACAATGGCTTTGGTCTTCCCAATATTTAATTGTAGTGGAGAAACAGTGCCTTGTTGGAAAAACAGCTCCCTCAAGACAGGCGTTTCCTGCTCAGCCAGTCTTCATGTCCTTCTTAGCTGATCAATTGTGCCTTGTTGATATATGGGTGTGGTCCATCATGGATGCCCTGCAGAAAGACCTACTGGACCGTATGGTGGGAATTGAGCCACATACATTTTCCACGTTAAAATCACATCAGTTGGGTTGTGGTGGATGTATTCAATTGTATTGCTGTTCGTAGTTAGTAAATACAATTTACAGCAGAAACGGGCAATTCAACCAAACTGGTCTCTGCTGGTGTTTATGCTCCACACTGGCCTCCCACCTTACTTCGTCTCACCCCATCAACATATCCTTATATTCCTTTCTCCCTCATGCACTTATTTAGTTTCCCCTTAAATTCATCTGTGCTATTCGCCTCAACCACTCCCTGTGGTAGCAAGTTCCACATTCTCACCCCCTTCCTCCTGAATTCCCTATTGGAATTATTACTGACTAGCTTATATTTATGGTCCCTGATTTTGGTCTCCCCCACTAGTGGAGACATCTTCTCTACCTCTACCTTATCGAAACCCTTTCATAATCTTAAAGACTACTATTAGGTGAAATTATAGACAGTTGAGTGCAATGATAAAGGGGATGATTTCAGACAGACTTACTTCCATTCACAGTGGAACATAGACTACATTTAGAAAGGCAGTACAGTACATCTCCAAAACAAGATAAAATTTACCACACCATCATAGGTAGGAATGTTCGTTTGGAGTTGTGGGCTGGAGGGTAAATGACTGCTTTATTCATACGTCAATGATATAAGAAATGTAGCTACAAGTGCATGGGTTTCAGGCTTCCAGCAGAAACGAGGACCAACGGCTCAGCTGTCGATCGGAAGTTTCAAGCCTATGGTAGTCATATGCTTAAAGGGATGTTGCATGATCTCGTGCTGCGTAAGACTGAAATCCCACACATGCACTAAAGGTGTTACAAGGTGAAGGTGGCGATGGCCTGGCTCCATTCTGCCCCAATTCATAAACTAGGTGATGAGAGAGTAATCTTTAGTTTCAGTGGTAGGTGAAAGCAGAGATTGTAGCTTCATCAACACTAACCAAACCGGATTTCAGGTCTTGCAGATGACGCAGGATAATTCGTCAAAGTTTCACTTTGAACAAAACACAACAAATCTTTTCCACTCAATATTTGAGTGGTAAGCTTTAAAACAGGACAGGGGAACATTTCCAAATCTGGGAGGTAATTATGACCTGTTGAATAACCAGGATATAAAGTTAACACGAGTATCAAGTCCAGGGTAGTAGGCTCAATTCCCCTTACTTCTGGGAGAACATCTGAAGAGAATGGACCACACCCATATATCACCAAGGCATGATTGATCATGACTTTAAGCTAAGAAAGACATGAAGTCTGGTTGAGCAGGGGATGCCCGTCTTGAGGGAGCTCTTTCCAACAAGGCACCGTTTCTCCACTACAACGATCCCTTATGATGTGGACAAAGCTGGATGGAGAAGAGTTGTACTGTTCCACTTCCAGGGAAAAGGGCCAAGGAACTAAACTTTACAGTCTCCCCAAATCACCCTGAATTTTCTCTCCAGTTTTTCTATCACCTTGACATTGGAGGAAATATACAGGGATTTCTCTTGCCAAAGAAAGGCCAGCCCGTTTAGTGCTGGTTAACTAGAATCTTGAGGTATGAAGCAAAGCAGCTTGGCACTTCGATTTCTCGAAGCTCCTGGAGGTTGCTGCCTTGTATAGGTTCCACAATGCAACACAATCACATTCTGCTCCTCAGTGCTCCACACGCACCAAGTGCTGGGGCATCGGACTGGTGTTATTCCTTGTGCTGCATTCCTGCTGATAGAACTAAAATGAGGCAACATTACAACTGAGGGGACCGCCACTTGGGCCGAGTTATGGTGACCGTCTTCACAGAGAACGTGAAACCTGGCAGGTACCAAGATTTAACACTTTCAGGAAGACAATTCACTTGAGCCGCAAATAAGACAACAGGACAAACCGGTTGGGATTTGACTTATCATCCGCGAATGAGCGTCAATAGCGAGAGTCCAGCAACATCTCAATTTTAAAATTCTCTTCCTTATGTTCAAATCGCTTCAGTGCAGGATATAGAGGCAATGGAGAGGGTGCAGAGAAGATTTACAAGGATGATACCAGAAATGCGAGGGTATACATATTAGGAAAGGATGAATAGGCTGATCCCTTTTCTATTAAAAAGAGAAGGCTGAGGGGTGACCTAATAGAGGTCTTTAAAATTATGAAAGGTTTTGATAGAGTGGACACAGAGTGTTTCCACTTGTGGGGAAGAGCAAAACTAGAGGCCATCAATAGAAGATGGTCACCAAGAAATCCAATAGGGAATTCAGAAGAAACTTCTTTACCCAAAGAGTGGTGAGAATGTGGAACTCGCTACCACAGGGAGTGGTTGAAGCGAAAAGTATAGATGCATTTAAGGGGAGGCTAGACAAGCATATGTGGGAGAAGGGAATAGAGGGTTATGCTAATAGATTTAGATGAGGAAAGACGGGAGGAGGCTCGAGTGGAGCATAAACACCAGCATGGGCTAGTTGGGCCGAATGGCCTGCTTCTGTGCTGTATATCTTATGTAATTCATGGGCTCACCCCTATCTCTAATCTCCTCCAGCCCCACAACCTTCCAAGATCTCCATGCTCCTTCAATGCTGGCCTCTTGCGCATCCCAGATTTTTTCCGCTCCACCTTTGCCGGCCGTGCCTTTAGCTGCCTCGGCCCTAAGTTCAGGAATTCCCTCCCTAAATCTCTCCGCCTCGCTACCTCCCTTTCCTCCTTTAAGGCACTCCTTAAAACCGACCTCTTTGACCAAGCTTTAGGTCACCTGTCTCAGTATCTCCTTATGTGGCTCAGTGTCAATTTTTGTTTGATAATGTTCCTGTGAAGCGCCTTGGGACGTTTTACTACGTTAAAGGCGCTGTATAAATGCAAGCTGACCGAGCTGACTTGGGAATATTGCAGGATGGCAAGGTCATATACTCTGTCTTAAGGGAATCTGAAAAGGGCAACCTGGGAAATACAGCATATTACTCTCAAAAGTACAATAAAAATTGAAAAAATATTCTTCAAATGAGTTATCAAGAACGGGTGTAGTGCATTTACAAATATGTTAATTTATTACAATGTAGTAGCAGTGGTTTATGGATACAACTAACAATATGGTATATTTTGACAGTAACAGTAATTTCAAACAGTATTATTGGAAATCATCGGTCCGGTCGCTTTTGCTGAAAACTTAAAAACTCTTTCCCTTTGGTCTCAGTTATGTTGGGCCGTCACTGAAACTTTCTCCGTCACCCTTCACCAAGTTTACCGCACGTAACAAAAATACGACTATTTAAAAAAAAAATCTACATCTGGCTCAACAAAGAAAAAGATTAAAGGCAATGCCACTGAGTGACCAACAAAAAGTTTATGTACAATTCTATTCTTAATCAGTTTTCCTTTGCCGATCACAGTAGGATATATAATCACTTTCAAGGATAGGGTTAAGAATGATTATAACACGGTGCTATGCAAAACCATAACAAATACTGTACAACATGTACACTAAGAACTAGAGGAAGTAACTTTGTAGCATAGATTGCATTTTTAATGTGCATAGACATACAGAATAAAAATAAACATCACTTTAAAACAAATCCTGAACCATGAATGCGCAATGAAAAGAATGTAACAAAAATACAAAACCTGGTATCAAAAGTTTGTTAATAAACATCCGTGTCTTCTTCTAGATAAGGAATGTCAAATACAACTTATTCTGAAGTTCATTGCTGTAGGCTTCATTCCAACTTTCACGTAATGAAAAAAAAACTACAGTTAAGTAATTAACATTCATCCAACTACATTATGGATTTACAAATACTGAACACATGCCTAGAACATCCACTTTCTGAATTTAACAAATACAGGGGCACATTAAAAATGTGCCAGGAAGAAATTACTATGTACAAGACAACTAAGGTTAAACCTTAGAATTATCTTTTTAAAAAGATTTACAGAATTTCTGCTGTGCATCAACATGTTACATTAACACCAAGATTCAACATTAAATGATATTCGTGAAGTGTATGACGTCAGCTTTTTCTATACATTGGCTATTACACAACGGAGTGAAGACAAACTTGTTCTGAGCACAGTCCAGCTAATGCTGCAAGCACATTCTTTAGTGGTGGGCTTCTCGCTTCGGTCAGCAAGCTCAGTTCGGTTTAGTCGGGGCTTTCAGTCTCACTGCAGGGGCCGTTCGCACTTGCACCTTGGCTTGCTGGCCCTGGGCGTCAGAGCTCGCTGCCGACTGAGCAGGGCTCTGCGGGGTCGGGGTCTGGATCTGAGGGGAGGCTGCCGTCACGACTTGCTGCTGAATAAGTTGCTGCTGCACGACCTGAGCAGTGCCGGCTGTGGGAATCACCTGGACTTGCTGGCCTGTGGCTGCCTGGGACAGTGTCATTGTCTGTGGCTGTGCCTGGACCTATAAGAGAGAGATTATATAAAAAGAGGCTCATTTAGATAATAACTTCCATTTATAGAGCACATTTCACATCCTCGGGCTGTTCCAAAGCACCTTACAGCCAACAAATTATCTTTGAAGTGTGCTCACTGTTGAATTGTAGGCAAAAGCCCAGCCAATTTGTGCGCAGCAAGCTCCCACAAACACAATGAGATAAATGACAAGATATTCTATTTTAGTGATATTGGGTGAGGTGTAAATGTCAGCCAGGACACTGGGGAGAACTCCGTTGCTCTTCAAGTAGCACCACACGGTCTTTTGTGTGTCCACCCAAGCAGGTACACGGGGCCTGGGTTTAACAACTCAGCTGAGAGACGGCACCTCTGACAGCGCAGCACTCCACCCAGTACTGCACTGAAATGTCGGCCTAGAATATATGCTCAAGCCCTGGAGTGGGGCTTGAACACACGACCTTCTGACTGCGAGAGTGTGCTACCCACGGAGCCAAGCTGACATAATACTAAATTATTTACCTGAGATACTGAAGGAGGCAAATGACTGGAATACTGATGCTCAACATTACAGTTTAGATTCAGCAATCAAAAAATGAAAGAGGTTTACTGGTTAGTTATCAACTGATTGGAACAAATTCTGCTAATTTGACAGACATGAAATACTGCTGCATAACAGGCTCGTGTGGAGCATAAATGTCCAAAAATGTGTGGGTTAGGTTGATTTGGCTATGATAAATTGACCCTTAGTGTTAGGGGGGATTAAATATGTGGGGTTATGGGGATAGGATGGGATATGTTAGGGGGAATTAAATACGTGGGGTTACGGGGGTAGGGTGGGATATGTGTACTGTGGGGATTAAAGCAGGGACAGGGTACTGGATTTGGATGATCAGCCATGATCGTATTGAATGGCGGAGCAGGCGCGACGGGCCGAATGGCCTACTCCTGCTCCTAGATTCTATGTTTCTATAAACAGTGGCAGGGACCTGATGGGCTGAATGGCCTGTTTCTGTGCTGTAAATACTATGCAATACTATGTAAATTCAAGCATTTGCAAATCCAATTTAAATTTGAGACTGACTCACCCTAAACAGAACAGGAAAACTGAATTAGAAGTGCGAACTGACACTAAATACTGCCTCGCTGGTGTCTGTCTGATGAAAGGCCATCAACCTGAAACGTTAACTTTGCTTTGCTCTCCACAGATGCTGCCTGACCCGCTGAGCAACGTTCCCGCTAAGCTGCAGCGGTCTGGAGGTCCCGCGCAGGCCGCTCACCGGCTTTTCAACGGAAGAAACTGCACATGCGCGGAAATTTGAATGGGTCACGCAGCCAGTTAAAGGAACCGTGCACGGGAAAAAAAATTAAGAGGGAACATTGCTGCTGAGTATTTCAAACATTTTCTGTTTTTATTTCGGATTTCCAGCATCCGTAGCATTTTGCTTTTGTTGTGGTGTTTCTCTGATTGGTTTATTCTTTATAGACTGAGAGTTTAATCTGGATAGATTTGAAGAGTTAGGTGTCCAGTACTTTATCTGTACGTCAGCAATGATCAGAGAATCGACGAGTCACAGCACACGACCACAAAAAGGAGCGGCTGGTCAAGATTAAAAATGACAAAAATTGCAGCAAGTTATGTTAAACTTGTATCGAACCTTGGTTAGACCGCACGCTTTGAGTACTGTGAACAGTTCTGGTCTCCATATTATAAAAAGGATAGAGAGTCACTGGATAAGGTGCAAAAAAAGATTTACTGGAAAGATCCCAGAACTAAGAGGTTATAACCATCAGGAAAGACTGAACAAGCTGGGGCTCTTTTCTCTAGAAAAGAGAAGGCTGAGGGGTGACCTGATAGAGGTCTTTAAAATTATGAAAGGGTTTGATAGGGTAGACGTAGAGAAGATGTTTCCACTGGTGGGTGAGTTCAAAACTAGGGACCATAAATATAAGATGGTCACTAATAAATCCAATAGGGAATTCAGGAGAAACTTCTTTACCCAGAGAGTGGTGAGAATGTGGAACTCGCTACCACAAGGAATACTTGAAGCGAATAGCAGAGATGCATTTAAGGGGAAGCTAGATAAGAGCATGAGGGAGAAAGGAATAGAAAGATATGCTGAAAGGGTGAGATGAAGAGGGGCGCATAAACGTTGGCATAGACCAGTTGGGCCGAATGGCCTGTTTCTGTGCTGTAAATTCTTTGCAAAGTTGACATTTGGTTTATGCACAGTGGCGTTGCTCACTAACGTTCTGCTGAGGGTCACAATCCAGAACAAGGAGACAGGAGTCTGCACCTGTCATCCCACACAGCCAGCTCAATCTAACAGTGGATAGTGTGGAGCCCAGGCACATCCCAGCTGGAGTATTGTGGCCAATTCTGGGCACCCCACTTTAGGAAGGATCTCAAGGTCTTGGGAGAGGGTGCGGAGATTTACTAGAATGGTACCAGGGGTGAAAGACTTCAGTTACGTAGAGAGACTGGGGTTGTTCTCTTCAGAGCAGAGAAGGTTAAGGGGAGATTTAATAGGAGGTGTTCGAAATCATGAATGGTTTTGACAGAGTAAATGAGAAACTGTTTCCAGTGGCAGGAGGGTCGGTAACCAGAGGACACCGATTGAAGATGATTGACAAAAGAACCAGTGGGGAGATGAGGATTTCCTTTCTACGATCTGGAACGCGCTGCCTGAAAGGGCGGTGGAAGCAGATTCAATAGTAACTTTCAAAAGGGAATTGGATAAATAGTTGAAGGAGAGAAATTTGCAGGGCTGTGGGGAAAGAGCAGCAGGCATGATGGGCCGAACGGCCTCCTGCTGAGCTGCATCATTCTATGATCTCGAACCAAGTCTGGGCCTTTCCTGCTGTTCTTGACATTTCCTTCCTCAACTCGTCTCAAAAAGAGGGGCTGCGCATTACGGGAAGCAGAGGAGTGGAACGAGAGGCATGTAGAAGATAAACAGAACTGGAAGTGCAAGGCAAATGCAGGCAGGAGGGAAAACGAATGGAGGAAACAAAGGCAGGCTTCTTCTTTTACATTGTGGAAATGTAGCAGCAGATAGAAGATGTGAAACGTCTGATAGCTTCATCCGTGCAGAGCGTGTAGATACGCATGAGGAGGTGAAGAGTACCTGCTGGGCTGTCGATACCATCTGCTGGATACTCCCCACCGTTGCTTGCTGTTGAACCATTTGTGGAAGTTTTGTAACCTATTGAACAACAGCAGTTTATTTTAACCTTTTCATCCTTCACGGTTTCCAAGCATGCATGATTTCAGGTACTTTAAAGAAGCAGTCTAGGAGTTAATAGAGGAGTGTAAAATTGTCAAAAGAAAACAGAGGAATGTGAACAAATTACATTTGTGCTTTTAAGGGGGCACTGAGAAAGAGGAAATGGTAAGAGTTGGGGCAGAATATTGTTGCGTAGACCGAGAGTCAAGAGTCCAACCTGACTCTGGAAAGAAGCAGAGCGAGACTCCAGATCTAAACCTTGAATCACTAGCATCAGCATGAAATAAAACCGCTTTGTACCAATGTAGTGTGAATGGGCTGTTAAAGCGATGTGATATTAAACGGCGTCACTATCAGGTTCGGCGTGCGTTTGTGTATGTGAAGTATAGGGGAGAAGTTCAAACTCCTGTTACAGAACATAGCCGTCCTGTCAATCACCTGAAAACTGAGGGGGCTGGCTAAAGTTCGCAAACTTTAGAGTAAATTAATAATGATTTTCAACTTACTAATCTATTAAAGCCACTTTGTTTACTTAACAACCGTGCGATGAACACGCCCGAGGTATCAGCTGAAGGTGAAGAATCCTGTTAAGATAATATTCATGTTTTCACAAAACAGATCAGCGTCAGGACAGTAATTTAGAATACTGGCCTCCGTTCGTAATACAAGAACACGTGTTTCAAGAGTATTTAATTTATTTTGCAATACAAAAGGTGGGCCGTAATAAAGTGAGCAGCAAGACGCTGCACAATCAACTCGGACCCCAGGCGCAGGTTACACGCTCTCAGCACTATTCCCCCAGAGTTACTTGCTTCAAACACATTGACTCAAACAAATGTAAAGGTAAAAGGGATAGAATTATAATCCTCCCAGGGACGGCCATCAAAATATTTTTTAAAAAACAAACAAAAGTCACTCTTGGAATGTGGGCGTGGCTGGCAATTATTGCCCATCCCTTGTTGCCCTGAGAAGGTGGGGGTGGGCCTTCATATTGAACCGTAGCAGTTTGATACAACTGAGCAGCTTGCATGGCCACGTCAGAGGGCAGGTGCGGGACTGGAGTCACATATAGGCCCAGACCGGGTAAGGACGGCAGGTTTCTGTCCCTAAAGTGCATTGGTGAACCAGTTGTTCTTTTTTTTATAAAAACAATCCAACAGCTTCATAATCATTTATACCGATCGCTTCTTCACATTTCCAGATTATTTAAATTCTCACACTGCCACGGTGGGATCTGAACTCACATTCTCTGGATTATTAGTCCGGTAACATAACCAATGCGCCACATTTGCATTATTTACCTGAATTTGTGCCTGCATCTGTTGTGTTCCTGTCTGCTTTTGGGTCTGAGCACTCAGGAACTGTGGCTTCATTCCCGATTGGAGCTGGGTGGTATAAGTGACTTTCTGTTGCTGTTGCTGCTGTTGAGATTGCACTGTGACCTGCTGCGTTATCTGAAGCGGGAGGCAAATAACAAACGAGCATCAGAAGACAATCTTAACCCGCCCCGCGCACCTCTACCCATCCTTCTGCAGCCCGAGGCCAAATCGCAGCACCGCCGATTCCATCGTTTAAACGTTGGTG
The DNA here is from genome assembly GCA_030390025.1 of Squalus acanthias. Taxonomy (NCBI): domain Eukaryota; kingdom Metazoa; phylum Chordata; class Chondrichthyes; order Squaliformes; family Squalidae; genus Squalus; species Squalus acanthias. Next base: position 96,687,598 of record CM059437.1, read on the forward strand.
CTAAATAAGATGCGGGTCTAGTCTTCGACAAGTCCAACCCCCTCCCCCCCCCACACCACCACCAAAAACAAAATGGGAAGCTCCACCTAGTGATCTAGTTCCGAGACCCTCCCACCCCCCAACCCCGCTCCCTCCACATACTCTAACCTTCAACAGCAGTGTAAATTGGAATAAAAACAGAAAATGCTGCTAACACTCAGCAGGTCAGGCAGCATCTGTGGAGAGAGAAACAGAGTAGAAGGTCATCGACCTGAAACGTTAACTGTCGGTCGCGTTTATTTCCAACACCAGATCTCTGATTGGTCACCTTGGAGGACAAGACATACCCAGCAGTTTCTCTGGAATGTGCAATTAGATCTTGCCTGCCGAAGTAATCAATTAGTTTGCAAAGTGTAATTCAAGCCATTCTGATTGCCAGGCTCCAGACAGAGCAGAGCTCACATAGAACAGACAGGGCTCACCCTCACGAGTACAGGAGCAAGGATGTCTTGCTGCAGTTGTACAAGGCCTTGGTGAGACCACACCTTGAGTATTGTGTGCAGTTTTGGTCGCTTTATCTGAGGAAGGATGTTCTTGCCATGGAGGGAGTGCAGCGAAGATTTACCAGACTGATACCTGGGATGGCAGGAATGACGTATGAAGAGAGATTGGGTCGATTGGGCTTGTATTCGCTAGAGTTTAGAAGAATGAGAGGGGATCTCATTGAAACTTATAAAATTCTAACAGGACTAGACAGACTAGATGCAGGAAGGATGTTCCCGATGGCTGGGGAGTCCAGAACCAGAAGTCACAGTTTAAGGATAAGGGGTAAGCCATTTAGGACTGAGATGAGGAGGAATTTCTTCACCCAGAGAGTGGTGAACCTGTGGAATTCTCTACCACAGAAGGCAGTTGAGGCCAATTCATTAAATATATTCAAGAAGGAGATAGATATATTTCTTAAGGCTAAAGGGATCAAGGGATATGGAGAGAAAGCAGGGACAGGGTACTGAATTTGGATGATCAGCCATGATCTCATTAAATGGCGGAGCAGGCTCGAGGGGCCGAATGGCCTACTCCTGCTCCTATCTTCTATGCGACCTTCTCCCACCCCCCAAACAAGTTTCTGACCTTCCTCACACCCAAGTTCCTGACCTCTCGCCCGTCCACCACCCCAAGTTCATGACCTCCCCCCCCCAAGCCCGCCCAAGTTCCTGACCTCCCCCTACCCAAGTTTCTGACTCTCCCACCCCCTCCGATCCCCCCCGCCCGAGTTCCTGACCACCTCTCCCCTCCTCCCTCTCTCTCCTCCGATTCCCTCTCCCCCCACCTCTCTCCCTCCCTGCTCCGATCCCCCTCTGATCCCACTCTCTCTTACGAACCGCCCTCTCTCCTCCTCCGATCCCATCTCTCTCCCCCCTCCGATCCCCCCTCTCTCTCTCCTGCATCCCTCATCCTCCCCCCTGCCTCATCCTCCCCTTATCACCCGATTCCCCCCTCTCGCTCTACCCCTCCGATTCCCCCCTCTCGCTCTACCCCTCCGATCCCCCCTCTATCGCTCTCCCGCTCCGATCCCCCCTCCGATCCCCTCGCTCGCTCTCCCCCTCCGATCCCCTCGCTCGCTCTCCCCCTCCGATCCCCTCGCTCGCTCTCCCCCTCCGATCCCCTCGCTCGCTCTCCCCCGATCCCCTCGCTCGCTCTCCCCCGATCCCCTCGCTCGCTCTCCCCCGATCCCCTCGCTCGCTCTCCCCCGATCCCCTCGCTCGCTCTCCCCCGATCCCCTCGCTCGCTCTCCCCCGATCCCCTCGCTCGCTCTCCCCCGATCCCCTCGCTCGCTCTCCCCCGATCCCCTCGCTCGCTCTCCCCCGATCCCCTCGCTCGCTCTCCCCCTCCGATCCCCTCGCTCGCTCTCCCCCGATCCCCTCGCTCACTCTCCCCCCACCACGGATCCAGTGACCTTCTCCCACTGAGCTGAAGAAAGCGTGGCCGCAACTGTTGGGTACTACGCATGCGCGGCATCGGTAACAGCGCGTTTGCGCAGAAGGGGATCGGGTGCGCATGTATGGCTCTGGTAAAACCGCACGCGTGCGCAGAAGCCGTGCAGAATGTTCGTGCAAATAATCATTCCGTTAACTGTCGGTTTCTCTCTCCACAGATGCTGCCTGACCTGCTGAATATTTCCAGAATTTTCCGTTTTTACTTAAGATTTCCAGCATCTGCAGTAGTTTTGCTTTGGTTTTAGTGTGAAGTGGACTTCTCTTTCCCTCGCTGGGTTTTCTGGTATCCACCCCCCCCGCCCCAGTAGATCCAAGTGGCCATTATCGTGCACTGAGCAGGACAGCGAGCGTCTGCAGGCCGTCCCGGGACATGACGCTCCAGCCTGATCCCCACAGGTGCCACTGGGCAGCCATCAGGAGCAGGAGCCCCAGCCGATTCTCTCCTCCCTGTCTCACTGCAGCCAAGACCAGCTAACAATCAGCAAAGACCAGGGCTGGAGTGTAGAATCATAGAAATTTACAGCACAGAAGGAGGCCATTCGGCCCATTGTGTCTGTGTCGTCCGACAAAGAGCTCTCCAGCCTAACCCCACTTTCCAGCTCTTGGTCCGTAGCCCTGTAGGTTACGGCACTCGAAGTGCATATCCAAGTACTTTTTAAATGCGATGAGGGTTTCTGCCTCTACCACCCTTTCAGGCAGTGAGTTCCAGTCCCCCACCACCCTCTGGGTGAAAACAGTTCTCCTCAACTCCCCTCTAATCCTTCTACCAATTACTTTAAATCTATGCCCCCTGGTTATTGACCTCCCTGCTGTGGGATGTCCCCGCTCAGAGATAAAGCTCGCTGAGCCACTGACTGATGCCCTGCGCTTGTGTTACCACCAGACATGCATGGGGGGAAAAAAGAAATCTCAGGTATGATTTGCTGATTGTGTAAACTCGGAAGATTATCGAGGGGGGGAAAAAAAGAGAAATGACGGTAAATGACCAGAAGCTGTAAGGGTTTATTGTCCTCCCTTCCCCCCACCCCCAGTGACGGTGCTAAAGGCTGGCAGTCATACCTTCTGCTGCGCAGTGATTGCTGCGGCCTGCACAGCTGCTTGTCCCTGTGTCACCTGGGACTGGCCTGCTTTCTGTTGTTGCTGCTGCTGTTTGAGTTTCAGAAGTTGCTGCACTTGCATTTGAGAGAAGTGCGGCGGTATGGCAGTCTTCACCACGGTTTGCCCGCCTGCAGAGAGTCAAGATAACGGGTTAAAAATCAGGGGACAATTGCAGACCTGAAGTGGCACTTACTGCAACTGGCAACAGAAAATCATTTTAGCTTTATCCATTTTCATAAAAACAACAGGTTATTACCTCTAACACTCAACTCAATTTCTCTCTTACCTATTTAAACAGTCTAGGACACACAATAAGGCAACAAGTGCTGGGTTGGAAGTCAGTACTGGGATGATGCAGGAGGTGGTGAAAATAACTACTGTTCACAATGCCAATTCCTTAAATACAGATAGCTAGTGAGAGAAAATAGGGTCTGGCGTCTAAGTCTAGGCGGGTATGGAGAAGCTCGTGAGGGACGGGGGTCTGAACGGCTCAGGGTCTATTTTTTTTTTAATTCATTCATGGGATTTATTGCCCATCCCTAGAGTGCCCGTCCTCTGGGGCTAAGGAAGGGGATTGAGGGGGTCTGGAACCACAGCTGCCCCAGATTACTCTGGGGTGGAGGTGGTTAGGGTGCGGTATCCGTCAGTACTGTGTGGGGAGGAGAAAGGGAAGGGCGTTTGTATGCACCGGGAGTTGAAGTTTACAAGCTCCAGAAGTGTGTGTTGGAAGCACTGGGAGTTCAGGACCCGAGTATCCTACTGGAGGGCAGCTCAGAATTCCGAGCCGGAGCTCCGGTCTCCTCGCTGGGACGGTCCGGAGCGGGGTACAAACCCTGCACCTTCCGACTCGGCAGCGGGACTGCTACCACCAAAATGCTCACTCGTTTCCTACTGAAGTGATCACACACTTTTTGTCCTTCAAGTTCACCCCATTTACTGACACAAACAAAAGGCTCACAATTCCTACTCACGGAAGTGACAAACACACTACAATAGCTTGTAAACAGGGCCAGAGGATCTATTTTTTTTTATTCGTTCATGTGATGTGGGTGTTGCTGGCAAGGCCAGCATTTATTGCCCATCCCTAATTGCCCTCGAGAAGGTGGTGGTGAGCCGCCTTCTTGAACCGCTGCAGTCCGTGTGGTGAATGCACTCCCAAACAGTGCTGTTAGGGAGGGAGTTCTAGGATTTTGACCCAGCGACGATGAAGGAACAGCCGATATACTTCCAAGTCAGGATGGTGTGTGACTTGGAGGGGAACTTGGAAGTGGTGGTGTTCCCATGCGCCTGCTGCCCTTGTCCTTCTAGGTGGAAGAGGTCACGGGTTTGGGAGGTACTCAACACATCACTTTCACTCAAACGTTTCTCCTTTTCTTTAGGTGCCCCCAGGTCACGCATCACTCTCCAACAAAACAGCTGAACAGAAACCTGCTCCAAACATGTGCGAGATCATTTGGGTAATCAGTTACAGCATAACATAGGAACAGGAGGTGGCCATTCAGCCCCTCCGGCCTGTTCCGCCATTCAATTAGATCATGGCTGATCTGCACCTCAACTCCATTTACCCGCCTTGGCTCCATGTCCCTTAATTCCCTTACCCAACAAAAATCGATCTATCTCAGTCTTGAAAGCTCCAATTGTCCCCCAGCATCTACAGCCTTTTGGGGGAGAGAATTCCAGATTCCTACCATAGACAACCTAAACAACTTAACACTATTGCTCACAAAACAAGTTGAAATGACTTTCAATTCACAAGGATTTGTTTCTCAATTACCTGCTGATCCTTTCTGGGGCTGACCGATAGCCACGCTAATTCCAGCGACGGTAACGGGGAGCGTCGTTACGCCCGAGGACACCACCGCAGTAGGGACAGACACAACCGGTGGTTTGGTGAGAGTAACTTGGGCAGTCTGAGCTGGCTGCGTCTGAATCTGCCCCTGAGCTTGAAGCTGTGACGTAGAAACTCTGGCCTTGGGATAACAAAGAAATATATAAACATTTCAAAAATAAAAGCCAAGCAGTCTTCAACGACACTGAGCACCAAGGGAGGGACAGCATTACACTGCATATAATGTGTATAATTTTTTTTAAATACAGCCACAATGTTAACATTAAGTCTGTGACTACAGCTCCTGTGAAACTCTCCTCTCTGTTCGAGCATTTTAAGCTTTCAGCTCGCTATCTCTGATGCTGATCATAAGAATTAGGTGGAGTCGGCCATTCGGCCCTTCCAGCCTGCTCCGCCATTCAATAAGATCATGGCTGATCAAACACAAGTATATCTGAAGTAGCTTAATACTGTAAGATTAACCGGTTAAATAAACTTATATAAACATTCAATACTATATTAACCCGGCATCACCCTATATAAGCACTTGAAATGTCCTCAATTGATCTTTATTCCCCTCTTTTTCTTGTCCTCCACTCTATATTCCTATTAAGTTTAAGTTTACATTCTTGCTGCCTAATCTCATCCTGTGCGATGTCACAAGCGATAATACAGTACACGCTGATATTGGGACTTAATTTATTGACTTAAATGGGATTATCACAGCCTTTGTATGGTACATCACTAATATGCCATGTTACCACAAGTTTGATAAATGCTATCATATACCTAATAGAGAATAATATGGAAAATAACAAGCTCCCTGAATGCATTGCCATTCATTTTAACAAAAGCAGAGACAGATTCCTAGAAGGGCACTCACGATGACTTAAACCAAATCAAACATAGAAACAAAAAGCTTAATAAGAGAAAACAGAAGAACATCTGGAAACGAAAAATATAATAATAGTCAGCATGGATTTCAAAAGGGAAAGTCTTGCTTGGCCAACCGAATTGAATTTTTTGAAGAGGTAACAGAGAGAGTAGACAAGAGTAATGCAGTAGATGTAATTTATCTAGATTTTCAAAAGGCCTTCGATAAGGTACCACATAATAGACTAATGAACAAGGTCAGGGAATGCGGAGTCAGGGGACTAGTAGCAGAATGGATAGCTGGCTGGCTTCAAGACAGAAAGCAGAGAGTAGGGGTAAAGGGTAGCTATTCACAGTGGCAGAAGGTGGGTAGTGGTGTTCCACAAAGATCAGCGCTGGGGAGCACTGTTGTTCACAATTTAGACCTTGGAATCAAAAACACAATTTCTAAATTTGCGGACGACACCAAATTTGGGGGGGGGGGGGAGCCAATACTGAGGAAGACTACAACAAATTACAAGATATTAATAAACTTGCAAAATGTGCATATAATTGGCAAATGAAATTCAACACAGATAAATGTGAGGTATTACATTTTGGTAAGAAAAATAGGGGAAAAAGAGAGAAGATTTACAAGGATAATACCAGAAATGCAAGGGTACACCTAACAGGAAAGGATGAACAGGCTGGATCTCTTTTCTCTTGAAAAAGAGAAGGCTGAGGGGTGACCTAATAGAGGTCTTTAAAATCACGATTTTGATAGAGTGGGTACAGAGAGAGTGTTTCCACTTGTGGGGAAGAGCAAAACTAAAGGCCATCAATATAAGATCGTCACCAAGAAATCCAATAGGGAATTCAGAAGAAACTTCTTTACCCAGAGAGTGGTGAGAATGTGGAACTCGCTACCACAGGGAGTGGTTGAAGCAAATAGTATAGATGCATTTAAGGGGAAATTAGATAGGCATATGAGGGAGAAGGGAATAGAAGGTTATGTTGGTAGGGTTAGATAAGGAAAGACGGGAGGAGGCTCAAATGGAGCATAAACACCAGCATAGACTGATTGGTCCGAATGGCCTGTTTCTGTGCCGTATATCCTATGTAAGTTTAATGTTGTGAATGATGTAATTTTTGAGTTTATGTTAGCAAAAGTTATTGTTAAAAGCAAGCCGTACGCTTAGTGATGAACAAAGGTGGTGCATGAAAGGATTTTGAAAAATTATTTTCATTAGACTCAGACGGGCGATCACCTTAATGTGCATTCTGGGAGTTGGGAGCGCTCAGATTTCGGAAACAGAAAAGGCAGCCGTGTAGGTAAGTTTAATCTTTTCTTGTGAAATTTGTAACTTTTATGCCAGACCAGAAACTTTGGGGAGAATTCCCCCCCCACCCCCCGCCCGCAACAACCGCAGGACGAGCGGGAGAAGGTCTGGGGTCAGATCGGCAAATTTGCGAAACCCGACCCCAACCCGCTGCGAACGCGCCCGCTTCCGTTTTAAACGCGGAGGATTTGGGGGCGCCCGAGTAGCCCACACTGGTAATATTGGGGCCCTTATTTCCAGAACTAAGCCCTCAGCTGGGAGGGAGCAAGACGCTGGGTGAAAGGACGGTATTTATTTCACTGGCTTGCTGACTGCCCATTTCTGATTCATACTTCCATCCCCGTTTGCTGCTCGCTCCTTGGTAAAGTTCCCAGCCTCCTCAATACCGGCTTGTTGCTGTTTAATGAGTGTGACACTCAAAATGTGTGATGCACGCTGAATATATTTCTCATCACATGCATATTCGCACACAAACATACAAAATCATTTTAACTTCAGTTAGTGGTGGTGCTGTTGAAAATGGACTCATCAGGAAGACAGCACACAGTTCTGTGATATAAGCAGTGCCATGGTTTGTGTGAGCAATGAACTACAGGTCTTATACTCACATAGGGATTGCCAATTTGTAATATGGGCACAACTTACAATGCGGGCGACTGGGAGATTGGTCACGGCACCAGTGAGGACGGCACTCCTTTGCGTCACCTGCGCCAGCTGTTGCTGCTGCTGTTTCTGTTTCAATTTTATTAACTGATCCTAATGGAGAAAAAAAAGCTTTTTTTGAATTATACCCACTTACACAACACAGAAACTCCACTCCTATTCGCTATAATCGCATCCTACCGAACAATGAGGAACTCATGTAATTCGTGTGATGCAGGACACTTGGGTATTTCTAACTGAAAATGGTTTGGTATTGGAAGCATTTCTGGTTGTCACAGGTAGTTGTAACTTAAAATGTAAGCTGCACACAAAATTTCACATGCATTGGAAATAAATACAAAAGAATGACACGGAAAGAACTTCCACGACCACCGGACGTCTCAAAGCGTTTTACAGCCAATGAAGTACTTTTTGAAGTGTAGTCACTGTTGTAATGTAGGAAACGCGGCAGCCAATTTGCGCACAGTAAGCTCCCACAAACAGCAATGTTGTAACGACCAGATCATCTGTTTTAGTGATGCTATTTGAGGGTGAAATATTGGCCAGGACACTGGGGAGAACTCCAGCCATGGGATCTTTTACATCCACCTGAGAGCAGACGATGCCTCGGTTTAACGTCTCACCTGAAAGACGGCACCTCCCACAGCGCAGCACTCCCTCAGTACTGCCCTGGGACTGTCGGCCTGGATTTTGTGCTCAAGTCTCTGGAGTGGGGCGTGAACCCACAACCTTCTGGCTCAGAGGCGACAGTGCTACCCACTGAGCCACGGCTGAATACTGGTGTACAAGTGCTCAACGTGTTCATCTGTAATTCCTTCCTCTACTATTTTACCACAGGCGTTAACCCACTTAAAATAAATGACTTAGAAATCTCCGCTAAAACAGAGGTTTCAGATGACTGCGTTGAGTATTTGTACTGTGGGATCCCACAGCAACATTTCAGGGCCAAGATGTAACAGCAATGGAAGTAGACATGTAAATGAAAATGGTACATAACATGAAAGTTAATGGTGGAAGATAGAGCCCAAAGCTTTGTTTTGATTAAGATCATAAGAAATAGGAGGAGTAGGCCATACGGCCCCTCGAGCCTGCTCCGCCATTCAATAAGATCATGGCTGATCTTCTACCTCATCTCCACTTTCCCGCACTATCCCCATATCCCTTGATTCCCTTAATATTCAAAAATCTATCGATCGCTGTCTTGAATATACTCGACGACTGAGCATCCACAGCCCTCGGGATAGAGAATTCCAAAGATTCACCACCCTCTAAGTGAAGAAATTCTTCCTCATCTCAGTTCTAAATGGCCGACCCCTTATCCTGAGACTATGCCCCCTAGTTCTAGACTCTCCAGCCAGGGGGAAACATCTCAGCATCAATGACTGATGTTTCCAAGTCTGCAACTGCAACATACTTTGGTTTTTGTAACACTTCAATTGATAACCAAACACACACATAACTCTCTCATTGGTGGGGGAGAAGCAGTGCCCCGGTCAATAGTCGCGACGTTAATCTTACCGGCAGTTTCTGGACTGTCTTCAGCTGGGCCGAGGTTGGAGTCTGGGGCTGGATTTGTTGGACTTGGACTGGAGCTGTCTGGGGTTGTCTGAAGAGCTGAATCTGTGCCTGGGAGATAGGTTTTCCCGTAGTCAGCTGAATGCCTGTAGCTGAGGATAAAAACCCACAAACAAATGCAAGCCGTCAAGGCAGGCTGATGATGATGATCACTCTGGCAGCCACAGAGTTTTATTTATCGTCATTAGAATAAAGTTAAGAGGGGGGAAGAAAATGTATAAAGCTTAACAGTTTGCCCAAGTGTCAGTTCCTGCACTAAATCAAGCTTTAATCAGCACTGCAAACACCTAGACCATATTTCTTGCTTTCAAAAGAAAGTGGAATAATTTCTATAATATATGGTATTTCTTAATAATTAAAAAGATCCAATTTCCACCTTGAAGAGTTTCACAGAAGTAAATCTAACCAGGGCAAATTATTAATACAGACCCCCCTTCAATAATGGCTGTGCCATTTCCTAGCACACATCCATGACCATCATAAATTGAGAGATTGGACATTAATCAACTCTTCCTTCGCTAAAGGCAAGCCATGAGCATTAGTCAGTGTTGTAAGGCAGCATCTGTGGCCAATCCTAATGCCTACACAGCACCACTGATCACGTGCGACGGGGAGGGAGCTTCCAATATTCTGAATACTTCTACGAAAAGGCGGCCGAGAAAAGTTAGAAGGGAACGGTAGCATAGTGGACCTGGACTAACGATCTGGAGACAAGAGTTCAAATCCCACCAGGGCAGCTGGGGAATTTAAAATTCAGTTAATTAAATAAATCTGGAATAAAGACACAAATCAGTAATGGCGACTGGACTGTCGTAAAAACCCATCTGGTTCACGGATGTCCTTTAGGGACGGAAATCTGCCGTTCTTACCGGGTCTGGCCTATATGTGACTCCAGACCCACAGCAATGAGGTTGACTCTTAACTGCCCTCTGAAGTGGCCCAGCAAACCACTCAGTCGTCAAGAAGGCGGCTCACCACCATCTTGAGAAGGCACTTCGGGATAGGCAATAAATGCTGGCTTTCCCAGCAACGCCCACATCCCATGAATGAATTAAAAAAAAATGCTGATAGGGTGAGATGAGAGGGGGTGGGAGGAGGAGCAGTAACACCAGCATAGACCGGTTGGGCCGAATGGCCTGTTTACATAGATACATAGAAGATAGGAGCAGGAGTAGGCCATCCGGCCCTTCGAGCCTGCTCCGCCATTTAATGAGATCATGGCTGATCCTCCAATTCAGTATCCCGTCCCCGCCTTCTCTCCGTAACCCTTAACCCCTTTTGCCTGTAGAAATATATCTAATTCCCTCTTAAATATATTTAATGAGCTGGCGTACACTGCCCTCTGTGGCAATGAGTTCCACAGGTTCACCACCCTCTGAGTGAAGAAATTCCCCCTCATTTCTGTCCTAAATGGTTTAGCCCTTATCCTTAAATTATGTCCTCTAGTTCTGTTCTCACCCGCCAAGGGAAACATTCCTTCTGCATCTAGTCTGTCTAGACCTGTCAGAATTTTATACACTTCTATGAGGTCCCCTCTCAATCTTCTAAACTCCAGTGTGTACATCCCTAAACTACATAGTCTCTCCTCATAGGTCAATCCCGCCATTCCTGGTATCAGCCTGGTGAATCGCCGCTGCACCCCCTCCATGGCAAGAACATCTTTCCTCAGATGAGGTGACCAAAACTGTACACAGTACTCGAGGTGTGGTCTCACCAGTGCCCTGTACAGCTGCAGCAAGGTATCCCTGTTCCTGTATTCCAACCCTTTTGCTATGAAGGCCAGCATACCGTTTGCCTTCTTGACCGCCTGTTGCACCTGCATGCTCGCCTTCAGTGACTGGTGTACAAGAACACCCAGGTCTCTCTGTACTTCCCCCTCTCCCAATTTATTGCCATTTAAATAATAATTTGCCCTCCCGTTCCTGCACCCAAGGTGGATAACTTCGCACTTGTCCACATTATAGTGCATCTGCCATTTATCCGCCCAATCACCCAGTCTGTCCAAATCGCTCTGGAGCTTCCTGGTCTCCTCCTCTGAGCCCACCCCCCCTCCTAGTTTAGTGTCGTCTGCAAATTTGGAAATGCTGCATCCGACTCCCTGATCCAGGTCATTAATGTAAATTGTGAACAGCTGGGGACCCAGGACAGATCCCTGCGGTACTCCACTTGTTACTGCCTGCCATTCAGAAAATGAGCCGTTTATTCCAACTCTCTGTTTTCTATCTGACAGCCAGTTCTCTATCCACGTCAATACTTTCCCCTTTATCCCATGAGCTTCAATTTTCCATGCTAATCTTTTATGTGGGACCTTGTCGAAGGCCTTTTGGAAGTCCAGGTACACCACATCTACTGGCTGTCCCCCATCTATTTTACCAGTTACTCCCTCAAAAAATTCCAATAGATTAGTCAAGCACGATTTACCCTTTGTAAATCCATGTTGACTCTGTCCTATCCTGTCCCCATTTGCTAAGTTTCTGTGCTGTACATTCAATGTAAAAGACCATCAGGCCCAAAACACTCACCCTATCCTGGAGTCCAGCCAGCCCTACCAATTCTTTATCCTGAGGGGTGGGGGGGGAGAAAATCTTCAGTCAATTGAAGAAAAATCTGGGAAACTCCTCCCCAAGGTAGTCGAGCAAGCTTCAAATGACTGCAGCTGCCCCCATCATTAATCAAATCTCAACCACCTAGAAACATATCTCCCCATCTCCCCCCCCCACACACACACACCTTACATGACTTGGGAATAAAAGATTCACACACACACACCTTACATGACTTGGGAATGTCCCCTCAGGAACGGGTCAGGTTTCTTTTTAAAAGGACTGCAGTGACTCCACACTCAGCACATCTCACAGTTTGTTCGAGAGGGTGAAGACTCTGCAAAAGTACTTCCTTGCATCGAGCTCAACTCTTTGCGCCTACTGATCCAGCAATGACACCAATTTGGCAGAACAACTTCTAGACTACAACAACAACTTGTATTTATATAGCACCTTTAACATAATAAAACGCCCCAAGGCGCTTCACAGATGCGTTATCAAAAATTTGACACCAAGCCACATAAGGAGATATTAGGGCAGAAGACCAAAAGCTTGGTCAAAGAGGTAGGTTTTAAGGAGCGGTTTAAAGGTGTTGAGACAGGTAGAGAGGTTTAGGGAGGGAATTCCAGACACTCGATGACCATTCAAGTTTAAGACAATACATGATGCACCATTAACACACGTATGGGGTAACACATGGGGTATTACTGAGAACAGCACTGAAAGATTGAGCGGGCAGTGAGATTAGGATTCATTTTACACATATACAGAGGACATGAAAATATTCAATGATACAATAGGCAATTCCTGGCATGGCAGAAGTGCAGTAGTTGTCCTACCTGGGGTGACTTGTGTGACCAATGATCTTGTCTGTGACTGCACTGGAGTCAGATTGGTAGACACGACTGCTGCCGCTGCTGTGACCGTCACTGGGGCCATTGCAGCTCGGACACCCTGGTTGGTTGCTATGGCTACGACTTCTGTTGTAGCAGCAGACGTGGCTACAGTTCGCTGCTGAGCGTGTACGACCTGGGCTGCTGTACCCCCTGCAGACTGAAGACAAATCAGAGATGTTAGTGCAAAAAATTGTCGATCGCACGCTGTCTGTCCCCACCCTGTCGGCCTGCATCGATTACGCGCTGCCCCTCGCATTGATTGCACTGGGTTGGCCGCAAGTTAAACACCTCTTCTGATTTTCATTTTGATTGGCTTCAATGGAAAGGAAATTCAGGAGAGATATATAACGGGCAGTTGATCCAATATCGCCCATTTTACACTGTCATCTAAAGTTAAAATTACCCCCAATTAAATTAAATAGGTTAACAACTCCACCAAACAGCAGTGAGGAATTCAGACGAAGATCTTAGGTCCCTAGACTTTTTTTGTGTATAAAATGGTCTGTGTTAAGGGATCTGTGATGATGGCAAGGAATGGTTCAGGTGGCGCGGCAGTTACGGGTGGGCCAGGATCACGTAGAGCGGAAATGTGCGGGACAAATACACATAAATGTGTCATAACAGGTCACACCATCACTCTGTCTAGCTCTCTCTCACACTCTGTTTACATAGGGTAGAATGTGGGAGGCCAGCCAGGAGTGCATTGGAATAGTCAAGTCTAGAGGTAACAAAGGCATGGATGAGAGTTTCAGCAGAAGATGAGCTAAAGCAAGGGCGGAGACGGGCGATGTTACGGAGATGGAAATAGGCGGTCTTAGTTATGCCGTGGATGTGTGGTCGGAAGCTCATTTCAGGTTTAAATATGACACCAACATTGCAAACAGTGTAGTTCAGCCACAGACAGATGTTAGGGAGAGGGATGGAGTCAGTGGCTAGGGAACGGAGTTTGTGGCAGGGACCGAAAACAATGGCCTCGGTCTTCCCAATATTTAATTGGAGAAAATTTCTTCTCATCCAGAACTGGATGTCGGACAAGCAGTCTGACAATTTAGAGACAGTGAAGGGGTCGAGAGAAGTGGTGGTAAGGTAGAGCTGGGTGTCGTCAGCGTACATGTGGAAACTGACACTGTGTTTTCGGATGATGTCGCCAAGGGGCAGCATGTAGATGAGAAATAGGAGGGGGCCAAGGATAGATCCTTGGGGGACACCAGAGGTAACGATGCGGGAGCGGGAAGAGAAGCCGTTGCAGGTGATTCTCTGGCTACGATTAGATAGATAAGAATGGAACCAGGCGAGTGCAGTCCCACCCAGCTGGATGACGGTGGAGAGGCGTTGGAGGACGGAGTGCTGAACCGTGTCAAAGGCTGCAGACAAGTTAAGAAGGACGAGGAGGGATAGTTTACCTTTGTCACTATCACAAAGGATGTCATTTGTGACTTTGATGAGAGTCGTTTCGGTACTGTGGCAGGGATAGATTGGAGGGATTGAAACATGGGAGTTGCGGGAAAGGTGGGCACGGATTTGGGAGGCGGTAACACTTTCAAGGACTTGAGAGGAAAGGGAGGTTGGAGATGGGGCGGTAGTTTGCAAGGACGGTGAGGTCAAGGGTTGTTTTTTTTTTTTTGAGGAGAGGGTGATGACAGCAGATTTGAGGGATAGGGGGATAGTACCTGAAGTACAGAAAGGATATTGCAGCAATTGAAAGGATACAGAAGAGGGCAACCAGAATGATTGAGGGGATGGAGGGATTGGATCATGAGGAGCGAGTGTAAATTGAGCATGTTCTCCCTGGAAAAGAGAAAGTTGCGCAGTGATATGATTGCTGTTTTTAGAATTCGAAAGGGACTGGATAATGTCGCCCATGACGAGCTGTTTCACCTCATCCAGAATAGTAGAACCAGAGGACACGGCCTGCGCGTGAAAGGGGGTAAATTCAAAACTAATCTGCGGAAACAATATTTCAGTGAGCGATCGAAGGAACAGGCTCCCTAGGGAGTCAGTGGAAGCAGTTAGTATAGATTCATTCAAATGCAAATTAGATAGATTTCTTTCAGAAAGTAACACATTGGGACACAGTATAGGAGTAATCTGAGCCGTGACATGTGGTGAGTGTAGCGTGCTCGGGAGGAACAGGTGACTTTGGACCTCTGGTTCCCAAAGCTCTCCACCACTGGGGGTTTTCCTCGCCTCATGTCTGGGTCTGTTGTAGACTCACTGATAGAGATTGATCGCTATGATGAGTCAACAACTCCATTATTGTTGTATTGCGCGACGACCGGGATGGGAGAAGGCGATCTCGATGGACCTTGGTCTTTCTTCGTCTAGCAATTCCTATGTGTGTGTTATCTTCTTTCTGTCTCTCACATACACTGGTATGCTCACTTCTTTTCATTCCCTCTGCTCCTTCCCTTCTGCATCTTTTGCTCCATTCTCTTCTGCTTCTCTTTCCTCTTTTGTTTCTCTCATCTTTTCACATTCCTTCTTAATGTTTTCTGTCTCTTTACCTCCTATGCGGTGAAGCCAGGGGATATGCTAAAGTGTGATGTCTGAAGTGTAACAGGAAGTGCGGCGCTCACAGGAAGCGTAATGCTACTAGTATATCTCACAAGGCTTTGCTCATGGTGAGCTGAAGCATACACCATTTTATAACAATACAGGTGTTACCAACAAAATGTGACGAGGAAAGTGTGACAGGAAGTAAGCGTAACACTTACAGGAAGTGCCACTACACCCAAGATTTTTTATTATATTTATAGATAATTTTCTGCACTGTATTTTAGTAAATTTAAGAATATAGCATTGAAACAGCTAAACTTATTGAAGCACTTACTGCAAGAGTTCCAGGGATAACTTGCTGAGTGAGGCGTTTGTTGATAGGCTGAAACGTACTCTGTTGGACTCCTGCTGGCGTGTTCACAATGACATTGCCTCCAACTGTTGCTAAAAAGAGAATCAGTATGAATGCAAGCAGAAACGAGAGCTGTGCTGGGCCTGCCCCAATAAATCCTTCACAAAGCAATTACCTACCAGTCTGAATGTTTGTTGTACCGGCTGCTGTTTTAATAGCTCCAGCCTGCTTCAAAACAGAAAAGAAAACTAACCTTAGAGAAACATAATTTAGCTTAGAGCAACCAAAAGCCCACAAAGATCTCTTTTTTAAAAAAATTATTTGTTCATGGGATGTGGGCGTTGCTGGCAAGAACGGCATTTATTGCCCATCCCTAGTTGCCCTCGAGAAGGTGGTGGTGGTGAGCCGCCTTCTTGAACCGCTGCAGTCTGTGGGGTGAAGGTGCTCCCACAGTGCTATTAGGGAGGGAGATCCAGGATTTTGACCCAGTGACGATAAAGGATCGGCCGATATACTTCCAAGTCAGGATGGTGTGAGACTTGGAGGGGAACTTGGAGGTGGTGGTGTTCCCGTGCGCCTGCTGCCCTTGTCCTTCTAGGTGGTAGAGGTTGCGGGTTTGGGAGTTGCTGCTGAAGAAGCCTTGGCGAGTTGCTGCAGTGCATCTTGTAGATGGTACACACTGCAGCCACGGTACGCCAGTGGTGGAGGGAGTGAATGTTTAAGGTAGTGGATGGGGTGCCAATCAAGCGGGCTGCTTTGTCCTACTAATATAACAGTATTCATGGTTACATTCTAATGCACCGAGTTAAACCATTGGTGTCTGTGCCTTCAGCCGCCGAGGCCCTGGGATTCCTTCTCCAAACCTCTCCACTTCTCTCTCCTCCTTTAAGACACTCCTTAAAACCTACCTCTTTGACCAAGCTACTGGTCACCTGTCCGAATATCTCCTTATGTGTCAAACACTGTCTGATAACACTCCTGTGAAGCGCCCTGGGGCGTTTTACTGTGTTAAAGGTGCTATATAAATGCAAGTTGTTATTGTTGTTGAAGTAAACGTGGTCTGAAAACTTAAAGAAACATTTACCAAAGGAAATAAATACATGTACATAGTGGGGCAAATTCTAACGGTTATTTGGAACGTCAAATCACATTTCAATTCCCCCCAAGCTCCCCCGCCCAATCTAAAGACTGAGATTTACAAGTTATTCAGCGTGGTTTTTTTTTTTTAAATCAAAAATAATTAAATGTCCAAATCTGGCTGATGGCAGTCTCCTGCAGGCACCTGTTATACAGTGATGTATGCCTGGGTCTTGTGTGAATGAAAATTTAATTTAATCAAAATTAAACATTTCTAGCAAAAAGTACGAATGCTTTAAAATCGAGAAGATGCCTAAACTCTGGCCCGTGAGCCATACCTGGCCCTCGAGCTCTGGCAACTCAATTCTATTTGTTCTATTTCTTAGTTTCTGGTTCAACTTTTTGCAACAATTTTTTTTAATTTATTTTTTTTAAATGTGAATGATGATGATCTGGAACGCGTTGCCTGAAAGCAGATTCAGTCGTAACTTTCAAAAGGGAATTGGATAAATACTTGAAAAGGAATAAATTTGCAGGGCTCTGGGGAAAGAGCAGGGGGGGGGGGGGGGGACTAATTGGATAGAATCTTTCGAAGAGCAGAATGGCCTCCTTCTGTGCTGTGCGATTCGATTATTCCTGCCACCACACACAAAGAAAAGCCTCAATGAAGGAGGAGCAAAAGAAAACAATCTTTCTTACCAGCACTGCAGTGTTGGCAACTGTGGATACAGCAGTCTGTACGACGTTTTGAGACTGCTGAGCCACTGGAGCCTGCGCCTGCGAGCCCTGTTGCTGAACAGTTGTCTGGGTATTTTGCTGAGCTTGCTGCTGCTGCTGCTGCGCCAGTTGCTGGGCCCTCTGTTGTTCTGCTAAAGCCTTTACGTTCATTAAAAAAATATATACACATAATTAATACACATGAAAATTTTAAAGCAAATTTAATTCCAGTTCAGTATTGCTCCCGGCTTTTGCAGGCATGGTTTTCAGCAAACCTGCAAACTGCTGCAATTGAAATAAAAATGGAAAAAAAGCCTGCAAATGTTGGAAATCTTAAATAAAAGCAGAAAATACTGGAAACACAGCAGGTCAGTCAATATCTGTAAAGAGAAAAGACAGGTCGTGACATTTCGGGGCTAGAGAATCAAAGAACGGTTACAGCACAGAAGGAGGCCATTCGGACCGTCGAGTCTGTGCCGGCTCTCTGCAAGAGCACTTCAGCTAGTCCCACTCCCCCGCCCTTTCCCCGTAGCCCTGCAATTTTTTTTTCTTCAGGTACTTAATAGAGTGGGTAGGACTCTCCCCTCTGAGTCAGAAGGTTGTGGGTTCAAGACCCACTCCAGAGACTTGAGCACAAAAATCTAGGCTGACACTCCAGTGCAGTACTGAGGGAGTGCTGCACTGTCAGAGGTGCCGTCTTTCGGATGAGACATTAAACAGGTGGACGAAAAAGATCCCATGGCACTATTTCGAAGAAGGGCAGGGAGTTTACCCCGGTGTCCTGGTCAATATTTATCCTTCAATCAACATCATTAAAACAGATTATCTGATCATTATCAGATTGCTGTTTGTGGGAGCTTGCTGTGTGCAAATTGGCTGCCACATTTCCTACAATACAACTACAATACAACTGTGACTACACTTCTCTTCTCTATACAGCTGCTGACTGACCTGCTGTGTATTTCCAGCATTTTAAGTTTCTAGACATTGCTACTATTTGTTAACCTGACACCATAAGCACAGTCTGCACTTAATGCAAAGTCTGCATGTCAAATCCGTTGATGTCCAGCTGAATTCTACTTGACCAACCTACCACCAACCCGTCTCAAATCTAGAAAGCCATTCTGGACCATCGCCGATCTCCCCTCAGCCTTGATGACCAATGGCAAAATGCTTGGAAGAACTGCGACATACGGAATGGATTCCTTATAGAGGACCCCACAGTACAACCTGGAGGATCAAACCTTCCTCACAAACAGTGGACAACCATCAACCGCCTCAGAACCAGTCATGGTAGATGCTGCCACCTTCTCCATAAATAGAAGATTAAAGCATCCCCATCATGTGACTGTGGAGCTCCTAATCAGACCCTGGAGCATGTCATTGAGCACTGCCCTCAGAGGGAATTCACAGGTAGCCCACAAGATATCCACACAGTTACACCGGAAGCTTTGGCCTAGATATCTGACCTAGATATTGACATTTGATTTGCTTTGCTACTACCATACGAAAGAAGAAGTCGCTTCATTTCAATGATCTGATAATTCAACATGTTTAACTGTGTTATTTATGGTTTAATTCATATTATTTACAATTCCATTTTTTTTAGTACAAAAATGAATGCATTATCAGTGAAGTGTACACCCAATATGTCTCTCAAAGCAAAGAAACTTTGGACAAGCTGCACACAATGCACAACCTAATCTTACTAATACTTTTCTCAAATGTATCTACTCAAAGAAAAATGACTGGTCAATTATGATAATAATGCCTATTTTAAATTATCTAGTTAATGTTTGCACTTAAAAACACAAGGCAACACTTAATAGAATATCAACTCAGGAACAACATACCGTAAAAGTCTACCTAACAAATTGTTGCAGGATACGCAAGTCTACTTGTGATCTGTATTCCGATAACTTTCTGATAAACTGTAGAAAACAAGCTATTCACATTATTACCTCACAGTCCTGAGTAAAACTGGTGCCGAGGACTGGTTATAAGTTACATTTTTAACTTTTGATCATTTCTACACTGATCATTTACTTTCCATTGCATTCGTAAGACAATGTGCCATAATATTTATATTTTACACAATTGCAAGCACTAACCTTTTTCTCTTTAGCTATACGCTCGGCTCTTAGTGAGGCGACCTGGATTGGTGGCAGAGGCTTGTCATAGTTGATTCCACTAAAACAGTAAATGAATAAAATGTTACACATGCTCTCCAGTATTCAGCTTTCCATAGAATACATAGAATATACAGCACAGAAACAGGCCATTCAGCCCAAGCTGGCGTTTATGCTCCACTCGAGCCTCCTCCCATATCTAACTCTACCAAGCATAACCATCAATTCCCTTCTCCATTATGTGTTTATCTAGCTTCCCCTTAAAAGCATCTACACTGTTCGCCTCAACCACTCCCTGTGGTAACGAGTTCCACATTCTCACCACTCTCTGGGTAAAAGAAGTTTCTTCTGAATTCCCTACTGGATTTATTATCCCCAGATGCTGCCTGACCTGCTAAGTATTTCCAGCATTTTCTGTTTTTATTTTATATTGATGGCCCCTAGTTCTGGTCTCGTCCACAAGTGGAAACATCTTCTCTACATCTACCCTATCAAACCCCTTCATAGTGTTAAAGACCTCTGTCAGGTCACCCCCTCAGTCTTTGCTTTTCTAGAGATAACAGCCCCAGCCTGGTTCAGTCTTTTCGGATAGTTATAGCCTCTCAGTTCTGGTATCATCCTTGTAAATCTTTTTTGCATCTTCTCCAGTGCCTCTATCATTTTTATAATGTGGAGACCAGAACTGTTCACAGTACTCCCAAGTGTCCTGATAGGTATAACCTCGTATACCTGGTATCATCCAAATATATGACAAACAAAAATCAAAGGAGCTAAAACAGCAAAAACTACTAAAAGTTTCCAGACCTCTCGGCCAACACAGATGCGTGCTTCGGATTTTTCTGGAAGGGATTCATTCCAAGCCTAGAAAACAAAGCAGATCATTAAAGATTCCAGTGGTCGTCCAGAGAAAACACGACACATCAGCTTAGAAATCTGGGTCGACAGAGTTTACATACAAATGTTTTCACATGCGCGTGCTACATTCCTGTGGGTCATATTTTTACACAGAAATTAACCTAATTTTAAAATCCTGTGCAAGAAGCATGCACACAGGAATGCAGTGCGAGTGTGTGAAGTCCTCTTATGTACACTGCGTCAATTGCAATTTTTACCCTGCGGATTTGAATGCTGTTTTCACACCTCAAATACCTTTGAGCACACAACTGGTCTGAGTGCAGGCAATTCAAAAGCACGCCATAAATTTTGGAACATTTAGCATATGCCCGCCTTTAAATCACAAGTCTGCAGTTTCATCTCTATTTTCTTCCTTTAGAAATCTACAGCCACTGCCATCTCCCACCAGTTATCTTGTCCTTGGAGCAGAAGAGTGGGACAGGCTGTGCCATGAATCTCTCCATAGCACTACAAACAAACTGTGATGGGCAGACAGTTGGCAAGGTTAATTGTATTAAAATGGTGTATAGCAATTGGGTGTTAATGGTAATGGGATTCAGGTGGTGAGAATTAATTGGGGACCCTCGCTCTCATATATATTTGGGAGTAGGCTGGGGAAGGGTTGCAAGCTGATCTTGAGGGTGAAAAGCAACGTTCCCTCATTTTTTATAAGCGCTGTACGGCCCCTTTAAAGGGCTGCGCGGGTCATTCAAAACATCGTGCATGCACGGTTTTTACATTGAAAAGCCGGCAGCGCGGGTTCCCTGGAGCGCTGCGCAGCTTAAAGGGAATGTTGGTGCACAGTATGGAATGTGTGTCTCTGTAAATAAAGGCTTGTAAATAACTAAAGACTAGGCTCTAGTGTTCTATCCTTCACCACCTGGCTAACCGACTTTTACAGGCAAGTCTCAGCCTGAGAGAATCTTTCTTCTCATTGGGGAACAGGTCTTTTTAGCACAGTGGTCACATACTCTAACAAGACATAAACTTTCCCAAGTTACACAAGTTAAGATTGAGTGCCAGTCAAGATGAAATTGGAACTATTTGGGAGTACCGTGAAAAGAAAAACGTGCATTTATACAGCGCATTTCATGAACTCAGGATGTCCCAAAGCACATCACAACCAAATAAGTACTTTTGAAGTGTAGTCACTATTGTAATGTAGGAAACACGGCAGCCAATTTGCACACAGCAAGATCCCACAAACAGCAATGAAATAAATCACTTGATAATCTGTTTGTGATATTGGTTGAGGGATAAATATTGGCTAGGATACCGGGAAGAACTTCCTTGCTCTTCTTCGAGTAGTCATGATGTGGAGATGCCGGTGTTGGACTGGGGTGGACAAATGTGAGAAGTCGCACAACACCAGGTTATAGTCCAACAGTTTTATTTGAAATCACAAGCTTTCGGAGCGCTGCTCCTTCGTCAGGTGAAGTGTGCCATGGGATCTTTTACATCCACCTGAGAGGACAATCAGGGCCTTGATTTAATATCTCATCCGAAAGACTGCACCTTCGACAGTGAAGGACTCCCTCAGCACTGCAGAGAAGTGTCAGCCTAGAACATATGCACAAGTTTCTGGAGTGGGAACCTATGACCATCTGACTCTGAGACGAGAGTGCTACCATCTGAGCCAAGGGTGACAATTAATGTCTATGTCCTCAGAGACATCTCAACTACAACAGTGATTAAAAGAGTTACACAGGGAAACTAAATTTGTTAGAGAAGTTAAGATGAAGGGACCCAAAATATTAATCTTTTCTCTTTTGGATACTGAATGACCTGCCATGGACTTCCAGCATTTTCGTTTTTCTAATCTGCAACTTTATTTTTCCTGTCATCACCTGATTAAAAAGGGCTTTCATTCTGCACCAAAAACTCATAGGTTACCTACTGAACTGAAATATTAACTGTTATCTATCCAAAAAGACACCAACTTTCAGCCTTTTGTATGTTCTACAACCACTGGTGAAGCACTTCTAAATAACACCTACAGAATACAACATGTGAGAAGTCGCACAACGGGTTAGCGTTCTCCAAGGCGGCCTTCGAGACACACAACAACGCAAAATCGTCGAGCAGAAACTGATAGCCAAGTTCCGCACCCATGAGGACGGCCTCAACCGGGATCTTGGGTTCATGTCACGCTACATGTAACCCCACGTGACGTAGAGTCATCCAGACTCGAGTCGTCGTTGGCTTGTTCTCTCTACACAGATGTGGCCAGGACCTGCTGTGATTTCCAGCAAAAAAAGTTTTTTGTTTTCCATACAGACCCCAGCATCTGCCACCTCATTGTCTTTGATGTAATGTTTTCCTGACTGACCTGTTTGGACACCATCCACACCTTTGATTGCTGTGATTATCTTTCTGCTGAGGTGTGATAAAGGGCAGTTAGAAAGATTAACTGTAATCATCTGGCAGTGTTCCCTGACTATATATGCTGTGCAAGCTTGTGATTTCAAATAAAGCTGTTGGACTATAACCTGGTGTTGTGCAACTTATATATATATATATATAAAGAAGCCTGTGCCTGAAGGCGGGTAGATTCAAAACTAATCTGCGGAAATATTATTTCAGTGAGTGAGTGGTCAATCTATGGAACAGGCTCCCTAGGGAGACGGTGGAAGCAGTTAATAGTTATCTGTTCAAATGCAAATTAGATAGATAAAATAACATTGTGGGATAGAGTACATGAGTAATGTGAGACGTGACGTGTGGGGAGTGCAGCGTGCTCGGGAGGAACAGGTGACTTTGGACCTCTGGTTCCCAAAGCTCTCCCCCACTGGGGTTTTCCTCGCCTCATGTCTGGGTCTGTTGTAGACGCATTGATAGAGATTGATCGCTGTGATTGGTCAGCGACTCCAGTATCGTTGGACTCCCAAGATGGGAGAAGGCGAACTCGATGGACTTTTCTTGCCTAGAAATTCCTATGTTCCTAATACAATGAAGAACACTTACATAGGTTTGATTGGCGGGCTTCTTTTGCCAGCTATAAGCTTCACCAGCTCAAAGTGGCTTGTGAAGAGCTGGGTATGCATAACACTCTCATCCTGTGCATAGATTTGGCTGGTTCGCAGTGGGCGACTGTTCTTGTTCTTTAAATAAAATACAAACAAACACCAGTTTTGATTTATGATTTGCATCTTATTAAAGTACAAAAGATTGAGCAATGAATTACAAAAAGGATGAACCCACCTTGTAAATGCTTTTTGTTTTTTTCTTTGGATTCGCATCATATATCAACTGCAAATGAACGAGAACAGAGTCAACAAACTTTCCAGTCGTCTGCTCAACGCCAAAAATCAACACAGTGAAAACGCAAGATTTTACTAAGTAATGAAGCAGAAGCCACGGAAATACACGTTTACATCAGTCAGAAACTGTGCTGCTACTTTCAGAGCAAAGTAGGGTTTGAGCAATTTGAACTCTCCTTACAATGGCACGACCAGACTTCCCGGCAGTCTCTGTTCCTCAGTGGCTTCGTACCGCTTTCTGCTGAAATTAACTTCAGTTTCTCCATACTGATTTCCTTTAGCAGAGGTCAATAACCAGGGAGCATAGATTTAAAGTAATTGGTAGAAGGATTAGAGGGGAGTAGAGGAGAACTTTTTTCACCCAGAGGGTGGTGGGGGTCTGGATGGTGAACCAAAAAGAGGAGAAACTAGGGTTGGTGGCCATAAGGTTTGTCAGAGTTGGATTTTAAGCAGCATCTTAAGTCTTAAAGGAGTTGAAGGAGGTAGAGAGGCAGAAGGGTTTAGGGTGGGAATTCCAGAGCATGTCCAATGAAGGCCAATGGTGGGGCAAAAGGGGTGGGGGATGCCCAAAAGGCCAGAGTCAGAGTAATGGAGAATTCAGGGGGGTGGCGGTGTTGTTCCATCTAAGGTCCAAGTACATCATCTGACAAACACTTTCTACATCTTCCCAGTGTTGACATCGAGACTCATGGTACTCGAGTTTATTCTTTCCCAGGATCTCAGAACTTCTACAAAAGCAAAATGCTGCGGATGCTGGAAATCTGAAATAAAACCAGAAAATGCTGGAATTACTCAGCAGGTCAAGGCAGCATCTGTGGAGAGAGAAACAGAGTTAACGTTTCAGGCCGATGACAAAGGGTCATCGAGCTGAAACGTTAACTCTGTTTCTCTCTCCACAGATGCTGCCTGACCTGCTGAGTATTTCCAGCATTTTCTGTTTTTATCTCAGAACTTCTACCTGTGCAACTTTCCTCCCTCCTGCAATCTTTAGCTTTTTAAAACTCAAAGCTATTGGTCAGCTTGATTCTTAGTTGCTGACTCCTCTTATCTTCTCTTTGACTTTCTCTAGCCTTAGTCGTGTCCTGTACAATCCGAATATTAAAAATGATGTACCGTCACTACCCTACATGCAATGCTCCCTTTAAGTTGCGTGGCCGCGCAGTGCTCTGGTGCTCCCACGCAGCCGGCTCAGCGGTTTTTAAAATGTGAAAACTGCGCATGCGCGGATTTTTGAAGAGCCGCGCGGGCCAAAAAAATTAGAAGGAACATTACCTACATGCCCTGTTCTTAAAAAAAAGCTACCATAATCAAAAAAGCCTATTTGCACAGTTGTGTAATTTACAAGTTCCTTGCTGTTTTAAGATTTTAAAAATTTAAAGAAATTTGCTCCTCTTCTGAAATAACTTTCTAAAGCTCTTGATCTGCTGCAAAATCAGCCCTTAAAAAGGTCAACCTTTTGCTCGATGCGGTTTTTAACAAATATCTGTACCCACACTATTTACTTTCATCGCTAATCTGCAGCCCAGCATTAACTGGAATTGCAGCATTTCTATTTTTAGACCTCAGTAATGTATAGCAGTGGGCCATCGCTCGACACTTGCCCACGTGTTATGTGCTGCACTTCCCTTTTCAGCTTCGTGCTACGTGCGATTCTCTTTGCACAGGTTTTGTTTCGCTGCTGCTCTTCACCGCCTGTACTAATCGGAATCATTTCTCAGGCGCCGCTTCTCTCTCTGGTCCTGCTGAATGCGGCACGTTTCTTGGAACAACCGTTGTTGCTGCTCTGCAGCAGCTGCACCACTCAGAACGGCGGCACTTTCAATGTTTGCACGGTTATGTAAGCCCTTGCTTTGGGTCAGCACGCATTGCTGCTAAAGGCTGCATCACCAGGAGGAATGGGGCAGCAAAATGCAGAAACCCTCTTGACAACTTGCTGTTGCGCACAATGCGCTTGATGAACAGGTACACAAACTGGGAAATTCTCATCACTGTTTGAACCCGAAAATGAGAGAGAAATAGATCGGCCTCAGCTGGAGTATTGCGGACAATTCTGGGCACCACACTTCAGGAAGGGTGTCAAGGGGCTGGAGAGGGTGCAGAGGAGATTTACTGGAATGGTGCCAGGGATGAGGGACTTCAGTAACTTTCAAAAAAAATAATTGGATAAATACTTGAAAAGGAAAAATTTACAGGACTATGGGGAAAGGGCAGGGGAGGGGTACTGATTGGAGAGCTCTTTCAAAGAGCCGGCACAGGCACGATGGGCCGAATGGCCTCCTTCTGTGTCGTACGATTCTATGAGACGTCAGATACCCAGTCACTGCTGAGTTACCTGATCTTAGCCAGGGTGATGGCAGGGGCACTGCAATTTGCCTCAGCGCCCCTCGATTTGGGAGGGGGGGGGGGGGGAAAGAGAGCCATGATTCACAGATCTGATCGCTATCTGACAACTTTCATTGGAAGTGCGTTTGGGAGGGTGGGGGAGGGGAGGGGAGGGGGGCAGGAACGGATGTGACTGCGATGTCGCCCATTGTTGAATTGCCCGATGCAGCAATACCCTGGGCACGGGAATGAAGACAACAAGTACAGTGTAAATTACAAGAGAAAAACTGTCCAATTGTATTCATTAAGAAAAGACTGTAATGATGGCAGCATTAACCTGCAGTGGTTTTTGCACAAGGATTTATCCGGCTATAATTCTGGCAGATAAATCGGGGAAGGCAGATCATTTGAAGTGAAAAATAAAGCTCGTGCCACCAATGTTCCCTGTAATTTTTTTTTGGATGTGCGGTCCCTTTAACGGGCTGCGCAGCCCATTCAAATTTCCGCGCATGCGCGGGACCTCCAGACCACTGCGCAGCTTAACGGGAACATTGCGTGCCACTATATTAGGCTTGGACCTGTATTTCCCACATTACGAGCAAACTAAACGCAACAACCCACCAGAGTAGCATTGCTACATTTCAATGACGTTACAGAGGCGACTACACAAGGCTTTTAGAGTGAGCTGCACATGAGCAGTCAACACCTGACCTGCCTCCGGAGCAAGACTCCCCCTTCCGAGGAATCTCAGCTGTCGCGCAAATGTAGCCAAAGTCTGCACCTAAAGTCACAGTCGTGCAAACAACTCCGATGGGAACCAGAAGCATTCTTTTTGCCCGCATCAATACAGTCACTGCATTAGACTATTTGATCAGTATAACATTGCGTCTTCGGACCGTACTTTCTAGAGTCACAGCAATTACAGTACAGAAGGAGACAACTCGGCCCCTTGCTCCTGTGTCGGTGCTAAACCTTCAACTCAAGCTGTCTAATTTCAACCCATTGCCTGCCCTTTCTCATTTTTATTTTATTGGCTTCCTTTTCCAAATACTTTTCCAATTCCAGTTTGAATGGCGTTGTAGCCTTTGCTCCAATAGCACCTTAGAGTGAAGCATCTCACGCTCTTAATGACCCTCAGTATTAAAGAATTGCTTCTAACTTTCCCCTTTAAATAAATCTGTGCACCCTAGGCTTCAAAGGGCAATCTATCTGAACCAGTAGATGAACACAGTATATAGACTTTTTCAGCTCACCCTGAATGATAAAATATCTAAATGTGTAAATGCGTTAAGTTATCGAAGGGCTAGTGCCTTTTACCTTTCCTTCTTCTCTCGGTATTATGACGTTCTCGTATCTGTTGCGGCACTGTTTAGGTGATCGGTATATGCGGCTGCAGGAGTTAACAACATCGCTGACGAGATCCCAGTTGGGTGTGTGTGCCGGGGAGATGATGGCCAGGTTTAAAGGCAACTCCAGCAACTGCTTCACAGCCTATCGGCAAGAAACGATGAACAGCGCAATAAAAATTCTTCCATTAAAAACTAAACCATGGAATAGTTCACATATTTGTTGACATATTCAACATGCAAACAACACACCCCATCTTCCACAATACTGTGTTAATAGGAAGAGTCACAATGCGTTGAGGTAACAGAGGTAGATTTGGTCTGAGCAGCTTTTCACTCCTTTAAAAATACAGGGTTGAATTTCAGCAGGGGTTCTCCCGACCATAGAATCATACAGCACAGAAGGGGGCCATTCTGCCCATCGTGCCTGTGCCGGCTCTTTGAAAGAGCTCTCCAATTAGCCCCACTCCCCCCTGCTCTTTCCCCATAGCCCTGCAAATTTTCTCCCCTTCAAGTATTTCTCCAATTCCCTTTGAAAGTTACTGTTGAATCTGCTTCCCACCGCCCCTTCAGGCAGCGCGTTCCAGATCACAACAAACCGCTGCGTAAAAAATTCTTCTCATTTCACCTCTGGCTCTTTTGCCAATTATCTTAAATCTGTGTCCTCTTACTGACCCTCCTGCCACTGGAAACAGTTTCTCCTTATTTACTCTGTCAAAACCGTTCAGGATTTTGAACACCTATTAAATCTCCCTTTAACCTTCTCTGCTCTAAGGAGAGCAACCCCAACTTCTCCAGTCTCTCCACACAACTGAAGTCCCGCATCCCCGGTACCATTCTAGTAAATCTCCTCTGCACCCTCTCCAAGGCCTTGACACCCTTCCTAAAGTGTGGCGCCCAGAATTGGACGTAACTTCGGCAAAAGATCAGTGGAAACCCTGTAAACACCGTATACGCCATTTCTCCAGGGTCTCCCACTAAATAACAGTGGAAGGTCTGGAGAATCCCCCATGGAAATTCAACCCCAAGGATTTTAATCAAACTGTGCACACCAGAGTAATTCTCCCGTAGATTGTATCACCCTCTCCAAGAGGGGGCAGGGGAGATATGGGGTGATCCACGCGACCCTGCGCCCATTGCTTTGCGATGCAACGCATTTGCACTTCACTGTTCAATTTAATTGACAAGGTGAAAGAGGATCCAATGTCAGCATCAAGCACTTCCAGATCAGGGATCGGACAGGGTCTCCACAATGTACCATAAACCCAGCGTCAGAGAGCGACATCATTACTGCACAGTGTGAATTCCTCCATTCATCGCACCAGCTTCTCAGAGTGATGTACTGAGTTGCCAGAAGTTGTGTGTTGTGGATCCAATTGACTCTACTCACGCTCCACAGACCCACAAGACTTTACAGCAAAGGAGGAGGCCATTCGGCCCATTATGTGTCTGCTGCCTCGCTGCTACAGCAATCCTACTCCTATCAAATAGTATCCTTATAGCCAGAAGATGCACCTCTCCCCTTAGCCCAAGTTAAAATTAAATTCAGACATCAGAGGTGCAAGGATAATCCACAGGCCACCTCATCCCCTTCTGCAAATAATATTCTTGGAATCTGCACGTTAGTTTGGCAGAATATCAATAACTAACCCTGTGCATCGATTAGGCAACAGCTCATCGTTCATGCAGCAAACCGTCCGGACAGGACACAAGCTTTTTTCTTTTGATACGGAGACGGCGGGAGGAAGAGAGAAACAAATTTCTACTACGTTAAGTACTGACGACCAAAGACAAAGATTTAATTCAGTTTTGGATTTTTTACTTTCATAAATGACCCCTGATCCCCAGCGGTCCCCGACCCCCCACCACCAGCGGTCCCAAACCCCCCACCACCAGCGGTCCCCGACCCCCCTCCACCAGCGGTCCCCGACCCCCCTCCACCAGCGGTCCCCGACCCCCCTCCACCAGCGGTCCCCGAATCTCCCCCCCGAACACCAGTGGCCCCTGAACCTCCCCCCCCCGGCGGCCCCGACCCTCCCCTCAATTACTCAGGACGCTATCCTGCTCCCCTATACCTTCTTCCGACCGCCCATTTGTCTCACACACATGAACTTTCCAACCCCCAGATGTTACAGAAAATGTCGGCCGAACGCGAGCGGAGTGTTACCTGCAGCAAAGCCCAGTCCTCACTGATCAGCCACTCGGGGCTGTCTGTCCCGCTGTCCACAGGAGGCTTGGTCAGCGTGGGCAGGGGTTTAGCGAATGGCGCCTGCTGTTTCATGAACATGTTCTTCTTCTGATCTTTAGCCTCGCGGCGCATCTTGAGCATGCAGGGCGTCGACCTGTCGAACAGTGACCGCGGCGGGGTGACTGGCTCTCCGTGTCGAGCTTTCTTAAACTTCTTTCCGGCAGCTGCATCAACAAAGGTCAACACGTGAGTCGCGCTTTCCGCATGCACAAGAAGCAACCCTGGACGAATGTTTTTAAATACAATTCGCCGCCAACCGTTCCCACTCTTTGGGTCAGCCACCTACTGTGCCGTGAGGGTGGTGGCTGTCCTGCTCTCAGATCACCAAGATAGCATTTACAGCACTGAAACAGGCCAACTGCTCCACACTGGTGTTTATGCTCCACGCGAGCCTCCGCCTCCCCCCCACCCTACTTCATCTCACCCTATCAGCATATCCTTCTTTTCTTCTCACTTTAATGATTGGCTAGAGTAGAGGGAGAGGGAGGGAGGGATCGCCGAGAGGGAGAAATGTACCTGGTCATTTGTAAGCTGGCTGGTGAGCAGAGTGGTCAGTTAATCCAAATCGGTTGTCAATAAAGCTGCATTGAATTACATAGAATGTACAGCACAGAAACAGGCCATTCGGCCGGTTGTGCCGGTGTTTATGCTCCACACGAGCCTCCTCCCACCCCTCTTCATCTCACCCTATCAGCAGATCCTTCTATTCCTTTCTCCCTCATGTGTTTATCTAGCTTCCAATTAAATGCATCTATACTATTCACCTCAACCACTCCCTGTGGTAGCGAGTTCCACATTCTCACCACTCTCTGGGTAAAGAAGTTTCTCCTGAATTCCTTATTGGATTTCTTGGTGACTATCTTACATTGATGGCCCCAAGTTTTAGACTCCCCCCACGAATGGAAACATCAGTATACCGTTGTTGCCGACTAGCACAAGACACTTGGACGCTTCTTTCCCCTTCCCCGCCGTGGAGACCTCACTTGGCGTGGCTCAATTGAGGAACGCAGGAAGCAGGGCTCGATCCCAAGCATTCAGTTCAAGATTTGGAGGCTGCCATTTAACTGCAACTGTCTCGTAGAAATATGTGAAGGGAAGAGACTAATTGGACCCTGATAATATGTTGGAGACTGGTGCTAGGGGACACTGGCCAATGCTTAGAGGAGGGAAGGTGCAATGAAAGATTAGATTTACACAGAGGATGGTGAATGTGTGGGATGGACTACCCTGGGCAGCAGTGGGGGCAGATGGCATGGGAACATTTAAGGGAGAATAGGATAGATGTTAGAGGGAGTGAGTGATTGGGAGCAATGTTTCCTTTAAGCTGCGCGGCGCTCCAGGGGTCCCACACAGCCGGTGAAAAAAATGCGCACGCGTGGACTGTTAAAGGGGCCGTGCAACCCATTAAAGGGGCCGCACAGCCCAAAAATAAAATTACGGGAAACATTGATTGGGAGGTATTTGTTTTTGGGGCTGGTCGGATGGATGCAAGGTCTCTTCTCTTCCTGTACTTTCCTATTTTCCTATGCTTTCTACGAAGTTACACGTCAAGTTTTATTTGGTTTTTTAAAGTGGGTTTAAAGGTGCTCAAAATCTTACAAAAGGCAATAAAGTGCCATCAATATTTCTAACACTCACCCACGCCAATTTACTGCTCTACTTTAGTTGTTCAGTGTCTACTTACTACATCTCTACCTCAGAAGCAATATCAAGAGTGAGGAGGTTAAGTGTGGACCCCTTTATAGATCAGCATTTGAATAACATAAGAAATAGGACCAGGAGTCGGCCATTTGGCCCTTCAAGCCTGCTCCGCCATTCAATAGGATCATGGCTGATCTTCCAACTCAACTCCACCTGCCTGCACTATCCCCATATCCCTTAATTTCCTTAGTTACCAAAAATTTATCGACCTCTGTCTCGAATATACTCAACGTCTGAGCATCCACAGCTCTCTAGGGTAGAGAATTCCAAAGTTTCACAACCCTCCGAGTGAAGAAATTTCTCATCTCAGTCCTAAATGACCAACCCCTTATCCTGAGACTGTGACCCCTGGTTCTAGACTCCCCAGCCATGGGAAACATCCTCCCTTCATCTACCCTGTCAAACCCTGTAAGAATTTCATATGTTTCAATGAGATCACCTCTCATTTTTCTAAACTCCAGAGAATATGGGCCTAGTCTACTCAATCTCTCCTCATAGGACAATTCCCCCCATCCCAGGAACCAGTCTGGGGAACCTT
The DNA here is from genome assembly GCA_030390025.1 of Squalus acanthias. NCBI lineage: Eukaryota > Metazoa > Chordata > Chondrichthyes > Squaliformes > Squalidae > Squalus > Squalus acanthias. Next base: position 96,719,449 of record CM059437.1, read on the forward strand.
CGTTGCGCTTCCTCCAAGGCAAGTATGTCTTTCCTTAGGTAAGACGACCAGAACTGTACACAGTACTCCAGGTGTGGCCTCACCCAATGCCTTGTATAATTGTAGTAAGACTTCTTTACACTTATACTCTGATCCCTTTGTAACAAAAGCTAACATACCATTTGCTTTCCTAATTGCTTGCTGTACCTGCATGTTAACTTTCTGTGATTCATGTACAAGGACACCCAGGTCCCTCGGAGTCCAAACATTTCCCAGTCTCTCACCATTCAAAAAATATTCTGCTTTTTGTGTTTTCCTGACCAAAGTGGATAACTTCACACTTCCTCCCATTGTATTCCATTTGCCATATTCTTGCCCACTCAGTCAACCTGTCTATATCTCTCTGCAGCCTCTCTGCGTCCTCCTCACAGCTTACTTTCCCACCTAACTTTGTATCATCAGCAAACTTAGATACATTACACTCAGTCCCTTCATCTAAGTCATTAATATCAATTGTAAATAGCTGAGGCCCAAGCACTGACCCTTGCGGTACACCGCTAGTTACAGCCTGCCAACCCGAAAAAGTCCCGTTTATTCCTACTCTGTTTTCTGTCCATTAACCAATCCTCAATCCCGACAGTCCTAATTTTGTGCAATAACCTCTTGTGTGGCACCTTATGGAATGCTTTTTGAAAATCCAAATACACCACATCCACTGGTCCCCCCTTATCCATCCTACTACAGGAAACTCTTATTAACCGGCACCCAAATATCCGAAATCTCTCTTAACTGGCAAAATTCTTGAGTAGGTAACCGGGGTTTTCCTTCATCTCTCGTTTAAAATTAACTTTAAAAAAAACCCCCGAGGCATTTGCCTTGTATCGGAGCGTGTCGATTGGGAGGGGAATGTGCAGCCCGGGTAGGCAGCGGACACGACAGATGGTCAGCTGGCGGTCCTCGGGGAGACGGAGCTCCGAATGCAGGCGCATGTCAATGTGTACGGGGCTCTCGTACGTTGGAGATATAACTCTCCGTTATCCGGACTTTTTGATTAACCGGCACCACGCCGGTCCCGTCGGTGCCAGTTAATAAAGAGTTTCCTGTAGTTACATTTTCAAAAAACTCAACAGATTTGTCAAACACGATTTCCCTTTCATAAAACCATGTTGACTCTGCCTAATCATATTACGATTTTCTAAGTGCCCTGTTACCACATCCCTAATAATAGATTCTAGCATTTTGCCGACTACTGATGTCAGGCTAACTGGCCTATAGTTCCCCGTTTTTTTTGTCTTCCTCCTTTCTTAAATAGCAGGGTTATGTTTGCTACCTTCCAATCCTTGGGGACTGTTCTAGAATCTAGGGAATTCTGGAAGATTAATACCAGTGCAGCCACCATCTCTGCAGCCACCTCTTTTCAAACCCTAGGATGCAGGTCGTCAGGTCCAGGGGATTTGTCGCCACTTAGTCCCATTAATTTCTCCAGTACTTGGGACGGGTTGCACCTCAACAGGACTGGGACCAATGTCCTCGCGGGGAGGTTCACTAGTGTGGTTGGGGAGGGTTTAAACTGAATTGGCAGGGGGGTGGGCACCAGCATATAGAAGTAGAAAAGAGGAATAAGGTGCATAAAGGAGGGAGAGTGTTGGATAGTACTAGAGAAGGAAGTAATACCATATTAGACAGGAGCAGACTAAGAAGGACTACGAGGAATACAAAGACAGGTTTGGAATGCATGTATGTAAACGCACAAAGTGTGGTGAATAAGGTTGGTGAGCTACAAGCACAATTAGCCGTGTGGAAATATGATGGCAATAACGGAAACGTGGCTTAAAAATGGTGAGAACTGGGCACTTAATATTCACGGATACAAGGTGTTCAGAAAAGATAGGGAAGGAAAAAAGGGAGGTGGGGTGGCAGTATGGATTAGGGAAGACATTGTAGTGTTGGAAAGAGAGGATGTCCTGGAGGGGGCAAGGACAAAATCCATTTGGTTAGAGTTGAGAAACAAAAAGGGTATGATCACGCTATTGGGGGTATTCTATAGGCCTCCAAATAGTGTGAGAGATAGAGGAGCAATTCTGCAGGGAAATCACAGATGTGCAAGAACTATAGAGTGGTGATATTGGGGGACTTTAATTACCCAAATACCGATTGGGATAATGCTAGAGTAAAGGGAAAGGAGGGGGAGGAATTTCTGAAATGTGTTCAGGAGAACTTCCTTGACCAGTATGTTCTCAGCCCAACTAGGAAGGAGGCATTGCTGGATCTGGTGTTGGGGAATGAGGTGGACCAATTGCCTGTGGGAGAACACTTGGGTAAGAGTGATCATCGTATCATTAGGTTTAGATTAGTAATGGAGAAGGGCAAGGAACAATCTAAGTAGAACTTCTAAATTGGAAGAGGGCTAACTTCAATGGGATGAGAGGGGATCTAGCCAGGGTAAAATGGAACCAAAGATTGACAGGAAAAACTGTAACGGAACAATGGGTGATCTTTAAGGAGGAGATGTTTTGGGTACAGGCTAGGTACATTCCAACAAGAGGGAAGGGTAAGGGAACCAAAGCAAGGGCTCCTTGGGAGATAGAGAATATGATGAAACAAAAGAAAGAGGGTGTATGATGCATGTCAGGTGAATTCTTCAAGTGAGAACCAGGCCAAATACAGTAAGTTGAAAGGAGAAGTGAAGAGGAAAATAAGACCAGCAAAGAGAGAATATGAGAGTAGAATGGCAGTTAACATAAAAGGGAACCCAAAAATCTTCAACCGGCATGTAAACAGTAAGCGGGTAGTAAGAGGCGGGTTGGGGCCGATTAGGGACAAAGAAGGTGATATATGCTTAGAGGCGCACGGCAAGGCTAGAATACTTCATGAGTACTTTGTATCTGTGTTTACTAAGGAAGAGGATGCTGACAAAATATCGGTAGAAGTGGAGATGGTAGAGGTAATAGATGGGGTAAAAATTGATAGGCAGGATGTACTGGAAAGGCTGGATGTGCTTAGAGTGGATAAGTCGCCTGGTCCAGATGGCTTGCATCCAGGTTGCTAAGGGAAGTGGGGGTGGAGATAGCGGAAGGGCTTGCCATAATCTTCTAATCTTCCCTAGATGCGGGGGAGGTGCCAGAGGATTGGAAAGTGGTAAATGTGACACCCTTGTTCAAGAAAGGGTGCAAGGACAATCCTCGTAACTACAGGCCAGTCAGTTTAATATCAGTGGTGGGTAAAGTTTTAGAAACAATAATCAGGGAAAAAATTAACAGGCACTTGGAGAGGTTTAAGTTAATTAAGGAGAGCCAGCACGGATTTGTAAAAGGCAGATCGTGTTTGACTAATCTAATTGAATTTTATGATGAAGTAACAGAGAAGGTTGATGAAGGGAATGCAGTAGATGTTGTCTATATGGATTTTAAGAAAGCGTTTGACAAAGTACCACATAAAAGGCTGGTTAACAAAATTGAGGCTCATGGAATAGGAGGGTCAGTGTCAGCTTGGATAAAGAATTGGCTTAAGGACAGAAAACAGCAAGTCGTGGTAAATGGTTGTTTTTCGGACAGGAGGATGGTAGGCAGTGGTGTCCCCAAGGGTCAGTGCTAGGACCACTGCTTTTTTTGATATATAATAAATGACTTGGATATTGGGAGAGTGTAAAATTTCAAAATTTGCCAATGATACCAAACTTGGAGGTGTGGCAAACAGTGAGGATGATACCAATCGACTGCAACAGGACATAGATAGGCTAGCAGAATGGGCAGACGGAATTTAATAAAGAGTAGTGCAAGGTGATGCATTTTGGCAGAAGGGATAGGGAGTTCTAAAGAGTGTGCATGGACAGAGGGACCTGGGAGTTCATGTGCACAGATCTTTGAAGGTAGCAGGACATATTGAGAGTAGTTAGCAAAGTATATGGGATCTTGGGTTTCATAAATAGAGGTATTGAGTACAAAAGCAGGGAAGTTATGCTGAACCTTTATAAAGCTCTGGTTAGGCCACAACTAGAGTATTGCGTCCAGTTCTGGTCACCACACTTTAGGAAGGATGTGAAGGTCCTTGAGAGGGTGCAGAGGAGATTTACCAGAATGGTTCCGGGGATGGGGGATTTTAGCTACAAAGACAGGTGGGAGAAGCTGGGGTTGTTCTCCTTGGGGGAAAAGGAGGTTGAGGGGAGATTTGATGGAGGTGTACAAGATTATGACGGGTTTGGATAAGGTAGACAGAGAAAGGCTGTTCCTATTAGCTGATGGTACAAGGACTAGGGGACACAGATTTAAGGTTTTGGGCAAGAGATACAGGGGGGAATGTAAGGAAGAACTTTTTTTATGCAGCGAGTGGTAATGACCTGGAACTTGCTGTCGATGAGGGTGGTGGAAGCGGAGACGATCAATGATTTCAAAAGGAAACTGGACAGGCACTTGAGGGAAATAAACTTGTCAGGCTATGGGGATAGAGCGGGGGAATGGGACTGACTGGATTGCTCTACAGAGAGCTGGCATGGACTCGATGAGCCAAATGGCCTCCTTCTGTGCTGTAATGACTCTATAACTATGTCTTTACTAATATCTTTAAGTTCCTCATTCTCTCTAGACCCTTGGTTCCCCATTATTTCCGGAATGTTTTTTGTGTCTTCTACCGTGAAGACAGATACACAGTATTTGTTTAATGTCTCTGCCATTTCCTTATTGCCCATTATAATTTCTCCTGTCTCTGCCTCTAATGGGCCCATGTTTACTTTCACTAATCTCTTCCTATTTACATACCTATAGAATAAATGAGATGTGACCAAGTAATACATGAGCTGCACAGAGGAACCTTTTCTTACCTGATGGATCCATCTTTAGCCGCTTGTGCTCCTTGCGGACATAAACCGGGGGCAGTTTGGACTCCAGAATAGGAGTCGTATCGTACATCAGGCACATTACTGGATCCATGTAGATGTCGTTGTCATCCTGGGGCGGAGTTGGAGGAGTCCAAATCTGCCACAGATAGAAATTAATGTGACCAACTCACCCTTTAATTGTACAAAGACTCGAATTCCTTTTAAAGTAGTGTGTTGTAACTCACAGGCATTATTTCAGTCTGACCATCCTGACCACCTTTCACATATTCCTTTACAAAAAGAAATGTAAACAAATGATGATTAAAATCCTCTCAGATAAACAGCACAAACCGTTTCACGATAACCTTTTCATTAACAAGAGTTTTTTTTTTACATAGTAGCATTACATAATATTTACAGCACAGAAACAGGCCATTCAACCCAACTAGTCTGGGCCGCTGTTTATGCTCCACACGAGCCTCCTCCCACCATTCTTCATCTAACGCCATCAGCATATCCTTCTATTCCTTTCTCCCTCATATGTTTATCCAGCTTCCCCTTAAATGCATCTATGCTATTTCGCCTCAAGTACTCCCTGTGGTAGCGAGTTCCACATTCTAACCACTCATAAGAACATAAAAAAATAGTAGCAGGAGTAGGCCATTTGGCCCCTCGAGCCTGCTCCACCATTCAATAAGATCATGGCTGATCTTCTACCTCAATTCCACTTTCCCCATAAGAACATAATACCCTCTTGGTAAAGAGTTCCTCCTGAATTCCCTATTGGATTTATTAGTGACTATCTTTATTTATGGCCCCTGGTCTGGTCTCCCCAGCAGAGACAATCAACCCCCCCCCCCCCCCCCCCCACCTCATGTTGAACACTATTTCTTGATCGATGGGCAGGCATGTGACCTGGTTCTCAGCTCTTGCCAAAGACTGGCACTTGGCTCAATTGGTGGCACTCTTGCTTCAGGGTCAAAAAAGGTTGCAGGTTCAGGCTCCCCTCCTTGGCTCTGGCACAGAATCCGTGCCAACGCTCCAGGCAGGCACCGAGGGAGTGCTGCGTTGTCAGAGGGGCCGCCCTTGACGTGTTAGACCCCAAGCTCCGTTCTGGATTAGGTGGATGTTAAGAAACCAATTGTACGATTCAAAGAGGAGGGAGTTCCCCCAGCAACACCGGCCAACATTGCTCCCTCAAACAATGCCACAAAAAAAGTGAGCCGGCATTCAGCCAACTGCTGATGGTTGGATCTTGTTGCGCGCAAATTGGCCGCCACACTTGCCTACGCTTCAAAGTAGCTCACTGTCTTTCAAAGCACTTTGGGATGTTTCTGGGAGGCATGTGGAGGTGCTACATAAACACAAGCCTTTCTTCCCCCACCCCCACAATTAACTCCAGCCTGTTTATTCCTCTTTATCCTGGGGAAGAGATTCCGCTCCTCGACTCCCCAAGGTGGTTCAACTAAGATAGGAAACAGCAAGTGTGCAACAGCGAGGACCCACATCTCACCACGCCTTGTACACCAACAAACTGTTTATAAAAAGAGTTTACTTTGCAACAGTAGGTACCTTATTGTATGCATCCTCCCGGCTGTAGGTGAACAACACATCGTTTTCTTCATCCTCTAGTTGCCTCTTCTTTTCCTCCTTCAGCGTGTGCAATTGTCCAAACTCCCACACTCGCTTCGCGGCTTTTACCCGATCCTGACACAGCCAGAAATGACATGAACTGAAGTTGTTTGTTCCAGCACGAAAATGCAGTCCTTGTCAGGGCGGGGAAAACTCCCAACAACTTTACTTCAGAATCTGTACGTTTGATTTGGTTCTTTCGTTTTAGATCGACAACGTCTGCTGTACTAATGGTGCAAGTTATACCCATCGTGACCACACCAAGTGTAGCCTCCGTGCCTGGAAGCTGATGTGTTAGTGTGCTGGTCTAGCAACCCAGTAGCCAGAGGTCAGTTCAAATCCCAGCATGGCAAGCCATGGATTTAAATTCAATCAATCTGGTAATTTGTTGGTTTGGTACCAGAGAAATGACCATGAAAGCTGTGGAATTGTTGTAAAAACTCAAATGGTTCTTCATTATTGATTCATTCAAATACAAATTAGATAGGTTTCTTTCAGAAATTAATATTTTGGGACACAGTATAGGAGTAATTTGAGCCATGACATGTGGGGAGTGCAGCGTGCTCGGGAGGAACAGGTGACTTTGGACCTCTGGTTCCCAAAGCTCTCCACCACTGGGGGTTTTCCTCACCTCATGTCTGGGTCTGTTGTGGACTCATTGATCGCTGTGATTAGTCAATAACTCCATTATTGTTGTATCGTGCGACTACCGGAATGGGAGAAGGTGAACTAGATGGGCCTTGGTCTTTCTTCGTCTAGCAATTCCTGTGTTCAGAGAAAGGAACCGGTCACCTCATCCCCCGTACCCAGTCTGGGCCTACATATGACTCCAGTCCAACACTGTGTGTTTGACACTTAATGCCTTTCAATTGACCCAGTTGTAAAAACAAACGCTGAAAGGCTCAGCACCACCATCTCAGGACAACTAGGGATGGGCAATGACTGTGGCCTTGCCAACCTCACCCACATCCCAAGAACAAATTTAAAAAATTAGAATAGTTCTCATTCTGGTAGTATTAGGTACAAACTGCAGGGAGTTTCTCACACACACACGGTCAACATCTTACTTACCTCGGGTGGGCTCTGCTCTGCTGGCGTTATAAATGCCTGAGTCAGCTCCAGATAATTCATTGCATATTTTTCAACTGGTGTAAGCTGCGTAAGTAATTATTTCCATTAGTATACTAGTTCAAACTGGGGAAAGCAACAAAAACACTTAATTATAAATATAGTGCACGTGTTCTACCTTCACTTCCCTTGGAAATGACTGGGAGCAATCTATTCATACAAACGCTTAATATGTTCGTATCAAATTCCCCTCCGTTATTTTAGTGCACTTTACTTTCCATGGGTTAGTGCCTCTGTTAAAACAGCGGGGAGAGTAGTTCAATGTGAGCACATTAAGGCTGCGTATGATAACATCACTCCCAGGCTCAAGTGCTGAAAATCTCCAACTACAAAGAGGAAAATTTAACTTGGCTATAAACTGACCTTCGGAAGCAGATTATAGAGAGGCTCGCCTGCACTGAAGAGTTGAGGGCAGTGGTGTCTTGTAATGCTGTACTAATGGTGGAGTTATAGAATGCAGATTTATTGTACCAATTTTTTAAAGAGTGAATTCCCATAAATGTCAGCTTGGCTCAGGGGGTAGCACTCTCGCCTCTGAGTCAGAAGGTTGTGGATTCAAGCCCCACTCCAGAGACTTGAGCACAAAACCTTGACTGACACTTCAGTACAGTACTAAGACAGTGCTGCACTGTCGGAGGTCCTGTCTTTTTAATGAGATGTTAAACGAGACCCCATCTGTTCGTTCAGGTGGACCTAAAAGTTAACACTACTTGAAGATGAGCACATAGTATTAAGCTCACAGAAGTTGTGCATCTGTAAGCGAACTTGCATTTATACAGCGCCTTGCAGAAAAACATCCCGAGGAACTTCACTTCGAGTGGTAAGGAAAAACGGACATGGAGGTGGCTGAAGTCACGACCGCCGATGGTGAAGCAAAGGAGGGGGGGGGGGGGTTTCCACAAGAGGCAGGAGCCAGAGAAATGGAGAGCGTGGAGGTAGGGCTGGAGGAAATTAGAGTCAGGAAGGGCTGAGGCTCTGGGGGGATTTAAACACATGGAACGGAGTTTAAAACCCGAGGCGTAAGCAATTAAGAAAATTACATATGAGCCAATTGCAAACTAGAGTATATTCTAAAGACAAGATTTCCGATGGTTTGAGACCAGCAATCCCCAGGTAGTTAAGACCAAGTCAGAAGTATGAAAGTAAACTACAACACACAAGTGGCAAAACCACAGGAAAATAAAAAGGCCTTGAAGTTTACTTTCTTAAACACTGCATTGATATCGGCCCCATTGAGATATAAAAATCGGTGAGGTGCGGCCCAGCTCTAATTTATTCATTCAGAAATATTAGGCAATTAATTGTGACAAATTAAAGCGTTGAAACATGCTTCATACTGAGAGACCGCGAACAAATCCTAATAGGATTGGCATGCAGGCGTAAAACGCCAACAACACAGGGTCAAAAATCATCATTACCGTGGCACCTGGTGCCTGCCAAGTGTTCAGTGTTCATTTGCAAGGTTTTTAAATAGAATCACAATTACGCAGTAATTATTCAAATCCAAAATCACACCCACTCGCTTAGAATTTTTCCAGCACTGGGATTCTGGGTACCAGATTCTGGCCAAGAATTATTCGAGTGCCGTTTAATTTGCACATTGATGCACAGATTTAAGCAGCGAGTGCTTCAGTAACTGGCTGCAAGGGCAGTGTAGCGAGAAACATTGTGCTCCCATCAAAACGCAGGTCACATACACAGTTATTCAACACTTTATTCTGAAATGTATAATTTAGCTTTGTTGAGGAGAGGAAGGTGTCAAGGTTTATTGACACTAATAGATTTTATACAGTGCGCTCCACTGGTGTCATTCTGTTTGTTTAAGATAAAAGCTCACTGCCAGTCACCATGACATGGATCAGACTCCTCTGGGCCAAATCAACTCCTCACCATAACCAGTCAATAGGAGACGTGTATTCGAGTGCACGTCGGTCTGTTTTTCCTCCTACTCAAATCTAAATTCACGCTGCCCCCTCCCCCCCCTCCGCTCACGCTGCCCCCCTCCCCTCCCCCTGCTCACGCTGCCCCCTCCCCTCCCCCCTGCTCACGCTGCCCCCTCTCCCCCCCCCGTGCTCACGCTGCCCCCTCCCCCCCTCCGCTCACGCTGCCCCCTCCCCTCCCCCTGCTCACGCTGCCCCCTCCCCTCCCCCTGCTCACGCTGCCCCCTCCCCTCCCCCTGCTCACGCTGCCGCCCCCTCCCCTCCCCCTGCTCACGCTGCCCCCCCCCCTCCCCCTGCTCACGCTGCCCCCTCCCCTCCCCCGTGCTCACGCTGCCCCCTCCCCCTCCCCCTGCTCACGCTGCCCCCTCCCCCTCCCCCTCCTGCTCACGCTGCCCCCTCCCCCCCCGTGCTCACGCTGCCCCTCCCCTCCCCGTGCTCACGCTGCCCCCTCCCCCTCCCTTGCTCACGCTGCCCCCTCCCCCTCCCCGTGCTCACGCTGCCCCCTCCCCCTCCCGTGCTCACGCTGCCCCCTCCCCCCCTCCCGTGCTCACGCTGCCCCCTCCCCCCTCCCTGCTCACGCTGCCCCCTCCCCCTCCCGTGCTCACGCTGCCCCCTCCCCCTCCCGTGCTCACGCTGCCCCCTCCCCCTCCCGTGCTCACGCTGCCCCCTCCCCCTCCCGTGCTCACGCTGCCCCTCCCTCCCCCTCCCGTGCTCACGCTGCCCCCTCCCCCTCCCGTGCTCACGCTGCCCCCTCCCCCTCCCGTGTTCACGCTGCCCCCTCCCCCTCCCGTGTTCACGCTGCCCCCTCCCCCTCCCGTGTCACGCTGCCCCCTCCCCCTCCCCCCTCCCGTGTTCACGCTGCCCCTCCCCCTCCCCCTCCCGTGTTCACGCTGCCCCCCTCCCCCTCCCCCTCCCGTGTTCACGCTGCCCCCTCCCCCTCCCGTGTTCACGCTGCCCCCTCCCCCTCCCGTGTTCACGCTGCCCCCTCCCCCTCCCGTGTTCACGCTGCCCCCTCCCCCTCCCGTGTTCACGCTGCCCCCTCCCCTCCCGTGTTCACGCTGCCCCCTCCCCCTCCCGTGTTCACGCTGCCCCCTCCCCCTCCCGTGTTCACGCTGCCCCCTCCCCCTCCCGTGTTCACGCTGCCCCCTCCCCCTCCCGTGTTCACGCTGCCCCCTCCCCCTCCCCGTGTCACGCTGCCCCCTCCCCCTTCCCGTGGTTCACGCTGCCCCCTCCCCCCTCCCCGTGTTCACGCTGCCCCCTCCCCCTCCCGTGTTCACGCTTGCCCCCTCCCCCTCCCGTGTTCACGCTGCCCCCTCCCCCTCCCGTGTCACGCTGCCCCCTCCCCCTCCCGTGTTCACGCTGCCCCCTCCCCCTCCCGTGTTCACGCTGCCCCCTCCCCCCTCCCCCGTGTCACGCTGCCCCCTCCCCCTCCCGTGTTCACGCTGCCCCCTCCCCCCTGTTCACGCTGCCCCCTCCCCTCCTGAGCCTGCTTCACGCTGCCCCCTCCCCTCCTGAGCCTGTGTTCACGCTGCCCCCTCCCCTCCTGAGCCTGTGTTCACGCTGCCCCCTCCCCTCCTGAGCCTGTGTTCACGCTGCCCCCTCCCCTCCTGAGCCTGTGTTCACGCTGCCCCCTCCCCTCCTGAGCCTGTGTTCACGCTGCCCCCTCCCCTCCTGAGCCTGTGTTCACGCTGCCCCCTCCCCTCCTGAGCCTGTGTTCACGCTGCCCCCTCCCCTCCTGAGCCTGTGTTCACGCTGCCCCCTCCCCTCCTGAGCCTGTGTTCACGCTGCCCCCTCCCCTCCTGAGCCTGTGTTCACGCTGCCCCCTCCCCTCCTGAGCCTGTGTTCACGCTGCCCCCTCCCCTCCTGAGCCTGTGTTCACGCTGCCCCCTCCCCTCCTGAGCCTGTGTTCACGCTGCCCCCTCCCCAGTGTTCACGCTGCCCCCTCCCCTCCTGAGCCTGTGTTCACACTGCCCCCTCCCCAGTGTTCACGCTGCCCCCTCCCCTCCTGAGCCTGTGTTCACACTGCCCCCACTTTGTGTCAATGCAAAGCAGTTTTGCGTGTGTAAAATAGTAGATGTGACAGTGTAGCTCAGACGACTAACGTGCGTAGTGAGTGCAGTATAAACTCAGTCTAAAATACTGAACTCCGCTGTGACCCACTCACTTATTAATCTTTCCCTGAAGTAAAGTTACAAATTAGGAATAATTTATTGTAGTTAACTCAGTCACAGAGAACCAACTGTCCCTGCAGGCTAAAAACTGTTTCAGAAAATTCTGAGCAGTATATAATATTCTGTATTACCAATTTTAATGAATTTACAAGGTTGCAGGTGATATTTAACAATAGATATGCTGGGAAATTGTTGATTTAAATCATTCTCTGGATTGTAATATATACCGTTAGCTATGCAGAGAACACCCAACAGGCTAACATTTTAATACCCCGATTGCACAAAGTGATACTTGCAGTAAACTACCAGCAGCTCTCCTCCGCCACCCCGCCTCTCCTCCACCCACAACACCGAGACAACTTGTATTTATACAACGCCTTTAACGCACTAAAACATCCCAAGGTGCTTCATAGGAGCGATCATCAGACACAATTTGATACCATAGTCACATTAGGTGATATTAGGACAGGTGGTCACAGAGGTTCATTTTAAGGAGCGTCTTAAAGGAGAGAGAGGCGGAGAGGTTTAGGGAGGGATTTCCAGAGCTTAGGGCCCAGGCAGCTGAAGGCACGGCCACCAATGGTGGTGCGATTAAAATCGGGGATGCGCAAGAGGCCAGAATTGGAGGAGCGCGGAGATCTTGGAGGGTTGTAGGGCTGGAGGTGGTTACAGAGACAGGGAGGGGCGAGGCCATAGAGGGATTTCAAAACAAGGATGAGAATCGAGGCGTTGTCGGACTGGGAGCCAATGTCGGTTAGCGAGCACAGGGAAGATGGGTGAACGGGACTTGGTGCGAGTTAGGTTATGAGCAGCAGAGTTTTGGATGAACTGAAGTTTACCTGTTAAATATCAGCAATCCAAGATATATGGGAATTAACGGGAAAGTGGCTTTAAACTTGATCTGCAGCCCCTAGGCGGCCCTCGAAGACAAATTCCTCAGACATTCCAGATTTATCCAAATCCTTCCAAACGCCACTGTGCAACAAACACAGGTAGAGGAAAAATTTGTTGGGCTATGGGGAAAGAGCTGGGGGGAGTGGGGCCTAATTGTATAGCTCTTTCAAAGAGCCAGTACAGGTACGATGAGCTGAACAGCCACCTTCTGTGCAGTTCTATGAACACAGGTTAAGAAGCAAACCTTATAAAAGGAAACAAAAAAATTCACCTGCTCAACGAGCGCGGCCAATCCGTCCAGGTGCGCAGGCTCTTCATAGCTCGCACACCTGCGCTTCTCCGTGGGTTTGTCAGCACCTTCCCTCAGCTCTGCCCTCGCCGTCTGTCCCGATTTAGTGTGATCGCCACTTTCTTGCTCAATGCTGTTCAGAGCCTTTGCAAAACAGTTAAGCGGTATTTTATTAAAAGGCACATTTTCTATTGAAGGTTCCATTAAAAAAGGCGCTCATGGGCGAGTGCAGTTTTCCCGTCATATTGCTTTGGAGCATTAGGGAGCTGGATTTCTGGACTGGGCGGGATGGCCTGTGTGAGAAAATAAATAGGAGCAGGAGTAGGCCATATGGTCCCTCGAGCCTGCGCCGCCATTCAATGGCTGAACCTCTACATCAACTCCACCTTCCCGCCTGATCCCCATATCCCTTGATTCCCCGGTGTGCCCATTGCACGGATATGCACGCTCAGGCAGCCAAGTATACCTTTCTTTAAATGCCATGCTGGGAATATACTCAACACTATACCAGCGTGAAAACCAACTGTCCCCCTCATTTTTTTTTGGGTGCTGGCTCCGCGGCTCAATCAAATTTTCGCGCGTGCACGTTTTGTTGCCGGTGAGCGGCCTGCGCAGCACCTCCAGACCGCCGCGCAGCTTAACGGGAACAGTGGTGAAAACTAGGCTACCACTACTTCTTTGTAGAATGACATAGCATTTACAGCACAGAAACAGGCCATTCAGCCCAACTGGTCTATGCTCCACACAAGCCTCACCCCATTCTATTTACTTCCTATCCTTCTATTCCTTTCTCCCTCATGTACTTAGTTGGCTACCCCTTAAATACATCTATGAGTTCTAAAATTGTTTTTGAAAATTTTCAATTTGAATTTTTTTATATACCTTGCTTAAATGTTTACCCAGTTTTCCTTCTTCCTGCTTTTTTAATAATGTTTGGTTTCTTGAAATAAAATGTGGAAGAGAAGAAAAAAGCTGAATTTCTGCTGAGAATCTCAATCTTCTATTGGGGAGGGGAATATACACCGTTTATTCTAAACACGTAGCAACAGCATCACCTTGTGGTCAAACTGTGCTAGCTTTTCAGCAAAGCAACATCGGGCCGTAACTTGCGGCCCCTACGGGTGGGTACAAGGTGCGCCCGCAGGGGCCGCGCATGTTCCGGGTTTAGGCATGCGCTGCATATGCGTTAAAACCCGGAACTTGCGATGTCAAGAATTCTCTTGACAGATCCTCCGCATCCCCGGGAAAAGGGCCTCCGCGGGCGGAGAGTTGAGCTATTTTCCCAACTTCTGCCCAGCGAAGGCCCGTGAAATTCTTACGCCTGGTAAAAGCGGGCGTAAGGCCTGCTCTTACCAGCGTAAGAGTTTTAAAAAAGAGAAAAATAAAATCATCAATAATTTATACGTTTAAAAACTTGTTAAATAAGGCAAGTTTATTTTTAGTCTCTTTAAAACATGTAAATTTATTTTTCAAAAAATTTAATTTTTGTTTTAAATTTTTAATTAAATGCCATTTTAATTAATTTTAAATGTGATTTAAAATTTTTTATTTGATGTCTAGGTGTATTTTTTGGGGTATTCCCATTCATACTTATGGGGTTTCTGTACATACGGAATCCCCAGAGGTATGAATGGGGATTCCTTTCGTACATTCGTTGGTCCGGCCCACGTGATCCCAGGGGCGCTTGCGAACTGCGTGCGCCCGAGATACGTGGGCCTCTGCCCGCGGGTACCCGGAGAGCCCCAGGACCGTGAGTCTCTGTGGATCCCCAAGTACGCGGGCATTTTATTTGCGGATCGGAGACATTTCCCCGCGGGAAGCCTCCGACCGCAAATTCAGGGCCATTCAGTTTACTGGTCAATCTACAACAACTTGCAGTTATATAGTGCCTTCAATGTAGTAAAACATCATAAGGCGCTTCACAGGAGCGTTATCAAACGACATACATTGAACAATACGTGTGCGAGAAAACAGCAGCAAGTATCTAATAAAAGCAGCTGTAAATGGGCTCCAATACCTCCAAGAAGGGTTTGGTCTCCTTCGGTGAGATCTGGTTTGCTAAGGATGGCACCTGAGAGAGCACGACAAACTCCTCCGCCTTCAGCTTCAACGAAGACTCTCCCACAAAAGCAGGGATTTCAAACAGGTCACGGACTGTTTGCTGCAACAAAACGTCAAACAAACAGTTTGCATTGATCATAAAAAGTCCAGGTACAACTGGATAGGTTAGATGAAGAATAACTGAGCAATTACAACGCAGTAATCTTAACGATAATATTGAAAACAATCAGTGTGAGAAGATTATGACTGTCACATAAACTTGAGGTGGCGCAGGCAGGCAGGCGCACACACGCACAGCTCATTCAGCTTTTAGTAAGTGTTAGGTCAGTCATCATTATATATTATATAGAATGTACAGCACAGAAACAGGTCATTCAGCCCAACTGGTCTATGCCGGTGTTTATGTGCCAAACGAGCCTCCTCCCACCCTACTTCATCTAACCCTGGTTGATGTGCTTGTTTCACAGCAATGTCCATGATGGAGGATAATGACAGCAAGACACAATCACTGCAAACTTGAGCGAAAATTCAACTAGGACAGAGCACAATCACCGTTTGGTTTAAACGGCCATCAGCCGTGGCTCAGTGGTAATACTCTCACCTGAGTCAGAAGGTTGTGGGTTCAAGCCCCAATTAAGACCCGAGCATATAAGTTCAGGCCGACACTCCCAGTGCAGTACCGAGGGAGCGCTACACTGTTGGAGGTGCCATCTCTCGGATGAGACATTAAACCGCGGCCTCATCTGCCCTCTCAGGTGGACGTAAAAGATCCCATGGCCACTATTCGAAGAGGAGCAGGGGAGTTCCCCGCGGTGTCCTGGCCAATATTTATCCCTCGACCAACAGATGATCTGGTCATTTATCTCATTGCTGTCTGAGGGACCTTGCTGTGCGCAAACTGGCTGCTGTGTTTCCCTACATTGCAACAGTGACTACACTTCAAAAGTACTTTGTTGGCTACAAAGCACTTTGGGACGTCCTGAGGTCGTGAAATCTTTCCTCCATACAGTTTAACCAATTATAGATAAACTGAGAGAAAAATGCATCAGAGTAACGATGCGTGAAAGACTACTGCATTCTGTGCATCTGTTCAACTCCAGGTCAAATACATAACAGCATGGACCCAGAAACATCAAGAGATTGGGTTTACAGTCCAGAAGCCATAGGTTTGGGTCCTTATGTTGTCTAGCACACGGTTTTGCCAGCCTCAAATATAAGGAATTGCATCAGTTTCTAGCTGGATGCAAAATGAGAGGCCACACCACAGCAGAGTTTTCCATATTAGGGAAAGGAACTCTTGTGTTTTATTGCACATCACTCGTCAGCCCATTAACCAGGGACAGTGATCATGATGAATCGTCAGCTTCAACTCATTGCAGGAAAAGTGTGCGAAACGCAAAACAACGTCTAGGTAAATGATTCAAAGCAGAAGCGACTCCTTTAGAGGAAGCACCCAATAACACAAATTGCACACTCGCTAAATTGGTCCTAATTTCTCCTCCACTTTTCCCAGGACGGTTTTTCTCAAAATGCTAGGAAATGTTCAGACTCTCACCGATTCTTTCTGTAACAGCGGTCGTACTGGGGACAAATACCTGCTGTAAGTATGCTGTGCAATAGTTGCTCCCATGTGAAGCCACGTCCCTGATCAAATTCTTTGTACCATTCTTGAGAAGTTTCTCCTCGATGGAATTGCCGATAACTAGTCTGCAGCGGAGATGTAAATAGGAAAGTGAGTTAGAGGCTCCAAAAAATACTCTACAAAGCGGCTGGTTACATATTTTAAATTTATCTTTACAAATCTGAAGGCAGGACATTCAACAAAAAAAGTGTGCTCTCAGGATGTGGGTGTTGCTGGCAAGGCAGCATTTACCACCCATCCCTAGTTACCCTGATGGTGGTGGTGGGACTTCTTGAAGCAAATGGTTGTACAACTGAGTGGCTTGCTGGTTCACTTCAGAGCATCAACCATGTAGTGTAGAGAGGCCAGGCTGGGCAGGGGTAGCAGGCTCACGTCCTTGAAGGACACAACAGAACATTAGCAGGACCTTTACCAGCCCACAAGTTAGCAGATTCTGTGAACTCAATTTTACAACTTGTACTGGTGGATCTGAACTCCCGATCTCTGGGGTTTTCACAAAGAATTATTGAAAACATTCCCAATTTTCCAAGTCCTTCTTCGTATTTGTATTTCCTCAGACCTGGCAGCATCCTAGTGAATCTGCACTGTACCCTCTCTCTATTGCCTCAACACCCTCCCTATAGCATGGAGCCCAAAACTGCCCATAGCACGGAGCCCAAAACTGCCCATAGCACTCCAACTGTAACCGTTCTGTGTAGATTCACCATTACATCTGGACTTTTATACTCTTTACCTCTTGCCATAAAATCCAGTATTCCATTACCTTTTTTTAAATGGCCTTATTCATTTGAGGTGCTGCTTTTAAGCCCTTAACTCTTACATTTTGTTTCCTCTCTTCTAACTAGTTTATAATCCAATTCGTTACCATTCCCCTATAAGTCTACGTTCTTTAGTTTTCTCTTAACAGCCTCCTGAGTGGTACTTTGTTGAAGGTTTTCTGAAGGTCCATGCACACCGCATCCACTGCATTTCCCCCACCCACCCTATCTGCCGCCTCCTCAAAGTACAGGTTTTTTAGGCTCGATCTTCCTTTCTGAAGTTCGCGTTGGCCGTTTCTAATTATTTTCTCTTCATCTAGATATTTAGTAATTGCATCGATAAGTAAAAATTCCAACATTTTCATTACCACAGATATTAAACTAAATAGCCTGCAACAACCCGCTTTACTCTGTCTCCCTTTTTGAAAATGGTATTATATTGGCCACCCCCCAGTCCTCCAGCACACATCCACTCTCAATAGAACCCCAAAATATAATTTCTAGGGCCTCTGCTATTTCTCCCCCAAACCCCCCCATTTCTCTCAGGATCCATGGATGTATTGAACTGAGGGAACGCTGCAATGATGGAGGTGCCGTCTTTCAGATGAGACAATAAACAGAAGAGGACGTTAAACATCCCACGGCACAGGGAGCCCTCCAGATGTCCTGACCAACAAACATCCTTCCCTCAACTATCACAACCAAAAAAAAGTGTGTTCATCACTCATCTCACATTTGTTGGACCTTGCTGCGTGCAAATTGGTTGCAGTGTTTGCATACAGAACGATAGTTACTGAACCTCAAAAGTCATTCATTTGGCTGCAAGAAATTTTGAACACTAGGTGCTGTATAAAATGCAGGCTTTTTGTAATATAATAAATGTACTCATTTTTTTAAAAAAAGGATATTTTGCCTCACTGTAAAGCACAGCCACATTTTTAAAGTGCTGTAATTTCAGCACGATATTGGACTTCCTCATTTTGCAAAAGAGAGTTTTCTTTTTAAAACAAATCCAATGCTTGACTGAAAAAAATGTACTTCTAGGTTAGATTAAAATTGAGGTCATGTGTCAGTTTATACGGGAGCTGAAAGTATTTGGAAAAATCGGATAGTTGTTTAGGCTTCGTACCAGTGACCATACACAGCACATTAACAGTTGTATGACCTCAGCCTATGATGTAGTAGTTTCCTGTGTGAGGGGCAGGACCTCTGCAAATAATGACAAACTCCTAGGGGCTCCTGTACTACCCCCCCCCCCACCAAAGACAATGCTGGCTACTCAAAAGAAAGTTATTACTGCAGAAAACTTAAAAATAGATTAGTGTACAGCAATTAAAATGATGTGCAAGTCAACAAAGACAGAGATCGCTAGATTTTTGAATATTAAGGGAATCAAGGGATATGGGGATAGTGCAGGAAAGTAGAGTTGAGGTAGAAGATCAGCCATGATCTTCTTGAATGGCGGAGCAGGCTCGAAGGGCCGAATGGCCTACTCCTGCTCCTATTTCTTATAGTAATCTCATGGATCGCTTATAAGACACTCCTTAAACCTACCTCTGACCAAGCTTTTGGTCACCTGCCCTAATATCTCCTTATGTGGCTCAGTGTCAAATTTTGCTTGATAATCGCTCCTGTGAAGCGCCTTGGGACGTTTTACTACGTTAAAGGCGCTATATAAATGCAAGTTGTTGTTAGGGTCTGGGAGCCCAATTTGAAAACTATTGCTCCGATACAATCCCAAGTTAATGTCATAAAAGTTCTATCCAATGCGAGCTCTACACATGACCAATGTAGTGATCCAGTGTAGGTTATTCACATTGCTGAACAAGAGTAATTTTCACACAAGGTTACAATACCTGTATATATGGATATCTTTACACTTTCCGATTCTGTCGCACCATTCCTGGACCTGTGAATCCAGGGTTGGGTTCAAGTCACTGTCGTACACTATAACGGTATCGGCATCTATGAGATTAACCCCCGCAGCACCACCGCGGGTGGAAAGGATGGCACAGAAGATGCGCTTATCTGTATTAAAAAGTTTCATCAGCGCCTGTAAAGAGAAAGTTCACAAGGATTGGACAGCGTCGCACACACATTACACACCCGGCTGACTCGGATTAAAAAGGGGAGTGGATTCCGTCCTCCGGTGTGGCCAGGTAGCATAGCTTGGGTAATTGCAGGCACGCAGCCCGCGAGTTTCCACTCATTAAAATAAATGGACAGGAAACCATGGGGTGCGCACCTGAAGTTGTTGTTGAGATTTCTCGAGCGCTGCTCCCCATTGGGAATCGACCTTCAATGGCAGCTACAGAATGGGGATTTCTAATAATAGCTTCAATTACTCCAGGGGCAGTACTGAGGGAGCGCTGCACTGTCGGAGGTGCCGTCTTTCGGATGAGACGTTAAACCGAGGCCCCGTCATCCCCCTCAGATCATCCCGTGGCACTATTCGAAGAAGAGATGGGGAGTTGTCCTCAGTGTCCTGGGGCCAATATTTATCCCTTAACCAACATCACTAAAACAGATTATCTGGTCATTATCACATTGCTGTTTGTGGGAGCATTACAACAGTGACTACACTTCAAAAGTACTTCACTGACTGTAAAATGCTTTGGGATGTCCTGAGGTTGTGAAATAGAAGCGCATAAATAAAAGTCCTTTCTTAATCATCTGTACATTTTTTTTAAATGTATTTTTTCCTTGGGATGTGGGTGTAACGCTGGCATTTATTGTCCCATCCCTAATTGCCCCCAAGGGCCTGAAGAGTCACCCATGTCGTGTGTCACGTGTAGGCCAGCTGGATAGGGGTGGGCTGGTTCCCCTCCCTGAAGGACATTTGTGAACCAGTTGGGTTTTTACAACAATCTGGCAGCTCCAATGGTCATTTTGTCTGGAGCCAGCCCACAAATTACCAGCTTTATTGAATTCAGTTTCACAACTTGCCACGATGGGATTTAAACTCATGATCTCAGAGTGGACAGTCCAGCACCACTAGGCCTTCACACCTGTAACAATCCACTGCGGAATTCTGCCATTCTTTACATTTTGCAAACATGAGTCAAAAGCACTTACCCCCTTCAAAATATTTTACACATGCGAGGCATTTGTGGATTAAACTGTTGTCAGCCCATTCTATAGGCCCCAGAGAATATCGCAATAATTCCTGCTGGGGAGGGAAAAAGGCTTTTTAATCTACCCCCAGGACAATGACAGCGCACAATATGAGTTTTACTGTGCCTGTAGTAAGGCAGGGGGGGGGGGGGGGGGGGGGAAGGGGGGAGACTGCTTCAGCTATATAAAAGAAAACATGCTACTGCAGGAGTTTAACCCCAAACTAATGGAGCCAATATTAGAAACAGGGACCAGCATTTCAAGGAATATACATTTATTTAAAATCAAAGCATACCTGTCGTTGATTAAGATGAACGTTACCATCAACTCTCACAAAAGCAAAACTGTGGTAGTCCAGGAAACTCTCCAGAATGTCCAGCATTTGAACCATTTGTGTAAATATTAACACTCGGCGCCTTTCCGATTTCAATTTATGAAGCAGAACAGCCAGTGCCTCCAATTTCCCTGAGTAAAGATTCAACAGAATGAAATTTAAACCCTGCAATTGCTCTCATTCCAATCCGGTGACGGACTTTCCCCAATTAATCTGAAATTCAGGGGGATATTTTAAGCCCCTCCCCTTGCCCACTGGCATCCCGACTGCCACTTTGCCGTTGGTCTGACCGGGGAAGCGGCTGGGGTTTTCCCACCAGGCTGGCGCAGACCCAAGTCTGATCATCGGGAGATGGGGCCGTTCAAGGTCAGCGTATGTATTTCCTTTGTGGGGCTCAGAGGAGGAGGCGTGCTCCTCCCGGCCCCACAGGCAAAGTGCAGACCTCCCCTGCCCCGGACTCCGCCCCCTCCCCAGACCGCTGACCACCCCGCACTGCCCCCACACTGGGCTCGGCCGGGCAGATGCTGCCTGCCTACACTCCCTAGAGTTTAGAAGCAGAGGTGATCTCATTGAAACGTATAAAATTCTTAAGGGGCTTGACAGGGTAGATGAAGGCTGTTTCCCCTGGCTGGGGAGTCTAGAACCAGGGGTCACAGACTCAGGATAAGGGGTCGGCCATTTAGGACTGAGATGAGGAGAAATTATTCACTCAGAGGGTTGTGAATCTTTGGAGATCTCTACCCCAGAGGGCTGTGGATGCTCAGGCAGAGTATATTTAAAACTGAGATCGATAGATTTTTGGATACTAAGGGAATCAAGGAATATGGGGATCGGGCGGGAAGGTGGAGTTGAGGTCGATGATCAGCCATGATTTTATTGAATGGCGAAGCAGGCTCGAGGGGCCGAATTGCCTATTCCTGCTCCTATTTCTTATGCCGACTCCTGGGCCATTTCGGAACCCTCCGAGATCTCTGCGCTCCTCCAATTCTGGCTTCTTGCACATCCCCGATTTTCATCGCTCCACCACTGGCGGCCGTGCCTTCAGCTGCCTGGGCCCTAAGCTCTGGAATTCCCTCCCTAAACCTCTCCGCCTCTCTCTCCTCCTTTAAAATGTTCCTTAAAACCAACCTCTTTGACCAAGTGTTTGGTCACCTTATGTGGTTCGGTGTCAAAAATGTTTTTATTGCTAATGAAGCGCTTTGGGACGTTTTGATACGTTGAAGGCCCTACTTGTACTTTAGTTGTACTTGTTGGATGTTGTACTCGCAAGTTGTACTTTTTGGATGTTGACCAGCGGGACGCTAATGAGTGGCACCCGTTAAAATCGATTGGGCCTCCCATTGCTGCTGGCTGACTGCTTGCTAAACCGCTCACCTGTCCGGGAGTTAAAATCCGCTAATGTGGCTCTCTCACCCAACTCTGTCAAATGACTGCACATTTAATACGAAAAGGAAACAAATGGGCAACGCTGTGGCGAAGTGCGCAGCATGGCATGAAACGACATCCCCATCTCAAACTCTAGAGGGATAACACGGTCAATGGTTCCTTTAAGCTGAGCGGCTGCGCAGCGCTCCAGGGATCCCGCGCAGTCGGCTTGCCGAATTTTAAACAGAAAAACCGCGCAAGCGTGGTATTTTGAATGGGCCATGCAGCCCGTTAAAGGGGACGCACAGCCACAAAATAAGTTACAGGGAAAACTGGTCTCTATCCATAGAACAAGCTGCTGCATTGCAGAAGCGACAAATATATCTACTTTACTAACCTGAGTCAAACTGTACAAGCCTCGGGTCAGTTAACTGTAGCATTGTTGTAGACGTAACCTGCTGCAACTGTTGGGAGTACGGAGCCAGCTCCTTCTTAAGATTAGATTTAAATAGTCGCATGCGGTGCGTGTACTGAGGCGGAGGGTTAAATGTGTACAGACTTGGCAGAGGAGCCACCACATTTGGAACAACACAGTGAACCCTACAGAAAAGGCACAACATTTTTTAATACACAATGTTTCAAAGCAAAAAGTGAAACAGGCTCTAATCTCAAATGGAAACAAAGTAAATTTGACTTCAGACCTGTATTTTGTCGCATTTTGAAATCGAGACATTGATCAAGGGGGCTTTGAAAGAAAATGCCATTAGCAATCGACCAGAAACTTAACTGGACCAGCCACATAAATACTGTGGCAACAACAGCAGGTCAGAGGCTGGGTATTCTGCGGCGAGTGTCTCACCTCCTGACTTCCCCAAAGCCTTTCCACCATCTACAAGGCACAAGTAAGGAGTGTGATGGAATACTCTCCACTTGTCTGGATGAGTGCAGCTCCAACAACACTCAAGAAGCTCGACACCATCCGGGACAAAGCAGCCCGCTTGATTGGCACCCCATCCACCACCTTAAACATTCACTCCCTCCACCACCGGCGCACCATGGCTGCAGTGTGTACCATCTACAAGATGCACTGCAGCAACTTGCCAAGGCTTCTTCGGCAGCACCTCCCAAACCCGCGACCTCTACCACCTAGGACAAGGGCAGCAGGCGCATGGGATCATCATCACCTGCAAATTCCCCTCCAAGTCACACACCATCCTGACTTGGAAATATATCGCCGTTCCTTCATCGTCGCTGGGTCAAAACCCTGGAATTCCCTCCCTAACAGCACTGTGGGAGTACCTTCACCACACGGACTGCAGCAGTTCAAGGCGGCGGCTCACCACCACCTTCTCAAGGGCAATTAGGGATGGGCAATAAATGCTGGGCTTGCCAGCGATGCCCACATCCCATGAATAAAAAAAATTATAAAATGATAACACTCAAGACAGATAATTAGTTCAACGATTTTCAACTTCAACCCTCAATGCACAATTAATGTTTATAGTTAGGAGATATACCTTCAGAAACAAAGACAGACCTTACCAACAGTTAACAATTACTCTTTTTAAGTGGACACTTTTCTGTTTCCAATACTCATCTACATTTGCAGTCAAGATGCACATATTACACTAAATAGTAGGCTGACCCTCTAGCGCAGTGCTGAGGGAGACTGTACTGTTGGACATGCTTTCCTTCATATGAGGCATTAAAACAAGACCCTGTCTGCCTGCTCAGGTGGACATAAAAGGATCCCACGTCACTTTTTTTTTGAAGAAGAGGCATTCGCCTGGTGTCCTGGCCAACGCCACCAAAACAGATTCACTGGTCACTTATCTCATTTGCCGTTTGTGGGATCTTGCCGTGCGTAAAATGGCTACTGTGTTTGCCTAAGTAACAACAAAAACCACACTTCAAAAGTAATTCTTTGGCAGTGAGAAACTTGAGGGCATCCTGTGGCCATGAAGGGCGCTATACAAATGCAAGTTCATGCCCTCTTTCTTCCCACCATGGCTACTAGTGTTGGGTACGATTTTTACCTGGATTACTTGCTTTCTACAAACCAAAAAAGCCTTCATAGACCACCACTGGTAAAGCTTTGCACATTTAACCATCCTTGTGTTCAAATCCCTCCAAAGGCCTCGGCCCCTCCCTATCTCTGTAATCTCCTCCAGCCGTACAACCCTCCGAGATCTCTGCGCTCCTCCAATTCTGGCCTCTTGCGCATCCCTGATTTTAATCGCTCCACTATTGGTGGCCGTGCCTTCAGCTGCCTGGGTCCTAAGTTCTGGAATTCCCTGCCTAAACCTCTCCGCCTCTCTCTCCTCCTTTAAGACGCTCCTTAAAACCTCCCTCTTTGACCAAGCTTTTGGCCACCTGTCCTAATAGCTCATGCGGCTCGGTGTCAAATTTGGTCCGATAATGCAACTGTGAAGCGCCTTGGGACCTTTACGACGTTTATAAATGCAAGTTGTTGTTGTCTGCTGAACCAGGATTGCTGGTGCAACAGTTTACAGACCAACCATTTCCCTCCTCGTTCAGCAACATCATTTCTCCAAATCTTTACACTCCCAGTCACCACCAGGCTTCATTTTATGAGGTCTTCATTATATTTTTGTCTATTTATGCTGTATTCACACACTACCCAGCTATTTTCAAGGAGCTTCTGGTCATACAGAAACCATACACAATCCAACAGCACCAATGGCCTCCAATGTAATACACCACTTCTGAACCAATTACTGATATTCATAGTGCATAGCTCAATAGCAGTGTTCTGGCCAGGAGCAGACCACTGGTCCATCAAGTCAACCCTTCAAACCATTCATCAGGTACCTTACTGTGATCTCTTCATCCTGGAATCCAACCAGTCCTTGTTTAAATCTTGCCATGGTTTCCTACTCCAGTGCTCAACTGCTGCAGAATTCCATCACCTTATTACTCAGAAAACATTGCCTAAATGTCCTATTTTCTTACGATACTCTTAACTTTAAAACTGTACCCCCTAGTGCTCAAAGTCTTTAACTTGTAGAAGAACTTTCCTGGATCCAAATTCCCCCATAGTTGTGAAAATTTTGAAGACCTAAATCAGTTCTCTCCTCATCCTCCTCTTCACCAGAGAGTAAAGTCCCATGTGGTAATGCAGTCTCTGAGACAGAAGGTTGCGGGTTCAAGCTCCACTCCAGGACTTGAGCATGTAATCCAAGTTTACGCACCAAGCAGTCCTGCGGAGGGCTGCATTGTCAGAGGTGCCATTGATCAGATGAATCCTGAATCCAAGTTGGCCTGTTCAAGTGGATGTTAAAGATACCATGGAACTACTCGAAGAACAACAGAGAATTCTCTGTGTCGTGGCCAACACTCCTCCCTCAACCAAAAAAGAGAAAAGGTTTGCATTTCTATAGCGCCTTTCATGACCACTGGACGCCCCAAAGTGCTTTACAGCCAATGAAGTACTTTTGAAGTGTAGTCACTGTTGGAATGTAGGAAACACAGCAGCCAATTTGCACACAGCAAGATCCCACAAACAGCGACGTGATAACGACCAGATAATCTGTTTTAGTGATGCTGATTGAGGGATAAATACTGGCCCAGGACACCGGGGAGAATTCCCCATCTCTTCTTCAAAATAGTGCCACGGGATCTTTTACGTCCACCTGAGTGAGCAGACTCAGTTTAAACATCTCATCCAAAAGACGGCACCTCTGACAGTGCGGCACTGCCTCAATACTGCACTGGAGTGTCAGCTTGGATTTTTGTGCTCAAGTCTCTGGAGTGGGGCTTGAACCCACAACCTTCTGACTCAGAGGCGAGAGTGCTGACACTCTAACCAAAACAGATTGCCTGGTCATTCATCTGACTGCCACTTGGTGGGGGAGGCAGGGACCTCGCTGTGCGCAATTTGGCTGCTGTGTTTGCCTACGTAGCAACAGTGACAGCATTTTAACAGTAATGAATTGGCTGTAAAGCGCTTTGGGACGTACTGAGAATGTAAAAGGTCCTACATTAATGCAAGTTTTCTTTACTTGGACAATCGTTCCTGATTACTCCGTTCAGTAATCAGTATGAACGTGGAATTCCTCCAAAAGCTCTACATCTTAATATGGAGACTTAACACTGGAAACAAAGCGTCAGATACAGTCTCAACAACTTTCAACACCACCCTCTTAACTTATAGTCACCCCTCATGGATTTAGATCCCAAACCTAAAGAAGGATATACTTGCCTCAGAGGGAGTGCAACGAAGGTTCACTAGGCTGACTGCTGGGATGGGGGGATTATCCTATGAGGAGAGATTGAGTAGGCTAGGCCTATATTCTCTAGAGCTTAGAAGATTGAGAGGTGATCTCATTGAAACATATAAAATTCTTACAGGACTTGACAGGGCAGATGCTGGGAAGATGTATCCCCTGGCTGGGGAGTCTAGAACCAGGGGTCACAGTCTCAGAATAAGGGGTCGGCCATTTACGACTGAGATGAGGAGAAATTTCTTCACTCAAAAGGTTGTGAATCTTTGGAATTCTCTACCCCAGAGGGCTGTGGAGGCTCAGTTGTTGAGTATATTCACGACAGACAGCGATAGATTTTTGGATATTAAGGGAATCAAGGGATATGGGGTATCGGGCGGAAAAGTGGAGTTGAGGTAGAAGATCAGCCATGATTTTATTGAGTGGCGGAGCAGGCTCGAGGGGCCGAATGGCCGACTCCTGCTCCGAATTCTTGTTATGTTCTTATAAACATTTTATTTGCTTTCTTCACCAGTTGTAAACACTGAAATGATGCTACTAGCAATCTATCCAGGATGCAGGAAATGGGATCAATGCTACATCAATTTTAGGTTAAGGTTGATTTCACGGCACAGAATTGTAAAGCTGAGTCAGGTCCTGCAAAGCAATGCAAAAAGCACCATCTTTAGACGACATCACCAATTTGAAATCCATGTCTCATGTTATCAACGGCCTAATATATTGGAAGATGTGTGCCAGTACCTCCAGCGGTGATATAGAGACTCTACTGTAAAATTAACCGCCAACTGTTGTAACTTATCACATGATAAGAGTGTTCACCTTTTAATGATGTCTTGCATACTATCTTGCCTCTGATCCGTGGATAGGATTGCCCGTGACAAAGAATCTGTCCGTTTCCAAGATACCTCAGCAAGGGAGTCACTAACTGACTGCTGAAAGTCGCAGCAGTTCACGTAGCCAGAGGAAAGCCAGGAGTTCACAGCTGATTTCGGCTTTGTAAGTCTACATTCGCCAATCAAGAAGCAGACTCCCAACAGTTCAGTACCATAGACTGGCACCACAGAGCAACGCCTCTCGTTTATCAAAAATATCCGGTCCAAACGCTCCTTTATAAGTTTTTTCTTTTCTTCTATAGAATCCTATAAATCAGAAACAAGATTCTTAAATGTGACAGGAAAAAAAAAAGCACTGGACAAGCTGTAATTAGTGACAATGGGTTACCTCTAGAAGCATTAAAGTTGGGGATGCGAGGGTTAACAGCAGAACCATCAGTGCCATTTCCCTTCCCTGAAGTGGTACAGTCCACACTAATTACACCCTCCCGCCATTGGCGAAGCAACAGTGCCTCCACTGGCAGGAGGGTGCAATTACAGCGTGACACATTTACATGTGTGTATAAAATTATGAGGGGCCTAGACAGAGTGGATAGGAAGGACCTATTTCCCTTAGCAGAGAGGTCAATAACCAGGGGGCATAGATTTAAAGTAACTGGTAGAAGGATTAGAGGGGAGTTGAAGAGAACCTTTCTCACCCAGAGTGTGGTGGGGGTCTGGAACTCACTGCCTGAAAGGGTGGTAGAGGCAGAAACCCTCATCGCATTTAAAAAGTACTTGGATACGCACTTGAAGTGCTGTAACCTACAGGGCTACGGACCAAGAGCTGGAAAGTGGCATTGGCTGGATAGTTCTTTTTCGGCCAGCACGGAGACGATGGGCCGAATGGCTGCCTCCTGTGCCATAAGCTTCTATGATAGGTGGCTTCTAATATAAATACGGACATAGGAATTTATGGTGGAAAAAATTGATAGGAATTGTGCACGGATTTTTAAGATATTATAGATACAAAGCTAGATAAATCAGTTCTCCCATATGCTCTCGGGTTTATGATTTTTCAAAATCATACTAATTGCAAAAATATTGATTCTTGGAAGATTAGTATGAATACTCAGGACTGACATGATGACCATCGCAACTGGTTTAGAAGAACGCAATTACCTGTGCAGCAGATCCTAGAGAAGATATCGGCCTTAGGATTGCTCCCTGCTCACCCGATGCGGAGCTACCAACTGTTCTGGTTGTGAGGAAAGACGCTGAAAAACGGACAGGAAATTTATGACCTGTTGCAAATGTAGACGCACAAACAGAGCACATTAATTACAGTCTCTCTGTCATTTACCTTGCGTTGAAATAGCGGTGGGAACAGAACTGGGTACAATCCCTTGCTGGTTTCCTGAGGCAGCAGATGCATTTTGGACTGCGCTGCCCTGTGATGGTGCTTGCATCAGAGCTTGACTTTGTTGACGCATAATCTGTTGCCCAGGTGCTGAGACAATTTGGAGAACATTACCTGCAGTTTTTTTTGGTAAATTAAAACAAGGGAAATTAAATGATTTTTCTCATCCAATGCAAAATTTATTACCATCAGAATTTCCTTGCAGGAAGGTCCCATCACCTGGTTCTTTCTCAAGGTAGAAGCAGAGTTTTCTTTCCTTCTCAATTGGATGTTTGAGACCCCTGGTTTTATTTTGATTACAGCCATACTGGCAGCAAAGTTGTGCAGTATGGAGACGCCTCTGTGGGCACCTATGTTCCTCTGGGGCAGTGCCCCCAGAGGAGGGCTCTCAATATATGGCAGGAGGGCGCATTATATATTTGGGTCTTTTCCAGCTTTCTTTACTCTGGATTTTTTTTGTTCTCGTATCTTAGATCGTTCTCAGAGCAGAGTCCAAACTCCCTATTGCTTTCAAGAGTGTCATTAGCCTTACTAGATGATCTCCTATGGCATTGCTCACAGGGGGGGGGAGGGGGTCAGAGGGGGGCAGTGGAGCTACACCACCACCTAGTGACCACAGCCTGCAACTACAGTGTCGTCGGGACCTGTCCGCATGGGGAATTCCTATTATGTAGACATTTTCAAATGTAAACACGGTCATAAAATGTGACCCCAAAAATCACAACAGCAACGTTTGTGGCTAAGAAATGCACGCATACACAAGACAGATATAATTTAAATTATATGCCATATACATGGTCGCTGCTTGATGCTGGATGTACCTTGTAATTGGAGATGTTGGCCTGCAGTGAGCTGCCGCAATTGACTGCTAGACAAGGTAAACTTGTTGCCTTGGAAGTGCAGCGTCACGGGCTGACTAGTCTGGGTGCCCCGTCCTTGCCCACCAGCGATGGAGGCAAGCTGGGCAATGCTAACAACTTCTCCACCTGTGGAAGAAGGACAGCGTATGATGCAAGTTTAAACAAGGAATCAGAATCATTCTCCTTCGGCGGTTAGTAAATCTGCACCCAAGCTCTACTCATGCAAGGTCATCTACAGTGCACAAACAAGGTGTCAGAGAAGTTAATGCAGGAAAAGCAAAGTGAAATCAAGTTGGAAAAAAAAATTTGGCAAGGCAATTGATTATCCAGCCAACCACTGAATATCTATTAAGAGACATCGTACTCCTACCCTGATCTTCAAATGGAATTTTCTGGCAATGATTAATGAAGGCAAGAATTAAACAGCAGTATTGGTTCATTCCCTGCTTCTCACTTTGTCCATTATGTGTATAATCAAAAAACTCTGTTATAATATTGTTTGGCACAGTGTGAACTTTGCCATGTTAGTCAAGGGTAGGATTAGATTCTATATAAGCAAAGATTTTTCTTTACTCCTCTTCCCCCTCCCACCCAGTGATCAATTTGGATAGACCTCACATTTCTTTATTGGATGCACTTCTTTTTCTTCTGCAGTTTTAAAAAAAAACCTTGTTGCTTATTTTATTTTGCTATCTGTTGTTTTAACGTCACTTGTGGCTCCGCATCTAGCCAGTCTAGCCAAATGCTGCAAACAACTGATTTTTATGAATAAAGCTGATGGGAGATGACGGAGCCTTTCAAAGACAACACCCACATCGAATGCTATCAGAGGGTGGTGTCAGGTCTGTTATAATCAGCTGCCTGTAAAACCTTAAATGACACCCTGTTATGAAAGTGAGGTGCGTTTTTTTCCGCCACTGCCTTTCCAAGAGCACCCGCAAACAGAAAAAGCAAAATGAGTCAGCAGAGTCTCTGCCGAAGTTTAATAAGCCCCTGCCGTCTGTCATCAGTGCTTTCGCCCCCTGAAGACATTACGGGGGCAATTTACCTCCCGGACTTGTCCCATACACGCTGCCAATTAGGTAAGGATTCTCTCCCCCTCTTCCCCCATACCTTGACTGTACTATGCTCAGCAGGAAGGCGGCCAAACTATCAAACCCACAACAGGCAACGATATAAACTGAACTTTGGCAGCTGGTTCTAATTGCTGCAAATGGCACAAGTAAAAATCCTGAATTTTATGCACAATAAATAAATGGAATGCATGCAGTTAGTTTGGTTGGATTTCTACGTTCCTATGTAGCTGTATATCAAAGTGGAAAGGAAATCTTTTTCTCCCAGCTTCACTCAAGAGCAATGGGGAAAAGGAGCTCGATTTAACGCATTAGCACTGCTGACGGCGAGGGCAGGATATGGGACTGCGAAATTATCCCCCCTGTTGGTAAAGCCATCTTGCAGTATAAATGGGGTGACCTCAACCAACCTCTGAATACTGAGATCTAGGTTTCAATCGTGGGTACACAAGGTTATGAGACAACAACATTAACACAGGGCAATATTCTGGACGTGATTAATTATTTTAAAAAAGTGAGGTATTGGGGTATATACTTCCATAAGAATTAGGAGCAGGAGTCGGCCATTTGGCCCCTCGAGCCTGCTCCGCTATTCAATACGATCATGGCTGATCTTCAACCTCAACTCCACTTTCCTGCCCGATCCCCATATCCCTCGATTCCCTTAATATCCAAAAATCTCTTGATCTCGGTCTTGAATATTCCAGCAATATTGCCATAAGATTTGATACAAGTAAGGAAAACCAACCAACTAAAAATTATTTTTCATAATTACCACCTACATTTTTGAAATGCCTAGTCGATATGACCTAAAAATGGTTCATTTCATACTACCTACCCATTTTATTTGAAGATGACTTTAGCAAATGTACTGTGATTTATTTTATATGAAATATATAAATGGAATCAATTTAATTAGAAAACATTTTGTAAAATAATAAGAGGCCTACAACTGGAAACTTCCGTTTATTCCCAAACACAATTCAAGAAAGAGCCTCTACTTCTTTTAAAATAAAAGACAGGAGGTTTCTTAAGCAGCTTTTGCAAAGGCAGTGCATTATCCAGAGGATAAATTTATCATCAGGTCAGTGCTCGATATCGGAAAGACATGCCAGAAGACGATGTACATACAAAAGTGAAGCAGAGGACAGCTTTTCGTTCGCTAGCCACGAACCATGGCCAGAGCTCGTCTAAAGAAAATCTCAGCAGATGGATTAGTCCCTTCCCAAGAGAGAGATTTTGCGGAAATAGGGCAGCGAGAGAGAATTTGAAAAAAAGGTTGTAAATTTGGCTGCTCGTGAGGGACAGACCCTGCCAGCAAGAAATGAGTGAGTCATGCAACAGTAATAAGTGGGAGAATTAGGCAAGATTTGTGAGGCCACTTACTAGGCAATCTTGCCTGGGCCTGTGAGGTCAGCACCAGCCTCTGATGCAGCACATTGGTTGTCGGGACGGTGTGAGCGGAGGAGGCCTGTTGCTGGGCCTGGCCTGAGTGCGAGGCCTGGGGAGCCGCCTGTCCCTGCTGGGTGACCAGGCCTGCTGTGCTGCCCAGGGCCGGGCTGGCTGTGCTAGAGGTGATGGTGCTGTTGACCGCCTGCTGCTGTCCCGGTGCACTGGCAGAAGTCTCAGTCATCTGAAACGTAGTCGCTGCTGCAAATGACAAGCGGTTGGTTTGTGCCGGCCAGTATACACGAGAGACTTGCATCAAAATCACATTCACATTTCATTCTTCGCAAACTCACCGCACCTCCAAAAAAAAAACTTAGGATGACAGCGATTAAAATTCAGAAAAGATATACTCACCGGGTTACTGAAACTGACCAGCTATTGCCTCAAGTAAGCACAATATGCGCAACTTGTACACAATGTTCCCTGTAATTTTTTTGGGTGCGCGGTCCCTTTAACTGGCTGCACGGCCCATTCAAATTTTCAAGCATGCGCGGTTTCTTGCATTGAAAAGCCGGTGAGCGGCCTGTGTCGGACCTCCAGACCGTTGTGCGGCTTTTGCAGGAACGTTGCTTGTAAGTCCCGTTTCTCATCTATATAAAAAACGGTATACTACACTATATACAGAGTTTGGTTTCAGCTGTAGCTCAGGGTCGTGGGTTCAAGTCCCACTCCAGAGACTTGAGCACACAATCTAGGCTGACACTCCCAGTGCCGTACTGAGGGAGCGCTGCCCTGTCGGAGGTGCTGTCTTTTGGATGAGACATTGAACTCAGGTGGATGTAAAAGATCCCACGACATTATTTGAAGAGGAGATGGGGAGTTCTCCTCGGTGTCCTAGCCAATATTTATCGTTCAATCAACCCCTGAAATAGATGACCTGGTCATTTATTTCTTTGCTGTTTGTGGGAGCTTGCTGTGCTCAAATTGGCTGCTGCGTTTCCCTACATTACAACAGCGACTACACTTAAAAAAAAAAACACTTCATTGTTTGTAAAGTGCTTTAGAACGTCCGGAGATCATTATAAGTGCAAGTCTTTCTTTCTTAAATTAATACATTAAGAAGGTCATTTTGACCAACAGCCAGAACCAGGAATGAGAGCAGGAAGTTTCAGAAAGCCTTGGAAGTGTCTGAGGTATAGCCAGCGTTAGATTGCTGTGTACCCTTTTACCACTTCCATGGGCTTGAATGGACTTTGGCCTGGTGGTAATAGATCAGCACAGCTCAAGCCTTCCCCCTGTCCAAACGAAGAAATGCAGAAATTTGTCACACATCTTAACCACACAGTAAGAAAGACGAGAAAGAGTTTGGAGGGAACCTCAGCTTGCGCAACGCGCTGGTGTATTTCACCACAGCCTTCGGGGCTCGAGGTTCCTGCTTTACTGTCACACTCCCTCTAGAACAAACTTCGTGCACTACCATTCGAAGGCAAGGCAGGTGGCTGCGAGCTGCACTCCCGTAGGCAGCCCTGACATTGGAGGCAACGTAATCGTACAGGCCGAACCAGTCACAATCCGCAGTGAAATGGTTTTGTTACTACAGCCTAGGGTTACCAACTCTGCTCGGACATAACCCTGGAGATTTCAACACCTGACCTCCCCGCCTCCAACCACCTCGCCCGGCCAAACAGCCTTTTCTCCCCCTCATCTCCCTATAACTAATAAACAAAAGAAAGTGTTCAGAAAGAAATTAAACAATTTTTTTCAATGCCTCTAATGATTTTTCTCAAGTCGGCGGCAGCGCCAAATGCAGCCCGCCGGATCCGCGGTCTGGCGAGATGCAGTGACCGTTGGGGTTACCACTGGAGGAGCAAGCCCCGCACTCTGAAAACCAGCAGCTCCAGCTCCCCACCGACTCACACCAGACAGGCTTTACAACACAGGAAAATTAAAACCTCTCCGCAAAACCAGTCAGCGCAAACGTTTACTCTGCCCTCGCTGAAATGGAAACACTGGCGGTTTAAAATTATTTTGATCACCTTAAGCAGCACACCTGTAAATTTAACCAGTTACCTATGCCCGAGAAAACAAAAGAAAAACATTTACGCTGGAGGATTTCTAGGTTAGTGTTCAAGCTCTGCTTAAGCCAAAACCCATGCTGTTAATAATATGAACAGCACTGCGCAGTATATGAATTCTATATACAATTTAAGGTAAAACAGTTCAAGCACCTGTTGAGTGTGGGCACCGCCACCCTCCAATTAAAAAACCGCACTCGGCATTTCATGACTAGCTATTTGTACCAGCTTAACCTGGCAGTGAATAGCGCTCCTTTACGTTCAAAATATTCCATCGGTGGAGGATGGTCTCCCCGAGAGCTCAGCGGACCAATGAATGCTGCGAGGGAGGGGGAGACGAGGGAGGAAAGGGAGAAGAAGGCATGGGAACAGGGTGGGCACGTGGGATTAGGAATATTGCTCGAGTGGAGGATAAACACCAACACGGACTGGTTGGGTTGAACGGCCGCAGAATTCAGACGTAGAATTTTCACAGGCTTTCCCACGGGTACGGTAGTGCAGTGGTTACGTTACTGGACTAATAACCCAGAGAACAGGAGTTTAAATCCCATCATAGCAGTTTGGGAATTTCAATTCAGTTCGAAGTGACCATCAAGCTGTCGGACTGTCGTAAAAACCCATCTGGTTCACGAATGTCCTTTAGGGAAGGAAACCTGCCGTCCTTACCCGGGGTCTGGGTCAATGTGTGACTCCAGTCCCGCACCAACATGGTTGACCCTCAGCCTAGCAAACTCAGTTGTTTCACATTCTCTGGGCAATAATTGCCAGCCTTGCCAGTGACACCCACGTCCCGAGAATGAATTAAAAAAAAAAAAATCTCCCGGCGTAAGGAGGAAACACCAGCGAAATAGCGTAACCGGTCGTTTCCGGCATAGTTAAGGCAGGGTATCGGAAGAACCCCCGTGGAAATTACTGCACAAATGTACATGGCCGTTAGATTAGGACAGGATCGGTTGGCCCCACAGTTGGATAGCCCGTCAAGTGTGTCTGGACTTTCACATCAAGAAAGACTGACTTAATAAGGTGACGGAGCCAGTGTAACTGTTTCTCACCACCAGTCACCACCTTCAGGAGGAAGAGGGAACGACCGGGGTAAAAAGATATATTCCAACACGAACTTTAATCTATAAATTCAAAATAGACAATAAATATTTTTTTGTTTTTTAATGCTTTTTAAAAGAAATTAGACACATTGCAATTGTGTGGATTTCACAGGGTAATAAAGATCTTAAAGCACCGAGGAGGTTTCGGGGAGGTTTCCTGAGCAATGCTTTAGTGGGTTCCAAGTCCTTTTGGTGCTGATGCATTAGACCAGATTTGCCAGGGAAAAATACAGCATTAAAAACTCATCCTTTAAAATACACACACTGTATTCAGTCCCTTACAAGCTGAAAGGCGCGTCCTGACAGTTTAATACAATCTGATTAAAAACAGATCAGATTTTAAATCAGATCAGATACTTTAACACTAATGTGTCCTTCACCCCGGTAAAACTCAGTATTCTCTCATCTTTTGTCAAAATTAGGCACTAAAGAAAAACCTACTGCCCACTCCTGAGGATTAAAATCAGAGGGAAATGTGTCGATGGAACAGGTAGCAAGTCATGAAACCCCATTACTCACTTATAAACCTTTATAAAATTCCTTCACTGAAGCGGAATGAAGTTGTTTCTTACCCTGGGCAGAAGTCATAACCTGAGAAGCGGGCACTGCCACAGCAGAAGACTTGCCACGCACTTGTCCTTGATGGGTTGCAGCAGTTGAAGCTGTGCTGGGCGTACGATGAGGCTGGGTACCAACGACCACAACAGTCCTGTCATCTGGCTTCTGTCCGTACTGTACAGGCTGGAACAACCTTGAAATTTGTTTTTTTTGGAGAACACAAATCATCAACTTTAGGGATACGCTTGATTTTGATAAAGAGTATTAACTCTGGCTGGAGGCAAAACAGCACAGCACATTGCAAGAATCAGCGTGCAGCACCGTAAGAGATCGTGCCGTCTCCGTGCCTCCCTCCAGAGACTACAGCACGCAATCCAGGCTGACGCTCCCAGTGTAGTACTGAGGGAGCGCTGCACTGTTACAGGTGCCACCTTTCAGATGAGACGTTAAACCGTGGCCCCGTCTGCCCTCTCAGGTGGATGTAAAAGATCCCACGGTACTATGTGAAGAGGAGCAGGGGAGTTCTCCCCGGTGTCCTGGGGCCAATATTTATCCCTCAAACAACATCACAAAAAGAGATTATCTGGTCATTATCACATTGCTGTTTGTGGGAGCTTGCTGTGCACAAATGGGCTGCCGCGTTTCCCACATTACAATGGTGACTACACTTCAAAAGTACTTCATTGGCTGTAAAGTACTTTGGGACGTCCGGAGGTCAGAAAGGCAATGTGTGAATGCAAGTTATTTCCCTTTCTTTAGTGCTGATGCTACACTGAAAGAACAGGAAATAACTTTTATTCAGATAGTGGACAGGTACAAAAAATAATTACAAAGGCTAATGGGATGTTGGCCTTATCTCAAGAGGGCTGGAATATAAAGGGGTGGAAGTTATGTTACAACTGTAGAGAGCTCTGGTTAGACCCCATCTGCAGTACTGCATTCAGTTCTGGGCCCCGCACCTCAGGAAGGATATACTGACCTTGGAGGGGGAGCAGTGCAGATTCACCAGAATGATACCGGGGCTAAAAGGGTTAAATTATGAGGACAGGTTGCATAGGCCAGGCTTGTATTACCTTGAGTCTAGAAGATTAAGGGGTGATCTAATTGAGGTGTTTAAGATGATTAAAGGATTTGATAGGGTGAATAGAGAGAAACTATTTCCTCTGGTGGGGGGGGGGGGGGGGGGGGAGTCCAGAACAAGGGGGCACAACTTCAGGGGTGATGTCAGGAAGCACTTCTTCACAAAGGGTGGTGGAAATCTGGAACTCTCTCCCCCCAAAAGCTGTTGAGGCTGGGGGTCAATTGAAAACTTCAAAACTGAGATTGATAGATTTTTATTCGGCGAGGGTATTAAGGGTTACGGAACCAAGGCGGGTAAATGGAGTTAAGATACAGATCAGCCATGATCTAATTGAAAGGTGGAACAGGCTCAAAGGCCTCCTCCTGTTCCTATGCTTGACAACAGCTAGACTGCCCTCTTGGCATCAGTCTGGCAAAAGCTCTGAAGACAAGAGGAAGAAATTCTGACTCCCCTCAAAAAGAACAAGCATATATATTCCCCCTACTCAAAAACAGAAACACGGCGCCCTGGCTGGAGGCAAAGGAGTTAAGTTCTACATCAGTTTTGCTTCTAATGTATTTTTAGAAATAGTGTCAGTGGTGACATTAATATATAAATAACCTGCCATGTTTAACTTGTATAAATTTCAGCGAGCCGCACTGTATGAACTTTTTGACATTCTATTTTCAAAAGGTCATTCATGTCTTCAAGAGGTTCAGCAAGGACAACTGCTAAGATTGAAAGATAGAGGAGGCGGCCATTTGGCCCATCAATCCTAAAGTCCCCCCTGCCCATCACATTCCTTGGAAAATTACAGGATATTTGCCTCCACTACCCTACCATTCCAAAGCGTTGATCATGCTTTTGTGAATAAGTTCCTACTTGGGCTCTAGCTATCTGTTTAAGTGGGAATAATTGCATTAACTGTAAATGATGCACGTGTAACTAAACTATCTGACTTGAGGACACAGGTTTAAAACAAAAAAAGGAAAACCAAAGGTTATAACTGCTTCCCCTCCCACAGGGTGATAGATAATGTGCAGCTGACTCCAGCAATAGCACTTGGTTCTATTTTGATTAACTCTTTTTAAAAAGAAGCTGGACTTGCCTCATTCGGACCACATGTTTCGAACTTGGAGATCACAAGTATCCAGGGAATCCTCGACGGAGCAGTAATTCATTTTGAAAACAAGTATCCAATGCTCTGTGGGTTACATTGCTTCAAAAGCAATTCTTTGAACAATTTCTATAATGCCAATTACAGGAAACTCTCTTTTAACCGGCACCCAAATAACCGGAAATCTCTCTTAACCGGCAAAATTCTTGAGTAGGTAACCGGGGTTTTCCTTCATCTCTCCTTTAAAAATAACTTTAAAAAAGACCCCGAGGCGTTTGCCTTGTATCGGAGCGTGTAGATTGGGAGGGGAATGTGCAGCCCGGGTAGGCAGCGGACACGACAGATGGTCAGCTGGCGGTCCCCGGGGAGACGGAGCTCCGAATGCAGGCGCATGTCAGTGTGTACGGGGCTCTCGTACGTTGGGAGATATAACTCTCTGTTATCCGGACTTTTTGATTAACCGGCACCACGCCGGTCCCGGTTAATAAAGAGTTTCCTGTACTAGATTTTCTGCTTAGGTATTGAGCGGAATTATTTCAATGCATCATCATGCCTCGCGAAGGTCGTTAACAGCTAGCCCTACAACAGGAGGCAGCCACCTACTTGCTGACTTTCACTTTGACCGGTCTGGGTCTGGGCGGTAGATCTGGCGAGTTGTAGATTTCCTCAATGAGTTTCCTCGTCACCTTACGTTTGGGCATGACCGTCTCAGTCTCGTATCGAGACAGTTTATTTTCGATTCCAGTTAGGTTGAAGACGGACAAGTCTACATTCTAAAAAAAATGAAGAAGAAAATCAGACAATTAGTTATCTTGGGATACCTACAGACAGGCAGGGAAATGGAGAAAGAAAAATCATTTTCCAGCACTTACCTTCCAAGGATCGTATTCAAGCGCTTTCAATACGAGAGACGCAATTGAATACTGCAGTGCTCCAAACACATAGGCCGAACAGATGGACCTTGGGCGCTTCAGGTTAGGGTGATTACATATTCTTCTCAGCTGCATCAGCAGGCTAAGAACACTAACAAAATGGCGAGACCTCAGGGCTTCTATTGTGCTGTTGGTCAGAGGAGGTTTTTAAAATCAGCATCATATAATCAGAAACTATCAATCCACAACAGGAACACAAATAAGATTCCTCAACCAACATCATTACATCTATCTAGCCAAGGCTTGCAGCTAGCGTGTGCCCTTCACACACCAGGCGTCACACACTTTAACAGATGCAAAAACAATCTTTTAAGAAAGAGAAAGCTAGTTCCTGACCGGCAGCCTGAAACTTATTGACCCGAGTCACAATTAACTGGATTTCCAAACAGTGTACTGGAGCAGTGGCCGAGCAGCTAAGCATTGCAACTGTACCCGACTGCCATGGGGCAACACCTGGGGTATACTCGAGAGACATGTACAACAAAGTGCAAGGATGAGATCGGCAGAATTTTTTCTTATCAATTACTGCCAACTTCTGCCTTTATTAGACAGGGTGCATACTCTCAGGATAAGGGGTCGGCCATTTAAGACTGAGATGAGGAGGAATTTCTTCACTCAGAGGGTGGTGAATCTTTGGAATTCTCTGCCCCAGAGGGCTGTGGATGCTGAATCGTTGAGTCTATTCAAGGCTGAGATCGAGAGATTTTTGGGCTCTAGGGGAATCAAGGGATATGGGAATCGGGCGGGAAAGTGGAGTTGAGGTAGAAGATCAGCCATGATCTTATTGAATGGCGGAGCAGGCTCGAGGGGCTTCCTGCTCCTAATTCTTATGTCTCTTATACAATTTGTGGGACTTAAATATAACAGGAAATCTCATATGTTCCTATAAATATCCTAAGCTCAAGTACTGAAGCAGTAGCAAGTGAAGGATACATTATCGTTACATGGACATTTGAAATGCAAAACTGCCCTATATATTGTAGCACATGTAATAAAATCTCATTGGGTTTGTAATGCGATGCACAGTACAGCAGTTTCAAAATGACATACCATTTAATACTATAAAATGATAAACGCTCAAAATCTCACTGAAGACTTAAATCAACAATCCAATCCACTGTAAACTGGTGATAAAATCATAATGCAGCAGAATGTCATGATTTATGTCCCTGGAGTTAGAAATTGTGGATATTTAAAATAGTAACCGACTACAAAATATTGTATTAAATCAACAATTCTGTATCACCATGCAGTCTATGATTTTTGGACAGCTCACCCATGCCATAGATATCAGAGCATTTTACCCAGTCAGAATTATCTCAATGAGGTGAGAGTACAATGTTAATACATCGTTCAGTTTCTCAGCCCCAACCGCTCGAAATCCAATTCCAGCATAAGAACATGGAGCAGGAGTCGGCCATTCGGCCCCTCGAGCCTGCTCCGCCATTTAATAAGATCATGGCTGATGATCTACCTCAACTCCACTTGCCTGCCCAATCCCCGTAACCCTTGACTCCCCTGTAGCTCAAATATATGTCTATCT
The DNA here is from genome assembly GCA_030390025.1 of Squalus acanthias. Classification (NCBI taxonomy): domain Eukaryota; kingdom Metazoa; phylum Chordata; class Chondrichthyes; order Squaliformes; family Squalidae; genus Squalus; species Squalus acanthias. Next base: position 96,759,755 of record CM059437.1, read on the forward strand.
CCAACACAACAGCAAAATACTGCGGATGCTGTAAATCTGAAATAAAAACAGAAAATGCTGGAAACACTCAGCAGGTCAGGCAGCATCTGTGGAGAGAGAAACAGAGTTAACGTTTCAGCTCGATGACCCTTCGTCAGAACTGGGAAAAGTTGGAGATGTAACAGATTTTTAAAAACACGTCTATCTCCGCCTTGAATATATTCAATGACTCCGCCTCCACAGCTCTCTGGGGTAGAGCATGAAAGAAGATTTGGAAGTTGAGCAATGTTTCACAGAATCCCCACAGTGCAGATAGAGGCCATTTCGGCCCATCGAGCCTGCACCGACACATATCCCACCCTATCCCCGTCCGCACATCTTTGGACTGCCACATTGAAAATGTTTGTACTCAACCAATGTTTCCGTTAAGCTGTGCGTCTGTCTGGAGGTCCCGTGCAGGCCGCTTGCTGGCTTTACAATGGAAAAACCGCGCATGCGCGGAAATCTGAATGGGCCGCGCAGCCCATTAAAGGAGCCACACACCCAAAAAAAAAATTAGAGGGAATATTGCGTTCCAACTCCCTCCCACAACAGTGCCTGAATAACCCCATGAAACTTCTAGGATAACTTGAAAGAATACACTTCATATGTATCATTAAACTAAATTTAAGTGATAAATCTATTTATTTATTATTATAAAATCACACTTTTATTGTGCTATTGATAATGGATGAACCTTGATACTATACTGGAGATTCAATAAGATCATGGCTGATCTTCGACCTCAACTCCACTTTCCCGCCCGATCCCCATATCCCTTGATTCCCCTAGAGTCCAAAAATCTATCGATCTCAGCTTTGAATAGACTCAACGACTGAGCCTCCACAGCCCTCTGGGTAGAAAATTCCAAAGATTCACAACCCTCTGAGTGAAGAAATTCCTCCTCATCTCAGTCCTAAATGGCCGACCCCTTATCCTGAGACTGTGACCCCTAGTTCTAGACTCTCCAGCCAGGGGAAACAGCTTCTCAGCATCTAACATGTCAAGCCCTCTAAGAATTTTATATGTTTCAATGAGATCACCTCTCATTCTTCTAAAGTCCAGAGAGTATAGGCCCATTCTACTCAGGAGAGGGATAGATCTGCCAGAGGGCCCAGTCTAGGTCAGTATCCAGTCATGGCCTGCTGGCTAATGTGTCGATATATGATGGGGGCAATATTGAGCTTTGGCTGTGGTACCCGCTTTGAGTCTATAAGCCTACCAACGGGCTCACACACAAAGAATGATCCCCAGGGTGAGGTGCCAGACGGGTCTGCCAGCACCCATGAAATCAGACCTTCACTTGACTCGGAGAAACTGGAGAGGAGGAGAGAGAGAACAGCCAATCAGAACTTTTCCCCGACTTAAAGCGTCCAGAATGTTTTTCATCAATTTGCAAGACGTTAACAGCTCAGCTCGGACCCTGACTTCCTAAATCAACACAAAGCAAAGGCCGTTTTACAAGCAGCATCTATGTTGCATCTCGTGGAAGATGCTACTTACCCAGCTTGGAACATGACGTCCTCATACATGATTTTCTGCCTCTTTGACAGGCAGCATTTCAGAATGTGCTCATATTTCTTCGGCAGCTGTTTCTCCACGTCCCTCTTTGATCGCCGCAAGATGAACGGTTGGATCATCTAAAGGTGAAGATCGAAGTACTTTTGAATTCTATATACAACATTTTAAAGCTTGGAATTAAAAATATAAATCAAAGGGAAAGGGCAAATATAATTATTTAATGCTGACAAACTTGCTGCACAAAATAGCCTAATATTGCAACCCATTTTACAAGGACAATGAAGAGACAGATGTGAAGCGTGCTTGCATAAATTCTCTCTAACGTGGTTTTGGAAAACAATAACGTGCATTTATATAGCACCTTTAACAAAGTAAAACATCCCAAGGCGCTTCACAGGAGCGTTAACAAATAAAATTTGACACCGAGCCACATAAGGAGCTATTAGGGCAGGTGACCAAAAGCTTGGTCGAAAAGGCAGGCTTTAAGGAGCGTCTTAAAGGAGGAGAGAGAGGCGGAGAGGTTTAAGGAGGGAATTCCAGAGCTTAGGACCCAGGGAGCTGAAGGCACGGCTGCCAATGGTGGAGCAATTAAAATCGGGGATGTACAAGAGACCAGAATTGGAGGAACGCAGAGATCTCGGAGGGTTGTAGAGCCGAAGGAGGTTACAGGGAGACCATGGAGGGATTTGAAAACAAGGATGAGAATTTTAAAATCGAAGCGTTGCTGGACCGGGAGCCAATATAGGTTAGTGAGCACAGGAGTAACCAGAGACGAGAAGTAAATGCATAACTATCCAAAGTGTATTATATAATGGATATCTGTGTGTAAAATTACTTTTACAGGAAAGGAGAAAAGCATGCAGAAATTGGCCAATATGTGTTTGATGGCATGGGACTGTATCAATGCATTGCATGTATTGCTGCACTGTCTGGAGTAACCATGCAAATACCTTAAAAAGGTAACCATTTACCTTTGAGTATGATGGGTTTCTAGGTCAAGTGAAGACACATGTCCTACACTACATGATAAGTTATTCTGAATCAACTGGTCTTACCCCTTTAGGCTCCTCCTGCAATGCACCTTGTATTGACCAAGGTGAAAGACACACAATCTCTTCCGAAACTAATGCAGCTCCAAAACATGTTCTAGGACGTACAGGAGGCCACTGTATATTTTCTGCCAGAGGTGTAAACCATCTCCACTTGGCATTTTCCCCAGCCAGGAAAGCCATGGGCACGAGCCCACAGCTGACGGCTTTGAGGGACCATATGCTGGAATGCCGGGATCCTCCAACAGCAGACTCCCTGCCAAGATCCCTCCCTGCCTCGCCCCCACGTCTTTTAGTTTGCTTATCCAAGTGAAAACAGGATCTGCACTCACCCTATGCATCCTTATCACCAATTTGTGGCAATAGTCTTGATTTTCATCTGTGCCAACTTTCACGGGGAAGTCCAGGTAAGGCCTGGAAATTCCGGGCAACAGAAAATGCATCATGGTCCACAGCTCCATTGGGGTATTTTGTAAAGGAGTTCCAATCAAAAGCAGGCGCTGCTGACTAAAGGCAGAAAAGGTTGAACAAATCACCCATTCGCATTCCATAATCAATCAAAAGTGTATTTTACCAGAATTAAGTGCATTCTAGTAGAACCGATCAAACATTACCTTTTTAACTTGCTGGCGGACCACTGAAGATGGGCTCTTCCCATCCTCAACTTTCTCCCTTTGTATTCCCACCTTCCCCCTAAACATACCGGTTCTTGCCGGTGTGCAGTCCCAGATGACCAGCACCCTCCGGTACCGCATCCAACTGACCATTCAGGTGCGATCCTGGGCAGTCGGTATCAGTAGATTATGCAACCATGTGGGGCATTAGAGCCACGACCCACCCTCTTCTCACCCCCACGTCCACACTGGCGTGCTTCTCAGCAGGGGTCACTGGGTAGGCAATCGAGAGGCAGGAACTCTGGCCGATTCCCCTTCCTTACCACCACCCCCGAGCCCAGAGCATCCTTCTGGTGCCCCTGGCTACAATGAAGCCTGGGACTTTCTGTCGGTGTGGGTCAGTACCATGCAGAGCACTTACCCACTAAACGGACAGGAAAGCTCATGTATATTTGAAGACGCAAGTAGTAATGGAATGCTGGCCTTTATATCTAGAGGACTAAAATACAAGGGGATAGAGGTTATGCTACAACTAATGTTCCCTCTAAGCTGTGCGGCCGTGCAGCTGTCTGCCGGTCCAGCTTTTCCCATGATAAGTTTCGCGACTGTGAAGGGGCCGCGCACCCAAAAAAAATTAGGGGGAACATTGGCTACAGCTGTACAAACCACACCTGGAGTACTGAGAGCAGTTTCCGGCACGGACACGATGGGCCGAATGGCCTCCTTCTGTGCTGTAAATTTCTATGATTCAATGAGCAGTTCTGGGCACCACAGCTAAGGAACGATATACTGGTCTTAGAGTGCAGTGTAGATTTACCAGAATGATACCTGCACTCCAAGGGTTAAATTACGAGGCAAGATTATACAAACTGGGGTGTATTCCCTGAAATTTAGAAGATTAAACGGTGGAGAGAGAGAGAGAAACTATTCCTGCTGCTTGGGGAGTTTAGGACGAGGGGGCATAGTCTAAAAATTAGAGCCAGGCCTTTCAGGAGTGAAGTTAAGAAACACTTCTACACACAAAGGGTGGTAGAAGTTTGGAACTCTCTTCCGCAAACAGCAATTTGATGCTAGATCAATTGTTAATTTTAAATCTGAGACTGATAATACATTTGGTTAACAAAAATCTAAGGGATATGGGACAAAGGCGAGTATATGGAGTTAGGTCGCAGATCAGCCATGATCTCATTGAATGATGGAACAAGCTCGAGGGGCTGAATGGCCTCCTCCTAGGAGAAGGCCATTCAGCCCCTCGAGCCTGTTCCACCATTAAACTAGATCATGGCTGATCTGTACCTTAACTCCCATTTACCCACCTTGGTTCCGTAACCCTTAATACCCTTGCTTAATAAAAATCGATCACTCAGTTTTGAAATATTCAATTGACCCCCAGCCTCAACAGCTTTTTGGGTGGGGTGGGGGAGGAGAGAGTTCCAGATTTCCACTCCCCTTTGTGTGAAGAAGTGCTTCCTGACATCACCCCTGAACGGCCTGGCTCTAATTTTAAGGTTATGCCCCCTTGTTCTGGACTCCCCCCACCAGAGGAAATAGTTTCTCTCTATCTACCCTATTAACTCCTTTAATCATCTTAAATACCTCAATTAGATTAGCCCTTAATCTTCTATACTCAAGGGAATACCAGCCGAGTCTCTGCAACCTGTCCTCATAATTTAACCCTTTTAGCCCCAGTATCGTTCTGTACAATATATCATTGAGGCGCACAGACACTATCTACTCCATCAAATCCGTTAATTGTCTTAAACACCTCAAATAAATTAAATGTACTCCATTCCAGAAGATACCACATCTCTACTCACTGTGATGGAAACAAGCTCACAGATATATCGTCAGAGATACATTCCCTTAAATCTAAACGTGACCATGACCACAGTGATGGGCTGAAGTTAGTTTCTGCTGCATTGAACACAAAAGCATGTGACCCAGACCTCTTGAGGTTGAATAGGGCCTCCCAGTGCCGTTCAGTCGTGTTCCTAAGCTGCTGGACCTCGTCCAGTATTAGGTACTTCCACCTCTTCCTCCGGAAAGCTTGGTGGTCCTTTAGCAGCAGCTTGTACGAGGTGATACACACGTGGAAGGAGTTGGGCTCCGTCCAATACTGCAAACAAGAAATGTACAGTTGGCTACTCGGGTACCCAGTATTTGTTCTTTATCATCTTATAGATTGAGAGCTTTAAAAAAGAGCAGCGCATACTAAAATGAAAGCAATAGAATTACATAGAATGTGCAGCACAGAAACAGGCCATTCAGCCTAACAGGTCTATGCTCCACACGAGCCTCCTCCCACCCCATCAACTTAGCTTCTATTCCTTTCTCCCTCATGTGTTTATCCAGCTTCCCCTTAAATGCATCGCTGCTATTCGCCTCAACCACTCCCTGTGGTAGCGAGTTCCACATTCTCACCACTCTCTGGGTAAAGGAGTTTCTCTTGAATTCCCTATTGGATTTATTAGTGACTATCTTATATTTATGGCCTCTAGTTTTGGTCTCCCCCACAAGTGGAAACATCTTCTCTACGTCTACCCTGTCTAACCCTTTCATAATTTTAAAGACCTCTATTAGGTCACCCCTCAGCCTTCTCTTTTCTAGAGATGAAAGCCCCAGCCTGTTCAATCTTTCCAGATAGTTATAGCTGAAACAAATCAATCAATGTAGCATTACCTCTCTTTTGACTCTACGTTCTTTCCTTGTGCCAAAGTACATCATGATCTTGAGTCCTGGACACCACCTTTTGAATTCCATTTCCCAGTTAAGCATTTTACAAGTTCGCACCACAACCAGATGTGGACCCCAGATGCCTTAAGACAAAAATACGGACCATGCATAAAAATCTCAGGATGCATCTGCCACAATAAATTCAAAATTTCTCCGAGACTGAATCAATGAGCTTGCGCTAATTCAATAGTTTGTTATTTCGAATTGGAAGCCAATCACAAATTGAATTTTAAAAAGATGCTTTATAAATAAAATACAATTAAACGAGTCACTTCTAACTTCACTTCAAATCACAAAAACACATTTAAGACTACAGTTAAAAAGAAAAACAAATGCTGCATATTCTCAAATAAAGTCAGTTCTGATGCAAGGTCACAACTGCAACATGAACCTCTCTTCCTCTTTCAGATGCTGATTGATCTGCTGTCCATTTCGGTCATTTTCTGCTTTTATTTCACACAGAATGCAAATTGCTTAGTGCATGAACAGGTGCAGATACAATTCCTAGCTCAATTACAATGAAAAGAGTTGGTTGAAATTGTTCCAGTCTGTGGCAGGGGGAGGGGTGGGGGGTAAATCAGGGAGACGTTACTTATGGTGGTAACAACTTTAACAAAATTGCGAGTGAATGTCAAGTACTTAACCCTTGCTACTATTCCTCGAGCACAAAAATCTAGGCCGACACTCCCAGTGCAGTACTGAGGGAGCGCTGCACTGTCGGAGGTGTCGTTTTCAGATGAGACGTTAAACCGAGGCCCCGTCTGCTCTCTTAGGCAGGCGTAAAAGATCCCACGGCCACCATCTGAAGAGCAGCAAGGGAGTTCTCCCCGGTGTCCTGGAGCCAATAATTTATCCCTCAACCAACATCACTAAAAACAGATTATCTGGTCATTTGGTTACAGCACGGAAGAAGGCCCATCGAATGTCATTGCTGTGGCATAGTGGTTAGCACTGGTGCCTCACAGCGCCAGAGACCCGGGTTCGAATCTGACCTCGGGTGACTGTCTGTGGTTAGCACTGGTGCCTCACAGCGCCAGAGACCCGGGTTCGAATCTGACCTCGGGTGACTGTCTGTGTGGAGTTTGCACATTCTCCCCGTGTCTGCGTGGGTTTCCTCCGGGTGCTCCGGTTTCCTCCCACAGTCCAAAAATGTGTGGGTTAGGTTGATTTGGCTATGATAAATTGACCCTTAGTGTTAGGGGGGATTAAATATGTGGGGTTATGGGGATAGGATGGGATATGTTAGGGGGAATTAAATACGTGGGGTTACGGGGGTAGGGTGGGATATGTGTACTGTGGGGATTAAAGCAGGGACAGGGTACTGGATTTGGATGATCAGCCATGATCGTATTGAATGGCGGAGCAGGCTCGACGGGCCGAATGGCCTACTCCTGCTCCTAGATTCTATGTTTCTATGTTTCTATGTTTGTGGGATCTTGCTGTGCGCAAATTGGCTGCCGCGTTTCCTACATTACAACAGTGGCTACACTTCAAAAGTACTTCATTGGCTATAAAGCACTTTGGGATGTCCTGAGGTTGTGAAAGGCTCTGTATAAATGCAAGTCTTTCTATTTAAGGAAAAAAAGGCTTACATTCAGTCTGAAAAATAGACTGAACACAATGACATGAGGCACACAAGCCAGCAGAGTTCCCCTACTGAACAATATCACCAAGTCCATTTGACTGCTGCTCTGCCATCATGCTTAGTTGTCCTCCCAAAACACAAATGTACATTTTCAATTGTGAACGTCAAATTGATCAGGTTATAACTTGGGTGCAGAAAATATTCAGATCTGAGCTCTGCATTTGGCCTCCTTGCTATCGCCTTACCTTCATTCGAGGCGAGATGGGCTAGAAAACCAATGATCTGCACAGTCTTGCCTAATCGCGAGTCGTCGGCCAAAATCCCATTTAGCTTTCTTCTATGCAGAGCAGCTAGCCAGTCAACTCCAATCTGCTGGTATTCCCGAAGAGTCCCGTGAAGCAAGAAAGGAGCAACGTTCCTCACCTGTCAGAGAAAAGGAAAAGGCCTCATAGTTTGTACATTGAACACGCCACTGCACCAAAAAGCCACTTCACCCGCACAATTGGCCGAAGGAACACAATTACCGAGGATGCGTAACGAGCTGTGCCCTTGGGCAGGAGGGGTTCAGCAGCAGCGGAAACCTCGGCGATGTCCTTCCTTGGCCTCCTCCCCTCGGCTGGATTGGGATTTATTCTCTCCGCCGCTCTGTACTGGTCTACGCTCAGCAAGGAGTCGATTGCCACCTCTTGCTCCGGACTGCTAAATTCGGCAGCAAACTCTTCTTCCATCTCTGAAACACAGAGACTCATTAGTATCCACAATGAACTGTGCAAGATCCAGATGGTGTGTGTTAATCATACAGAAACGAGGCAAACTGCAGGGAAACAAGCCTTAAATTTATCAAGCGCTGATCGAGTTATCTAATAATTATACTCAATTCACAAATTACTCTTCCACAGATTTTTTTTAAAATCTTCCGAGGTTTTACCTGTCCTGAGTGAATGTATAACATACCTTCATCCTCCTCATAGTCGTCATCTTCACTGTCAGAAGAATCTGGAGCTGGCCAGTCAAAGTTTTCTGAATAAGCACCAGCATACTGTCGAACAAGATCTTCCAGAGGCATTTCAGCTGCAAGCAAATTAAATAATAATTGCATGTGAACACAGGAACAGGAGGCCGCCATTTGGCCCCTTGAGGCTGCTCCACCATTCAATGAGATCATGGCTGATCTGTACCTCAACTCCATTTACCCCCCTTAGCTCCATATCCCTCAATACCCTTACCCAACAAAAATCTACCAATCTCAGTCTTGAAAGTTCCAATTGCCCCCCAGCACCAACCGCTTATTGAGGGAGATAATTCCAGATTTCTACTACCGTGTGTAAAAAGTGCTTCCTGATTTCACTCCTAAAATGACCTAGCTCTAATTTTAAGGTTATGTCCCCTCATTCTTGATTCACTCACCAGAGGAAATAGTTTCTCTATATCGATCAAATCCCTGAATTAGATCACCCCTCAAATAAAAATAGAAAATGCTGGAAACACTCAGCAGGTCAGGCAGCATCTGTGAAGAGAGAAACCGAGTTAACGTTTCAGGTTGGTGACCTTTCATCAGTTCAGATGAAGGGTCATCGACCTGAAACGTTAACTCAGTTTCTCTCTCTACAGATGCTGCCTGACCTGCTGAGTGTTTCCAGCATTTTCTGTTTTTATTTCAGATTTCCAGCATCCGCAGTATTTTGCTTTAGATCACCCCTCAACCTTCTAAACTCAAGGGAATACAAGCTAAGTTTATGCAACCTGTCCGCATAATTTAACTCTAAGCCACGGCATCATTGCGGTGAATCCACCCTGCACCCCCTTCCAAGGTTCTTTTCAATTCAGTGGCAAAAGTGGCCCTGCTTACCTTGTTTGGCTAAATCTGCCAGTTCAGTTTGATGGTCAACGGTGCCTTCAATGGCCTCCTGTTCTTCGATGGTTTCCTCACAGTCTTCCACTGAAAATGAATGTCGGAACACAGTTTTAGTTTCATTTGCGGGCAGACATAAACTCCTTTAATGGCAGATGACAACCTACGATTAACAAACCTGCTTCCCCAGCAGCCCCAGCCCACGAGTCACGAGCTTTTCTTTTGCTTTCGTTGCCCAATGGATCCTGCAAATTAAAAATACACGACTTCAGACATTAGCATTTCTCATGGTTATTTCGTTTTAATTGTTACAAGGATTACTCCTTTACTAAGAAGATTAAATTTTGAAGTACTTCTCCGTGTTGATGATAGCGCCGTATTAGATCATTTAAAAAAAAAATACAGAAAGCACTAAAATCTTGGCTTAATCCTTTATCTAACCCCTTTTTATATATACTGGACAGGACCCTATAAAAAGGTTCTGGAGCATCACATTCTAACCAGTTTAATATATAAATAGTCCATTTGAGAACTTACTACATCACTCAGCTTTTCGGACTTGGGCCATGGAGATGCAGAGTTTTGGCCTGAAAGGAAAAGAATATCCAAATATTACAAATACAGTACTCAAGCACTTACATCAGTTTAAAGTTAACAAATAACTTACAGGATATTTGCTCTGGGGGCTTGAAACCGCCTAAATATAAACCCAACAATTCTTTTTTTTTTAAATGCTGAACTACATTCTTAACCTCTGTTTGATGATTCCTTCCGTAAATATAATGCTTTTCTCCGCTGCTCTTCCATATAAAGCTGCAATTTGACTTCTACAACCTGAAAAGAAAATGCAGAACTTTAAAAATTGTCTTTTTCCAATCCGTTGCTCAAGACATTCTCTATATTATGCAGTGATGGGGCAAAAAATATTTTCTCACTACCGCGGACCCTACCTAAAACAACTGATTACCCGAGAAGATTTCTTCCTTGCATTCACATCTTTGTGAATAGTCAGGTGCTAGAAAGTACAAACAACAAATGGTGCATTTAATGCAGAAACGTCTCAAGGCGCTTCACAGAGGCATGGTCGGATAAAAATGGACACTGAACCAAATAAGGAGATATTAGGAGAGGTGACCAAAAGCTTGGTCAAAGAGGTGGGTCTTGAAGGAGAGGGAGATGGACAGACAGGGGGGTTTAAAGGGGGATCTCCAGAGTGTATAAAGACCAGTGAATGGTCTTATCAGACACAGAAATTCCAATAAGCATGGATAACCAACCACTCCCTCAAATCCTCTGGACTTCAAGATCATTTCTTTCCCTCTTCCCAACTCTCCCCAAATGCCTGATCAGGGTCAAACAGATTAAAGAAAACAAATGCTGCTTTTACTTTACACAATCATCTCATCACGCCAGGAATGATTCTATATCTTCAGTCCCAGGTGCTGTGGGATCTGCCTTGCTGCACAGCTGTTTTGAAGTTACAACTTATGAATCCATTACTGGCCACAGCATCCTTCACTAATGACTGGCTAAATCTGTACAAGCCAACATCACCTGGCAAATCACATCACTTCATTACTCGGGCTGACAACCACATCCATTACCCAGTTCCTGCATGGTCAGTTGAACAACAACAACTACTTGCATTTATACAGTGCCTTTAATGTAGTAAAACATCCTAAGGCGCTTCACAGCTGCGTTATCAAATAAAATTTGACACCGAGCCACATAAAGGAGCTATTAGGACAGGTGACCCAAAGCTTGGTCAAAGAGGTAGGTTTTACGGAGCATCTTAAAAGGAGGAGAGGCGGAGAGATTTAGGAAGGGAATTCCAGAGCTTAGGGCCGAGGTACAGCTGCCAATGGTGGAGCGATGAAAATCAGGGATGCGCAATGGTCTCTGTAACATGCATGATAAAGCATCAATGACAGACACCGACAGCAGCACACCTGCACTGACAACATTTTGTTTCAACAGCACTTTCAGATTCTCACGGTGCCAGATAACTCTGACATGTGGTCCGACACAATTTGGGAATTCTGACAAGAGTTAATGTTTCAGGTGACAGACCTGTTGTGTTATTTCCGGCACTTGCTGGAACAGATCTATACTTGCGGCTGATTAAAGCTCGACAGATCTTGATTGCATTCATGAATATTTAGATACTTTACCTTTTCGATATTACACCAGAAGTGCAGCACCTCTCGAGCAACCGAAGCAGCTTTTCGCCTTAGTTTGGCATGTTCTTCTCTTCTCGCTCTCTCTTCATTCAGCTTCTGTTCTTCATGATGACGTACAACAGTTCGTGCAAGCTGGTTGCAACAAAGAATTACTGATTGCTTTTTTTTTTAATCAATATCATAGATAATCTAAATTAATCATAAGACTTAATAAAAACAGCTGGGGCAATTTATTGTACCCGTAAAATTTCATTGCTGCTTATAATACTTAAATACACACAATGCATTCAATGCTAGCGTTTACTGAGCTGCAAAACATTAATTCTGTTGATTAAAAAAGAACGAACTCGCATTTATATTATAGAATTTACAGCACAGAGACAGGTCATTTGGCCCAACAGGACCATGCGGTGTTTATGCTCCACACGAGCCTCCTCCCACCCTATCAGCATAACCTTTGCTCCTTTCTCCCTCATGTACTTATCTAGCTTACCCTTAAATGCATCTATGCTATTCGCCTCAACCACTCCCCGTGGTATCGAGTTCCATATTCTCACCGCTCTCTGGGTAAAGAAGTTTCTCTACTGCATTTATTAATGACTAACTTATATTTATGACCCCTAGTTTTGGACTCTCCCACGAGTGTAAAGATCTACTCTACATTTACCCTATCGGACCCCTTCATAATTTTAAAGACCTCTATCAGGTCACAAAGACCTCGATCAGGTCAAGATAAGAAAAAGAAAGAGACTTACATTTATAGAGCGCCTTTCAAATCCTCAGGACGTCTCAAAGCGCTTCACAGACAATTAAATACTTTTGGAGTCTTCCTGGACCAACATTCATCCCTCAACCAGCACCACCAAAAACTGACCAACAAGCCATTCATCTCATACACGGTTTGTGGGACCTTGCTGTGTGCTAATTGTTTACCCACATAACAACAGCGACTGCCCTTCAAAAACTAATCCCATGGACGTGAGGTACTCTGAGAGACACAGTAAGAGGCTGTAGGAAGGCACATTCTTCCTTCCTTTCTATTAGTGCACCTCAGGCCAGACACACACATTTACCTTTTTAGCAATGCCCATCTTCCACCTCCTTTCTTGAGCAAAATCTGCCGCCATCCACTGCATTTCCTCCAGCAGATAGTCCCAGTGAGATTTCGGCCGTGGCGCTTCCTGGAGTCGTGGCAGTCTTCTCATTGACCACAGTCCCTCTTTTCTAAGTTCGGCAATTCGTTGATGTATCTGGTTTTCCTATTAATGAAGAGGGTGAGAGAGCACAATCACCGAATCATCAACGTCCTTGTATAATTCCATTTAAAACAAAAAGTTCAAATTCTCTTGCTGGTTTTCACAAGACTTAAAATCTACTCATAGGGAGAGGGTGCAGAGGAGATTTACTAGAATGGTCCCAGGGATGTGGGACTTCAGTAATGTGGAGAGACTGGAGAAGCGGAGATTGTTCTCCTTAGAGCGGAGAAGGTTACGGGGAGATTTAGTAAGTGTTGAGGGGTTTTGATAGGTACATAGGAAGAAACTGTTTCCAGTGGCAGAAGGGTCAGTAACCAGAGGACACAGATTTAAGGTAATTGCAAAGGAACCAGGGGGCAGATGAGGAGAATTTTTTACAGTGAGTTATGATGATCTGGAATGCGCTGCCTGAAAGGGCGGTGGAAGCAGATTCAATAGTAACTTTCAAAAAGGAATTGGATACACACTTGAAAAGGAAAAAGTTGCCTGGATTTGGGGAAAGAGCAGGGGTGTGGGCTTTCAAAGAGCTGGCACAGGCAAATGGGCCAAATGGCCTCCTTCTGTGCTGTACAATTCTATGATATAACACAACAGCTGCAGTGGATTGGCAGGTTCCGTGGGTGAACACTATACGCCCCTTCAACTCTGGAACCCAGGTTCAAATTTACCCGAGTGATTGAGAAAAAATTCGTTCCCTCGCTGCTTCAGAGGTGAAATCAGTCACAAAATATTCACGACTAGATCGGGTCCAAGCCTTGGGGGTTGCAGAACACACAAATCCCTGTTTCCATTCATTTACAATATCTCAGATTTGTTGATACTAACAGATCTTGGTGTTCTGATTCACGATTTGCCAACCGCTGAGGCAACAGGCCTTTCCAAACCAGCCGCCACAAATACAAACAGGCAAAGCAGCAAGTAAGAAATCTGACTAGTTGCATAGACTAGGCTTGTACTCCCTTGAGTATAAAAGATTAAGGGGTGGTCTAATTGAGGTATTTAAGATGAGCAAAATGAGTAGATAGAGAGAAACTATTTCCTCTGGTGGGAGAGTCTAGAACAAGGGGGCAGAACCTTAAAATTAGAGCCAGGCCGTTCAGGGGTGATGTCAGGAAGCACTTCTTCACACAAAGGGTAGTGGAAATCTGGAACTCTCCCCCAAAAAGCTGCTGAGGCTGTGGGGGGTCAATTGAAAATGTCAAAACTGGGATTGACAGATTTTTGTTAGGTAAGAGTATCAAGGGTTACTGAACCAAGACGGGTGAATGGAGTGAATACAGATCAGCCACGATCCAATTGAATGGTGGAACAGGCTCAAGGGGCTGAATCTCCTCCTCCTGTTCCTAAATGTAAGTGCAAGTAGGACTGAGTTGCCTGGGCTTTGAGGGCCAGATAGCCAGCGTTTGAGGGCGTGGGTCTACGAGTTACACATCCCTGTACTAGAGGACACGAGTTCAAGCGCAGAACTGCCCATAATTGCAAACTTTCCTTAAGCAGTTGATTGTTGATGTCACACGTTGAAAGGTCACGTTGGTGCAATAACGCAAGGGTGACCCAAAATGCAGTCCATGGGTCGCATGCAGCCCCCGAGCCCTGGAAATCTGGCCCCTGAAGCCGAGGCAATTCAGTGTTATTTGAATTGATAACTCTTTCATGTCCTGTTTGAATTTTGTGGAGGTTTGGAAAGGGCTATTGCCTGATTGATGAATAATAAATCCTAAATCTGTTGCAACTCGAGATCCATGCAGATTAACGGGAATGTGGATTTTAACTTTATATGTAACCTCCCAGGCTCCAAGGTACGCACAACACTGCAGCCCTTGAAGACACCCCTGGCATGGGGAATAAACTTCCAAAATTGGGATTGCAGCACACTGTTGAACGGGAACAGAGAAAGCTTTATCCCTGTAACTAACCTGTGCACTGAACCTGGCCTGGGCATCAGAAGTGTTACTTTCCCAAACACTTCCATTCCCCCCCTACATTAGGCCGTCAGTACTCAGCTGAATGGGACAAGTTACAAAATAAAAATCTTCACGTACTTAATACCTTGACGGGCCTGCATACTGACACTGGGTCAGAGTTCGAACAAGTGATTGGGGAGCGGGTAGAAGATTGCATGTACAGTCTCTCCCCCACCCCCTTACTTTAACAAAAAAATAAATCAAAGCTTTTTGGAACTACATTTTAAAAAAAGACAAAATTCAATTCTGCCATCAACACTTGCCACACAAGAGCAGCAGAGTTAAGAGAACGCATATGCTGATGCAATAACCTCCTCTAGTTTCCTTTCACAAGAAACTATTTGTAAATTGACCTTCTAGTATATTGCAATCAGTAAAACATATGCCACATTCTTAAACTAAAAATTAAACAATTTAAGGAATACAAGTTTTCAATGCAGGGACAAAAAATACATAGAATTTACAGCAGAGAAACAGGCTATTTGGCCTAACCAGTCCATGCCGGCGTTTATGCTCCACTCGAGCCTCCTCCGTCTTTCCTCATCTAACTCTATCAGCATAACCCTCTATTCCCTTCTCCCTCATATGCTTATCTAGCTTCCCCTTAAATACATCCATACTATTCGCTTCAATCACTCCCTGTGGTAGCGAGTTCCACATTCTCACCACTCTCTGGGTAAAGAAGTTCCTTCTGAATTCCCTATTGATTTCTTGGTGACTATCATCTTGATGTCCTCTAGCTCTTCCCCACAAGTGAAAACACTCTCTCTGTGTCTACTCCATCAAAACCTTTCATAATTTTAAAGACCTCTATTATGAAAGGTTTTGATAGAGTAGACACGGAGAGTGTTTAATCTGCTCAATAATTAACAAAATTATTAAAAAATCATATGGTCGAGGAAACCCATTACATCCTGGGTGCAATGGGATTAAAAAGCGAAATTACAGTCACGGTTCCTACCTGTTTGACTTGTTCAATAACTTTATCTTGTGCGTTCGTAGTGCTTTCCTGTGAAACTGGTGCTGAATTCTGTAATACCGCTTGGGCTTTAGGTGGTGCTGTGACAGATAAGCCAACCAGCCCCACTTGCTTGGACTGCGAGACTGGTGACACTGGCCTGTTAGCAGCCAGGGAAGTCCTGTTAGTCAATGTTTGATGCACGGTAACAGAGGATATTGTCCCTGAAAGGGTCACTTGTGGCACGGATGAGGTAGGCAGTGAATTGGCAATCAGTCGCTGGCACGCCTGGCCAGAGTCGCTCGTCGATCGCATCAACGTCACAGTCTACGTAAGATCAAAGCGCAAAAAAAGCTGGTCATTCATAAACCGAACATTCAGATTTTCTACAGAAACTGCAAAATCTTTGTATAAATACAACAACAACTACTTACATTGCTACAGCACTCGCTACACACAGACAGCTCAAGAGTGCCATACAAGGTAGTACATAAGTGAGTGGATACCGACTCAGGGGGAAAGGAAGGGACAAAGGCATGGTCAGAGAGGAGGGTCTTAAGGACGGAGGTGGTAATGTGGAGATGCTCCAAAGTGTGGGGGCAAGATGGTTAAAAGGGCAGACACTGATGGAGCATAGACGAAGACTGCAACAAAATACAAGACGACATTAATAAACCTGCAGAATGGGCATGTAATTGGCAAATTAATTTTAATATGGATAAGTGTGAGGTGGTGCATTTTGGCAAGAAGAATAAGGAGGGCACATACTCCTTGTAAGGTAAGAGTCTAAATAGGAGCAAAGGGATCCAGGGGTAAATACACAAATCACTGAAAGTAGCGACACAGGTTAAATAAGACCATAAGAAAAGCAAATAAAGCACTAGGTTCATTAATCTAGATTCCTAACCGAGGAATAACAAAAATATAACTCTGTATAGGGGTTGATAGGGTAGACAGAGAAGATGTTTCCACTTGTGCGGGAATCCAAAACTAGGCGTCATAAATATAAGATAGTCACTAATAAATTTAATAGGGAATTCAGGAGAAACATCTTTATGCAGAGAAGGGTTAGAATGTGAACTCGCTACCACAAGGAGTAGTTGGGGTGAATAGCATAGATGCATTTAAGGGGAATCTAGATAAACACGTATGGGAGAAAGGAATAGAAGGATATGCTGATAGGGTGAGATGGAGGAGGCTCGTGTGGAACACCAGCATGGACCAGTTGGGCTGAATGGCTTGTTTTTGTGCTGTACATTCTATCTAATAGGGTGCAGGCAGGGACATAAGACTGGAGGAGACACAAAAAATGATAAGTTACATTAAAAATTTAAACAGATATATATCCTAACGCATTAGTAATATTTCAGATGTGTGTATAGCACAGAATTTGTCCATTACTAGCTATTGAGTACTGATTCTCAAAAGGATGGTTTGTGCAGAACCAGAAAAACACAAACAGGTTACACGACTGTAGGTTAAAGAAACCATGACCGAAGCATAATGAGGAACTTCTTTATGTGTGGGTAATTTATGGAATACACCAATCGATGGCATAGCAAATGCTGATTAAAGTGGAACATACAGAAGGAAGCAGGTTCCGGATTCATTGTGGAGCAGCAAGATTGGTACCAATCAATAGAGGAAGAAGGGGGATTGGGTTGTGTGGATCCTGATGAAGACAGGCCTTTTCTCATTCATCATTTTTGTTCTTTATTCAACTGACCGTCAAAATTAAAAGCGCAGCTGAGTTTGGAAAAAGTGACCAAGTCTGACTCGTGGGACTGGAAACAACAATTCCAGTAAGTAAAAATGGTTACAGTAAAAGAAATTGGTTACGTCTTACTCAATCTCAACACAAAATATTTCACAGAATGACTTTATTCTTTCACAAAAAGCCTGCCATTGTTCTTCCATTAAATTCTGGAAATAGCAGTATTAGACTTCAAGAACACAATGCTTCAGGGATGACGGGCTACAGTTATAGAGAGAGAGACTTAAGATAGTGAGGTGGTAAATAGAGGGCACAAATTCAAGATAATCGTAAAAAGAATTAAAGGGAAGGTTAGACAAAATTTCTTTACACGGAGGGTGGTTACAATGTGGAATTCTACTGCTGAAGCCAAGTCCATCAACTCTAAATTAGTTGCCTGAAAAATAATATTAGAAAGGTATGGAGAGCAAGCAAGAGTAGTTGGCACAAATGGGGAGGTGGGGAACCCCCATGAATGGCCAGTTTCTGTGCTCAAACATTCTTTGATACCAAGAGCTAGGACTGTTCTCATGATCACAGTGCAACACTTTTCTGTTCCCCACCCATGATGCTGACCAAGGCCGCTGATGGGCAGTTTCCACAGAAAAACAGACAGAAGCATGGAAAGCAATCCCCAAAATACCACTAAAAACTGCAGAAAATCCTGTAAATCCAATAGGAATCTGATTTAGTCACTGAACATAAAACAGTGGCCCTAAATATTGCAAAAAGAAACCCATCCGAACAATCCTGAATTTCATGCAATAAAAACGGAATTGGACTTATTCAGTCACCAGTGAGCCAGGTGCTGAACCTTGCTGGGGTGGGGTTCCATGCGTGGAGCCTGCCTGTAACCATTCCTCGTGTCTGAGTCCAGGCAGCAAGTGCTGCCAGGCTTCTGCTTGTGGGGAGCCTCGGAGCCAAGCCCGATCCTTTCCTCCACACGCACGTACATACTTTTCAACCCTTCGTAGTGCAAATAGGAGCGAGTTGCCTGGGCTTCGTGAGCTGGATCGCTAGGGTTCGGGGGGGGGGGGGGGGGTCATTTTTGACACATGGGCCCATAATATGGACACCCTTGCAGTAGGTCTCCTGACACGGGGTGAGCAGAGTGGGGAGAAAGGTTAAAAACAAACTTCAAATGCGCGTACTGGGGGCGGGAGGAATTTGCTATTATTCAATAATAATAAATGAACTGCCTGATAGGGCGGTGGAAACAGATTCAATAGTAGCCTTTAAAAGGGAATTGGATAAATACTTGAAGGAGAAAAAACTCCAGGGATATGGGGAAAGAGCGGGGGAGGGGACTAACTGGGTTGCTCTGCGAAAGAGCAGACTCAACGGGCCAAATGGCCTTCTTCTGTGCTGTACTCAAGAAAGGGTGCAAGGACAATCCTAGTAACTACAGGCTGGTCAGTTTAACATCAGTGGTGGGTAAAGTTTTAGAAACAATAATCAAGGAAAAAATTAAGTCACTTGGAGAGGTTTAAGCTAATTAAGGAGAGCCAACACAGATTTGTAAAAGTCAGATCATGTTTGACTAATCCAATTGAATTTTTTGATGAAGTAACAGGGAGGATCGATGAAGGGAATGCAATGGATGTTGTCTACATGGATTTTAGGAAGGCGTTTGACAAAGTACCAGATAGAAGGCTGGTTAACAAAATTGAGGCTCATGGAATAGGTGGGTCAGTGGCAGCTTGGATAAGGAATTGGCTTAAGGATAGATAACAGCGAGTTGTGGTAAATGGCTGTTTTTCAGACTGGAGGATGGTAGACAGTGCTGTTCTATATGACCTGGATATTGGAATACAGAGTAGAATTTCTAAATTTGCCGATGACACCAAACTTGGGGGTGTGAGGATGATACCAATCGACTGCAACAGGACATAGAAAGGCTAACAGAATGGGCAGTCAAGTGGCAGATGGAATTTAATACAGAGAAGTGTGAGGTGATGCATTTTGGCAGAAGGAACAGGGAGAGGCAATATACATTTAATAGCACAGTTTTAAAGAGTGTGCAGGGACAGAGGGACCTGGGAGTTAATGTGCATAGGTCCCTGAAGGTGGCAGGACATATTGAGAGTGGTTAGCAAAGCATATGGGATCTTGGGCTTCATAGAGGTATTGAGTACAAAAGTAGAGAAGTTATGCTGAACCTTTATAAAGCGCTGGTTAGGCCACAACTGGAGTATTGCGCCAGTTCTGGTCACCACACTTTAGGAAGGATGTGAAGGCCTTGAGAGGGTGCAGAGGAGATTTACCAGAATGGTTCCGGGGATGGGAGATCTTAGCTGCAAAAACAGGTTGGGAAAGCTGGATTTGTTTTCATTAGAGCAAAGGAGGTTGAGGGGTGATTTGATAGAGGTGTACAAGATTATGACGGGTTTGGATAGGCTAGACGGGGAAAGGCTGTTCCCACTAGTTGATGGTACAAGGACTAGGGGACACAGATTTAAGGTTTTGGGCAAGAGATACAGGGGGGATGTGAGGGAAAAACTTTTTTACGCAGCGAGTGGCGAGGACCTGGAACTCGCTGCCGACGGAAGTGGTGGAAGCGGAGACACTCAATGGTTTTCAAGGGGAGACTGGATAGGCACTTGAGGGAAATAAACTTGCAGGGCTACGGGGATAGAGCGGGGGGAATGGGACTGACTGGATTGCTCTACAGAGAGCCGGCATAGACTCGATGGGCCGAATGACCTCCTTCTGTGCTGTATGACTCTGTTCTATGATTCCAAGATTCATTGTACCAATTACAAACTGGAAACTAGGAACAGTTTGAGCCGCTGAAAACCAGTAACAAAAGCTACGACTTATAGCGTTGATGGAAGTACAGAAGGCAGCTACACTGAACTATAAGCCGAGAAGTCAACAGTCTTTGGTTTCTGCTTGAACCATTATGTCTCAAAAAGCAACATTCATTGCTACCAATACATTTTGGTGAATATAGCACCTACAGATAAGACGTTTTACCTGCTGTTGTGAAAGGTGCGCTTGTGACTGCTGAAGTTGTGCTGACGGTTGAGTTTGCATCGGGATGTGAAGTGGAGCTTGCACCTGCTGCTGCAGCTGAGCCTGAAGCTGGGTCTGAGACTGAGAAAGAGAAATGGACTGCAGCTGGGCCTTGGCCGGAGGAAGGTTTTGGGGCTGGGGCTGGAGAATGGGTTGGGGGTGAAGCTGGGGATGGGGCTGCAGCTGGGTTTCCACCATGTGCTGTTGCGCCAACTGAATAGCAGCCGGGAGCGACGTCAACGGCATAGCTGTGGGTTGCAGTCTGCCAGGCAGCTGGGGTGGAGGCGTGTGCAGGCTGGCTGCGTTCTGCACCGGCGGTCCTTTGGAAGGGTCGTACTGCTGTTGGTTTTGTTTCTGGCCGGTGAGCTGTATCGTCTGAGGAGTAGGGGGCATTCCACCTGCAGAGACGTTAAACAGAGAGAACATGGAGTCAGCGCTATTTGTTCTTTTCTAAATTAATCCATCTAATTGTAGCAAATGGTGAACGAATGCAGTTAGCAAAATGACCAAACAACAAAGGTATAAATATCCACCCACGATGTCAGGCTGTGAAATACTGCTAAGAACCAGAAGTATGGGATCCTGGGCTTTATAAATAGACATGATGTGGAGATGCCGGTGTTGGACTGGGGTGGACAAATGTGAGAAGTCGCACAACACCAGGTTATAGTCCAACAGCTTTATTTGAAATCACAAGCTTTCGGAGCGCTGCTCCTTCGTCAGGTGAAGCTGTTGGACTATAACCTGGTGTTGTGCGACTTCTCACCTTTATAAATAGAGGCATAGAGTACAAAAGCAAGGAAGTTATGCTAAACCTTTATAAATCACTGGTTAGACGTCAGCTGGAGTATCGTGTCCAATTCTGGGCACCACACTTTAGGAAGGATGTCAAGGCTTTAGAGAGGGTGCAGAAGAGATTTACCAGGGTTGAGGGACTTCAGTTATGTGGAGAGACTGGAGAAGCTGGGATTCTTCTCCTTGGAGCAGAGAAGGTTAAGAGGAGATTTAACAGGTGTTCAAAATCATGAAGGGTTTTGATAGAGTAGATTGGGAGAAACTGTTTCCACTGGCAGGAGGGTCGGTAACCAGGGGACATAGATTTAAGATAATTGGCAAAAGAACCAGAGGGGAGATGAGAAGAATTTTTTTGTTGTTTTTTTTTATAAACACAGCTAGTTGTTGTGATCTGGAATGCGCTGCCTAAAAGGGCGGTGGAAGCAGATTCAATAGAAACTTTCAAAAGGGAATTGGATAAATACTTGAAGGGGAAAAATTTGCAGGGCTCTGGGGAAAGAGCAGGAGAGTGGGACTGATCGGAGAGAATCTTTCAAAGAGCCGGCACAGGCACGATGGGCCGAATGGCCTCCTTCTTTGCTGTATGATTCGAAGTCTGCCTCTCTGCAACATAATAGTGGAAGAAAACAGCTATTAAATTCCTAGCATTTCATGAAATGTGGCCTTAAGTTAATTTTTAAAACCAAACCTGATTCAAAGCAAACAGAATGCATTCAGCACATTTGATGAAGGGGAAAAAATCTCTTGGTACAGAATTCCTTGTTGAGAAGCAGCACTTGCTTTTCTGCCATCATGTTCTATTGAGTTTTTTTTACTGACACTACAGAAAACTATCCCATATTTTGCAGATGTAAAATGTCACAGAAACAAATTTATTGATTCCACTCGAGTAAATTCTACATCTTTCTGCAGATTGTCATCTTAGAGGTTTCGATCCTATCCAAAAAACAGAGGCAACGCGCGATCCCGAACTGTTGAGAGAAACACACACACATCTGCCTCAAACCTGTAAGCCAAGTTCAACTCGTGAGTTATAGATTATAATAATAGGTACAGCTGAACTCTCCATGGGATTCCAATACTGCAAATGCAATTATTTTTAACGGGTTTACTGGTCCAGGAACAGGGTGGGAGCGGAATTATCCATTCCCGACAGCAATCGCCCAGGCTCCTTTCCACCCCAGTGTCAAACCTACGGTCCTCAATTCCTGTCACAGAAGTCCTGTGAAAGATGCACACGGTACCGTTTATTTAATGAAAAACATAGATCCACAAGGCGGTGAAGCAGCTTTACACTACCAGATTGAAGCTCGTGGGGAGGAGATAAAAATAAACTTACCCCTTGGGTCACCTGTAGGTTAAGCAATTATTTTCAAATGGTTTCCCTTCTGCTTTGGTCATTTTTGTGCAAAATATAAAGTCATGTTGGGAATTTCAGAATGCATGCACGTTTACTTATTAAGCTGGTCACAGGAGGTCTGGGAGAGACACTCTCGGAGGAACAGCAGATAGTTAGGTTGGGAGCAGTAGGCTGAATGTCAATCAATGGCAGACTGGAACAGGTTGTGCATTGCACATGCTGTACCTTAACCTGCCAACGCAAATTGACCCTACAGGTCTGGCAAAAGGCAGGGAAAACAAAGACTGATTCAATACCCACTGACACACTCAAACATCTATCCTGGGCAATGACAGTTAAAGAAAATGGAACTTGAGACTCGGAGGAAAGTTGAATTACACCACAGACTCCCCACAGGCTACCCCCACAAAGAGAAAGCTTTTCAAAGCATACACAGGCACCCTCCCTCTCCTCACAGCTTGGAGAGAGCCTCTGCATGTCCAGTACTGGTGTGAGTAAAGCATTTATTTCCTTCGCTGAGAAAACACCAATCTTAATAGGTTTCACCTTGTTAGATTAGAGCGACTGTTATGTAGGCTGCGTAACAACACAGTCACTGCACTTCTCCATTTCACACATGATGCAATAAGGCACTATAGAACGGCAAGCATTATTATAACAGTAGCTGGATGAATTAGAGGGTTTGGAATGGAGGAGACCCATCTAGCGCTCGTGGGGAGGTGTGTTTCAACAGACATTGCTTTAACATTGCAAAACCACTTACACAATGTGCAAAGCCCATTGATGCCCTGGAATCTAAATTATGGGGCTGACCTCACGCATTGACAGCAACACGGATATGTTAGTGCACAGTTCCCTGAATGACATAAACTCTATTTCTGGCGCAGACCTTCCCTGACGTCAGGAAAAGATCTCCAATGCAAAAAGCACACACTACTGGCCTGCATGAGATTGGGGGTTAGAACTCAAAGAACTTGCATTTATATAGTAACTGTCACCTCAGGACGTCCCAAAGCGCTTTACAGCCAATGGGCTGTACTTTGAAGTATAGCCAATTTGCTGACGGCAAGCTCCCGTAAACAGCAATGAGATAATGACCAAATAATCTGTTTTAGTGATGTTGGTTGAGGGATAAATATTGGCCAGGACACCGGGGAGAACGCCCCTGCTCTTCTTCAAATAGTGCCGTGGGATCTTTTACGTCCACCTGAGAGAGCAGACGGGGCCTCGGTTTAACGTCTCATCCGAAATACAGCACCTCCGACAGTGCAGCACTCCCTCAGTACTGCACTGGAGTGTCAGCCTGGATTATGTGCTCAAGTCGCTGGAGCCCATGACCTTCTGACTCCGAGGCGAGAGAGCTACCCACTGAGCCACGGCTGACACCTAAAGACTTTTCATGGAATTAAAAGAAAAGAGAGAGACTGGTGGGAAAAGGGAGGCGATGCAGTAAGAAATGTCACTACTTAATAACAATCAAAAGTACTAGAAAAATAAATACCAATGAAGAGGCCTGTATATTAAACCTTAGAATGCAAGAAGACCTTCTCAGAGGATACAATGATCAGAAGCCTAGCAGGTTAACAAGTCATGTGAGTCCTACATTACCTTTATGGTGAGAAAAAACTGTAAAGAAATGTAGTAATAAAAGATGTCGTCCACACACCACACCTTGGTCTGGCCATGTATGAATCGATTACCAAATATAAAACTGTCTTCCAAATAGAACTTTAAACACTCTGCATTAAAAAAAAATAAAGCTGTGTTCAAAAACTCACACAAGGACAAGTAAATTGCTGTCAGATTCGGTTCAACAGAGATTAATTTCCCCCAAAACGCAGATCGTGCGTGCATGCGTCAACACACAGCTCAAAAACATCACATACTGCATTTATGTTTCACTGATACTTTCAATATAGCACAGCCCTCTTTATAACACACCAGTTAACTGGCTCTGGAGGGCAGCATAATAACAAGGATGGAGTGGTTTTTATACATTCTTGCAGCTTTTTCCTGTAAATAGAAGTTTAAGTCTCTTGAAAATGTCACTCATGTTCATGCATACTTGGCTTGACAGCGTACACTTTTTTTTTAAACTGGCATTGTTCACATTTGTTAAGGTTAGGAAGAAGAAGCAGAAACGTGTTACAAATGAATCCCTTACTGAAGTCCTTAATCTCACATGGATATTGCTTTCAGAGGAAGTGTACACACAACTTAAAATATATGGAAAAAGGCCCTTGCAAATGAGACAAGACATCAAAATGTGTATGTGAAGATGTGTTTGGTATCTCTTACCCTGCACTGTTGGCATGAGTTGCTGTAAGGGAACAATAGCTGGAGATCCTAAAGTAGTCACAGTTGTATGCTGGAAAACCATTCCATGACGACCACCTTCTATCCGTGGCCTTTTATTCTGATCTGAAGTCAAAAGCAAAACACAGAGTTCGCAATATTATGCAATAAAAAAAACTTACTGAAGCACCTCCCCTTCGAGGTCAACGCAGACTTGTTCATCATGCATGAAACTTCTGACTGTCGGCAAATTTCTTAACCGTTTCAAAACGGCATTTCTAGAATATGCAAATAATTTAAAAGCTTAAAGTATTAAACAAGTTGGTGAACAGCCAGGTATCTCAACAAGTAGCCTTATAGCGTTTTCAAGGGCCAAACTAATGGTGCCTTACAACAAGGAATGCAGTATATTGAAAGTATCAGGTTCTTATGTGATGGGATCTTGTTTTTACATCACATTATTTGCAGCATGCACTCACTGAATGGCACTCCGGCTAGTGATAGAGGCACATTTTCCATAGCATGAAGATCTGAGGAAGCTCTTTGGGGTTTTTCAACTTAAATTAAAAAAAATCATGAGCAACATAAGGTTAGTGAGAGAGCATTGTATAAGAGGCATATAATGTGACACGTATATATTAGACTATTCTCTATATGTACCTCAACCACTACTACCTGCACACTAATTCTCTTCAACCTACATAGATTCTCCAAGCCAATCTGCCCCACATAATTTTTAGTTATCAAGATAGGCTGAAAGAGCTGAGACTCTACACTTTAATGAAGCGCAGACTTAGGGATAATTTAAATCGAGGTTTATAAGATAATAAAGGGAATAGATTGTGCTCCAACTGACAGTGTGTTCCAATGAAATAGCTTAGGGTGGACCAGGGGGTCTAGCTGAAGCAGAGATCACCTCTTACAAAAGGGTAGGTACTGCAAGGAATTATCAGGGCCAGAGTGATCGCCTGAACTAGTTTTGATCGCCTAAAGGGGGTCGGAGGGGAATTTCCCAGATTTATTTTTCCCAAATTGGCCTGGGTTTTTAAATCTGGTTTTTCTCCTCTCCCAGGAGATCACATGGTTTCAGGTGGAGTGGGGAGTGTATATATTGTGATACACAAGGTATCACAATTGTGTGGGACGGGCTGGATGGACCAGAGGGTCTTTTCCTGTGCGCCATTGTTTGTAAGTAGGTTCTGGTTCTGGAATTCCATGCCTAAGCCTGTCCGCCTCGCTACCTCTCTCTCCTCCTTTAAGACGCTCCTTAAAACCGACCACTTTGACCAAGCTTTTGGTCACCTGCCCTAATTTATCCTTATGTGGATCGGTGTAAATTTTTTTGTCTTAAAATACTCCTGTGCAGCGCCTTGGGACGTTTTACTACGTTAAAGGCACTATATAAATACAAGTTGTTGTTGTTGTTGTTGTTCAGAGCGGGTAACACACCAGAAAGTATGAATGGCAGTCATGAGCTGCTCAGGTTTCGTTCTCGCAGCTCAGGTCTGTCGGAACCCGGAATGTGTTACTATTCTATACACTCTACAACGCATTGCACAACAGCTGCTCTGCCACACTGCTCAGGGAAAAGGCGAGTGATGCTCACAAATGTTCCCCATCTTTTCTGAAATGATCCCCAGAAGTAAACCAAACTGCATACAGAGAAATGACACAGCGAACAAAAAACCTATGCAAAATAGTCACAGCTTAGTTTTTAAATGAAACCTTCAGCTACAAGGCTTACTGTCTTAGGAATTTTGATAATGCTGCCATTAACATAGAAACATAGAAGATAGGAGCAGGAGTAGGCCATTCGGCCCCTCGAGCCTGCTCCGCCATTCAATGCGATCATGGTTGATCATCTAAATTCAGAACCCTATCCCTGCTTTCTCCCCATATCCCTTGATCCCTTTAGCCTTAAGAAATATATCCAACTCCTTCTTGAATATATTTAATGAATTGGCCTCTACTGCCTTCTGTGGTAGAGAATTCCACAGGTTCACCACTCTCTGGGTGAAGAAATTCCTCCTCATTTCTGTCCTAAATGGCTTACCCCTTATCCTTAGACTGTGACCCCTGGTTCTGGACTCCCCGACCATCGGGAACATCCTTCCTGCATCTAGTCTGTCCAGTCCTGTCAGAATTTATAAGTTTCAATGAGATCCCCTCTCATTCTTCTAAACTCCAGCGAGTATAAGCCCAATCGACCCAATCTCTCCTCATACGTCATTCCTGCCATCCCAGATATATCAGCCTGGTGAATCTTCGCTGAACTCCTTCCATGGCAAGAACCTCCTTCCTCAGATAAGGCAACCAAAACTGCACACAATACTCAAGGTGTGGTCTCACCAAGGCCCTGTACAACTGCAGCAAGACATCCTTGTTCCTGTACTCAAACCCTCTCGCTACGAAGGCCAACATACCATTTGCCTTCTTAACCGCCTGCTGCACCTGCATGCTTACCTTCAGCAACTGGTGCACAAGGACACCCAGGTCTCGTTGCACTTCCCCTTCTCCCAATCTATTGCCATTCAGATAATAATCTGCCTTCCTGTTTTTGACACCAAAGTGGATAACCTCGCATTTATCCACGTTATATTGCATCTGCCATGCTTCTGCCCAATCATTCAACCTGTCCAAATCATCCTGGAGTTTCTCGGCATCCTCTTCACAGCACACACGCCCACCCAGCTGTGTCGTCTGCAAACTTGGAGCTATTACAGCTAGTTCCCTTGTCTAGATCATTAATATATATTGTGAATAGCTGGGGTCCAAGGACCGATCCCTGCGGTACCCACTAGTCACTGCCTGCCACTCGGAAAAAGACCCATTTATTCCAACTCTTTGCTTTCTGTCTGCCAACCAGCTCTCTATCCAAATAGCTTGCCCCCAATCCCATGTGCCTTAACTATACACGCTAATCTCTTATGCGGGACCTTATCAAAAGCCTTTTGAAAGTCCAAATTTCAGAAGGATATTTCAGATGAATACGTGGCTAGAGGAATGGTGCAAGGGGGAGGGATTCAAATTCCTGGGACATTGGAACCGGTTCTGGGGGAGGTGGGACCAGTACAAACCGGACGGTTTGCACCTGGGCAGGGCCGGGACCGATGTCCTAGGGGGAGTGTTTGCTAGTGCTCTGGGGGAGGGTTTAAACTAAAATGGCAGGGGGTTGGGAACCTGAGCAGGGAGACAGAGGAAAGGGAAACAAGGATAAAAGCAAAAGATAGGAAGGAGAAAAACAAAAGTGGCAGTCAGAGAAATCAACGGTTTAAATCAAACATGGCCACAGTAAATAATAATTCTAATAGGTCTAAGAGAGTTAAAAAAACAAGCCTGAAGGCTTTGTGTCTTAATGCGAGGAGCATTCGGAATAAGGTGGATGAATTAGCTGTGCAAATAGAGGTAAACGAATATGATTTGATTGGGATTACGGAAACATGGCTCCAGGGTGGCCAAGGCTGGGAACTCAACATCCAGGGGTATTCAATATTCAGGAAAGATAGGCAAAAAGGAAAGGGAGCTGGCGTAGCATTGCTGGTTAAAGAGGGGTTTAACACAATTGTAAGGAAGGATATTAGCTCTGATGATGTGGAATCTGTATGGGTAGAACTGAGAAATACCAAGGGGCAGAAAACGTTAGTGGGAGTGGTATATAGACCTCCAAACAGTAATGCGGAGGTTGGGGATGGCATTAAAAAGGGATATTAGAGAAGCGTGCAATAAGGGCACAGCAGTCATCATGGGTGACTTTAATCTACATATAGATTGGGCTAACCAAATTAGTAACAATACTGTGGAGGAATTATTCCTGGAGTGTTTACGGGATGGTTTCCTGGACCAATATGTCGAGGAACCAACCAGAGATCTCGCCATCTTAGACTGGGTATTATGTAATGAGAAAGGATTAATTAGCAATCTTGTTGTGCGAGGCCCCTTGGGGAGGAGCGATCATAATATGATCGAATTCTTCATTAGGATGGAGAGTGAAGTAGTTGACGCAGAGACTAGGGTCCTGAATTTAAATAAAGGAAACTACGATGGTATGAGGCGCGAGTCGGGTAGGATTGATTGGGGAATGTCACTCAAAGGGTTGACGGTGGATAGGCAATGGCAAACATTCAAAGACCGCATGGATGAACGACAGAATTTGTTCATCCCAGTTTGGCATAAGAATAAAACAAAAAAGGTGACTCAACCGTGGTTAACAAGGGAAATTAGGGATAGCATAAGATCCAAGGAGAGGTCATATAAATTGGCCAGAAAAAGCAGTAAACCTGAGGATTGGGAGCAGTTTAGGATTCAACAAAGGAGGACAAAGGGATTAATTAAGAAGGGGAAAATAGAATATGAGAGGAAGCTTGCAGGGAACATAAAAACTGACTGTAAAAGCTTTTATAGATATGTGAAGAGAAAAAGATTGGTAAAGTCAAGCGTAGGTCCCTTGCAGTCAGAATCAGGGGAACTTATAATGGGGAACAAAGAAATGGCAGACCAATTAAATACATATTTTGGTTCTGTCTTCACAAAGGAGGACACAAATAACCTCCCAGAGATGTCGGGGAACATAGGGTCTGATGAAAGGCAGGAACTGAAAGAAATCAGTATTTGTAGGGAAATGGTGTTAGGGAAATTGACAGGATTGAAGGCCGATAAATCCCCAGGGCCTGATAATCTACATCCTAGGGTACTTAAGGAAGTGGCCCTAGAAATAGTAGATGCATTGCTGATCATCTTCCAACATTCAATGGAATCTGGAACAATACCCATGGATTGGAGGGTAGCTAATGTTACCCCACTATTCAAAAAAGGTGGTAGAGAGAAAACGGGAATTACAGACCGGTAAGCCTGACATCGGTAGTGGGGAAAATGCTAGAGTCCATTATAAAAGATGTAATAGCAGAGCACTTGGAAAACAGTGACAGGATCAGACAAAGTCAATATGGATTTACAAAAGGTAAATCGTGCTCGACTAATCTACTGGAATTTTTTGAGGATGTAACTGGTAAAATAGATAAGGGAGAACCAGTGGATGTGGTGTATTTGGATAAGACTACTGAATTAATACATTGCTTAATTTCAATCCAAGTGTTTAATATAGCCTTAACATTTGCTAAAGCACTTCAGATCTTGAGACGCTATTTATTAACGAGCAGCTAATTACAGGCATTATTGCTGGCACCGATCAGCTATGACATATTTAATCATGGTTTGGGCTCCTAAATGATCATCTGCCAGGATAGCAATAGAGAATATGCAACAGCTATAACAATAACATTTTATATTTATGGTTATTAGTATGTTATTTTCAAAATGTTAAGTACTTGAAGGGCTACATTTCACTGAAGGAAAATTGAAATCGTTGGGAGAAGCCCGTCACGTAAACGTTACACAAGCCACTCATTAAACTGCTCTAATTTATATACCGAAACGGTCCTCAAGTACAGAGCTGACCCTTATCGAATGCACAGCTGATATTAGATGTGTTGAATAACTTTGTATTTAGTCCATCGATTTAGATTCTGAACCTAGGAACAACAAACATATAACTCTGAACTTTGTATAGGCGTTTGATAGGGTAGATATAGATATGGAGATGTTTTCAATTGTGTGGGAGTCCAAAACCAGGGGTCATAAATATAAGATAGTCACTAATAAATCCAATAGGGAATTCAGGAGAAACCTCTTCACCCAGAGAGTGGTGAGAATGTGGAACTCGCTACCACAGGGAGTGGTTGAGGCGAATAGTATAGATGCATTTAAGGGGAAGCTAGTTAAGTACATGAGGAAGAAAGGAATAGGTTATGTTGATAGGGTGAAATGAAGTAAATACAGTGGGAGGAGGCTCATGTGGAGCATCAACACCGGCATAGACCAGAGCACCAAGGTCTCGGAGGTTTGTAGGGCTAGAGGCGGTTACAGAGATAGGGACACAAGAACATAAGAAATAGGAGCAGGAGTAGGCCATAAGGCAGCTTGAGCCTGCTCCACCATTCAATAAGAGCATGGCTACCTCAACTCCACTTTCCTGCCCTATCCTTTGATTCCCAATTCTTGTGGTGTTACATGAAATCTGTTAAGTATAGAAATCAACCAAGATTTCATACAGGTGGCTTATAAGTAGCTGTGTAATCGTAGGTTCTGGAAAGTGAAGCAGCCATTTTTGACATGCCACTTGGTGATTCACGGGTTCAATGTACTGCTTCCCACATCCAACACCTTTTATTCTTCTGTAAAATACAGGAATCCATACAGAAATAGGAGCCATGGCCTGAGGTAAGAACACTATACACAACAGCCATTCTCAATTCAATCCCCAGACACATCAGCAAGCAATAACCCCAATACTTTTTGGAAACCAAAAAAGTGTTTAGAACTTAAATTGATTTCCCCCCCCCCCCCGTAACTAATGCAAGAATGACTGGGTTCCGATACACCTTCTGTGGCATGTGAAGCACAGGGTCCAGGTGAGGGTTGTACTTTCCCATAAAAATGAAAGGGTGAAAGTTGAGATGAATAATAAAAAATGGTGAGAAAAAGTTCAAAACTGGTTCCAAAAGTCGAAAACTGAGTCTTTAAGATTATGAAGAGGTTTAATAGGATAGACAGAAAAGGTGTTTCCACTTGTGGGGAGTCCAAAACCAGGAGACACAAGTAGTACCGGCACCAACCGCATTTGCATGTCCTGGTTACTAGGCTGCTCACGTTACAGCACAGAAACAAGCCATTCGGCCCAACAGGTCCCTGTCGGTGTTTTTGCTCCACACGAGCCTCCTCCCACCCTTCCTCATCCAACCCCATCAACATATCCTTCTATTCCTTTCTCCCTCATGTGCTTATCTAGCTTTCCCTTAAATGCATCTATGCTAGTCGCCTCAACTACTCCTTGTGATAGCAAGTTCCACATTCTCACCACTCGCTGGGAAAGGCACTTGCAAATGCGAAGAGTGAACATTGCTGTTAGTTCTGCTTTCTCTGACAGCTCTCAGCAGCAAGCCCAGAATCTACTCTTCATAGTCTTTTGTTATCCATAGACATTGCCCAGGTTTCCTTTATAGGGCTTTAAAAAAATTAGTTACCTCTCAATTGGTATCTCAGCCCCTAAAATCCAGATCATGGCAACCCAGGCACAATCTAGAACAGATCAGTCGAGTCTCATCGCCCATGCAAAAACACAGCTCCTTCAGAAGCTTCAATTTCCCATTTTGTGGTAGACATGATATGCCTAATCCTTTGTGCTGCACATTTGCACTCCTTGGCAACTCTACCAACAATAATGATTATAAAAATAATTCCTGGATACAGCTCAAGAAACAATAACAGTTCTTTTCCAAGAGATATATGTACCAGATTTAGTAGAAGATTCAACCACAGGTAAGAGAGCCAATAAACATATCCATCCTTGGAACCCCCTTCTTAAAATCTATACATATACTCAAATTTATAGGATATCTCCTGCTTCTGACACCACACTGAAAGATTTAAGTGTATAACACTTTAAGAGCAGTTCACTCCCAGTACTTAAAAACAATTATACTGCTCTCCTTCTCTTTACACCAATTTTAATTTGATTTCCCTTTCTAGGTTTTATTTTCCTAGTCCCCATTTATTATTTCCTCCCATTTTGATAACTTCCTCAACCCACTTACTCTAAATTACATAGAATTTACAACCCAGAAACAGGACGTTCGACTCAGCCAGTCTGTGTTGGAGTTTGTCCTTCACATAAGCAATAGTCCTAATCCCACGTATTTGGTCGGTTCCCTTTATCCCCTTTCCTTCAACCGCCTATCTAGCTAATTCTTGCATGTTGACATGGTCTCTGCTTCAACTACTAACTCTTGTAGTGTATTCCATAGCTTCACAACTCTTGTGAAGAAGTTTCTCCTGCTCTCTGTCCTGAATCCCTTGCATTTAATCTTTTATCTATGCTCCCTCGTTCGAGAGCCCTCAACCGCTGGAAACAGTCTGTTTCTATCTACTCTGTCCAATCCTTTCATAATTTTACATACTTCTATCAAATCAAACTGTTCTAACAAAAAACAGCCCTAAGTCTCAAGTATTTCTTCGAATCGGTGTTTCCTCATACCAGGCAGCATGCCAGTGAATCTGCGCTGTACCCTCTCTTATTGCTTTGACACCCTTCCAATAGCGTGGGGTCCCAAACTGCTGCATTTATACCAACCTCAGAAGCGTGCTGGCACTGCCAGCTCCCAGTGCACCAGCCTCACACGCAGCCAAGTCTGAACTTGATGATTGGTCATATATGGCTGCCGGGGAGACCCCTTGTGGCTGCGTGAGCCCAGTGCTTTGCGAGTTGACGGCACTAGCACCTTCTGAAGCCAGTGTGAAAGCAGCTAAAAAAAAAAGGCAGTCAGGCCTGGATAAACCGGAATTAACAATCAATTTATGGCAAGGCATTAACTCTCCTAAAATTGCATGCCAGGTGCAAATTGGAAAAAAGTTAAAATTTGTAGTTTGCAGTAAATGACCTCTCCTCTAATAAAAATAATGATACCATAATCTCACTCGGAATGAGTTCTTGCAGGTTCATTTTGGGGGAAAAAAGCAATTAATTTCTCATTGTTTTAAATTATAATAGCAATATACAGAAATCTGCAACCAGGCAATGCAAATCTAAGACGGATATTTTATTGCTACCAATTGATCAGGAAAAAGCTGGAGTCAGGACTGTACATAATCCCAAAGACATTCATCTAATCTAACTCGAGCAAAACTAATGACTAAAAACAAAATCTGCAGTCGGGCCTCATTATTGCAAACTTTTGGAGACTGATTTAAGTGTTTCAGATAAATAATCTCCCCTACTGACCGTAATATAAATTCTGCCACAAACTGGGACCATCATAATGCCCACTTGTAATAAAGTTTTCTTGGCCTAATACTGTACTGAAAAAGCAAGGTAGCCTAACCTATTTAACAAATGAAGAAATCTTGATTTATTCATACAGTAGACTTCATGCTAACATATGCTATTTAAAGCTGTTAAAAAAATCCTAAATATCAAAGATTAATACTGTGCATTAGAAAGCAATTTTTTTTTTTTTTTAATTCGTTCATGGATGTGGGCATCGCTGGCAAGGCCAGCATTTATTGCCCATCCCTAACTGCCCTCGAGAAGGTGGTGAGTGGCTTGCTAGGGTTAACTCTTAACTGCCATTTCAGAGGGCAGTTAAGAGTCAACCACATTGCTGTGGGTCTGGAGTCACACACAGACCGGGTAAGGACAGCAGATTTCCTTCCCTAAAAGGACATTAGTGAGCCAGATGGGTTTTTACGACAATCCGGTAGTTTCATGGACACCATTACTGATACTAGCTTTTTATCCCAGATTTATTTAATTAACTGAATTTAAATTCCCCAGCTGCCGTGGTGGGATTTGAACTCATGTCTCCGGATCATTAGTCCAGGCCTCTGGATCACTAGTCCAGTAACATAACCACTATGCTACTGTTCCCACAATCTGAACCATCCATAATGATCTATCATCAGAAGTCACTTTAACCCAGATCTCTGAACAAAGTCACACTTAAAATTGAAAATGAAACTGTCGTTATTGAAGGGACCCGAGAGACAAGTGGATTAGAAGACCGAGCTACAGTGTGGGCTGGGAAATAAGATTCTGGTAACCAGGTATAGCATCCAATAAATCAGTCCTCAGCATTTTGGCAAATGGAAGGAACAGTAGAGTAATCCTAGCAGCAACAATCTGCACAAGCATGAACTAGAATTACTGTAAAACACAGCATCTAGTAAAGCACCGGACTATTTAACACAACAAGCTTCTTCTTGTTTGGTAAGCAGGATGTGTGCAAAGGTAGGTTGAATTCGATGAACTACATAGGACTGAAAAGTTTCGATTATGTATTTATAGCAGACTAGTCCCTCATGTTGGGGACCATGGACTTATCGACATCCTTCCAGTTTCAAAACTAGCAGGACGAGCTGAAGTGCGCTTGCAGAGAGCCAGCACGGGCTCGACGGGCCAAATGGCCTCATTCTGTGCTGTAACCATTCTATGATTCTATGAAAAGGATAGGGTTTACAGGCTTTGAACTATTAAAGTATAATTCATAATGATCTCAAGTCACAAGTGTAAATTACTGCAAAATTAAACAATGAGGAACAAGGTGAAATGTGAAACCAGCTACGGATCGAAGCGTCTAGCTATTCACACCTTGGAGCCCAGTGCTGCCAGCAGCTGATAGGATGTAATAGTGTGTGAAAACACTGCAATTAAAGAAAGAAGAAATCTTGACCAAAGACAGCAGGAAAAGTACATGGAGGAAACACCTGGGATGAAAATGAGTATTCTGTATCAGTATAGCAGGGGAGGCTGCTGACAGCATGGCAGCCAAGCACAGGAGTGCGGTTTATATACCGATACACCCAATTGGCTTTTAACTAAAACAGCAACTCGAAAAATTGAAGTGTAACTTAGGAACCAGGAAAGGCCATGCAACCCATCCTGAACCATTCTTTCCATACCATTCAACCCGCCCTCAAATCTGTTCCAGGACCTAACAATGTTTTCATCTTTTTTCTTACGCTTAATCCATATACTCTACTCCTTGCAGAATCGGAAATTGATCCAACTCCCTTTTGAATGCTTCAACTGAGTGAGAATTTGCCGCAGGAGATGACAGCCTTTTCTATAAATCAATGGCACAAAAGTGCGATGAAGTTACAGGAAACTCTATTAACCGGCACCCAAATATCCGGAAATCTCTCTTAACCGGCAAAATTCTTGAGTAGGTAACCGGGGTTTTCCTTCATCTCTCGTTTAAGATTAACTTTTAAAAAAACCCCGAGGCGTTTGCCTTGTATCGGAGCATGTAGATTGGGAGGGGAAAGTGCAGCCCGGGTAGGCAGCGGACACGACAGATGGTCAGCTGGCGGTCCCCGGGGAGACGGAGCTCCGAATGCAGGCGCATGTCAGTGTGTACGGGGCTCTCGTACATTGGTAGATATAACTCTCCGTTATCCGGACTTTTTGATAAACCGGCACCACGCCGGTCCCGTCGGTGCCGGTTAATAAAGAGTTTCCTGTACTTCCTTCTTTAGCTTACATTCATATCCTCTGGTTTTATTATTCAGGCTCAGCACAGAACAACTTTTGCAGCCTTACCGATTCCCTTCGTCATTAATATATAAACTTGGCTTGTGCCCCCCATTTTATTATTTGTCTAATAATACCCATCAGGAAAAATTGAACAGGCTGGGACTCTTTTTGCTAGAAAAGAGAAGACGGAGAGGTGACCAGATAGAAGTCTTTAAGATTATGAAAGGGTTTGATAGGGTAGACGTAGGGATGATGTTTCCACTTGTGGGGGAGACCAGAACTAGAGGTCACAAATATAAGATAGTCACTAATAAATCCAATAAGGAATTCAGGAGAAATGTCTTTACCCAGAGTGGTGAGAATGTGGAACTCGCTGCCACAAGGAGTGGTTGAGGCAAATAGCAGAGATGTATTTAAGGGGAAGCTAGATAAACACGAGGGAGAAAGGAATAGAAGGGTATGCCGATAGGGTGAGATGAAGTAAGTAAGAGTGGGAGGAGGCTCGTGTGAAGCTTAAACACCGGCATAGACCAGTTGGGCCGAATGGCCTGTTTCTGTGCTGTAAATTCGATGTAATTCTACGCACGTTATTTAGTTTCCTTCACAACTTCTCATCATAGCTCAGTGATGTAAAACCTGGAATCAATTTTATTACTCTTCTCTGAAATCTTTCTCCACTCCTTGTTTTTTTTTTAACTAAAGGATCACCATAACTGGGTAGGATCAAACCCGGGACACCCTGGGCTGTGTGGCTCAGTATTACACCGTGATGCATTTACCCATTAAGATACTGGGGGGAGATTCCATTTATCACTATTTTCCATCCAAATAAAGGGAAAGTGAACTCAGTAACACAGAAATGTTAATTGCTTTGAGAAAGAGGTGGCAGTGTTTAACTGCCTTAAGTTAAAATGACCGGATACTACTTCTACAACAACAACAACAACAACAACAACAACTTGCATTTACACACAGCCCTTTAAATGTACAAAAACTTCCCAAGGCGCTTCACAGGAAGTGTAATCAGACAAAAAGTGATACCAAGCCAAGAAGATATTCGGAGAGGTGGCTAAAGGTAGGTTTTAAAGGATGAGAGAAAGGTGAAGTGACGGACAGGTTAAGGAGGGAATTCCAAAGCTTAGGGCAGCGGTTCCCAACCTGTGGTCCGCGAGGGTACTGCAGGTGGTCCGTGAAAAAAAATGATAATGTAATAGGCAGCCATAGGCAATGTTAAAAATGTTTTAAATGGCTAGTGGTCCGCAAAAGCTTTTGATGACGATGTAGTGGTCCGCATAAAGGAAGAGGTTGCGAACCGCTGGCTTAGGGCCTTGACAGCTAAAGGCTGCCAGTGGTGGGGTGCAGATATCGGCCAGAATTGGAGGAACGCAGAGTTGTTGGAGAATGAGAGGCCGGCCAGGACAGTATTGGAATCAGCGACAAAGGCAAGGATAAGGGTTTCTGTAGCAGATGGGTTGAGGCGGGCAATGCTGCGGAGGTGGAAACTTACTCAATTGTTGGTGGAGCAACTAAACATTTCCTGCAATTGTCGCATTGTTGGTTCGTTATCGGTGCTGGTGGGAGGGTATTGCCTTGGACCACGAGCATCACCAGAGATGAAGCACCCAGCCTACCAACAACTATTGATACTTTTACTCAATTTACTGCACTGCACTCACTGGGACTTGGATATATACTCGGGACTAATTGAACAGCTCTTTCAAAGTGCCGGCACAGGCACGATGGATCGAATGGTCTCCTTCTGCAGGGTATGATTCTGTGATTGAGTGCTGGCAAATGGATGATCTAACTACACAATCAATTCACTAATGTCCTTCAGGGAAGGGAACCTGTCCTACTCATGATTCCAGGCAACACGGTGGTTGACTCTCGATACCCTCTCAAGTGGCCTAGCAAGCCACTCTGTTCAGGGCAACTAGTGGCAGGCAATAAATGCGGACTTGCCAAGGTTGCCCATATCCCCAAAACATTATTTTTTTTTTTTTTTAAAAAGCAACTAAGCAGCAGTGTACCTTAAAATGGCCGAGCTGTAAAATAGTTCAAAATCTCCAAATGCTTCTCACCTGCAGATCTCAAGGTTTGGTTGTTTAAATAAATGTGTTACAAGTACAAGCAAGGTCAGGAGCAAAGAATCAATTTAACTATAATTTTCAATGCAAACTACAGGAGAGGGATTTATGCACACACAATTTCAAAATCTGAACTTTAGTTTAATCAGATTTCCAAACTCAAAGGCTCATTGCACACATAAAGGCACATATTTGGCCATAGATCTAATGTTAGCAATTAATAAATCAATCTTTCGAAATTCGGAAGTGGTTGGGTCAGTGAATCAGGATGCATAAATGTGTGGC
Source organism: Squalus acanthias (assembly GCA_030390025.1). Taxonomy (NCBI): domain Eukaryota; kingdom Metazoa; phylum Chordata; class Chondrichthyes; order Squaliformes; family Squalidae; genus Squalus; species Squalus acanthias. The sequence continues at coordinate 96,798,158 of CM059437.1, forward strand.
TCCGCTTAATTTCATGTAGTTTCCTGTTCTCCAGAGAGATGGCTTAATAACCTTGCCCCATTACTTAACCAGTGAAGTGGCTGCTCAGGCACTTGGAAGGTGCAAAAGGACCATTATCTCAGGCAGGTCCTGAATGGCCAAGTTTCTGCTCGCAACACTACGGGAACAACCATTAAAAAAATGAAGTGATTAACACTTCTATCTGCCATCATTAAAATAAACAAAAGAGGAACGATTAGTAGCTCCATTTCTAAAAGGAAGTGTTTATGCGCAACAGCAAAAGCTCTGCTTTGTCCCCTTGGATGACAAGTCTTGATTGCTGATTGGTCACCTTGGAGGACAAAAGACACCCAGCAGTTTCTCTGGAACGTGTAATCAGATCCTCCCTGCCTACGTAATCAGTTACTTTGCAAAGTATGATTCGAGACATTTTGACTGCCTACTCCAGACAGAACAGAGCTTACTTGGAACAGACAGGGCTCACCCTCGCGGGTTAAAGACCTTCTCCCACCCCCCAAACAAGTTCCTGCCCCCACCGCCCAAGTTCCTTACCTCCTCCCACCCCCTGCCCAAGTTCCTGACCAACTCCCCAACCCCCCCGCCCAAGTTCCTGACCACCTTCCCGCCCAAGTTCCTGACCTTCTCCCCCCATCACCCAAGTGCCTGACCTCCCGCACCCCCCACCCTCCCCATAGATGGGGCATTGTGTGTGGGTCACGGATTGTTAACAGGTTTATTGGGTATGAAGTGAAATGAATAATGACAGTGCTGTGACTTCCGGATTTCGTCCAGTCTCTCTCCCCCCTCCGATTCCCCCTCTCTCTCTCTCTCTCTCTCTCTCTCCCCCCAGATTGCCTCTCTCCCCGATTCCCTCCCTCTCTCTCCTTTCAATCCTCTCTCCTCCCCCGGCCAGCGCAGATCCAGTGGCGGGCCTGTCCCACGGTGCTGAACAAAGCGTGGCCCACGCTGCACTGCAGCCACAACTGTGGGGTACTGCGCTTGCACGGCCTCGGTGACAGCATGCACGCGCAGAAGGGGAACAGGTGCGCAAGAGCAAAAAGGGGCTGGGCTGACCGCGTGCATGTGCAGGAGGACACAAAAATGTTTGTTCAGATAATCACTCCTTCTAAAATACACCTTTTCAGATAGCTTTAAACTAAGGAGTCATTTTCTCACTCAATGATACCCACCATCAAGGCTCTCTTGCATCAGAGGACACTGATGGGGAACTGTGTATTGCAGGGATAGAGCACACATTATTGAAGATGTGCAGCATCCAAAGACGGGGAGGGGAGAAATGTAGCACTGGCTGAGTGTAGAGTATTACGCAGCCAGGAATACAGAGTATAGATTAATAACCAGCTACGCTACACGGAGTATAGATTAATACCCAGCCAAGGCCCACAGGGTACAGAGTAATACACAGCCACAGATACACTGAATGTAAAGTAATATCCAGCCAAGGCTAAGCTATGTTTTCATAGCTCAGGTGCTGGCTCTGGTATTATTCAATATAAATTCCCTCCCAGGATTTTCTTTATAAGATTGTATTGCGGGATCATTTTTCAAGTCCGAGTTCAGCAACAGCAATGCGAAGATTTGTATTGATATTTTTCAGGAGACGGAGCAGATTTCCTCAAAAAGCAACACAGCTGTTACCCTAACTAGAGGGGCACTTGTCCGATTGTTGAAAAACATTTATTATCTCTGAACTTAATGTTAGTTGCCGGCAGTACTCTGGAAAGCACTTTGGGACATCCCGAGGTCGTGAAAGGCATAATATAAATGCAAGTTCTATCGATCTACTCTGCTACTTCAAAGCAGCTTCTAGAATCTCAACAAGACTTTGAGTTACAATGACCTAATTAGGGAGGCAATAACACTTCATGCATTTACGGTCTCTCCTACCACCTTAATTAGATCGCTACCTGCGTTTAATGGAACCTTTCACAACCACTGGAACACAATGTGTGCGCAAAGTTTAAAAACACCAACAACTGTGTCTGCGCCCGTCTCCGCCCCTGCCTCAGCTCATCCACTGCTGAAACCATCATCCAGGCCTTTGTGACCTCTAGACTTGACTATTCCAACGCACTCCTGGCCGGCCTCCCACATTCCACCCTACATAAACTTGAGGTCATCCAAAACTCGGCTGCCCATGTCCTAACAAGTACCAAGTCCCGTTCACCCATCATCCCTGTGCTCGCTGACCTACACTGGCTCCCGGTTAAGCAACGCCTCGATTTCAAAATTCTCATTCCCGTTTTCAAATCCCTCCATGGCCTCGCCCCTCCCTATCTCTATAATCTCCTCAAACCCCACAAACCCCCCCCCCCCCCGCCCCAAGATCTCTGCGCTCCTCTAATTCTGCCCTCTTGAGGATCCCTGATTATAATCGCTCAACCATTGGTGGCCGTGCCTTCTGTTGCCTGGGCCCTAAGCTCTGGAATTCCCTCCTTAAACCTCTCCGCCTCTCTCTCCTCCTTTAAGACGCTCCTTAAAACCTACCTCTTTGACCAAGCTTTGGTCACCTGCCCTAATATGTCATGTGGCTCGGTGTCAAATTTTTTGTCTGATACTCCTGTGAAGCGCCTCGAGACGTTTTACTATGTTAAAGGTGCTGTATAAACAAGTTGTTGTTGTTGGCTAGCGCTATATATATATTCCATTTTAAGAAAACAGTTCTCAAATAAAAAATAATTATGAAGCACTAAATGTAACCCACATCCATTGGTAACACCCTATAAATCTCTTCCATTATTTCTCATCCAAGAATAAAGCAAGCTCCCCAACAATATTTGAATCTACATTCTAACAATTTTATATTTGTATGCTCTAATCACAATACTCCTCAGCTCCCTCACAACGTAGTCATGTCTTATCATAAGTCATCGTCGTCGTCCCCGCGGTCACATTCCACTTCGGATGAGACGTTAAACCGAGGCCCCGTCTGCGCTCTCTGGTGGAAATAAAATATCCTACGGGCACTATTTCGAAGAAGAGCAGGGGAATTCTCCCCGGTGTCCTGGCCAATATTTATCCACCAACCAACATCACTAAAACAGATTATCTGGTCATTATCACATTGCTGTTTGTGGGAGCTTGCTGTGCGCATATTGGTTGCCGCATTTCCTACATTACAACAGTGACTACACTTCAAAAGTACTTCATTGGCTGTAAAGCGGTTTGGGACGTCTGGTGATCGTGAAAGGCGCGATATAATTTTTTTAAATTCATTCATGGGATGTGGGCGACGCTGGCAGGGCCAGCATTTATTGCCCATCCCTAGTTGCCCTTGAGAAGGTGGTGAGCCGCCTTCTTGAACCGCTGCAGTCCGTGTGGTGAAGGTTCTCCCACAGTGCTGTTAGGGAGGGAGTTCCAGGATTTTGACCCAGCGACGATGAAGGAACGGCGATATACTTCCAAGTCAGAATGGTGTGTGACTTGGAGAGGAACTTGGTGGTGGTGTTGTTCCCATGCACCTGCTGCCCTTGTCCTTCTAGGTGGTAGAGGTCGCAGGTTTGGGAGGTGCTGCCGAAGAAGCCTTGGCGAGTTGCTGCCCTTGAGAAGGTGGTGCTGCAGTGCATCTTGTAGACGGTACACACTGCAGCCAAGGTACGCCGGTGGTGGAGGGAGTGAATCTTTAAGGTGGTGGATGGGGTACCAATGAAGCAGGCTGCTTTGTCTTGGATGGTGTCAAGCTTCTTGAGTGTTGTTGGAGCTGCACTCATCCAGACAAGTGGAGAGTATTCCATCACACTCCTTACTTGTACCTTGTAGATGGTGGAAAGGCTTTGGGGAGTAGGAGGTGAGACAGTTGCCACAGAATACCCAGCCTCTGACCTGCTCTTGTTGCCACAGTATTTATGTGGCTGGTCCAGTTAAGTTTCTGGTCAATGCTGACCCCAGGATACTGATGGTGGGGGATTCGGCGATGGTAATGCCGTTGAATGTCATGGGGAGGTGGTTAGACTCTCGCTTGTTGGAGATAGTCATTGCCTGGCAATTGTGGGGCACAAATGTTACCTGCCACTTACCAGCCCAAGCCTGAATGTCGTGCAGGTCTTGCTGCATGCGGGCATGGACTGCTTCACTATCTGAGGAGTTGCGAATGGCACTGAACACTGCAGTCATCAGTGAACATCGCCATTTCTGACCTTATGATGGAGGGAAGGTCATGATGAAGCTACTAAAGATGGTTGGGCCTAGGACACTGCCCTGAGGAACTCCTGCAGTGATGTCCTGGGACTGTAATGATTGACCTCCAACCACCACAACCATCTTCCTTTGTGCTAGGTATGACTCCAGCCAGTGGCGAGATTCCCCCCAATTCCCATAGACTTCAGTTTTACTAGAGTTCCTTGATGCCACACTTGGCCAAATGCTGCCTTGATGTCAAGGGCAGTCACTCTCACCTCACCTCTGGAATTCAGCTCTTTTGTCCAGCTCTTTTGTCCATGTTTGGACGAATGCTGTAATGAGGTCTGGAGTCGAGTGGTCCTAGCAGAACCCAAACTGGGCATCAGTGAGCAGGTTATTGGTGAGTAAGTGCTGCTTGATAGCACTGTTGACGACACCTTCCATCACTTTGCTGATGATTGAGAGTAGACTGATGGGGCAGTAATTGGCCGGGTTGGATTTGTCCTGCTTTTTGTGGACAGGACATACCTGGGCAGTTTTCCACATTGCCAGATAGACGCCAGTGTTATAGCTGTACTGGAACAGCTTGGCTAGAGGCACGGCTAGTTCTGGAGCACAAGTCTTCAGCACGATAGCCGGGATGTTGTCGGGGCCCATAGCGTTTGCTGTATCCAGTGCGCTCAGCCGTTTCTTGGTATCACGTGGAGTGAATCGAATTGGTTGAAGACTGGCTTCTGTGGTGCAAGTCTTTCATTTTTTTCCCTTCAACTCACGAGTCCCCCCAAGCCACTTTCAATTCTTCAGACAGAAATCTAACCAATAGCTACCATCTCTTGTGCCCAAGTCTTTCAGCCTTAGCCCTTCACCTATCAACATTCTTTGCTTGAATATCTCTGCAGATCTCCAATGGAACTCCCACACCTACTCCATTTCTAAAACTGCCTCCCAGAAGCTTGGTGTCATCTTTCACAGCAAACGCTGCTTTTCCCCTCAACTCTATAAAGCCCACATTGGACCAAGATTTGAACATTCCTCCAGTCACCTTTCAGGATTCATTTTACACAAAAATGATTTGAAGAATAAGTGTTACTTTGAAATGTTGGATTTTAAAAGCACAATGTATTTAGAGTCATGGAGTCAGAGTCATAACAGCACAGAAGGAGGCCATTCAGCCAATCGATTCCGCGCCGGCCCTCTGTAGAGCAATCCAGTCAGTCCCATTCCCCCGCTCTATCCCCGTAGCCCTGCAAGTTTATTTCCCTCAAGTGCCTATCCAGTCTCCCCTTGAAAACATTGAGTGTCTCCGCTTCCACCACTTCCGTCAGCAGCGAGTTCCAGGTCCTCACCACTCGCTGCGTAAAAAAGATTTTCCTCACATCCCCCCTGTATCTCTTGCCCAAAACCTTAAATCTGTGTCCCCAAGTCCTTGTACCATCAACTAGTGGGAACAGCCTTTCCCCGTCTAGCCTATCCAAACCCGTCATAATCTTGTACACCTCTTATCAAATCACCCCTCAACCTCCTTTGCTCTAATGAAAACAAATCCAGCTTCTCCAACCTGTCCTTGTCGCGAAGATCCCCCATCCCCGGAACCATTCTGGTAAATCTCCTCTGCACCCTCTCAAATGCCTTTATATCCTTCCTAAAGTGAGATGACCAGAACTGGACGCAATACTCCAGTTGTGGCCTAACCAGTGCTTTATAAAGGTTCAGCATAACTTCACTACTTTTGTATTCAATACCTCTATTTATGAAGCCCAAGATCCCATATGCTTTGCTAACCATTCTCTCAATATGTCCTGCCACCTTCAGGGACCTATGCACATTAACTCCCAGGTCCCTCTGTCCCTGCACACTCTTTAAAACTGTGCCATTAAGTGTATATTGCCTCTCCCTGTTCCTTCTGCCAAAATGCATCACCTCACACTTCTATTAAATTCCATCTGCCAATTGTCTGCCTATTCCGCTAGCCTTTCTATGTCCTGTTGCAGTCGATTGGTATCATCCTCACTGTTTGCCACACCCCCAAGTTTGGTGTCATTGGCAAATTTAGAAATTCTATTCTGTATTCCAATATCCAAGTCATTTATATATATCAAAAAAAGCAGTGGCCCCAGCACTGACCCTTGGGGAACAGCACGGTCTACCATCCTCCAGTCTGAAAATCAGCCATTTACCACAACTCGCTGTTTTCTGTCCTTAAGCCAATTCCTTATCCAAGCTGCCACTGACCCACCTATTCCATGAGCCTCAATTTGTTAACCAGCCTTCTATGTGGTACTTTGTCAAACGCCTTCTGAAAATCCATGTAGACAACATCCATTGCATTCCCTTCATCAATCCTCTCTGTTACGTCATCAAAAAATTCAATTAGATTAGTCAAACACAATCTGCCTTTTACAAATCAGTGTTGGTTCTCCTTAATTAGCTTAAACCTCTCCAAGTGCCCGTTAATTTTTTTGCTCAATTATTGTTTCTAAAACTTTACCCACCACTGATGTTAAACTGACTGGCCTGTAGTTACTAGGATTCTCCTTACACCCTTTCTTGAACAATGGTGTCACATTTGCCACTTTCCTATCCTCAGGCACCTCCCCCGCCTCTAGGGAAGATTGGAAAATTATGGCAAGCCCTTCCGCTATCTCCTCCCCCACTTTCCTTAGCAACCTGGGATGCAAGCCATCTGGACCAGGTGACTTGTCCACTCTTAGCATACCCAGCCTTTCTAGGGCATCCTGTCCATCAATTTTCACCCCTTCCATTGCTTCTACCTTTTCCACTTCTACCGATATTTTGTCAGCATCCACCTCCTTAGTAAACACCGATACAAAGTTCTCATTGAGTATTCTAGCCTTGCCCTGCGCCTCTAAGCATATATCACTTTCTTTGTCTCTAATCGGCCCCACCTCGCCTCTTACTACCCGCTTACTATTTACATGCCGGTAGAAGATTTTTGGGTTCCCTTTTATGTTAACCGCCATTCTACTCTCATATTCTCTCTTTGCCAATCTTATTTTTATCTTCACTTCCCCTCTCAACTTATTGTATTTGGTCTGGTTCTCCCTTGAAGAATTCACCTGACATGCATCATACACCCTCTTTTTTTGTTTCATCATCTTCTCTATCTCCCTCGTCATCCAAGGAGCCCTTGCTTTGGTTCCCTTACCCTTCCCTCTTGTTGAAATGTACCTTCCTGTACTTGGAACATCTCCTCCTTAAAGAACACCTATTGTTCCGTTATAGTTTTTCCTGTCAGTCTTTGGTTCCATTTTACCCTGGCTAGATCCTTTCGCATCCCATTGAAGTTAGCCCTATTCCAGTTTAGAAGTTCTACTCTAGATTGTTCCTTGCTCCTCTCCATTGCTAAGCTAAATCTGATGATACGATGATCACTCTTACCCAAGTGTTCTCCCACAGACACTTGGTCGACCTGGCCCACCTCATTCCCCAGCACCAGATCCAGCAATGCCTCCTTCCTAGTTGGGCCAAGGAAATTCTCCTGAACACATTTCAGAAATTCCTCCCCCTCCTTTCCCTTTACCCTAGCATTATCCCAATCGATATTTGGGTAATTAAAGTCCCCCAATATCACCACTCTATAGCTCTTGCATATCTCTGCGATTTCCCTGCAGATTTGCTCCTCTACCTCCATCTCCCAATTTGCACAAGTTTAAAAAAAGACACTGAGATGACAGGTGGTTAAGATGCTAATGAGCTAACTATGATGTTGTTTCCCCATAGACTGTAAATAATAAGCAATTCATTATCGATAAGCACCTCACCCCAACGTATTGGGATGTCTCTGGTGATTTCTGGCCATGAATATAGAGTGATTAAAATACAGTAAGTCAGTAAAATACAGTAAGACACTAAAATACAGTAAACCAGCAGTCAGTGAGATCCAGCAACAGTTGCAAAGTCAGTCCGGTTTAAAACTGTAAGCTGCAAGGGCAAGCTTTGGCCTGGCTCCAAAAGAGAGTGCAGGAGGGTAGTCAGGAATTATTTTCTTGAAGGCAAGCTAGATGACCCACTGATGTAGGAAAACGCAGTGTGCTTGTTATTTTGCATCATTACGCAAAGACAAGTTGTGTTGATTGAACCCAGTGAATCTGATCATAGCTGTTCCTCTGTATGTTCACTTGTTGCAAAATAAAACAGATTAACGATTCACATCTGACCTATTTTACCAAGTGATTCCTCGTCTGCCTTCAAAGAGAGTGAAGAAGCATGCATATAAAAGACACAAACACCCAGATCACAAGTGGTTACGTTATTGCATAGTTAAGACACTGGGCAGGATGGGCACACCCACAAATGCAAGATGCTTAGAACACTTGGCTGGTTAGGCCACAACTGGAGTATTGCGTCCAGTTCTGGTCACCACACTTTAGGAAGGATGTGAAGGCGCTTGAGAGGGTGCAGAGGAGATTTACCAGAATGGTTCCAAGGATGAGGGATCTTAGCTACAAGGACAGGTTGGAGAAGCTGGATTTGTTTTCATTAGAGCAAAGGAGGTGGAGGGGTGATTTGATAGCAATGTACAAGATTATGACGGGTTTGGATAGGCTAGACGGGGAAAGGCTGTTCCCACAAGTTGATGGTACAGGAAACTTTTGTTTATCCGGCACCCAAATATCCGGAATTCTCGCTTAACCGGCAAAAATCATCCTCCGAAAACTCCTCTCAAATAACCGGCAATGTTGCCGAGTCGCAGTCGAGTCTCCGCGAACGCCGAGTACTCCGAAAACTCCTCTCAAATAACCGGCAATGTTGCCGATCCCGAGTCCGAGTCCGAGAACACCGATTTAGTCAGTAGGGGTAGTTTTCAAAAGTGCCACTACTCGGCCTCCTGGCGCGGTCGGAAGTATACTGCACATTTCTTGATTTATTTATTTTTCTTTGTTAAAAATAGCCTCAGTAGATATAACTCTCCGTTATCTGGTACTTTCGATAAACCGGCACCACGGTCCCGTCGGTGCCGGTTAATAAAGAGTTTCCTGTACAAGGAGTAGGGGACACAGATTTAAGGTTTTGGGCAAGAGATACAGGGAGGACGTGAGGAAAATCTTTTTTACGCAGCGAGTGGTGAGGACCTGGAACTCGCTGCCGACGGAAGTGGTGGAAGCGGGGAGACAATGTTTTCAAGGGGAGACTGGATAGGCACTTGAGGGAAATAAACTTGCAGGGCTACAGGGATAGAGCGGTGGAATGGGACTGACTGGATTGCTCTACAGAGAGCTGGCACGGACTCGATGGGCCGAATGGCCTCCTTCTGTGCCGTTATGACTATGACTTATGGGAGTGACTAGTACACTCTACCAGAGATTATCGAAGGCGTAGACCCGAACGATATCTCGGGAGACTCTTGTAACGCCTCCCTTGCACTCCTAAGAACATAAGAAATAGGAACAGGAGTATGCCAATTGTCCCCTCTAGCCTGCTCCGCCATTCAATAAGATTATGGCTGATCTTCTACCGCAACTTCACTTTCCCGCACTATCCCCATATCCCTTAGTATCCAAAAATCTATCGATCTCGGTCTTGAATTTACTCAACGACTGAGCCTCCACAACTCTCTGGGGTAGAGAATTCCAAAGATTCACTACCCCCGAGTGAAGAAATTCCTCCTCCTCTCAGTCCTAAATGGCCGACCCCTTATTCCAAGACTGTGACCCCAGTTCACTCCTGGACAGGCTATATGAAAAAGCCAATCATCGCATAACCAAGCCCATAAATCATAGAATAGTACAGTACAGAAGACAGCCATTCGGCCCATCGAGTCTGCGCCGCCTCTTTCCAAGTGCAGTCCAGTTTGCCCCACTCCCCCGCTCTTTCCCCGTATCCCTGCAATTTGTTTTCTATCAAATATTTATCCAATTCCCTTTTGAAGGCCACTATTGAATCTGTATCCACCGCCCTATCAGGAAGTACATCCCAAATCCTAAACACTCGTTGCGTATAAAAGTTTTTCCTCATGTCACCTCTGGTTCTTTTGCCAATCACCTTAAATCTGTGTCCTCTGGTTATCGACCCTTCAGCCACTGGAATCAGTTTCTCTTTATTTACGCTATCTAAACCCTTCATGATTTTGAACACCTCTATCAAATCGCCTCTTAGCCTTCTCTGCTGGAAGGAGAACAATCCCAGCTTCTCCAGTCTCTCCACGTAACTGTAATTCCTCATCCCTGGAACCATTCTAGTAAATCTCTTCCATACCCTCTCGTCCTTCCTAAAGTGTGGACACAATACTCCAGCTGGGGCCGAACTGGTGTTTTATAAAGGTTTAGCAAAACTTCCTGGCTTTTGTACTCTGTCTCTATTTATAAAGCCCAGGATCCCATTTGCTTTATTAACGGCTTTGTTAACCTGTCCTGCCACCTTCAAAGATTTGTGCACAAACACCCCCAGGTGTCTCGGTCCTTGCACCCCCTTTAAAATTGTACCATTTAGTGTGTATTGTCTCTCCTCATTCTTCCTACCAAAATATATCACCTCACACTTCTCTGCGCTGAATTTCATCTGCCATGTGTCCGTCCATTCCACCAGCCTGTCTATGTCCTCTTGAAGTCTATTACGATCTTCCTCACTGTTCAACTACACGTCCAGGTTTTGTCTCATCTGCAAATTTCAAAATTGTGCCCTGTACCCCCAAGTCCAAGTCATTAATATACATCAAAAACAGCAGTGATCCTAGTACCTGAACACTGGGGAACTCCACGGTATACCTCCCTCTCTCACTTCTAGCCTCAAACCCTTTTCTTGTCTTTCTCTTGCTCTATGAATACTATGTTCAGAAGTCCTCCGAACTTGTCTTTTGCTCAGTGCTCTCCTGAAATGTCTTCTCTTGTTCTGCACCACCCACATGACCTCAAAACTATGGAACTCCTTACCTCCCTCAGACTTCCCTTTCTCCTACAAACCTCAAACTTTTAAAACTCAAGCCTTGCATCACTTAACCACTGCATCAATTTACCATGCTCTCTCTTGCAAGTTGCAGCCCTCCCTATCTCTGTAACCTCCTGCAGTCCTACAACTCGCCAATTCTGGCCTCTTGCGCATGCCCGAATGCCATCGCCCCACCATTGGCAGCAGTGCCTTCAGCTGCCTAGGCCCTAAATTCTGGAATTCCGTCCCTAAACCTCTCCATCTCTCACTCTCTACCTTTAGGATGCTCCTTAAAACCTCTCTCTTTGACCAAGTGTTTGGTCATCTGTCCAATATCTCCTTCTTTGGTTCTGTCAATTTTTGTCTGATTATGCTCCGGTGAAGTGCCTTTGGTCATTTTTCTACATTAAAGGCGCTATATAAATGCAAGTTGCTGTTGCTGGTAGTGTCCTGCATAATGGCCTTGGTCCTACACCTTATCTCGGCACCTCCAGCTTCTTCCATTAGAGTTACAGCTCAGTGTTGGGTATATTCTCTGGACTAACTAAGTTAGTAACACTAACCTTGCTTTTATTGTGCACTTGCCTCCATATCCGGTACTTTCCGATTTCAAAAAATCTTTTCTTCCCACCCCTCAAAATGGAAACACTGCTAATTTCTTCCTTTATCTTCACTCGAGCTCGAACCTGCAGGGTTTGACACAGATGTCATCCCTCAAACTTGCTCATTTGGTGGTCTGAACTCTAGGTATCATCATTCTCAGATGTTCAAGCCTAGCAAAATAAGCCAATGCCCAATGACTTTCAGACTTTCCATCTGAAGCACAAGAGATCATAGACCAGAGAGCTCAATACACACTTAACACAGGCAAACCAGTCACCGAGTCTACAGCACAGAAACAGGTCATTCGGCCCAACTGGCCTATGCCGGTGTTTACGCTCCACACGAGCCTTCCCCCACGTCTCTTCATCTCACCCCATCAGCATAAACTTTTAGTCCTTGCGCCCTCATGTGCTTATCTAGCTTCCCCTTAAATGCATCTATGCTATTTGCTTCAACTACTTGTGGTAGCGAGTTCCACATTCTAACCACTCTTCGGGTAAAAACGTTTCTCCTGAATTCGTTATTGAATTTATTAGTGACTATCTTATATTTATGGCCCCTAGTATTGATCTCCCCCACAAGCATTATTGGGTCCTGCTCTCATCTGCCAAAATTGCTCACTACTCCAGAATCATTCTGGAATGTAAAGATAAACCCCGGCTTCTATTCTCCACTGCTAACAGTCTTCTTAAACCCTTCTCCCCGTCTCCTCCGACAAGTGTGAGGAGCTCATGGACTTATTTGTCTCTAAGATTGAGACCATCCGTTCAGCTGCCTCTGCCACTTCCCTTCCTTTCCCTAGCCCACTGGGCCAAACTTCCTCTAAGGTTCCCCCCTGCCCTAGCCCTGAACTCTCACCTTTCTCTCCGATCTCCCCTCATGACCTCTCCACGCTCATCTTGTCCATGAGACCCACTTCCTGCTCCCTCAACCCTATTCCCACCAAACTGCTGACACCCAACTTCCTTTTCTGGCTCCCATGTTAGCTGACATTGTTAACGGTTCTCTCTCCTCACGTACTCTCCCCCTCTCCCTCAAATCTGCAGTCATCACCCCTCCTCAAAAGAAAAACCTTGATCCCTTTCGTCCTTGCAAACTACCGCCCCATCTCCAACCTCCCTTCCCTCTCCAAAGTCCTTGAACGTGTTGTTGCCTCCCAAATCCGTGCCCATCTTTCCTGCAATTCCATGTTTGAATCCCTCCAATCAGGTTTACGCCCCTGCCAAAGTACCGAAACGGCTCTCATCAAAGTCACAAATGACATCCTTTGTCCCTCCTCATCCTTCTTGACTGGTCTGCAGCCTTTGACAGTTGGCCACTCCATCATTCACCAACACCTCTCCACTGTCATCCAGCTGGGTAGGACTGCACTCACCTGGTTCCATTCTTATCTATCTAATCGTAGCCAGAGAATCACCTGCATAGGTTTCTCTTCCCACTCCTGCATTGTTACCTCTGGTGTCCCCCAAGGATCTATCCTTGGCCCCCTCCTATTTCTCATCTACACACAGCCCCTTGGCGACATCATCCGAAAACACAGCGTCAGTTTCCACACGTACACTGATGACACCCAGCTCTACCTCACCAGCACTCCTCTCGACCCCTCCACTATCTCTAAATTGTCAGACTGCTTGTCTGACATCCAGTTCTGGATGAGCAGAAATTTTCTCCAATTAAATATTGGGAAGACCGAAGCCATTGTTTTCGGTCCCTGCCACAAACTCCGTTCCCTAGCCACCAACTCCATCACTTTTCCGAGCATAACAAAGACCGCCTATTTCCACCTCCTTAACATCGCCCGTCTCTGCCCTTGCCTCAGCTCATCCGCTGCCGAAACCCTCATCCTTGTTTTCAAATCCCTCCATGGCCTCGCCCTTCCCTATATCTGAAATCAACTCCAGCCCCACAACCCCCTAATTCTGCCCTCTAGAGCAACCCTGATTTTAATCGCTCAACCATTGGTGGCTGTGCCTTCTGTTGCCAAGGCCCTAAGCTCTGGAATTCCCTGCCTAAACCTCTCCTTCCTCCTTTAAGACGCTCCTTAAAACCTACCTCTTTGACCAAGCTTTTGGTCACCTGCCCTAATATCTCATGTGGCTCAGTGTCAAATTTGTGTGTCTTATAATACGCCTGTGAAGCGCCTTGGGACGTTTTACTACGTTAAAGGCGCAATATAAATACATGTTGTTGCTGTTGTTGAAGTGGAAACATTTTCTCTACACCTACCCTTTCATTATCTTAAAGATCTCTATCAGGTCACCCTCAGCCTTCTCTTTTCTATAGTAAAAAGAGACCCAGCCTGTTCAGTCTTTCCTGATAGTTATAACCTCTACATACTGGTATCATCCTTGTAAATCTTTTTTGCACCTTCTCCAACGCCTCTATATCCTTTTTTATAATATGGAGACCAGAACTGTTCACAGTACTCCAAGTGTAGTCTAAATAAGGTTCTATACAAGTTTAACATGACTTGCCTGCTTCACAATTCTATCCCTCTAGAAATGAACTCCAGTGCTTTATTTGCTTTTCTTCCGGCCTTATTAACCTGCGTCGCTACTTTCAGTGATGTGTGTATCTGTACCCCTAGATCCCTTTGCTCCTCTGCCCCATTTAGACTCTTATTATCCAAGCAGTATGTGACCTCCTTATTCTTCCTATCAAAATGAATCACCCTCACACTTATACACACATACACAGTCATGTCAAAACATAGTGTACCCAGCATTTCCTCCCACCAAGTCTTGAATACCATTATCCACCATTACCACCCACCCCTCATAAATAATTATCACCCACTTTGTTACATTGATTCTACAGTACAGAAACAGGCCATTCGGCCCAACTGGTCTATACTGGTGTTTATGCTTCACTCGAGCCTCCTCCCAGCCGTCTATATTTAACCCTATCAGCATATCCTTCTATTCCTTTCTCCCTCATGTGCTTATCTAGCTTCCCTTTAAATGCATCAATGCTATATTGCAAAAGTTTATTTGTCTCAATAATCAGAGCATAGGAGGAAGGCTACCTAAATTCTAATTGCGCTTATTTGTACATCAGAATCTACTTAAGTTTGCACCTACTATTTATCTAGGTCCATGTCTTCCAACAGAAAAATCAAGAGCCATAACAATGGTAGACCACAATCTGGGTAGTGAATTCAGCATTAGCATGTAAAATTACTTAACATCTATGCACCGACAACAGACATCAAGATTTTCTGTGATTCACAAGATTCTCAAAAGGAATTTCCAAAACATTATTTATATTGCATGAGTTTATAGGATGTCCTAAAATTCGACTTCTAAATTCTCATCCTCAAAATCGCTCCAACCCTCACCCCTCCCAACTTCTTCAATCTCCGCCAGCCCTACATCCCTGCCCATATTCTCCACTCTTCAAACTCTGGTCTGCTGCATGTTCCTCTCTTCACTCCACCATCTGTGGCACAGCTTTCAGTTACCTTGTCCCCCACACTCTGGAATTCCCTCCCTAATCCCCTCCATCTCACCGTATTTTCCCCCCACCTTGAATCCTCATTAACGCCTAATCTTTAACACAGCCTGAAGGCCACCGTCGCTAGGCCCTTTCCTATTCTTACCTAGGTCTGATCCCAAGCTACATTAAAAGGTGCTATATAATTGTAGGTTGTTGTGGAAATCAAAGAGTGCAATGTGAAATGTAACGTTCTATAAAACATCACCACAAATGCATTGTAAACTTTGTAAGAGACAAGTTCTGAAGTTGGAGAACCAAGAGGCACTTGCCGAGAATGACACAGCACAAGCAATCATATGTGGTACTTACACAGGAGTGCTAGGCAACATTTGCAAACAAAAATAAAAGGAAACGGTTGGTAAATGGTGCCCGTAGAGGCAAGATAAGCAGCAAATAAATGAGGAGTCAGAACGAGAAATGCTCAATGTCATCTGCAACAACTGCAAGACCAGGGAGGAAAGCAGCTGCAACAACCCCAGGACAAACAGGAAACCTGAAAGAATGCAAAGTTGCTCTAAATTAGGAATACTGCACACACCCCACAAAGTTTCAACTTGTCAAATACCCAGGGGATAATGGATGGCTGTAAGTGGACTGTGGGGCACTAATCCAAGCTAGAGGTTTGTAACAGCAGTTTATGCTTTGTCATTTGAATGCGGAGAATGATCATTTACAACATGCACTAGAGAACTTTAAGTTTCACAAGTCTCTTCGCGTTGTAGCATTGCTTTGCTCTGTTCCAAATTTTAAAGGCAAGAGCAATATAGTGCAACACAGCACAAAGAGAAGTACCAGGTTTATGTCAAAGGACCCCACGTGATTCTCTCCTCTCTCTCCCCACCCTCTTCTCAGAGTGGATCAAAGGAAAACTCACTCTACACAAATTATATTGTCACACTTATGGCACAAATATCTACGAAACTGTTCCAAAAAGGAAACGTACCTGCTTGAGCCAAAGCCTGCTGTCTTTTGAAAGCTTCAATCTCCACTGTATTGGCTGTGCCTGCCACAGGGGTACCTTGATGAGTTTGCTACAGAAGGACAAAAAAAAGAGCACACATCAGAAACGGACGCATTGGTTGCAGCACGATGATGCAACAGGATTTAACCCTTCTGATGCTATAATGATTCACAGACTTGTCGGTGCCACATTGACTCCTTACCTGAAACTGTTGCTGCTGCTGTGTTGAAAATGCAGCAGAAACATTAGGGGGAAGCTGTGTTGCTATGGCAACTGGCGTCCCAGTCTGGCCATCCTTTCCTGTCACCACTTTTACCTTAAATAAAAACAATGCATTCATTCACAGGGTCATTACTGAAACATCAAGTCCGAGCAAAAAAAGTAATTTGTGTTACAAGGACAGCCAGGAAACTTCTGTAGGAATTCTTTTTTTCTTCCTAGGCTTGCTTCACGGGATTCATTGCAAACATTTGGCCGACTTAATTTTAAAAAAAAAATTGGTTTGTGGAACAAAAAGAAAATTTTGTTTATTGTAAAGCCGTAATAAAAATGTTTGCTGAAACTGCATATTGCATTATTAGGAGCTCTCTGGGGGCAAAAATCAGTCTGAATTTTAACCCAATGGAATCAAACTTGAAATTACAAAAAAAAGACCCCCCAAAAAAATTCTAGGGTGGGGGGGGGGGGGGTAAGGAGTTTAGGTGGTCCTGTTGATTTAAGTGCCAATTCACTTGCAATTTCTCCGAAAGGTCTTTATCCAGTAAAATGAAACCAGAAACTAGACGAGTTAATCACAGAGTCCTTCACATCAGCTGTCACAACACAACATTAGGTTCTGAAATGGAACAAAGCTCGAAGCTATGTCGCGCATCAATGCTCCAAAAGTCCAAAACAGACGAAGCCTCCAAACAGTCAGCAGTCCCGCTACAGGTATATCAGATCACTCGCAGTAGCATCCAGTTTTAAACCTGCAGTCCGCATGCTTGGTTTTAAACCTGCAATACCGCCTATGAAAGAGTCCACAGATTTTAAATCTGCAATCGGTGGCGACAGTCTTTTATTAACAGTCAAATTAATTTCTTGCATTGTACTTTACTTTTGCTTCTGTATTGCAGAAGTTGCAATCAACTGCTAGCATTGAGAATTACTACAACAGGGCAACTTTAATTACGGCCATAAAATTAAATGTATTAAATCACCACCCAAATCTACTAAAAACTAACTCTATGGGCAAAGGCAAAAACAGAACTATTTGTCTTCATTTTAGCAGTGCGCATCATTGAGACCTTAAGTCCCGGTAATTACATATTATTTCAGTCAAACCGTATAAACGTCAGGTAAATCTTGCAACACAGAAGAACCATGTGAAAGTCTCATTATCAATGAAATTAATATAATAAAAAAGTCAGAAGCTCTTGCAAGTAAATCTCAGTGAGATTGCCAGATTCTCGAGAGCGAGACATTCTCGGACCTGTAGCATTAGTTAGGGTATCGGTTGCCAACTCAGCCTATTTATACAGTTATCATTTTTTCTGCTCATTAATTTCGATAAAAATGCAATTGAATTATACCAGCGAGGTCAATTTGTCATAATATTAAATGTCCGTAAAAACAAACAAGTACTAGACAGCAAACAGCTTTTCTAACTATTGAGACACTTAAAAAAAATCAGATGTTCAAATTAGTTTGGGGTAAAGCAATCCTTTCACTGATTTGTAGGACACTGGACATCAGTGTAATGTCTACAAAGATTAAATGCTCCTTTCACCCAATGACAAGATCACAGGATAATTAAAGATGAGGAGGGCCAATTGGCCCATTTAGTTCATCTGTCGAGAAGCCCCCTACAGTTCCCCCTGCAGCATCCAATTGTTTCTTAAATGTGTCCAGCACTGTACCAAGAAGGCAATTCCAGTATTGATCGCTCCCTTGATAATTGGCCCTAAACCTGCCCGCTACTGGTCTGATCCTGCTGCCCCTTGTCCTACTCCCTCAAATTAATCTAACATCTGTCAAAGTGCAAGTTTCAAAATATTTAGACTTTTCAGATTATCCGCAAATTATCCGACACAAGAGTTTACGTAAGGTGCGGCAAACAAAACATACGAAAAAAGCCAGGAAAAAAAAAAATCAGCTAGTCCATCTATTCCGTCCCACATGGTGCAAGCTGCCCTCGCCATTAAACCCATTCCACCCCACAGGCACGCAATCTCCTGCAAGAGGCAATAACTCAATTGAGTACCTGAAATGCACTGAAAAATGGTCTGCAAAAAAGCACATTATACTTTATACTGCAAACCCATTTACTCATGTCAAACTACCAGTGCAGTGTGCTGCAGTATTGCCAAATTATTTAGAACCTTAACTTCACTAAATGTACTTTGCAGTGACTGCAACAAAACCAATGACAGATGCATGTCAGCATCAGGCACACAAGTCTTTTTATGCTATTGCAGTCTCTTTGCCACCGTTGTTTACTTATGCTGTTAATTTCCCTGATTTCCCAATTTCTTCTAATTTTTTTGGCCAACCATATTACATTTCTGTAGCTACATACTGCCTCACTCCTTTCCTCCCCCAGTCCAGGGATAACCAGGGGTTGCTTTTACCATCTAGTCTCTTTCTCCGCATCCAAGATCAGCCATGATCTTATTGAATGGCAGAGCAGGCTCGAAGGGCCAAATGGGCTATTCCTGCTCCTATTTCTTATGCTCTTATACTGGATCAATCTGATGATCTCATTGTTAACTTAAATCTACAGAAAGATTGAAAGTGGATTTTTCAGCTGTTCACAGGCTTTGACACCAAACCCAAATAGTCCTTTATAGTTTTAAAAAAAGTGATATTCTGCGTACGAGGATTTTATAGCACAGAAACAGGCCAGTGTTCTCCGCGCGAGCCTCCTCCCACTCTATTTACTTCATCTCACCCTATCAACATATCCTTCTATTACTTTCCCCCTCATTTACTTATCTAACTCCCCCTTGAATGCCTCTCTGCTATTCACCTCAACCACTCCGTGTGGTAGCAAGTTCCACATTTGAGTATATTTCAATAGTTTGAATTACTGTGATTGGAAACTCTAATATATTAAAAATCTTAAGTCTGCGCACAATTCCTGTCAACTTTATTTATTGGAAATTTCTATAGGAAACAGTTATTTTGGAAACTGCCTATGTAAACTTGTCACGCTGTAATTACAACCTCTCACAGGGGGTGGTGCTATAACACCTCCATTTTGCATGCCCTCCTCAGCTGATACCACAGTGAAGTTCTCCAAACAACTCTACTTCTCTCTGTCCCAAGTTGCTGTCAGTTTTGCTATTTAATTATAAATTAATAATCGAAGTAATATATAAAAATTACAGAATGTATGACTTTAAAATGCAGACCAAATTAGGTCTGCGGGAGCCCTTTCCTTCTAACCCTGCTTCACATGAAGACTGCACTGGTCTTGAATCCCTGGGTGCATTGCCACAGGATATTAACCGTGGAAACTTATGGATTTTTATTTAAAGGGTTAGTATTAGGTAGGTGCTAAAAATGTAATTATTAGACATTAAGGCAATGCATGACAGCTTTTCTTACATTACAGCAGAGCCTTTAGTTTCAGGATACAACTTACAGAAGCACCTTTGGTTGCCCCCAGTCCTGCATAATAATAATCCCATGAGCTAGAGTAGCTTGGTTGAAGTTGCTACTTTGTGAAATAACTTGGTAAGTGGTTTAACGGAATCATAAGCGTGAGACTCAGAGACAGGAATGATCAGAGACCCAGTTGAAACTAGCCAATGTACATGAATATGGTTGTGTGCTCAACAGAATTTCTTGAAGTTTAAATTAAACCCAATAGAGAAATACCAAACTAGAATGGAACATGAACATTTCACATGGCACTTCCTTATACAACTCAACAGTTCAGTCACAAATGCTAATAATTTATTTGGTTAAAAATCACTCATACCTGTCTGCCTGTTCAGGTGGATACAAGAGATCCCATGGAACTATTTGAAGAAGAGTAGGGAGCTCTCCTGGTATCCTCGTCAACATTCATCTCAACCACCACCACCACCACCACCACCATTAGATTAACTGATCACTCTTCACCGTTGCGGTTTGTGGGACCTTGCTGTGCGCAAATTGGCTGCCACATTTAACCAACGGCAACTACACTTCAGAAGTAAATCATTGGCTGTGAAGCGCTTTGGGACATCCAGGGGGTGTGAAAGGTGCTATATAAATGCCCATTCTCTCTTTAATAATGCTCCAAAAAAATAGGATCACGCAGAAAAGTGTATAATCTATTCCACTTAAAACAACTGAAGGTTTCTAGTGTTTGCAAACAGACACTAACCATCTGTTTGCACTGGGACTGCGAGACTGTTTTGTCAATCACAATGGATAAGCACGCTGATAAAATCGCCACTTGAGAGAAACAGTACATCAGCAATGCAGCAAGCTCGACGATTAACAGCTCGCCCCACAGACTCAATGTAAACAGACAATGAGCATCGGCTTCGCAATGAAACTTCAACTCATTATGACTCCACATGGAACACGATGAACCTGTTTTTACTCAGGTATTTCATGCTTTTTTAAATGCTGCCGATTTGGTTATTTTACAAGAAAATGTGCAGCAAATTCAGCTTCAAATTATTCCTGCAACTGTCAACTAAAGGATGTTTTGAAGTCGAGTAAAGTAACGATGAATTTTGAATGTCTGAACAGAATGCTTTCACAGAACTCAAGTTCTGTTTTTATAAAATTACCCAAAGCATTATTCAAAATAAAGTTTCAACTCAGATTAAATATCACTCTTCCATTTCACCTCCAGTACCTTTCACAGTAACGGAAAACCAAAAGCCATCTTTCTAAAGAAAGTAAAATGAACCTGCATTTCATTTCCCCAGGATGTCCCAAAGCACTTTACAATCAATACATTACTTTTGAAGTACAAATGTGGCAGCCAGTGTGCACACAGCAAGGTCCCTTAAACAGTAAGTGACCGAATGATAGCCAATTAATCAGTTTCTGGTGGTGCTGGTTGAGGAAGCAATGCTGAGCAGGACAAGAGGAAAAACTCCCTGTTCTTCAAATAGTGCCTGGGGACCAGTTATATCCACCCGAGGTTTAACATCTCCTGCCAAAAGATGTTAATAGCCTTACACTGAACATAAATTAGGATCTTATGGACATCTGGATAAAAATTGCAACAGTGACACTCAAAATCAGACATGTAATGCAATCACGTGATGGCACAAAAATGAGGGCACGATAAGTTATTCCTGCTTCTATTGAAATTCGCCAAACCCCTTTATTCATCAATGCATGGGTACAACAATCCTGCATTCATTTGTGTATGCCTGTTCAACAGAGTGTACCTGTCCACGTGGCACAGGATCAAGAATAACTGCTTATTACATTGGCTCCCAGCTCAGCAACGCTTCAAATTTAAGATTCTCATCCTTGTCTTTAAATCCCTCCATGGCCTCGCCCCTCCCTATCTCTGTAATCTCCTCCAGCCCTACAACCCTCCGAATACTCTGCATTCCTCCAATTTTGGCCTCTTGCACAACCCCAATTTCCTTCGCCCCCACCATTGGTGGCCGTGCCTTCAGCTGTCTGGGCCCTAAGCTCTGGAATTCCCTCCCTAAAACTCTCCACCCCTCTCTCCTCCTTTAAGATGCTCCTTAAAACCTACCTCTATGACTAAGCACCTGTCCTAATATCTCCTTGTGGCTCGCTGTTAAATTTTGCCTGATTACGCTCCTGTGAAACGCCTTGTGACGTTTTACTACGTTAAAGGGCACACTCACACTAGTTGTTGTTTTAAAAAAAGATCTTCATTTGAAGGCCATCGGCTTAAAAAAAATACAGCAATATAAAAGGGTGAAGCATTCAACGTATAATATGCAGTAGTCCATACGACTAACTGTTATTGGGGTGAATACGGATCATGCGGAAGTAACATGGGGATTACGGATAATAACAAATGAAACAAAGGAATCTTTGAAAACTGAGTAAAGACCAAAAGTCAAGGATCATTGCAAATGATGGTGTTAACAGCACACACAGAAAATTCAAAACCTACACTATAACACATTGAAAATAAAACACAATTCACACAATCCGTGCAAGTGACATTCAGCAGCAGAATGCGTATTACATGCTGAATGTATCCACTCAGATCATACATCGTCATTGTACACAAAATATTTCCAAAGTCAAAGCAAAGTAAAACTCGAGAGCGACAACGGAGGGGCAACAAATGCGGCTCTGCCTGTGTCGCCCACGGGCAGAGATCAAATTTAAAATGCACCTTTAGCAAACTAAAACGTGTTTACTTAATTTTTTTTTACACAAGAGGAACCTGCACTGCAATAAATGAATAAAAATGACTGGGTGCGCATTACAGGGGTGGTTAGGAGCTTTTATAGTACTACATAAATACACATTGAAGATCCAGGAAAAACCTCTTCACACAAAGGGTTGAGCAAATGTTGAATGCACTGTCCCAGAAAGCCATAGATTAAATAGGAAAAATATACTGAGGTGCTTAAAAAGAAAATAATTACTTGGGAAGCAAATGCGTTAAGGGATTGGAGAAAAGGCAGGGAATTAAGATTAAAAAGACAGCTGCCATGGTTAACAGAATTGGAGGAGCAGACTCAATGGGCTGAATGGCTACAACTGTTCCTAAGATGCAGTGAACGTATTAGCTTTTGTGGATGTTATGTGCACAATTCATCACAAAACAGATTATCTGGTCATCATCGCATTGCTGTTTGTGGGATCTTGCTGTGCGCAAATTGGCTGCCCCATTTCCTACATTACAACAGTGACTACATTTCAAAAGTACTTCATTGGCCATAAAGTGCTGTAGGCGTCCTGAGGTTGTGAAAGGCGCTATATAAATGCAAGTCTTTAGTTCTTTCAATTTACAGGCCTTAACAGGCTATGATCACATTCTGAGCACAGATAACAGTAGGGTCAGCTTACTGGTGGGTCACATTTGGGTCCCAGAGACAAACCCAAAGGCAAATTTCTTTCAGACTAACTTTTTGCAAATAAATAAGCAATACTTGACATTGAAGGCTTAAGTATACTGTAAACTTGTTTATAATGCCTGGGTACTGCAAGTGCAAATTACAAACAGTTACACAGTCACTTAACCTCTCTCAAACACAAGTGTGCCTGCTTCTGTAATCCAAAACATGGATTTTAATTGAACTGGAAATTTTACATAGAATTATATAGAATATACGGCACAGAAACAGGCCCAACTAGTCCAGGCCGGCGTTTATGCTCCACTCGAGCCTCCTCCCATCCTTCCTCATCTAACTATCAGCATAACCCTCTATTCCATTCTCCCTCATGCTCATCTAGTCTCCCCTTAAATCCATCTATACTATTCGCTTCAACCACTCCCTGTGGTAGCGAGTTCCACATTCTCACCACTCTCTGGGTAAAGAAGTTTCTTCTGAATTCCCTATTGGATTTCTTGGTGACCATTTTATATTGAGGGCCTCTAGTTTTGCTCTTCCCTACAAGTGGAAACACTCTCTCTGTGTCTACTCTATCAAAATCTTTCGTAACTTTAAAGAATTAGGTCATCCCTCAGACTTCTCTTTTTTTGGAACAATTTGTAACTATTTGAACGAGTTAGCCTGAGCCCTGTGTAAGGGTTGAATGGCAGTCGAGGTGCTGACCAATCCACCACTAAACATTCTCTTGCCAAGATTTAATCAAGGCACGACAGCAATAAACAATTTAATTCTCTGTATCTTGAACGCATCGCAGCCAGACCAGTGTACTGCAACATTAAACTGTCTGGATTCGTTTAGCTTGTCAACAGAATCACTGGCTCCTCCCAGAAACATCACACTGAATCTTCATTCAAAAGTTTCAGCTCTATCCAGAGACAAAACCAATGCCTCTATTGTGTCTACAATAGAGTTTTTGTACCTGTCGTTTTTGCCCACTATAAAATGCACCTAATAAAAGTGCTGTCCACACCTTCAGGTGCTGAAAGTAGCACAACACCTGATGGGTTAAGTAGCAAATTCCATCAAAACTTGCAATGTTATATTT
Organism: Squalus acanthias; assembly: GCA_030390025.1. Taxonomy (NCBI): domain Eukaryota; kingdom Metazoa; phylum Chordata; class Chondrichthyes; order Squaliformes; family Squalidae; genus Squalus; species Squalus acanthias. Next base: position 96,822,333 of record CM059437.1, read on the forward strand.
TAAAAGACACCTCTATAATTATTTACATACAATACCTTCCATAAGGTTTAAACATACGACAACCTATATGTACTTCGTTAATGAGCATTGAACACACATTTTAATAATTATTTAGCTACTTCTGAACTTAACAGAAACAATCTTCTATTCCAAATGAGAAACATAAAATTGTTATTTATAAAGCTGTAAAAAACTAGAGTTCGCAAGTGTTGGCTCATTCACAATAGCTTGCAAAGAAACAAGTAAAATCAACCATTATACAATATTTGGCAACTGCAAGTCATAACCTAAGTTGTACCTTTACTCTGTTTAGTACTTATCATAAAATATGAAATAGAAAAACGTAATAGACGGTGAAAAGAAAATCATTTCTGCCAGCCCTTTAGATCCACATCAGTCTTTCCCAATGGTTGTAGTGCATTCAAAAATTTTTTTAAGAAAGGAGTTAGCTCTAGCATTTTTCTCCCCAACACAAACGTGTGCACGCGCCCACACGCAGACAGACAGACCACACACACACACACACACAAGTTCTATGAAGTAGAGCTGTTTCATCAAAATACCCTTGGCTACTGGCTTTGCCAAGAATGGGCAAAGCATGCCAGTGAAGAATTGCCATGGTCAAAATCAGTATGGTCTGAGAATCAAACTCCACCCTGTGGCTCAGTGCACCCAGTGCTCTACTGCTGGAGAAAAGGGGCCACATTGTTCCTGCAGTATATTAACCGCATAATTATTACGTGAATGAAATGTCTAGAAGTGCAGAATAAGAACTAGATGGTGTACAATATCCCAAAGCTGGCCTTAGAAAACATCACAGCGAGCGGAGCTGCAGAATATTCCTGGCTCTCCTTTCACCCTTGAACAGGAAACCAACACTCTAGTGACGATGGATAATGTTGGATGTGGCTAAATGGAGATCATCAAGAGGCTGGGTGGCAAAAATGAGCATATTCAACAAAGACATGTAGAAAGAAACCATGCAAACCAACAGATTTAACAATCTTCACCAATTTACATTTCTAAAGAATAATGTAAATGGGAAAGAAATCCCACTGGTACTTAAGGGTGACGATTTTTAACATAATATCTTTACTCCACACCTATCTCCATTTACTCTGAATGCTATTACAATATAATAAAGTCGAGTTTTATTTTAAATGGTCCATACAAAGTCCTGATTTAGTTTAACACTTTACATTACTCCAGTCAGATTCTGTGCAATCAGGAAATCGTATTTTTAATGACCTTAAATGAATTTGGCACCTTTGAAAATCATGTTAATTACTACATGCTGAAGCAATGGCACTATTATAACATAGGAAACGCACAAGGAAAATGCCACTTGTGCAACCTCTCTACAGTTGGAGTTGTTAACTTAAAGAATAAGGACCTGTGGACACTGGTTGAAACATTCAAAAATAAATGGAGACATTCTACATTCAAAAAATAGGAGAGTAGGATGGAAGTAAATGGGTTTGGCACCAAGGTAGGACTAAGATGAAAATGATCCATGTGGGTCCTCTAAATAGACCCCTGAACAAAGCTAGATGGGCTGAGATTCCCATTCTCGTATTAACTGCAGGGCTAGAGTGTGGTCGTTAGTGTCCAGAGGCAGGAAACTTCAAAACATTTCTACCCTCAAAGATTTATGAATATGACCCTGTTCCATTTAGCAGCTTGAGCTTAGTCCAAATTTCACCTGCCTTGAAAGACAGCGGAATAAATTTGCTCGCCAGCGAAAAATTTGTCAGCTTGCCCCAGACATGCGGACGCAACCACTTTCTGACCCTGCAGTTGTCACAAGTGCTGGAAGTGTGAATGGTCTTTGGACTAAATAGTAAATCGTTTGTTTACCTCGTCATTAATGACCTCGGACTGCTCCTCCTCTTCTTCCTCTTCCAGGTCCAAGTCGTTTTGCTTCAGATACGCCAACAAGGCCAGACAGGGTTTCCTTCTGAACGCCAAGTAGTCCATCATATTTCCTTGGCGGTGCTGAAGGAAGAAAAGTTCAATCAAGTAATCCTTAAATGTCTCTCTCAGAGTCTCCATTTGAGCGAGGTGGTGCTCCAAACACTGCTTTCTCAGGTGAGAAATCTCTGGGTTGGCAGGTGGAATCTCGTCCAATTTCTTTGGTTGTTTCCTCACGACTGGGGCGCAGCTGCTGACGGGAGTCAGACAAGCCGATGCCAGGCCCTGAGCGGCGGTATTCCGAGATGGGCTAGAAGGAGGTGGCGGGGATGTCATCCCAAAAGCCGACGGCCCGACCACACCAGCGGTCAGGGCTACGGGTGTCCTTTCATAATTTACAGATCTGGCCATCTGCTGGCCGTGAAGAACTTGCTGCTGCTGTTGAATCAACTGTCCCTGTATGATGCTGCTGATTTGCGGAGGCAGGTTCGACGTGGTGATGTGGCTCGGGCTGGGCAGGGGCGGCATGGCGCTGCTGGCCGCGGGGCTCTGCGGCCCCAGGTGGTGAATGGTTCCGCCGGTCTGGGAGTGAGGCTGCGAGAGTCTGCGTTCCCGCGACACGGAAGCAGAGGGGCCAGCCGCCGTCAGCTGTATCTGCCCGCCGACGCTTGAAGTGATCTGCGCGAGGCTGGACGGGTCCTGGTACACGAAGTGCCCGGCGCTCGACGGGCTGAGGTTGAGCTGCCTGACCAGCACATTGGCGTCCACAAATCCTCGGGTCGGGCTCTGGTTACACATGCTCAGCCCTGCGGCTGCAGCTCCCTGTCCGTTGCACGCTCTGTAACATTGACGCAGGGCTATGCTGCGTGGGGCTCTGTGGCTGGACCTGAGGCAAGGGAGAGGTGACTTGAATGTACGACGGAGATCCGTGATCAAACCGCCTCTGCTGCCCCACCGCCTGCGAGCTGTACTGGAACCCCGGGGATGCCGGGTTTTGAATCGGAAGGGGGGCCAAGGTGATTTGCTGACTCCCGGCCATCACTTGGCTCACATTCTGCAGCGTGATGTTGACGTTCTGGGCGGATACCGGACTCCGGTTCATTATGAGCTGCTGCAGTTGGTAACTGGGTGACTGTGGCCCAGAAGGACTAGCCACGGTGCGCGGCACAGGGCTGAGGGCCGGAGCAAACGCCGCGGCAGGGGATTGGGGTAAAGCGGTCTGTTCATCCCCCTCACCACCTGTATACGACTTGGATCTCTGCAGTGGGCGCTGGATATTTTGTGGACCACTGCCATGGTGCATCATCACCAATGTTCTTTTGGGCGAGTGCTACCCTAGAAGAGAAAAAAACAAACTTTATTTTTAAAAAAACTTCACCGATAGCAATGATAAAAATAGTAATTCTGCCACAAAAATGCGAATTAATGAAAAATCCGAAAGCAAATTTTACATGAGCCAATATATGAAAATCATAAGCTGATTTTGGCAGCAAATGTCTGATTCGTGCAATCTTTAGCTCAGATAATCAAACATTATAAGTGCATCCTGGATTTCTTACTAAATCTGACCTAATCGTGGTAGCTTAGCTAATAAGATGATCTATTGGGAAGACTCCGTACTTTGACAAGCTAGCACACAAATATCTCCTGTTCCCTGTACATATCCCCGCATTATCTGGTCATTATTGCATTGCCGTTTGTGGGAGCTTGCTGTGTGCCCTACAACAGTGACGACACTTCAAAAAAGTACTTCATTAGCTGTAAAGCACTTTGGGACACCCCAAGGTCGTGAAAGGCAAGTCTTTCTTTCCCTGTTCTCATATTTGGTTAGGCCCCAGCCACAAAATATTTTACGGTCATCCTTTAAAGCAAACCTTAATTCTATATCTCTTTTTTTTATATAAAAGGAGCTACATGTCACAATTAAAGTTACTGAAAGTTTCATTAACTAATCTCTGGACCCTGATCGAACAATTGACCCAAACTCCAGACTGCCTGCACGTCATTTTGGAATCAGGACTCCACTAACAGCTAAACGATCGCACCATGCATTTTTGGATTGTACCTGACTTTTTTTCCATTTTTTTTTTTAAATACAAAGCTGTGGAAAATGGAATTGCGATTTTTACAACCTAATCAAATCGTTATCACCCCTGTGCTCGCTGATCTTCACTGGCTCCCAGTCCACCAATGCCTCGATTTTAAAATTCTTATCCTCGTGTTCAAAATCTCTTCATGGCCTCGCTTCCCTCCCTATCCCTGTAACCTCCTCCAGCCCTAAAATCCTCCGAGAACTCTCCATCCCCACAACCCTGGCCTCTTGTGCATTCCTCCCTTCCTTCACCCCACCATTGGCGGTCGTACCTTCAGACGTCTAGGCCCCAAGCTCTAGGAATCCCTCTCTCAAGCTCCCTGCCTCTGATTTAAGCCACTCTTAAAATCTACCTCTTTGACCAAGCGTTTGGTCACCTGTCCTAACATCTCCTTCTTTAGCTCGGTGTCGATTTTTGTCTGATTACGCTTCTGTGAAGCGCCGTGGGATCTTCTACCACGCTAACGCCGCTATATCAATGCAAGTTGTTACTGCCGGAAAATGTTGTGGGTATTCCAACAACGCCTTTCATTTAAGAGGCCTTCGATTTTACCAAGATTAAAACACATTGATCTCTTCACCAGTAGCCCTGAATTAAAATTATGGAATCGTGCAGCCTTTACAAACACACAATTTTTAGGCCGAAAGCTCAAAATGCTGCTTTTAAAAAATCAGAATGTGGAAGTATCCATTTATCCACACTACATTGAAATCATAATTTGTAACTCACACCACAATGTAAGCACTCGCTGCATCAAATTAATTTTGCAAGGATAAATCAAGTCCGTCAAAACAGAGAAACATGTGGAGTTTATCATCACTAAAGCCCACAAGAACTGCTCAAAGTAGACTCCAGCACTACTAGCTTGCAAAGCAGTCTCAGTGCAATGGCTGCTCTGGATTCACTGCCAGGCTTTTAATGGGTTATGGCCAAGCTGACGTACCCACCTCATGCAAACGCAAAATGTTAGTTGTACTTAAGTCAAGTGTCAAATGGGTCCCTGGAAACCATAAGAAATAGCAGGAGTAGGCCATTTGGCCTAGAAAGGTCACTTGAATAATACAACTATCTGCATTGCTATAATGCTCAGGTGCAGAGACATCAGAGAGCTTTAAAGGGAGGCGGACAATGAGTAGACAATGAATTACATAGAATTTACAGCACAGAAACAGGCCATTCGGCCCAACTGGTCAGTGCCGGTGTTTTATGCTCCACACGGGTCTCCTCCCACCCTACTGCGCCTAACTCTATCAGCATATCCTTCTAATGAGCTGGGGAGAAAAGAAAAAAGGGGTTGAGAAGGTGGAACCAGAGTAAAACAAAAGGGTCGTAAGCAATGTTCCCTTTAAGCTGCATGGCCGCGCAGCGCTCTAGAGCTCGCGCGGAGCCGGCTCACCAGCTTTGAAATACAAAAACCGCAGATGCGCAGAATTTTAAATGGGCCACGCAGCCTGTTAAAGGGCCCGTGTGGCCCAAAAATAAATTCGAGGAAAGATTGGTTGTAAGGAGTTTTTTGTAGACGGGGCATGGGGGCTGATGAAGTGGCCACCAGTGGCGGGGCAAAGAACGAGGAGTAGTCTAGTGTTGGACGAGTGGAGAGAGCATGCAGTGACATTAGGCTGGAGATGGCCACGGTCTGGAAGAGCAAGGCTGTGGAGAGATTTGAAGGAGAAGACAAGGATCTTGAACTAAATCAAATGGAGCACAAGGAGCCAGGAGAGAACATGGCAAAGATTGCATGGGTGAGACAGCTAAGTCGTCATTTTAAAAAAATGACTGCAGTTTGGGGTTTTCCAGTACTTACTATGCAATATTAATGTCTTTTTAATAAGTCTTGACATTCCAACAGTGAAGTGTTAGTTTGATGAATGTGTTACCGAGAGTTTTTAATGTATTAGTCTCATTTTAATTGTTAATACAAGAATAAGAATATGTGGAATGAAAAAACGCCTTTAGCCATCAAGCCGGTTTCTTTTCACAAAACATTAACAAGCCACCCGATCACAGATTCTGCTAATGCATTTCATCTCCTGAGGAAAGGGTCTGGCCTCCCTGGTAACTCAGCAAAACGCCAAAATCACCAACACCACAACCACCATTGGTCACCTCAGATGTTCTTTGGCATTTTTTTTTTTAAAAGCACATTTTCATTGAATTCATAAACGTTTGCATTCTTTCTGGGGTTACGACCAAGGCTGCATGCGATTTTTCAGAGCGAAATAGGCAGAATCATGGAATATGATCCTCAAAACACTGGTAAAAATAATAACCTTGTGCAGTAAGACTGGGTCTCTTTTCGCTTGAAAAAAGGCTGAGGGTGACCTAATTGAGGTCTTTAAAATTATGAAAGGTTTTGATAAGTGGAAACATTCTCTCAGTATCCACTCTGTGGGAAGGAACATAACTAGAGACCATCAATATAAGATAGTCACCAAGAAATCCAATAGGGAATTCAGGAGAAACTTCTTTACTCCGAGAGTGGCGAGAATGTGGAACTCACTACCACAGGGAGTGGTTGAAGTGAATAGTATAGATATATTTAAGGGGAGGCTAGACAAGCATATGAGGGAGAAGGGAATAGAGGGTTATGCTGATAGATTTAGATGAGGAAAGACAGAATCTGACCTCGGGTGACTGTCTGTGTGGAGTTTGCACATTCTCCCCGTGTCTGCGTGGGTTTCCTCCGGGTGCTCCGGTTTCCTCCCACAGTCCAAAAATGTGCGGGTTAGGTTGATTTGGCTATGATAAATTGACCCTTAGTGTTAGGGGGGGATTAAATATGTGGGGTTATGGGGATAGGATGGGATATGTTAGGGGGAATTAAATACGTGGGGTTACGGGGGTAGGTTGGGATATGTGTACTGTGGGGATTAAAGCAGGGACAGGGTACTAGATTTGGATGATCAGCCATGATCGTATTGAATGGTGGCGCAGGCTCGACGGGCCGAATGGCCTACTCCTGCTCCTAGATTCTATGTTTCTATGTTAGGAGGCTCGAGTGGAGCATAAACGCCGGCATGGACTGGTTGGGCCGAATGGCCTGTTTTTGTGCTGTATATCCTGTGTAATAAATAAAACCGAATTGGACTCAGCCACCCTAAAACCATGGCCTTGGTTACGATGCATTAAAGGTTGCCTTTCCGGGCATTTGCATATACAGCGAGGGTCTTACACAGGTCCAACCATTTCATTTGTACTAGTTATTAAGGGTTAGTGGGGCCGGGGCCTTTCCTTAGTTCCAGCAGGACTGGAAGAATTACTGTGTACATCGCTAACCCAGCACCAGCAGAAATTTAAAACAGAACTATTCACTGGACGATGTTATTGGCCGAGCCTTAGATTCTAAGCCAAGACAAATATAGTGCACTAATAATACATCAGTGTTAAAGGATTAAAAGCTATCGATAATAGAAATGTACAGAAACAGGGAAATGGTCATTCATAGCTTTTACGTAGCAAAGACTGAGCTCTCTTTTTGGACTTGCGATCCTATGTCTTGTAATGCACAGGACTCCCAATTCTTCAGTAATTATTTGAGGCAAGGGACAACAAAAACCCTCGTTTAATTTATATTTATTATACAAACATAGCAACAAGCAGAACTGAACAGACTTAAAAGGAACAAAAATTTTCAAAAAGATGAATATATACAAAAGCTTTTGAAGGAGCTGCGTTGCAATCATCAGATCTGCTGCTACTTGAAGCAACTGCTACCATGTTTTTATCCTCATTGAGAAAAATACCTTAAATAAAAATGGTCCTGCAGATACTGGCCGCTTTATCCTGCACGCAAAGGGAATGTCAGTTAACATGAAGTTTATGCACACCATTTTCTGGCTCCTGCACCTCAGGAAAGATCTATTGGCCTTGGAGGGGATGCAGCGTAGATTCACCAGAATGATACCAAGGGTTAAATTAGGAGGACAGGTTGCATAAACTTGGCTTGCATTCCTTTGAGTATAGGAGGTTGAGGGGTGATCTGATTGAGGTGTTTAAAATATGTTAATAAGATTCGATAGGGTAGATACAGAGAAACCATTTCCCCTGGTGGGGAAAATCAAGAACATGGGGACATAATCTTAAAATTAGAGCTAGGCCGTTCAGAAGGGAAATCAGGAAGTACTTATTCACACAAAGGGTAGTAGAAATATGGAACACTCTCCCTCACAATGCTGTAGGTGCTGGGGGATCAATTGGAGCTTTCAAGACAGAGATCGATATATTGTTGGGTAAGAGTATCGAGGAATCTGGAGCTAACGCAGGTAAATGGAGACGAGGTACAGATCATCCATGATTAAACCGAATGGTAGAGCAGGCTTGAGGGGCTGAATGGTCGAGCAGGCTTGAGGGGCTGAATGGTCAACTCCTCTTCCTATGTTCCCAAGTGCTTAGCGAAACGTAAACAATGATGGTAAACTTCTTCATTTCCTACCGAATCCCAACATTTTAAAAGTGCAGTGTCACCCACCTGACTGGCATGAAGAGAAACTTAGCACATAGTATTATAAGCAGCACTGCATGCCTGCATTACAAGGTACACCAGGAAATCAGCAATGGGCAAAACAAAAACATTCTGATGCAGTTTCCTCAAGCAGTCAAACTGAAGCAGGATATATAAAGCTGTCAAACTAACTGACAAAAAGCAAGAGTTGCTCTATTCTCACTATATAGATTATGTACATAAAATAAGTTAACACTAGCATGCAAAATACTTTATATTATTTACAACACAAAAACAGATAAATTGCAATTATTTTGCAAGCATATAAATTGCATTCAGTTTTTTTGCAGACACACACTCATAGACTTGCATTTCTACAGCGCTTTACAGCCAATTAAGTACTTCTGAAGTGTAGTCACTGTTGTAATGTAGGAAACGCAGCAGCCAATTTGCACACAGCAAGCTCCCACAAACAGCAATGTGATAATGACCAGATAGTGTTTTTAGTGATGTCGATTGAGGAATAAATATTGGCCAGGACTGGGGGGGGGGTGAACTCCCCTGCCTTTCTTCGAAATAGTGCCCGTGGGATCTTTTACGTCGACCTGAGAGCAGACGGAGCTTCAGTTTAATGCCTCATCCAAAAGACGGATCTTCCGACAGTGCAGCGCTCCCACAGCACTGCAATGGAGTGTCAGCCTAGATTTTTGCGCTCAAGTCTCTGGAGTGGGGCTTGAACCCACAACCTTCTGATGCAGAGGCGAGAGAGTCATACCCACTGAGCCACAGATGTACTCAATTTTATATATAAATAAATCAATGCTGCAACATAAAATGCTGCAAAGTTGCATTTACTTTGCAAGCAGTTATTTGTTTTGAAACCCACGGGATCCACGCAGTTGCACTCCCGTCAGCACTGCACGGGAGTGTCGGCCTGGATTTTTGTGCTCAAGTCCCTGGAGTGGGGCTTGAACCCACAACCTTCTGATGCAGAAGCGAGAGAGTGCTACGCACTGAGCCACAGCTGTACTCAAATATATATAAAAAATGTAATGCTGCAATATAAAATGCTTCAAGTTGCATTTACTTTGCAGGCAGTTATTTGTTTTTAAACCCACTGATTGATATATCTCAAGTAATGCTGCAACATGAAATGCTTCAAGTTGCATTTACTTTGCAGGCAGTTATTTGTTTTTAAACCTACGGGATACATACAGTCTAAAGTGCAGCAGCACTAACCTGCGCAAGTTGCAGAAGAAGCTTTGAGTCAAGCGCTTCTACCTGCCCAGGACTGGCGTGCGCGCTCGCGTCTATACCCACCCACCAACGTGCGCGCCCCCACCGGCTCCCCTGGCGCATGCGCAGCAGCCTCCCGCGGGCCGCCCGCCCGCTTACCCGATTCTCTCCTCACAGCGACTGGCGGAGCCGCGCCTCCATCCGGCCCGGCCCAGCCCGGCGCCTGACTCTCTCGCAGTCTCCGCCGCCGGGAGTCGGACTCTCTCTCCCTCACCGTGCCCCTCCCCGGGGTAATTGAAAAAACGAAACCCGATCAATAAAATGAAGCCCAGGGAGGGAGGGAGTGAGCCGGCCGAGCGAAGAGCCGACTACACTCGACAATCAAACATGGCGTCCGTTTCTCTGCCAGCCTCGCTGCCTTCGCCGGAAGTCAAGCTCGCACGTCGCCGACGTCCCGGCTCCCCATGACTGACGTTCGCGTCCACCAATCAGCGAGGGCCACCCAGAAAGAAGGCGGAACCACACCCGTCGGGCTTTGATTCCTCCTCCTTCCCCCCTCCCACTTTGCAATTCTTAAAGGGGCCGTGCACCAACAACAACAACTTGCATTTATATAGCGCCTTTAACATACTTACAATGTCCCAAGGCGTTCCGCAGGAGCGTTGAGACCGAGCCACATAATGAGAAATTAGGGCAGGTGACCAAAAGCTTGGTCAAAGAGCTAGGTTTTAAGGAGCGTCTGAAAGGAGGGTAGAGAGGCGGAGAGGTTTAGGGAGGGAATTCCAGAGCTTAGGCGTAGGCAGTTTAAGGCACGGCTGCCAACAGTTGAGCGATTATATTCAGGGATGCTCAAGTGAGCAGAATTAATAGAATAGAATGGTTGCAGCACAGAAGGAGGCCATTCAACCCATCGAGCCCGTGCTAGCTCTCTGCAAAAGCACTTTAGCTAGTCCCACTCCCCTGCCCGTTCCCCTGTAGCCCTGCAAATTTTTTTCCTTTAGGTACTTATCCAATTCCCTTTTGAAATCCACGATTGAGTCTGCCTCCACCACCCTTTCAGGCAGTGCATTCCAGATCCTAACCACTCACTGCATAAAAAAGTTTTTCCTCATGTCGTCTTTGGTTCTTTGGCCAAGCACCTTAAATCTATGTCCACTGGTTCTCGACCCTTCTGCCAATGGGAACAGTTTCCCTCTATCTACCCCTCATGATTTTGAACCCCTCTATCAAATCTCCTCTCAACCTTCTCTGCTCTAAGGAGAACAACTCCAGCTTCTCCAGTCTATCCACGTAACTGAAGTCCCTCATCCCTGGAATCATTCTCGTAAATCTTTTCTGCACCCTCTCTAAGGCCTTCATATCCTCCTTAAAGTGCAGTGCCCAGAATTAGACACAATACTCCAGTTGAGGCCGAACCAGTGTTTCATAAAGGTTCATCATAACTTCCTTGCTTTTGTACTCTATGCCTCTATTTATTAAGCCCAGTATCCCGTATGCTTTTTTAACCACTTTCTCAACCTGCCCTGCCACCTTCAACGATTTGTGCACATATACCCCCCTGGTGTCTCTGTTCATGCACCCCCTTTAGGACTGTACCTTTAGTTTATATTGCCTCTCCTCGTTCTTCCTACCAAAATGTATCACTTTGCACTTTCTGCGTTAAATTTCATCTGCCACGTGTCCGCCCATTTCACCAGCCTCTTGAAGTCTATCACTATCCTCCTCACTGTTCACTATACTTCCAAGTTTTGTGTCATTTGCAAATTTTGCCCTGTACACCCAAGTCCAAGTCATTAATATATATCAAGAAAAGCAGTGGTCCTAGAACCGACCTCTGGGGAACACCACTGTATACCTTCCTCCAGTCCGAAAAACAACCGTTCACCGCTACTCCCTGTTTTCTGTCACTTAGCCAATTTCGGATCCATGCTGCCACTGTCCCTTTTATTCCATGGGCTTCAAATTTGTTGGCAAGTCTATTATGTGGCACTTTATCAAACGCATTTTGGAAGTCCATAGCACCACGTCAACCGCATTGCCCTCATCAACCCTCTCTGTTACCTCATCAAAAAACTCAATCAAGTTAGCTAAAACACAATTTGCCTTTAACAAATCCGTGCTGGCTTTCCTTAATTAATCCACACTGTCCAAGTGACTGTTAACTTTGTCCCTGACTATCATTTCCAAAAGCTTCCCCACTACTGAGGTTAAACTGACTGGCCTGTAGTTGCTGAGTTTATCCTTACACCCTTTTTTGAACAAGGGTGTAACATTTGCAATCCTCCAGTCCTCTGGCACCACCCCCGTATCTAAGGAGGATTGGAATATTATGACGAGTACCTCTGCGATTTCCTCCTTAATCTCCCTCAGCATCTTAGGGTGCATCCCATCCGGTCCTGGTGACTTATCAACTTTAAGTTCAGACAGCCTTTCTAGTAGCTCCTCTTTATCAAATTTTATCTCATCCAGTATCTCCACTACCTCCTCTTTCACCATGACTTTGGCAACATCTTCTTCCTTGGTGAAGACAGATGCAAAGTACTCATTTAGTATTTACTACCCGTTTATTATTTATATGCCTATAGAAGACTTTTTAATTCCCTTTTATGTTAGCTGCCAATCTATTCTCATACTCTCTCTTTGCCCCTCTTATTTTCTTTTTCACTTCCCCTCTGAACTTTCTAAATTCAGCCTGATTCTCACTTGTATTCTCAACCTGACATCTGTCATACGCGCTCTTTTTCTGCTTCATCTTACTCTCTATCTCTTTTGTCATCCAGGGAGCTCTGGCTTTAGTTGCCCTACCTTTTCCACTCGTGGGAATGTACCTCAACTGTACCCGAACTATCTCCTCTTTAAAGGCAGCCCATTGTTCGATTATAGTTTTACCTGCCAATCTTTGATTTCAATTTACCCGGGCCAGATCCGTTCTCAACCCACTGAAATTTGCCTTCCTCCAATTAAGTATTTTTACTCTAGATTGTTCCCTGTCCTTTTCCATAGCTAATCGAAACCTTATGATACTATGATCACTGTTCCCTAAATGTTCACCTACTAACACTTGCTCCACTTGACCCACCTCATTCCCCAGAACCAGATCCAGCAATGCCTCCTTCCTCGTTGGGCCGGAAACATACTGATCAAGAAAGTTCTCCTGAACACACTTCAGAAATTCTTCCCCATCTCTGCCCTTTGCACTATTATTATCCCAGTCTATATTAGGATAATTGAAGTCCCCCATTATTACGACTCTATAGTTCTTGCCCCTCTTTGCTCCTCTATATCTTTCCCACTAGTTGGTGGCCTATAGAATACACCTAATAGTGTAATGGCACCTCTATTATTTCTTAACTCTAACCAAGTCAGGAAGGTATGGGGACCCAGGATGTAGTGATGGAGGAGCCTCAGCCCTTGACCTTGTCCAACAGGTACGAGGTAATTGCTGCCTGTATGGATGAGGAAAGGACTGCAGGGAGGATGGGCAAACTGACCACGGCACCTTGGTACAGGGGGCCTTCCAAGTGGGGGCTGAAGGAAGGAATGTGGTAGTGGTAGGGAACAGTATAGTCAGGGGGATAGATACTGTTCTCTGCAGCTGCGAAATAGAGTCCCGAAGGCTGTGTTGCCTGCCCGCTAACAGTAGCTATACCGTTGGACAGAATATTAATCAAGAAATAGTAGGAGCTTGTAACAAAGGTAATGCAATAATCATGGGGGACTTTAATCTTCATATAGACTGGACAAATCAAATTGGCAAAGGTAGTCTGGAGGACGAGTTCATGGAATGCATTTGGGACAGTTTCCTAGAACAATGCGTAATGAAACAAACCAGGGAACAGGCTATTTTAGATCTTGTATTGTGTAATGAGACAGGGTTAATTAGCAATCTCATAGTAAAGGATCCTCTGAGGCAAAGTGATCATAATATGATAGAATTTCACATTAAGTTTGAGAGTGACTTGCCGAAGTCCGAAACTAGAGTCTTAAACTTAAATAAAGCCAATTACATAGGTATGAGTGGTGAGTTGGCTAAGGTAGATTGGAAAAATAGATTAAAAGGTATGGCGGTAGATAAGCAGTGACTAGCATTTAAAGAAATATTTCATAATTCTCAACAAAAATACACTCCATTGAGAAACAGGAAAAGTGATCCATCCATGGCTAACTAAAGAAGTTAAGGATAGCATTAGATTGAAAGAAGATGCTTATAATGTTGTGAAGAATAGTAGTAAGATTGAGGATTGGGAGAGTTTCAGAAACCAGCAAAGGATGACCAAAAAATTGATAAAAAGGGAAAAAATAGAATATAAGAGAAAACTAGCAAGAAATATGAAAACAGATTGTAAAAGCTTCTACAAGTATGTAAAAAGGATGAGATTAGCAAAAGTAAACGTTGGTCGCTTAGAGGCTGAGACAGGAGAAATTATTATGGGGAATAAGGAAATGGCAGAAACGTTAAACAAATATTTTGTATCTGTCTTCACAGTAGAAGACACAAAAAGCATACCAAAAATGGTGGGGAACCAAGGGTCTAATGAGGGTGAGGAACTTAACGTAATTAATATAAGTAGAGAAAAAGTACTGGAGAAACTAATGAGACTACAGGCCGACAAATCCCCTGGACCTGACGGCCTACATCCTAGGGTTCTAAAAGAGGTGGCTGCAGAGATAGTAGATCCATTGGTTTTGATCTTCCAAAATTCCCTAGGTTCTAGAACAGTCCCAGCGGATTGGAAGGTAGCAAATGTAACACCGCTATTCAAGAAAAGAGGGAGAGAGAAAACAGGGAACTACAGGCCAGGTAGCCTGATATCAGTCGTTGGGAAAATGTTGGAATCCATTGTTAAGGAAGTGGTATCAGGGCACTTAGAAAATCATAACATGATTAGGCAGAGTCAACATGGTTTTATGAAAGGGAAATCGTGTTTGACAAATTTATTAGAGTTTTTTGAGGAAGTAACTAGCAGGGTAGATAAAGGGAAACCAGTGGATGTAGTATATTTGGGTTTCCAAAAGGCATTCGATAAGGTGCCACATAAAAGGTTATTACACAAGATAAGTGCTCATGGGGTTGGGGGTAATATAGTAGCATGGAGAGAGGATTGGTTAACGGACAGAAAACAGAGATAAACGGATCTTTTTCAGGTTGGCAGGCTGTAACTATTGGGGTGCCGCAAGGATCAGTGTTGGGGCCTCAGCTATTTACAATCTATATTAATGACCTAGATGAAGGGACTGAGTGTAATGTATCCAAATTTGCTGACGATACAAAGCTAGGTGGGACAGTAAGCTGTGAGGAGAACACAAAGAGTCTGCAAAGGGATATAGATAGACTAAGTGATTGAGCAGTAAGGTGGCAGATGGAGTATAATGTAGGGAAATGTGAGGTTATTCACTTTGGTAGGAAGAATAGAAAAACAGAATATTTTTTAAATGGTGAGAAACTTTTAAATGTGGTGTTCAGAGAGATTTGAGTGTCCTCGTGCAAGAAACACAGAAAGCTAGCATGCAGGTACAGCAAGCAATAAGGAAGGCAAATGGCATGTTGGCCTTTATTGTAAGGGGGTTGGAGTATAAGAGTAAAGAAGTCTTGCTACAATTATACAGGGCCTTGGTGAGACCACACCTGGAGTACTGTGCACAGTTTTGGTCTCCTTATCTAAGGAAGGATCTACTGACCTTGGAGGCGGTGCAACGAAGGTTCACTAGATTGATTCCTGGGATGAGAGGGCTGTCCTATGATGAGAGGTTGTGTAGAATGGGCCTATACTCTCTGGAGTTTAGAAGAATGAGAGGTGATCTCATTGAAACATGCAAGATTCTGAAGGGGATTGACAGGGTAGATGCTGAGAGGTTGTTTCCCCTGGCTGGAGAGTCTAGAACTAGGGGACATAGTCTCAGGATATGGGGTTGGCCATTTAAGACCAAGATGAAGAGGAATTTCCTCACTGAGGGTTGTGAATCTTTGTAATTATCTGCCCCAGAGGGCTGTGGATGCTGAGCCTTTGAGTATATTCAAGGCTGAGATAGGTAGATTTTTGGACTCTAGGGGAATCAAGGGATATGGGGATCGGGCGGGAAAGTGGAATTGAGGTCGATGATCAGTCATGACCTTATTGAATGGCGGAGCAGGCTCGAGGGGCCATATGGCCTACTCCTGCTCCTATTTCTTATATTCTTATGTTCTTAAATAGATTCTGTCCTTGACCCCTCCAGGACATCCTCTCTCTCCAGCACTGTAACATTCTCAATAAGCAATACTGCCACAACCACCTCCTTTCTTCCCTTCCCTATCTTTCCTGAACACCTTATATCCGGGAATATTTAAACCCAATCCTGCCCAGGTCTCTGTTATCGCCATGACATCATATTCCCATTTGGCTATTGCGCCTGCAGTTCACCAACCTTATTTACCACGCTTCTTGCATTTACACACATGCACTGTAAACCTATCTTAGACCTTCTTGATTTCTCTCTTAATCTGATCCCACCTAATACCGTACTATTTCTTACTCTAGTGCTATCTGTCTCTCCCAATCCTTTGTGCACCTTGTTTCTCCTTTCTAATGCTACATCCTGGTGCCCATCCCCCTGTCAAATTAGTTTAAACCCTCCCCAACAGCAGCAGCAAATCCCGTCGCGAGGACATTGGTTCCAGGCTCTGTTGAGTTGCAACCTGTCTGGCCTGTACAAGTTCCACCTCCCCCAGAACTGGTCCCAAAGTCCCAGGAATCTAAAGCCCTCCCTCCTGCACCATCTCTCCAGCCACGCATTCATCTGCTCTATCCTCCTATTTCTATACTCACTAGCACGTGGCACATGGAGGAATCCAGAGATTACTACCTTTGAGGTCCTGCTTTTTAATCTCTTTTCTCGCTCCCTAAAATCTGCCTGCAGGACCTCATACCTCTTTCTACCTATGTCGTTGGTACCGATATGGACCACGGCCTCTGGCCTTTCACCTTCCTCCCTCAAAATGTTCTGCAGCCACTCAGTGACATCTTTGACCCTGGCACCAGGGAGGCAACATATCATCCTGGAGTCACACTGCGGCCACAGAAACGCTTGTCTATTCCCCTAACTATCGAATCCCCTATCACTATTGCCTTCCCAATCTCCCTCCTTCCCCCCGTACAGCTGAGCCACCCGTGGTGCCATGGACTTGGCTCTGGCTGTATTCCCCAGAGGAACCATCACCCTCACCAGTATTCAGAACAGAATACTGGTTGGAGAGCGAGATGCACTCAGGGGAGTCCTGCACTACTTGCTTGGTCCTCCTTTTCTGTCTGGTGGTCACCTATTCCCTCTCTGCCTGCACACTCCTTAGCTGCGGGGTGACTACCTCCTGAAACGTGCTATCCACGAAGCTCTCAGCCTCACGGATGCACCGCAGTGACGCCAGCTGCTGCTCAAGCTCCGAAACCCGGAGCTCAAGCTCCTCCAGCTGACAACACTTCCTGCACATGTGGTTATCCAGGACACGGGAAGCGTCCTGGATTTCCCACATGTCACAGGATGAGCATTCCACGGGACTGAGGTGCCCTGCCATGCCTCTATTTATTTGACTGTTAACTAACTTACAGAAATAAACTTAACGGGCCTACCTTTATCTCGACCACTTCTCTTACTCTCTCAGTTAAAGTCTTTAGTCACACGATTATTTATAGTTATATTAATTAGTTTATCTAGTTAAGTTAGAGAGAATAAAATGCTAATACTCACCCACCAATCACCTACCTGCAGTCCAGTGACGTCACGCCTTGCTTTTGCTGTTCTTTTGGAATTTGCCGGATTTGTATTTGCCTCCTCCAGTGCTGCTGCCGACTCCTCGCAGGTCCGCTGTCCTCGGCCTCCCGTGCTCTTTATCCCTGGTGGATTTATCCCCGGTGACCTAGGCCAATATTTATCCCTCAATCAACGTAACAAAAATAGATTATCTGCTGTTTGTGGGAGCTTGCTGTGTGCAAATTGGCTGCCACGTTTCTACAGTGGTGTCCCCCAGGGATCGGTATTAGGACCACTGCTCTTCTTGATATATAGTACTCACCTGGGCTTGGGTATACTGGGCATAATTTCAAAGTTTGTAGATGGTACAAAGCTCGCAAATGTACTAAACTATGAGGCAGATAGTAACAGACTTCAGGAGGACATAGACAGACTGGTGAAATGGACAGACACAATGGCAGATGAAATTTAACACAGAGAAGTGTGAAATGGTACATTTTGGTAGGAGGAATGGGGAGAAGTAATATAAACTAAATGGTACAATTTAAAGGGGGTGCAGGAACAGAGAGACCTGGGGGTGAATGTACACAAATCTTTGAAGGTGGCAGGACAAGTTGAGACAGCTGTTAAAAAGGCACACGGGATCCTGGGCTTTATTCATTGAGGAATAGAGTACAAAAGTGAGGAAGATATGCTAAACCTTTATAAAACACTAGCTCGAGTATTGTGTTCAATTCTGGGCACCACACTTTAGGAAGGATGTCAAGGCCTTAGAGAGGGTGCAGAATAGATTTACTAGAATGATTCCAGGGATGAGAGACTTCAGTTATGCGGAGAGACTGGAGAAGCTGGGGTTGTTCTCCTTAGAGCAGAGGAGGTTGAGAGGGGATTTGATAGAAGGGTTCAAAATCATGAAGGATTTTGATAGGGTAAATAAGGAGAAACTGTTTCCAGTGGCAGGAGGGTCGGTAACAAGAGGACACAGATTGAAGGTGATTGGCAAAAGAACCAGAGGTGATGAGAAAACATTTTTTTACGCAGCGAGTTGTTGTGATCTGGAATGCGCTGCCTGAAAGGGCGGTGGAAGCAGATTCAATAGTAACTTTCAAAGGGGAATTGGATAAATACTTGAAGGGAAATCATTTGCAGGGCTCTGGGGAAAGAGTAGGGGGGAGTGGGACTAATTGGAGAGAATCTTTCAGAGAGCCGGCACAGGCACGATGGACCGAATGGCCTCCTTCTGTGCTGTATCATTCTATGATAAGCCTGTAAATTATGAACAGCCTTAAACTGTTAAATGTGTTCAACTTGCAGCCAGATTCATTTAGAAACCCATTGCCAGCAACATACTTTCAGAGTCACTTTCAACAATCATAGACTCATAGAATGGTTACAGCATGGAAGGAGACCATTCGGCCCGTCGAGCCCGTGCCGGCTCTCTGTAAGAGCACCTCAGCCAGTCCCACTCCCTCGCCTTTTCCCCGTAGCCCTGCAAATTTCTTTCCTTCAGGTACTTCTCCAACTCCCTTTTGAAAGCCATGATTGAGTCTGCCTCCACCATCCTTTCAGGCAGTGCATTCCAGATCCTAACCACTCACTGCGTAAAAAAGTTTTTTCTTATGTCGCCTTTGGTTCTTCTGCCAATCACCTTAAATCTGTGTCCACTGGTTCTCGACCCTTCTGCCAATGGGAACAGTTTCTCTCTATCTACTCTGTCTCGACCCCTCATGATTTTGAACACCTCTATCAAATCTCCTCTTAACCTTCTCTGCTCTAAGGAGAACAACCCCAGCTTCTCCAGTCTATCAACATAACTGAAGTCCCTCATCCCTGGAATCATTCTCGTAAATCTTTTCTGCACCCTCTCTAAGGCCTTCACATCCTTCCTAAAGTGCGGTGCCCAGAATTGGACACAATACTCCAGTTGAGGCCGAACCAGTGTTTTATACAGGTTTATCATAATTTCCATGCTTTTGTACTCTATACCTCTATTCATGAAGCCCAGGATCCCGTAAGCTTTTTTAACCGCTTTCGCAACCTGCCCTGCCACCTTCAACGATTTGTGCACATATACCCCCAGGTGTCTCTGTTCGTGCACCCCCTTTTGGATTGTACCCTTTAGTTTATATTTCCTCTCCTCATTCTTTCTACCAAAATGTATCACTTTGCACTTTTCTGCGTTAAATTTCATCTGCCACGTGTCCGCCCATTCCACCAGCCTGTCTATGTCCTCTTGAAGTTTTGTGTCATGTACAAATTTTGAAATTGTGCCCTGTACACCCAAGTCCAAGTCATTAATATATATCAAGAAAAGCAGTGGTCCTAGAACCGACCCCTGGGGAACACCACTGTATTCCTTCCTCCAGTCTGAAAAACAACTGTTCAGCACTACTCTCTGTTTCCTGTCACTTAGCCAATTTCGTATCCATGCTGCCACTGTCCCTTTTATTCCATGGGCTTCAATTTTGCTGGCAAGCCTATTATGTGGCACGTTGTCGAACGCCTTTTGGAAATCCATGTACATCACGTCAACCGCATTGCCCTCATCAACCCTCTCTGTTACCGCAGCAAAAAACTGGGGAACAGCCAGTTGTCGTGATACATGTTGGTACCAACGACGTAGCTAAAAAAAGGGAAGAGGTCCTACAAGTAGAATTTAGGGAGTTAGGAGCCAAGCTAAAAAGTAGGACCTCGAAGGTAGTAATCTCTGGATTACTACCAGTGCCACGTGCTAGTAAGAGTACAGAGAACAGGATAGTTAGGCTAAATACGTGGCTTGAGCAGTGGTGTAAGAGGGAGGGTTTTAAATTTTTGAGGCATTGGAACCAGTTTTGTGGTAGGTGTGACCTATACAAAAGGGACGGTCTACACCTGTGCAAAGATGGAACTGATGTTCTCGGGGTAATTTTTGATAAAGCAGTTCGGGAGCATTTAAACTAGTATGGCAGGGAGCTAGAAACCTATGTAGTGAAATAGAGGAAAGTGAAAGGCAGACAGAAATAAATGGTAAAAGGGTGAGGAACAAAAAACAAAGGGCCAAACTAATTCATAAAAAATGTGAGCATAAAAAAAGCCTGAGGGTTTTATACCTTAATGCGAGAAGCATCAGGAACAAGGTAGATGAATTAGCTGTGGAAATAGAGGTTAATAATTATGATCTAATTGGGATTACGGAAACATGGTTGCAGGGTGAGCAGGGCTGGGAGCTTAACATACAGGGGTATTCAGTATTTAGGAAGGATCGACAAAAAAGAAAGGGAGGAGGGGTAGCATTGCTGGTAAAAGAGGGGATAAATGCAATTGAAAGGAAGGATATTAACTCAGTTAATACAGAATCTATATGGGTGGAGCTAAGAAATAGCGAGGGGCGAAAAACATTAATAGGAGTGGTATATAGGCCTCCAAATAGTAAAATAGAGGTTGGGGAGGGCATCACGAGGGAAATTAGAGAAGCGTGCAATAAGAGCACAGCTGTCATCATAGGTGACTTTAACTTACATATAGATTGGACTAGCCTAATCAGTAAAAATAATGAGGAGGAGGAATTCCTTGAGTGTTTAAGGGATGGTTATCTGGATCAATATGTCGAGGAACCAACTCGGGAACAGGCTATATTGGACTGGGTACTGTGCAATGAGAAGGGACTAATTAGTAATCTTGTTGTACGGGGACCCTTGGGTCAGAGCGATCATAACATGATCGATTTCTCACTCGAAATGGAGAGCGAAGAAATTGACTCAGAGACTAAGGTCCTGAATTTAAACAAGGGGAATTATGATGCCATTAGACGGGAACTGAGTAGGTCTGATTGGACAACGTTCCTGGGAGGACTGGAGGTAGATAAACAATGGCAAGCATTTAAAGATAGAATGACAAAATTGCAAAAATTGTTTATACCAATCTGGCATAAAAGGAAATCTAAAAAGGTGACTCAACCGTGGATAACAGGGGAAATTAGAGACAGCATAAAATCCAAAGATAGGGTGTATAAAATAGCCAAAAAAAGCGCCAGAGCGGAAGATTGGGAACAGTTTAAGATAGAGCAAAGGAGGACAAAGGGCTTAATCAAGAGGGGCAAAATAGCTTACGAAAGCAAGCTGGCGGAAAATATAAAAACTAACTCCAAAAGCTTTTATAAGTATATCAAGAGGAAAAGACTGGTGAAAACCAAAGTTGGTCCATTGCAGTCAGATACGGGGGAATATATAATGGGAAATAAGGAAATGGCAGACCAACTAAATGCATACTTTGGGTCAGTCTTTACGAAGGAAGACACAAAAAACCTCCCTGGGATATTGGGAAAAATAGGGACATTGGCAAAGGAGGAACTGACGCAAATCAATATCTCTAAGGATATGGTGTTAAGGAAGCTAAAGGGATTGAAGGCGGACAAATCCCCAGGGCCTGATAACATGCATCCTAGGGTACTGAAGGAGGTGGCCCTAGAGATAGCGGATGCACTAAGTATGATTTTTCAGAATTCATTAGACTCGGGAACAGTGCCCATGGATTGGAGGGTAGCTAACGTTACCCCACTATTCAAAAAGGGGGGTAGGGAAAAAGCAGGTAATTACAGACCTGTAAGCCTTACATCAGTTGTGGGCAAAATGCTGGAGTCCATCATTAAGGATGAAATAGCGGAGCACTTAGCAAATGGGGACAGGATAGGACAGAGTCAACATGGATTTACAAAGGGTAAATCGTGCTTGACTAATCTATTGGAATTTTTTGAGGGAGTAACTGGTAAAATAGATGGGGGAGAGCCAGTAGATGTGGTGTACCTGGACTTCCAAAAGGCCTTCGATAAGGTCCCACATAAAAGATTAGCATGGAAAATTGAAGCTCATGGGATAAAGGGGAAAGTATTGACGTGGATAGAGAACTGGCTGTCAGATAGAAAACAGAGAGTTGGAATAAACGGCTCATTTTCTGAATGGCAGGCAGTAACAAGTGGGGTACCACAGGGATCTGTCCTGGGTCCCCAGCTGTTCACAATTTACATTAATGACCTGGATCAGGGAGTCGGATGCAGCATTTCCAAATTTGCAGACGACACTAAACTAGGAGGGGGGGTGGGCTCAGAGGAGGAGACCAGGAAGCTCCAGAGTGATTTGGACAGACTGGGTGATTGGGCGGATAAATGGCAGATGCACTATAATGTGGACAAGTGCGAAGTTATCCACCTTGGGTGCAGGAACGGGAGGGCAAATTATTATTTAAATGGCAATAAATTGGGAGAGGGGGAAGTACAGAGAGACCTGGGTGTTCTTGTACACCAGTCACTGAAGGCAAGCATGCAGGTGCAACAGGCGGTCAAGAAGGCAAACGGTATGCTGGCCTTCATAGCAAAAGGGTTGGAATACAGGAACAGGGATACCTTGCTGCAGCTGTACAGGGCACTGGTGAGACCACACCTCGAGTACTGTGTACAGTTTTGGTCGCCTCATCTGAGGAAAGATGTTCTTGCCATGGAGGGGGTGCAGCGGCGATTCACCAGGCTGATACCAGGAATGGCGGGATTGACCTATGAGGAGAGACTATGTAGTTTAGGGATGTACACACTGGAGTTTAGAAGATTGAGAGGGGACCTCATAGAAGTGTATAAAATTCTGACAGGTCTAGACAGACTAGATGCAGAAGGAATGTTTCCCTTGGCGGGTGAGAACAGAACTAGAGGACATAATTTAAGGATAAGGGCTAAACCATTTAGGACAGAAATGAGGGGGAATTTCTTCACTCAGAGGGTGGTGAACCTGTGGAACTCATTGCCACAGAGGGCAGTGTACGCCAGCTCATTAAATATATTTAAGAGGGAATTAGATATATTTCTACAGGCAAAAGGGGTTAAGGGTTACGGAGAGAAGGCGGGGACGGGATACTGAATTGGAGGATCAGCCATGATCTCATTAAATGGCGGAGCAGGCTCGAAGGGCCGGATGGCCTACTCCTGCTCCTATCTTCTATGTATGTATCTATGTATGTATCTAAGTTGGTTAAACACGATTTGCTTTTAACAAATCCGTGCTGGTTTTCCTTAATTAATCCACACTTGTCCAAGTGACTGTTAATTTTGTCCCTGACTATCATTTCCAAAAGCTTCCCCACTACCGAGGTTAAACTGACTGGCCTGTAGTTGCTGGGTTTATCTTTGCACCCTTTTTTGAACAAGGGTGTAACATTTGCAATTCTCCAATCCTCTGGCACCACCCCCATTTCTAAGGAGGATTGGAAGATTATGGCCAGTACCTCCGCGATTTCCTCCTTCACTTCCCTCAGCGTCCTAGGATGCATCCCATCTGGTCCTGGTGACTTATCTACTTTAAGTACACCCAGCATTTCTAGTACCTTGTTTTTATCAATTTTTATCCCATCCAGTATCTCCTCTACCTCTTCAGTCACTATGTCTATGGCAGCATCTTCTTCTTTGGTGAAGACAGATGCCAAGTACTCATTTAGTACCTCAGCCATACTCTCTGCCTCCATGCGTAGGTCTCCTTTTTGGTCACTAATCAGCCCCATCCTTCCTCTTCCTACCCGTTTACTATTTATATGCCTATAGAAGACTTTTGGATTACCTTTTATGTTAGCTGCCATTCTATGCTCATACCTTCTCTTTGCCCTCTTATTTTCTTTCTCACTTTTGCTCTGAACTTTCTATATTCAGCCTGGTTCTCAGATGTATTCTCGACCTGACATCTGTCATACGCGCTCTTTTTCTGCTTCATCTTACTCTTTATATCTTTCATTATCTAGGGAGCTCTGACTTTAGTTGCCCTACCTTTCCCCCTAGTGGGAATGTACCTCGACTGTACCGAACTATTTCCTCTTTAAAGGCAGCCCATTGTTCCATTACAGTTTTGCCTGCTGACACTTGCTCCACTTGACCTACCTCATTCCCCAGAACCAGATCCAGAAATGCCTCCTCCCTCGTCGGGCCAGAAACAGACTGATCCAGAAAGTTCTCCTGAATACATTTCAGAAATTCTTCCCCCTCTCTGCCCTTTACACTATTATGATCCCAATCTATATTAGGATAGTTGAAGTCCCCCATTATTACTACTCTATAGTTCTTGCAGCTCTCTGTAATTTCCCTGCAAATTTGCTCCTCCATATCTTTCCCACTAGTTGGTGGCCTATAGAATACACCTAGTAGTGTAATGGCACCTCTATTATTTCTTAACCCTAGCCATATAGATTCTGTCCTTGACCCCTCCAGGACATTCTCCCTCTCCAGCACTGTAACATTCTCCCTAACCAATACTGCCACACCACCACCTATCTTTCCTTCCCTATCTTTCCTGAACACCCTATATCCTGGAATATTTAATACCCAATCCTGCCCTTTTTTGAGCCAGGTCTCCGTTATTGCCACAACATCATATTCCCATATGGCTATTTGCGCCTGCAGCTCACTTACCTTGTTTACTATGTTTCGTGCGTTCACACACATACACTGTAAACCTATCTTAGACCATCCTGTGTTCTCTCTTAGTCTGACCCCACCTTATACCTCACTATTTCTTGCTTTAGTGCCATCTGTCTCTCCCAATCCTTTGTGCCCTTTGTTTCTCCTTTCTAATGCTACATCCTGGTGCCCACCCCCCCTAGCAACTTAGTTTAAACCCTCCCCAACAACACTAGCAAACCTCCCCGCGAGGATATTGGTCCCGGCTCTGTTGAGGTGCAACCCGTCCGGCCTGTACAGGTCCTACCTCCCCCAGAACCGGCCCCAATGCCCCAGGAATCTGAAGCCCTCCCTCCTGCACCATCTCTCCAGCCATGCATTCATCTGCTCTATCCTCCTATTTCTTTCCTCACTAGCGCGTGGCACCGGGAGTAATCTGGAGATTAATACTTTTGAGGTCCTGCTTTTTAATCTCTTTCCTAACTCCCTAAAATCTGCCAGCAGGACCTCATCCCTCTTTCTACCTGTGTCGTTGGTACCGATATGGACCACGACATCTGGCTGTTCACCCTCCTCACTCAGAATGTTCTGCAGCTGCTCAGTGACATCCTTGACCCTGGCACCAGGGAGGCAACATACCATCCTGGAGTCACATCTGCGGCCGCAGAAATGCCTGTCTGCTCCACTAACTATCGAATCCCCTACCACTATTGCCTTCCCAATCTCCCTCCTCCCCCCTCTGTACAGCTGAGCCACCCATGGTGCTGTAGACTTGGCTCTGACTGTACTCCCCAGAGGAACCATCGTCGTCACCAGTATTCAGAACAGAATACTGGTTGGAGAGCGGGATGCACTCAGGGGTTTCCGGCACTACCTGTCTGCTCCTCCTCTTCTGTCTGGCGGTCACCCATTCCCTCTCTGCCTGCACACTCCTTAGCTGCAGGGTGACCACCTCCTGAAACGTGCTATCCACGAAGCTCTCAGCCTCACGGATGCACCGCAGTGACGCCAGCTGCTGCTCAAGCTCTGAAACCCGGAGCTCGAGCTCCTCCAGCTGACAGCACCTCCTGCACACGTGGTTGTCCAGGACACGGGAAGCGTCCTGGATTTCCCACACGGCACAGGATGTGCATTCCGTGGGACTGAGGTGCCCTGCCATGTCTCTATTTATTCGACTGTTAACTAACTTACAGAAATAAACTTGAGACTAAGGGCTAGAAATTGGCCTCCTTTGCGATCCCGTTAGCGCCTCCGGGGGGCGATAACGAGGCACTAACTGCTTACCGACTGGGTGCAGCGAAATTACCAACGCCCGTGAACTTGCATGGCGGGTTAGCGCTGGCGGCTAAAACTTACCGCCTCGATCTCCTGCGCCCCAGAGATCGTGACGTCATCCGGTGCGCAGCGCCCCGTTATTGCCCCGGATCTTAAATTCACTTCCGCCCCCTGCAGCATCGCCGGGCGTCAACAACGGCAGCTGCAGGAGGCGTTGTCACCGCGGCCGGCCGCTTGGGGAGCGCTAATTAAAGGCAGTGGTGGTCAGGCAGGCCAAAATTTTATTATCACCCCAGTGTGCTGGTTTTTGAATTTTTTCCAGCCCGCGATTGAGCGGCCCTGCACTCTCTCAGAGCGCTTGGGGCTGCTCTTCGCGGATCGCAGGTGCTGTCGCCGACCATTCCCAGTCTTACCTTGAAATGACCTCAGCACTGGCCCTTCTCTTTAAGGGAGGGAAGGAACCTGTGAATCCGGCAGTGCTGCACGGGTCATTGTTCCGCACTCTGCCGCTACAGTCCCTCTCGCTCCGTTTAGCGCTCCAAGGGAAGTGGTAGCGCTTGATTTAGCGCTCCACTTCCCCCCTCGAGCGCTTAACCGGAAGTTTGCGTCGAATTCAATTGTGTAGCGCCCGGCGATCCTTCTGCGCTCCCGAAAGAGTTATCGCCCCAAACGGGGCGCGACCCAATTTCTAGCCCTTTTGAGTCTTAAAAGTCGGGCCTACCTTTATCTCCGGCTGCTTCTCTCGCTCTCTTAAAGTCTTTATTCACACGATTATTTATAGTTATATTAATTAGTTTATCTAGTTACGTTAGAGAGAATAAAACGCTAATTCTCACCCACCAATCACCTACCTGCAGTCCTGCGACGTCACTCCTTGCTTATGCTGTTCTTTTGGAATTCGGCGGATTTGTGTCTGACGACTCCGCGCAGGCCCGCTGTCCTCAGGTCCCGCGCTCCTCATCCTCTGCCGCCGACTCCTCGCAGGCCCGCTGTCCTCAGGTCCCGCTCCCGCTGTCCTCGGGTCCCGCGCTCCTCGTCCTCTGCCGCCGACTCCTCGCAGGCCCGCTGTCCTCGGGTCCCGCGCTCCTCGTCCTCTGCCGCCAACTCCTCGCAGGCCCGCTGTCCTCGGGTCCTGCGCTCCTCGTCCTCTGCCGCTGACTCCTTTCAGCAAACGCATTTAAATGCGGCAGTTTATACGTTTAGCTGACTATTCTGCCCAACTTTCCGTTTTATTAATGTGGTTGAGGAGTACCCGAGAGTGGCACTGCCCTCTTGCAGGGATGACAAGGCAAGTTGACAATTACCAACAGTGAATATGAAGAAGACAAGGTGCAGATGAGGTCGGAAAGAGCTGTATTTATTAATTCGTATACAAAAAGGCACAGACATGTTTAGTTCATGTTGCCTAAGTCAAGCACCTCATTCACAAGTAAGCGAGCAGGTCAGATTCCAAGAGCATTTTGATTTTACAACTATACAGTTGAATAGAGTAAAGTTTACTTCAGGTACAACTTTTGACCATTAATATGAAAAGTGAAGCTGATAAATTAGCTGAGTAGACACTCCCCCTGAATTTACTTCCGAGCATTAATACCTGGCAGCAGTAAACCTGCCTTTCAGCTTCGAAATATTCAGCGAGACGATAGATTTTTAGCTGTTACCATTTCAAAGGAAATGAAAATGAGGGCAGATTTTTCGCAAATTTCTTCCTGTCTACAGAAACGGAAACAGGCCATTCAGCCCAACTGGTCCTATGCCGGTGTTTATGCTCCACACGAGCCTCCTCCCACCCCTCTTCATCTCACACTATCAGCATATCCTTCTATTCCATTCTCCCTCATGTGTTTATCTATCTTCCTCTTAAATGTATCGCTGCTATTCACCTCAACCACTCCCTGTGGTAGCGAGTTCCACATTCTCACCACTCTCTGGGGAAAGAAGTTTCTCCTGAATTCCCTATTGGATTTATTAGTGACTCTCTTATATTGATGGCCCCTAGTTTTGGTCTCCCCTGCAAGACATCTTCTCTACGTCCACCCTATCAAACCCCTTAAAGACCTCGATCAGGTCACCCCTCAGCCTTCTCTTTTCTAGAGAAAAGAGCCCCAGCCTGTTCAATCTTTCCTGCTGGTTGTACCCTCTCAGTTCTGGTATTATCCTTGAGAGTCTTTTTTGCTCACAATTGTTACATACACTGCTAAACATCAGTTTCTGACTAGGCACGGTTTCTACACTCATGTATCTTAATTCCAGTACTGACTTTCTATTCAGAACACAATTACATAGGATATACGGCACAGAAACAGGCCATTCGGCCCAACCAGTCTATGCCGGTGTTTATGCTCCACTCGAGCCTCCTCCCATCTTTCCTCATCTAACTCTATCAGCATAACCCTCTATTCCCTTTTCCCTCATATGTTTGTCCGGCCTCCCCTTAAATGCAGCCATACTATTCGCTTCAACCACTCCCTGTGGTAGCGAGTTCCACATTCTCACCACTCTCTGGGTAAAGAAGTTTCTTCTGAATTCCCTATTTGATTTCTTGGTGACTATCTTCTATTGATGGCCTCTAGTTATGCTCTTCCCCACAAGTGGAAACATTCTCTCTGTATCCACTCTATCAAAACCTTTCATAATTTTAAAGACCTCTATTAGGTCACCCCTCAGCCTTCCTTTTTCAAGAGAAAAGAGACCCAGCCTGTTCATCCTTTCCTGATAGGTGTACCCTCGCATTTCTGGTATCATCCTTGTAAATCTTCTCTGCACCCTCTCCAGTGCCTCTATATCCTTTTTATAATATGGTGACCAGAACTGCACGCAGTACTCAAGTGTCCAAGCTTTAGGCAGGAGATGGAAGGATGGTTTCTGCTAATGGTGTTAACTCTTGCTCTCAAGTCCAAAGCAGCACTTTGATGAAGTCTTCACATTACTTTGTGGCTACTTTGCAGATGATCTTCCGAGTCAGTATCATCCAGTGAGCTTGTATTGATGCCGTGGCTCGGTTTGCTTTGGTTTATGTTGGTTTGGCGTGGGGGGGAAATAAGTTTCTGCTTGGCAGCAGCTGGAGGCTTTTTCTCATCACTCTACTCAGGGACAGTTTTACCCAACATGCTGATTCCATTGGGCACGAATGGATCCCTAACTTTTCTTAATATCCTTCTATATAGTACAACAGCGTGGAGTTCACCTTCCAATTGGCTTGTGCGGAAGTATTATGGAGCAAATCTCAAGGTAAATGGAATCTTAGTAGAGGCCCAGGAACTGCTCAATGGTTGGAACTGTATGGAAGAACTGGAGCAGGTTACAGGACAGCAAAGGAGATAAACGTGAGAACAAAAGCTTCAGTTCAGAGTGAAGAAAAAAAAGAACAAGTGTTTGAAGTTAAACATTGCAGTCCAACTGGTTTGCATTTCAGCAACAACCCTTATTCAATACTGCCATGGACTATATCATGCACCTAGCCATGAGAAGTACAGACACCAAAGGTGAGCTTGATGGTCCAAGGGCAAGGCACTCAACTTGATTGCCATTCTCATTGGAGTCCTGGTTGCTTCCATCATGATGCTGATGAAGCTGAGGTGATGAAGGCAAGTGGGTTCATTACCAGCTTCCCAAAGACCAATATGGCAGTCAGACAAGGGTGGCCAAAGAAAGATAAAGGAAGACTGAAAGAAGAAAAGGCTATTAGCATAGATTGTTAGGAAGATTTGAATCCACACACAGTTCAGTTTGTAAAGCTGTTAAATTAACTTGGAACATCATGTGACAACTATATAGGAAATCTATTTGTTGCTGTTTCGTATGATGGGAAAAGCTTCTAATGGGACGTCTAGTCTGGCTCTCCATTCGATGTCCTCCTGAGATGCCGAGTGGAGAAATGAGGTGCCTCCCGCGACAGATCTCAGTGGGCAGGTTGATGTGATGTGTTCCATGGTCTGGGACTCGTGGCCACAGTCTCACTTCGGGTCGACCCTCATCTTCCACTGGTGGAGTGGGTGGCCGCATCGTCCGAGCCCTGTGCGGATTGGGTCGCGCGCTGTCCACTGTCTTCGAGGGAGGTCGGAGCCAGGGACCTCTGCTGTTGGGTCAGTGATGAGGTGTTGGATCTTTATGTTGCATGCGTCGCACGATTCCGTCCATCTGGATAGCGGGTCAATACCAGCTGCAGGAATATTGGCTGCTGTTTCCCAGAATGGCCGGCGCGATTTTAAGCGTTTTGGTGGTGGGATTTTTCACTCTTCCTGAAATCTATTTATATGCTCTGTTACTTTGAGTACATTATTACGATGCAGCATTTGGAGCCAAACTTCCTTTGTAATCCACAGCACAGCCTAAATTCAGCACAGCGCACATTTTATTGTAACAGTTCAACTACCTTCAGTGTACAATTGTAAATCAGGCACCCACAGAGCAGCACAGCTCGGGTGTGTCCAGTGCAAAGTGAATGAGCGTTAGCAGCAGCCTTAAAGGATTCTGGTCCCCAGGTGATGACTTTCTGTAGCTGAGCATCTCAAAAACCGAGAGTAAAAAGCTTCGACCCATCTTGTGTTTGTTTGCTTTTACAAAAGAATGTGCACATAGAATCAGAGAAGTTTACGGCACGGAAGGAGGCCATTCGGCCCATCGTGTCCGTGCTGGCTGAAAAAGAGCTATCCAGCCTAATCCCACTTTCCAGCTCTTGGTCCGTGGCCCTGCAGGTTACGGCACTTCAAGTGCATATCCAAGTACTTTTTAAACGTGATGAGGGTTTCTGCCTCTACCACCCTTTCAGGCAGTGAGTTCCAGACCCCCACCACCCTCTGGGTGAAAAAGATCTCCTCAACTCCCCTCTAATTCTTCTACCAATTACTTTAAATCTGTGCCCCCTGGTTATTGACCCTTCTGCTAAGGGAAATAGTTCCTTCCTATCCACTCTATCTCGGCCCCTCATAATTTTATACACCTCAATAAGGTTTCCCCTCAGCCTCCTCTGATCCAAAGAAAACAAACCCAGCCTCTCCCATCTTTCCTCATAGCTAAAATTCTCCAGTACAGGCAACATCCTTGTAAATCTCCTCTGCACCCTCTCTAGTGCAATCACACCTTTCCTGTAATGTGGTGACCAGAACTGCACGCTGTATTCTAGCTGTGGCCTAACTAGTGTTTCATACAGTTGAAGCATAACCTCCCTGCTCTTGTATTCTATGCCTCGGCTAATAAAGGCAAGTATCCCGTATGCCTTCTTAACCACCTTGTCTACCTGTCCTGCTACCTTCAGGGGTCTGTAGACCTGCACTCCAAGATCCCTCTGTTTCTCAGTCCCTCAGTCTGTGCCCACTGGATTTGTGCCCCTCGCATTCCTTGCACGTTAGCAACACTTGGACTGGGTGACTAAAAATGTAAAAACAGGAGCGCAACACCTATGCTTGACAAAGTTCCTCACCAGTCAATTATCAAAGTAACTTTATACACGTTATCACATCTAATGAAGGAGAGAGTTCCGCTGGCGGGTGAGTCGGTAACCAGAGGATATGGATTTAAGATAATTGGCAAAAACAACCAGAGGGGAGACGAGCAAAGTTCCCAGTAATTTTTTGGGGGGGGCTGCGCGACCCATTCAAAATACCGCGCATGTGTGGCTCTTCTATTTAAACGCCGGCAAGCTGGCCGCGCGGGACCGTCAGAGCACCGTGCGGCCGCGCAGCTTAAAGGGAACATTGGAGATGAGCATAAACGTTTTTTTTTTTAAAACGCAGTGAGTTGTTGTGATCTGGAATGTGCTGCCTGGAAGGGCGGTGGAAGCAGATTCAATAAAAACTTTCAAAAGGGAATTGGA
Source organism: Squalus acanthias (assembly GCA_030390025.1). NCBI lineage: Eukaryota > Metazoa > Chordata > Chondrichthyes > Squaliformes > Squalidae > Squalus > Squalus acanthias. The sequence continues at coordinate 96,854,234 of CM059437.1, forward strand.
TAAATACTTGGAGGGGAAAAAAATGTGCAGGGAGATGGGGAAAGAGCAGGAGAGTGGGATTGATTGGAGAGCTCTTTCAAAGATTAGATAAAATGGGCAGGGGGGGGTTTGGAGAGCAAGGTGGCCACCAAGATTGCTTTGGAAAATTATTTTCAGCGATTCATTGTGTGTTCACTGCTTGTCTGCTCCAGAAACAGCTTAAGTGATTTGATTGGTTAGTCTTGTGGCTGTTCCTTGTTCATGATTGGTTGGTCTAGTTTTTCCCCCTGCCTGTTGGTGAGCTGAACAGCTGGCGGCGATTTAAACCAATCAGATAGGTTATTTTTCCTGCTATGGACATACAGGACCCAATTTTAACTCCAGGTAGATTCCCTGCTCAGGCCAGAGTTAAAATTACAGTCGGGTCTCAATGAGGTCATCGGGCCGCAACATGCCTATGTAAAGAAGGACCCCGTTGGCTCCGGGCGCCTGTCCTCGCCGCCTGTTCAGTGGAGCAAGTTAAAATTTCAGACGTTGCGATCATGGCGGCTTTCGGACAGGTGAGGGCCAGGGCGAGTTTAACCGCTGAGCGAGTAGGGTTAAAATCAGCGCGCCACTCTGGTGTGAAGTACACACTTGGTACACGGCACCCTCCACGCACGACTTAATGACGGAGACAGGCGCTGGTGAACCTTTCCAATGCCTGAGGCGACATTTACTCAAATTGGAAATTCAGACAATGTGAAGAGTGCGAATCAATTCACCAGCCGGAACGATCTGTATTCAAGCTGCGAAGAGGAGATTGACAGGAGCCTGATGCAAATCCTGTGCTGGACTCAGAATTATTCATTAGCTTCCTGCAATTTAACCTCTGGAACAGGCTGTCGTCTTGTGCGGTGGATGCCGATTCGCTGAATCCCTTCCAGCGAGAGCTGGACCTGTTTCTGGCCGGGGCGGAGATCACCTCTTACAGAAGGGTGGGTACTGCAGGGAATTATCGGGGCCAGAGTGATCTCCTGGACTAGTGTCGATCGCCTAAAGGGGATCGAAGAGGAATTTTCCAGATATTTCCCCCCCCCCCCAAATTGGCCTGGGTTTTTAAATCTGTTTTTTCTCCTCTCCCAGGTGGGGTGGGGAGTGTCTCTATTGTGATGTACAAGGTATCGCAATTGTGAGACCCCGGCTCGATGGACCAGGGGGTCCTTTCCAGCCTGTTCGGAGGTTTGTAATTTTTCTACTCAGTCTTTTTAACACGCCGGAGTCCAGACACACTTTCTTGCACAGGAACGGAAGCTGTCCTAACGCTTTTGTTCCAACAATATCGTGGCTTATTTTTGAGCAGAACAATTTATAATTGAAACGATGCGTACTTTACAGAAAGCACACACTAATGTTGGAGATGGTTAAGCAGATTCATTCAGTGACTGGGGGGGGGGGGGGGGGGAGGAAATGCAAATTTTAAAAAATCAATTCTTTATTATAATGGTGAGAGACTAAGAGCTGAGGAGGATCAAAGAGATTTAGGCGCACAAATCACTACAAGCTAGCACACGGGTACAAAAAGCAATCAAAGAGGCTATTGGAACATTGGCCTTTATCTCAAGGGGCTGGAATACAAAAGTGAAGGAGTTGTACAGAACCCTGGTCAGACCCCATCTGGAGAAACTGCGTCAGTTCTGGGCTCTGCACCTCGGGAAGGATACATTGGACGTGGAGGGGGTGCAGCGGAGATTCACCAGAATGATACCGGGGCTAAAAGGGTTAAATTATGAGGACAGGTTGCAGAGACTGGGCTTGTATTCCCTGGAGTTTAGAGGGTTGGGGGTGATCTAATTCTATTCCTGTCCAAGAAAGTGTGTCTGGACTCTTAGTGTATTTTTAAATTATAAATGGATTTGATCGGGTAGAGAGAGAAACTATTTCCCCGTGTGGGGGGGGGTGGGGGAGTCCAGAACAAGGGGGCATCAGCTTAAAATTAGAGCCAGGCCGTTCAGGGGTGAAATCAGGAAGCACTTTTTCCACACACACACACAAAGGGCAGTGGAAATCTGGAAAACTCTGCCCGAAAAGTCTGTGGATGCTGGGGGTCAACTGGAGCTTCATAGACCGAGATCGATAGATTGCGTTGGGCAAGGAGTTCAAGGGATATGGAGCAAAGACGGGTAAATGGAGCCGAGGTACAAATCAACCATAAACTAACTTAATGGCTCGAGGGGCTGAATGGCCTTCTTCTGTTCCCATGCTCCTGAACAAAGATGCAGATTTAAAAATTATAGGATTACAATTTTCTGAAAAAGACGGATAGGAAAGATCAGGTTTCAAAAATAAATTGTGGCATGTATTTTTTGGCAAACTTCCTTCACTTTTATTATTTTTTAATGAATACATCAGCTTAAATGCCGCACAGCGACACAGTCCTGATATTCAGGTACAATAAAGCTTTGACTGCGCGAACGTACTGCGGCAGCAATCCACAGATCCATTGTTCTACCAACAAAGGGAGGTAACGTTATCGTGAGACATGATTATGGGAGCAACAGCAAAGGTCCTAAACCGAATGGAAGTTGTCCCCCTTAATTTCCACAGCCAAGCTAAAATATTTATATAAAAAGAAAGATTCAATAGTAACTTACAAAAAGGAATTGGATAAATACTTGAAAGGGAAAAAAAATGACAGGGCTATGAGCAGGGGGAGTGGGACTAATTGGAGAGAATCTTTCAAAGAGCCGGCACAGGCACGATGGGCCGAATGGCCTCCTTCTGTGCTGTATCGTTCTGTGTGTCTATCGCATTCTGCCCCCCACCCTTGCCCTAGGTTAAAACAAAAAACTAATTATCAAGGGAAAGAAGCACATCCCAAAGTTAATTGTCTTTTTTTTTAAAAAGCAGTGAAATTAAAAAAAAAACTCAACAATTGGGACCCCGTCTCACTTTCCAGAGTAGTCTATTCAAGCGCCTTGTACAAACACCCGACAGAAGGAACTTCCAACTGTTGCGCCGTTATCCTCATCCTCAGCTCCCACCAGCCGGCTTAGGGAGCGTGTTCGAATGCCCAGCCCGAGCGAGCAGCTCAGTCAGAGTCGCCTCCATCACTGCCTTCGTCCAAATCTTCATTCACCTGCTGAGAGCAGAGGGGAAGGGGGAAATAGTGATGAGTCAATACCTGAAACATGTAAAGCTCGTGAGAGTTAAGGAACAGTCTGGAAAATGGACTTCATTTTTTGTAATGTAAATAAAGTTGGATTTTTATTTAATATTTCAACACTTTGAGATCTTAATGCATTAATCATTGATAAATTGGTTTAATTATTGCAACCTTTAAGCCAGAGCCATGATACTATGACGGCTCAGGTGGAAAAAAGGGATGGTAATCTTCTTCATACGACAACAGCAAATTACCACAGCCCACATAGAAATCATCAGAGTATCGCAATTCAGGAAAAAGCGTGGTGTTCGCTGGCATAGTGCGCTGGCCGATATTTATCCCTCAATCAAGTTCACTGAAACAGATGGTCTGGTCATTATCACATTGCTGTTTGTGGGATCTTGCTGTGCGCAGATTGGCCTGCCGCGTTTCCCACATTACAACAGTGACTCCACTTCAAAAAGCACTTCATTGGCTGTGAAGCGCTTTGGGACGTCCTGAGGTGGTGGAAGGGGCTGGAGAAACGCCAGTTCTTTCTTTCTTTCCCTCCCTAACTGCTTGAAGTGCCGCGTGTAAACTTCTTCCCCCAGAGAGTGGGGAGAACGTGGAACTCGCTACCACAGGGAGTGGTTGAGGCGAATAGCACAGATACATTTAAGGGGAAGCTAGATAAACACAGGAGGGAGAAAGGAATAGAAGGATATGCTGATAGGGAGAGATGAAGAGGGGTGGGAGGAGGCTGGTGTGGAGCAGAAACATAAATGCAAATCTTTCTACAAGCCTGCAATATCAAATGGGCAGCGCTGTTGTTAAGGAATGAAATGTGCCAACAAGTTCAAGGATTGCTTGGCAGAAACTTCCTTCCACAGAGTGACGTTTCATCAGTTCTTAGCTTGGGTCACCAGCTCCAGAAATGCACTGAGTTGGAATAATCTACAATCTGTCTCGCCCTGCTCAAACTGCCAGTGCAGCTCGATCACAGAGTAGCACAGATTGCAAGCATGAAGGTTTGCAGCCCAGACTATCGCCCCACATATTAAATTCTTACACCAAAGTACATAAATTATCCAAAAAGTCAGGCGTCTGCTGGGACACTTGTCATTTGCCTAGATGGGAGGAGCCGCAACAACACTCAAGAAGCTCAACGCCATCCAGGACAGAGCGGTCCGTTAGATCGGTGCTTCTGGCGTTGGACTCCATATCCACCCTCCCAATCACTGGGACAGTGCAGCTACAGTACGTGCCATCTATAGGATGCACTGCAGCAACTCACCAAAGTTTCTTCAACAGCACCTCCCTCCCCCCATGACCTCTACCACCAAGAAGGACAAGAGCAGCAATGTCATTGGAACACCGTCACCTCCAAGTCACACACACCATCCCGACGTGAACATATATCGGCCGTTCCTTCATCGTCGCTGGGTCAAAATCCCAGAACTCCCTAACCAACGGCACTGTGGGAGCACCTTCATCACACGGTGGTTCAAGAAGGCGGCTCACCACCACCTTCTCAAGGGGCAACTAGGGATGGGCAATAAATGCCGGCCTTGCCAGTAACGCCCACGTCCCGAGAATGAATAAGGAAATTCCAAAGATTATTACACACTTCCTGCACCTGGCAGTAAGACAATTTTATAAAAGTTGATACTAGGAAACAACAACAACAACAATGTGTATTTATAAAGCACCTTTAACATAGTAAGAAGTCCCAAGGTGCTTCACAAGAGCATTATCAGCCAAAATTTGACACCAAGCCACATAAGGAGATATGAGGACAGAGTCAAAGAGGGAGGTTTTAAGGAGCATCTTAAAGGAGGAAAGAGAGGTAGAGAGGTTTAGGGAGGGAATTCCAGAGCTCAGGGGCCAGGCAGCTGAAGGCACGGCTGCCAATGGTGGAGCGATTAAAATCGGGGATACTTAAGAGGCCAGAAGTAGAGGAGCCCAGAGATCTCAGAGGGTTGTAGGGCTAGAGGAGGTTACAGAGATAGGGAGGGGCGAGGCCATGGAGGGATTTGAACACAAGCATGAGAAGTTTAAAATAGTAATAAAACTATTTAAAAACTGGTGGCAACACTATACAATTCAAACATCTGCAAAATCAAAGACTACATTTTTAAATGCAGTAATCGAACCTGGGGACAAATCTATAGTGTCGCTACTAGACTAGGTGAAGTGCATTCATACCAATGGGAGTAGAGGGCGAGACGCACAAGCCAATATGCTTTACTATTGTGAAAAGAAAAAGAAAGACGTGCATTTATACAGCGTCTTTCACGACCACCGGACGTCTCAAAGCGCTTTACAATGAAGTACTTTTGAAATGTAGTCACTGTTGTAATGTAGGAAACGCGGCAGCCAATTTGCGCACAGCAAGCTCCCACAAACAGCAATGTGATAATGACCAGATCATCTGTTTTAGTGATGTTGGTTGAGGGATAAAGATTGGCCCCAGGACACCGGGGAGAATTCCCCTGCTCTTCTTCGAAATAGCGCCATGGGATCTTTTACAATCTATATCAATGATTTGGATGAGGGGACTAAATGTAACATTTCCAAATTTGCTGATGATACAAAGCTAGGTGGCAGTGTCAGTTGTGAAGAGGCTTCAGGGGGATCTCGACAGGCTCAGTGAGTGGGCGAGAACATGGCAGATGGAATATAATGTGGATAAATGTGAAGTTATCTGCTTTGGTAGAAAAAACAGAAAGGCAGAGTATTTCCTAAATGGTGAAAGATTGGGGAATGCAGATGCTCAAAGGGACCTGGGTGTCCTTGTACATGAGTCACTGAAAGTGAATGTGCAGGTGCAGCAAGCCATTAGGAAGGCAAATGGTATGCTGGCCTTCATTACAAGAGGATTTGAGTACAAGAGTAAAGAAGTCTTACTCCAATTATATAGGGCTTTGGTGAGACCACACCTGGAGTACTGTGTATTCTTACCTAAAGAAGGATATACTTTCCATAGAGGGAGTGCAACGAAGGTTCACGAGATTGATTCCTGGGATGGTGGGACTGTCGTATGAGAAGAGATTGAGTAAACTAGGCCTGTATTCTCTTGAATTCAGAAGAATGAGAGGGGATCTCATTGGAGTATACAAAATTATTACAGGGCTTGATAGGGTGGATGCTGGGAGAATGTTTCCCTTGGCTGGGGAGTCTAGAACCAGGGGCCATAGCCTCAGGATAAAGGGTAGGCCATTCAGGACTGAGATGAGAAGAAATTTCTTCAGAGGGTGGTGAATCTTTGGAATTCTCTACCCCAGAGGGCTGTGGAGGCTCAGTCATTGGGTATATTCAAAACAGAAGTCGATAGATTTCTGACTAGTAAGGGCATCAAGGGATATGGCGATAGGGCCGGTGAATGGAGTTGAGGCAGAAGATCAGCCATGATCTCATTGAATGGTGGAGCAGGCTCGAAGGGCCGAATGGCCTACTCCTGCTCCTATTTCTTATCCACCTGAGAGAGCAGACGGGGCCTCGATTTAATGTCTCATCCGAAAGACGGCACCTCTGACAGTGCAGCACTGCCTCAGTACTGCACTGGAGTATCAGCCTAGCTTTATGTGCACAAGTCTCTGGAGTGGGACTTAAACCCACAACCTTCTGACTCAAGAGGCGAGAGTGCTGCCCACTGAGCCACAGCTGGTGAGATACTCTCAAAGGTTATCACCCCAAATAGGTGCTACTGCCCCGTCACCAGGTGACAGAGCATTACCACCAGATACATGCTTGTACCGTAATCGCTCAAAATGCTCTGACTTGACGATCTCAATTTGAAAGGATGAGAAGAGCGGCCTTATAACTGTTCTTCCGGGTAAATTTTTATTTGCCATTCAAGTGGACATAACACAAACCCTTCCCGCCCATGACCAGAAACCTTGGGTCAACTCGGAATGATTTACTCTTCTACTGAAAGATCACTCCAGGTCTGAAAATTGGAACATTAGTGGTGCCAAGAGATTTCAAATGTCACTTTGCTTGTAACAGAGGGCAATTTTGATCCGTATATATGACACTAGAACTGTACTGGTAATAACAGAAGGACAGACAGTTTTTAAGTGTTTAATGCTTTTGATAATAGCCAATTTATATGAGATTTATAAGAGTCAAAGGAAAACAACTATTTTGACATTTTAAATTTGTGCACAGGTACCAGCATTCGATCAGTATTTGTGCGTGTTTGTACCAGATTGGCACTTGGTTTGTGGGCAGAGTTAGTGTCACCTGTCAATCAGGTGACAGAGACCCCAATTCAGATGGGCAATAGCCCAAAAATTCCTGGTGAAAATATTGCAAATCACTGAAAGCAATAGGGCGAAACAGAGACCCAATAAAAACTTATCTTGTTACCATTTCTCGAAGCTGAAAACATTTTTGAAAAGAATGGATTGCCTTTACTTACCTTGGAGTGATTCTCATTTAACTGAACTCCTGATGCTGTAGCACTAAAGTCGTGGATCGGTAGAGTGCTTAGCCAACTAGCCATGGACTGCTCCTCAATTTCAGTCTTAATAATGGTAGGGTAGATGTAATCCTCTTTAAATGCCATAATTTGTTCTTCAATATCAGTCCACTCCAAGGCCTCGTGAACTCCATCATTACCAAAACGGTGGTTGTACTTCTCAAAATGGACCGTGTCCAAGACAAGCCCCAGTCCTGGGGCTTTGGGGACGTCAACCTTCTCCTCGCCCCAGCTCCGATCCATGATGGACTCTGGGGCGTAACCCCTCACTACGGCGATCACCAACCCAATCATCTTCCTGATTTGATGCATCATGAAACTCTGACCCTTGACCTTCAGGACAGCCAGCTCCACGCCTTGCCTCACAAAAGGTTCCTCGCAAAGCATTTCCATGATGTAGCGCTTGGCGCTGGGGTCTCTCGGACCCTTCCCAGACGTGAAGTTGTGAAAGTTGTGGGTCCCTTTGTAGCAAGCCAACAATCTGTTGACGTGGCCAAGTGCCTCGCTGCTGAGGCGATACTCCCGATCCTGCCGGTCACGATCTTTGTGCGCAAAGGCGAACGTCGGCAACATGTAGAAGTAGGTCCGAGCGTCGCAGGTGTTCTTCGAGTTGAACCTGCCGGTTACCCTCTTCAGTCCTGAAGAAGAAGAAGAAAGCAACGAACCATCAGGAGAGACAAATCTGCAGATGGAACATGCTGCTAGGAATTTGCATTAGGTTTTATATCGCGCCTTTCTCGACCACCGGACGTCCCAAAGCGCTTTACGGCCAATGAAGTACTTTTTGAAGTGATAAATATTGGCCCAGGGAGAGCAGACGGGACCTCGGTTTAACGTCTCATCCGAAAGATGGCACCTCCGACAGTGCAGCACTCCCTCAGCACTGCCCTGGAGTGTCAGCCTAGATTCTGTGCTCAAGTCTCTGGAGTGGGACTGTGAACCCACAACCTTCTGACTCAGAGGCGAGGGTGCTACCCACTGAGCCACGCTGACACATTACCCACACATCGTTACTGAGGCCCAGTATATATATATTTTTTTAAACTCTCACACCAGGTTGTTACGTCAATGAAAATCAAGAAGCGGCCATACCCAGTATTTTAATGCCTGGCGGCAGGTTTCCGTTGATCTTATCCACGAGGTTATCAATGAGCCAGAGTTTTAGTGAGACGATTTGACCAGCAGCAGAAACACCCTGGAAAATAACAAATACCATTGTGTTAAAAAAAAGTAAACGGTGAGTTCCGTGTCTCCCACACTATGGGGGTCATTTTAACCGAACCCGTCCATTGGGGAACTGACGGGATGGGGGAGGGGGGGGGGGGGGGGGGTGGCGGCAACATTGGTTTTACGCACCCTTGCAGTCAGAGTATATTTGGACGGGTGTAAACCCGGCGTTCCACCCAATCCCGTGGGATTCCCGCCCGGAGACCAATGACCCCTCTCTTTTTTGTCCGCAGTCCCTTTAAATTTGCTGCGGTGGCCACGCACGCGCGGTATCTCTTCCAGCGGCAGCAGTTTGTGAGCGGCCTGCGTGGGAGCTCCCGATCGATGCACGGCCGTGGGCCTTTTGGGGGAGGGGAAAGAGAGGAGCATTGCCAGAGAGTTAGGTTAAAATCACCCCCAATATTTCTACTTTAAAAAAAAATTCGTTCCTGGGATCTGGGCGTCTCTGGCAAGGCCGGCATTTATTGCCCATCCCTAGTTGCCCTTGAGAAGGTGGTGGTGAGCCGCCTCTTGAACCGCTGCAGTCCAGTGTGGTGAAGGTGCTCCCACAGTGCTGTTAGGGAGGGAGTTCCAGGATTTTGACCCAGCGACGATGAAGGAACGGCCGATATATTTCCAAGTCAGGAAGGTGTGTGACTTGGAGGGGAACTTGGAGGTGAACTTGGAGGTGGTGGTGTTTCCATGCGCCTGCTGCCCTTGTCCTTCTAGGTGGAAGAGGTCGCGGGTTTGGGAGGTGCTGCCGAAGAAGCCTTGGCGAGTTGCTGCAGTGCCTCTTGTAGATGGTACACACTGCAGCCATGGTACGCCGGTGGTGGAAAGAGTGAATGTTTAAGGTGGTGGATGGGGTGCCAATCAAGTGGGCTGCTTTGTCCTGGATGGTGTCGAGCTTCTTGAGTGTTGCTCGAGCTGCACTCATCCAGGCAAGTGGAGAGTATTCCATCACACTCCTGACTTGTGCCTTGTAGATGGTGGAAAGGCTTTGGGGAGTCAGGAGATGAGACACTCGCCGCAGAATACCCAGCCTCTGACCTGCTCTTGTTGCCACAGTATTTATGTGGCTGGTCCAGTTAAGTTTCTGGTCAATGGTGACCCCCAGGATGATGTTGGTGGGGGATTCGGCGATGATAATGTCGTTGAATGTCATTGGGCGGTGGTTAGACTCTCGCTTGTTGGAGACAGTCATTGCCTGGCACTTCTGTGGCGCAAATGTTACCTGCCACTTATCAGCCCAAGCCTGAACGTTGTCCAGGTCTTGGCAATCATTAAAATAAAATTAAGCTGCAGAAGAACTAATCTGTTCCGACGGGACAGCAGTGAAATGCATGGCCAAGGATTCCAGGTACAGACAGGAGAGCCATCACCGAGTCAAACTCATACACTTCCTGCAGGGGAGGGCCAGGAGGTTGGGAGGCAAATCCAACCTGGGCCATTGCTGCTCGTTTCTACGCGGCCTCTCACGGAGCAGAGTTGGCCGAAGCCACTCGCCTGCCCTCGCTACAAGAAAATCAGAACCTAAAGAGGCAGAAAAACTTCACCCAGAGATTAGCTACCGCAGAGTGAGATTAGCCAGGTTCAACCATAAAATGTGGCAGAAACTGATGTGCAAATGAAGTGATCCGCAGTCTAAAAATAATTAATTTAAAGAATACTGGTACGTCAGTGCAGGTGTCTTTCTTTCTTTCTTTCTATCTATATGGTTGTTGCCAGAGTTACTGAAAAATGACATAGAATGTACAGCACAGAAACAGGCCATTCGCCCCAACTAGTCTGTGCTGGTGTTTATACTCCACACGACTCTCCTCCCATTCCATCTACCTCATCTCAGCCTTTCAGCTTATCTCTCGATTCCCTTTTCTCTCATGTACTCGTCTAGTTTCCTTTTGAATGTATCTCTGCTATTCGCCTCAACCACTCCCTGTGGTAGCGAGTTCCACATTCTCACCACTCTCCGGGTAAGGGAATGTCTCCTCATTTCCCTATTGGATTTATTAGTAACTATCTTGTATTTATGGCCCCGAGTTTTGGATTCTCCCACAAGTGGGAACGTTCTCTCCACATCGACCCTGTCCAACCCACTTGTAGTTTTAAAGACCTCGATCAGGTCTCCTCCAAGTCGTCTCTTTTCTAAATAAAGAAGCCCCAACCTGTTCAATCTTTCCCGATAGCTGTAATCTCTCAGTTCTGGTAGCATCCTTGTAAATCTTTTTTGCACCTTCTCCAGTGCTTTTCCGTTCTTTTTATAGTCTGGAGACCACACGGTGCGCACAGCACTCAAAGTGCAGCCTGACCAGGGCCCTAAAATTACCGGCTAGAATTGTGAATAATTCGAGGTGCAGATCTGTTAGAATGTACTCAGTTGTAAACGTAAATGAACAAGAATGTGGGCACGAACCATCTATTAATCCCCACAGCGGAGCTCACGGTTAAACACGGCTCCGATACACAGCAGCGATGATCAATGTAACTGGTCCAACATGCCAATGCACAGAAACTCTTCAGCATCACGAGAAATGACAAACTCTACCTTGTCAGTTCTTGCACATCTCTGAAAGGACATTTTCCTCATATCATCACCATGATTTTCTGGAATGCACTCAGCCTTTACCAGCGCCTTCACCAGCTCGTCCTCAATAGTCTTGAACTGAGATGATCCAACATTTCTCTGTTTTAAGAAAGTGCCAGAAAACATACGTTTGTTAACATCACAGAATACAAGAGCGATTGCTCGGCCTTGTCCTAGGCCGCTGACTGCCCTCCTACAAAAAACGTTAGGGCACAGAAAGAGGCCATTGGTCCAAGTCTGTCTGTGCTGGTGTTTCTCTCTCTCAGCTACCTACGTTAATCCCACTCTGCCGCTCACTCCAGTTACTCTTTAGTATTCCTCCCCGCTCCCACTTTCTCGGACAGCAGGTACTGACAATGATTCTACTGTTACAATTTACACCTCCTCTAGACCCATCTTTTGTTTCTTCACTTGTCCCATTACCATCTCCTTTTTGCCTTGCACCATCATCCCTTTTTATCTCTCCTGCCTTTCACCCTATCACAGACCTTCCCTTCTGTTCTCCAACCCCCCCACCCCACCCCTTTTCCCTGGCTCTGTACTTGCTTATAAATGGTTAAATCTCTAACATCTTCCAGTTCTGAAGAAAGGACATCAACCTGAAACGTTAATTCTGTTTCTTACTCCACAGATGCTGCCTGACCTGCTGAGTATTTCCAGCATTTTCTACAAAAGAACATAAGAATTAGGAGCAGGAGTCGGCCATTCGGCCCCTCGAGCCTGCTCCGCCATCCAATAAGATCATGGCTGATCTTCGACCACAACTCCACTTTCCCGCCCGATCCCCATATCCCTTGATTCCCTTAGAGTCCAAAAATCTATCGATCTCAGCCTGGAATATACTCGACGACTGAGCCTCCACAGCCCTCTGGGGCAGAGAATTCTAAAAATTCACCACCCTCTGAGTGAAGAAATTCCTCCTCATCTCAGTCCTAAATGGCCGACCCCTTATCCGGAGACTATGCCCCCTAGTTCTAGACTCTCCAGTCAGGGGGAAACAGCCTCTCAGCATCTACCCTATCTAGCCCTCTAAGGATTTTATTTCAATGAGATCTGTTTTTCTATCTTTGATTTTCTGTTTTGAAGCAAGACAGGATACAGTGATGGAGCGATCGTGATACGGGACTAAAAGAAAGACAGACTTGCATTTCTATAGCGCCTTTCACGACCACCGGACGTCCCAAAGCGCTTTACAGCCAATTAAGTTGTTTTTGTAGTGTGGTCACTGTTGTAATGTAGGAAACGCGGCAGCCAATCTGCGCACAGCAAGCTCCCACAAACAGCAATGTGATAATGACCAGATAATCTGTTTTAGTGATGTTGGTTGAGGGATAAATATTGGCCCCAGGACACCGGGGAGAACTCCCCTGCTCTTCTTCGAAATAGTGGCCATGGGATCTTTTATGTCCACCTGAGGGGGCAGACGGGGGCCTCGGTTTAACGTCTCATCCGAAAGATGGCAGCTCCGACAGTGCAGCACTCCCTCAGCACTGCCCCTCCGACAGTGCAGCGCTCCCTCAGCACTGCCCCTCCGACAGTGCAGCGCTCCCTCAGCACTGCCCCTCCGACAGTGCAGCGCTCCCTCAGCACTACCCCTCCGACAGTGCAGCGCTCCCTCAGCACTGCCCCTCCAACAGTGCAGCGCTCCTTCAGCACTGCCCCTCCAACAGTGCAGCGCTCCCTCAGCACTACCCCTCCGACAGTGCAGCGCTCCCTCAGCACTGCCCCTCCAACAGTGCAGCGCTCCCTCAGTACTGCACTGGAGGGTCAGCCTTGATTTTTGTGCTCAAGTCTCTGGAGTGGGACTTGAACCCACAACTTTCTGACTCAGAGGCGAGAGTCCTACCTACTGAGCCACGGCTGACACTAGCAACCCAGCGTTGACAGCTGGAATCTCATAGCAAATTACAAAAAGTGAATTCAATTTATGGGCTGGTAACAGAAATACCACTATGAAAGCTATGGTAAAAAGCCGACTAGTTCACCTCCACTGCTATTTGGCCTGACCTACACGTGACTCCAGTCCCACAATACATGGCTCATTCTTCATGCCTTCTGACGAAGCCTAGCAAGCCCCTAAATGGTAAAACCACCACCTACTTACAACAACAACTTGTATTTATCCAGCACCTTTAACGTAGTAAAACATCCCAAGGCGCTTCACAGGAGCGATTATCAAACAAAATTTGACACCGAGCCACATAAGGAGCTATTAGGACTGGTGACCAAAAGCCTGGTCAAAGAGGTCGGTTTTAAGGAGAGTCTTAAAGGAGAAGAGAGAGGCGGAGAGGTTTAGGGAGGGAATTCCAGAGCTTAAGGCCCAGGCAGCTGAAGACACGGCCACCAATGGTGGAGCGATTAAAATCGGGGATGCTCGAGAGGCCAGAATTGGAGGAGCGCAGAGATCTCGGAGGGTTGCAGGGCTGGAGGAGGCGACAGAGATAGGGAGAGGTCGAGGCCATGAAGGGATTTGAACACAATGCTGAGCGGAATGGAGTCGGTGGCATGGGAACATAGTTTATTTACTTAGGGTAATACATAGAATCATAGAAATTTACAGCACAGAAGGAGGCCATTCGGCCCATCGTGTCTGTGCCGGTCGACAAAGAGCTCTCCAGCCTAATCCCACTTTCCAGCTCTTGGTCCGTAGCCCTGTAGGTTACGGCACTCGAAGTGCATATCAAGTACTTGTTAAATGTGATGACGGTTTCTGCCTCTACCACCCTTTCAGGCAGTGAGTTCCAGACCCCCACCACCCTCTGGGTGAAAAAAGTTCTCAACTCCCCTCTAAACCTTCTACCAATTACTTAAATCTAACTCTGTTTCTCTCTCCACAGATGCTGCCTGACCTGCTGAGTTTCCAGCATTTTATTTCAGATTTCCAGCATCTGCAGTATTTTGCTTTTGAGTTGCTTCAAATCTATTGTCCAATTGGTATGCTTAATAATAAGCTCAGTGGGCAGCACCTTCACCTCTGAGTCAGAAGGTTGTGGGTTCAAGTCCCACTGCAGAGACTTGAGCACAAAAATCCAGGCTGACACCACAGTGCAGTGCTGAGGGAGTGCTGCACTGTCGGAGGAGCCATCTTTCGGATGAGATGTTAAACCGAGGCCCCGTCTGCTCTCTCAGGTGGACGTAAAAGATCGCATGGCACTATTTCGAAGAAGAGCAGGGGAGTTCTCCCCGGTGTCCCGGCCAATATTTATCCCTCAATCAACATAACAAAAACACACACTCCTGACTTGGAAGTATTTCGGCCGTTCCTTCATCTTTGCTGGGCCAAAATCTTGGAGCTCCCTCCCTAACAGCACTGTGGGAGTATCTTCACCACACGGACTGCAGCGGTTCAAGGTGGCGGCTCACCACCACCTTCTCGAGGGCAATTAGGGATGGGCAATAAATGCTGGCCTTGCCAGCGACGCCCACATCCCATGATGAATAAAAAGTAAAATGATCTGGTCATTATCTCATTGCTATTTGTAGGAGCTTGCTGTGCGCAAACTGGTTGTCGCGTTTCCTACTTCAAAAAGCACTTCATTGGCTGTAAAGCGCTTTAGGACGTCCGGTGGTCGTGAAAGGCGCTATATTAATGCAAGTCTTTCTTTTATAATAATAAAAGTCAATGGGGTACAGTATTAGTTTAAGAAAATAGAAAATACAAAGGAATAGAGGAGGATTGTGTTTGTGTGCAGTGACGGGGCAGGAATGAGGGGATGCAGCACTGTGCGGACCGAGGGGGCTGCAGCACTGCGCGGACCGAGGGGGCTGCAGCACTGCGCGGACCGAGGGGATGCAGACTTGCACAGACTGAGGGGATGCAGACTTGCATGGATTGAGGGGCTGCAGTATTGGGGTAGGAGTGAGGGGCTACAGTATTGCATGGACTGAGGGGATGCAGTATTGGGGTAGGAGTGAGGGGG
This sequence comes from Squalus acanthias, assembly GCA_030390025.1. Lineage (NCBI taxonomy): Eukaryota > Metazoa > Chordata > Chondrichthyes > Squaliformes > Squalidae > Squalus > Squalus acanthias. The sequence goes on from CM059437.1 coordinate 96,869,530, forward strand.
TGCAGTATTGTATGGACTGAGGGTCCCTCTGCCCCTTGCCTGCATGCCATGGTAGCCTTTCCCCGAGTATGCCAGCAGCAGAACCACTTTCCTCTTCGGACACTTCTTGCTCTGCTCCTCCTTCAGCCTTTTCGCCGCCTGTTGCTGCTCCCCGGCCTCTTGCTTCCGCTTCCTCCCCTGCTCCGGCTCCGGCCCTGCCTGCTGCTCCTGGCCATGCTGCCGCTCGCAGGTCTCGGCCGGCAGGCTTTGCAGCTCGCCGCCCTCCAGTACCGCGCTGGCCATGCTGCGCCCCTGCCCTGCAGCCCGAGACTGGCACCCTGCGGGAGAGAGAGAGAGGAGGGAGAAAAAAGCAGATTTATTGCAGAGTCACAATCATTGCTGCTCCCTGCCTCCGAGCCGCGAGAGGATCAGCCTGATTGCTGTGCAATGCAGAGCCGAGGCTGAGCTCCTGCTGCGAGGAGCCGGGCCTTGCATTGTTTGCAGCAGGAAGGAATGCACCGAAAGACCTGCGGAAGCAGCCAGGCCTTGCATGACTGGTGCAAGAACCATTGCACTGACCACAGGCCCTGCAGATCCAGCCTCTCTCAGTATAAAATGACCCGAAGAGAAGCCTCAGCTTGCACCGATTAATGAATGAATGAAGGACTCGCCTGCTCCGCCACCGTGCACGACCATGTGCAGCGACACTGGTTTGGTTGAAGAGGAGAGATTGCAGCCCCGACCGATCAGCGCCGCCCCCTGATACAGAGCAGCGAGTTGTTGCACCCGCCGCCGCCACATGGGGCCACACTGTATCCAAACCCCAGCCCGCCTGTCAATCATCCCGCTCCAGCTCCACCCACCTGTCAATCATCCTACTCCTGCCCCACCCACCTGTCAATCATCCACCCACCTGTCAATCATCCTAATCCTGCCCCACCTGTCAATCATCCGGCTCCAGCTCCACCCACCTGTTAATCATCCTACTCCTGCCCCACCTGTCAATCATCCTGCTCCAGCCCCACCTGTCAATCATCCTGCTCCAGCTCCACCCACCTGTCAATCATCCAGCTCCACCCACCTGTCAATCATCCTGCTCCAGCCCCACCCACCTGTCAATCATCCTGCTCCAGCCCACCTGTCAATCATCCTGCTCCACCCACCTGTCAATCATCCTGCTCCAGCCCACCTGTCAATCATCCTGCTCCACCCACCTGTCAATCATTCTGCTCCAGCCCGCCTGTCAATCATCCTGCTCCAGCTCCACGCACCTGTCAATCATCCTGCTCTACCCACCTGTCAATCATCCGGCTCCATCCCACCTGTCAATCATCCTGCTCCAACACACCTGTCAATCATCCTGTTCCAGCTCACCTGTCAATTATCCAGCCCCACTCACCTGTCAATCATTCTGCTCCAGATCACCTGTCTATCTTCCAGCCCCACCCACCTGTCAATCATCCTACAAAGATAGGTAGGAAAGTAAATTGTGAAGAGGACATAAGGAGGCTACAAAGGGATATAGATAGGTTAAGTGAGTGGGCAAAGATCTGGCAAATGGAGTATAATGTGGGAAAATGTGAAGTTGTCCATTTTGGCAGGAAGAATAAAAAAGAAGCATATTATCTAAATGGTGAGAGATTGCAGAGCTCTGAGATGCAGAGGGATCTGGGTGTCCGAGTGCATGAATCACAAAAGGTTACTATGCAGGTACAGCAAGTAATTAGGAAAGCTAATAGAATGTTATCGTTTATTGCGAGGGGAATTGAATACAAAAGTAGGGAGGTTATGCTTCAGTTATACAGGGCATTGGTGTGTACAGTATTGGTCTCCTTATTTAAGGAAGGATGTAAATGCGTTGGAAGTAGTTCAGAGAAGGTTTACTAGACTAATACCTGGAATGGGCGGGTTGTCTTATGAGGAAAGGTTGGACAGGCTAGGCTTGTATCTGCTGGAGTTTAGAAGAGTAAGAGGTGACTTGATTGAAGCATATAAGATCCTGAGGGGTCTGGACAGGGTGGATGTGGAGAGGATGTTTCCTCTTGTGGGAGAATCTAGAACTAGGGGTCACTGTTTAAAAATAAGGGGTCGCCCATTTAAGACAGAGATGAGGAGAAATTTTTTCTCACCGAGGGTCGTGAGTCTTTGGAACGCTCTTCCTCAGAGGGCGGTGGAAGCAGAGTCTTTGAATATTTTTAAGGCAGAGGTAGATAGATTCTTGGTAAGCAAGGGGGTGAAAGGTTATCAGGGGTAGGCGGGAATGTGGAGTAATCAGATCAGCCATGATCTTATTGAATGGTGGCGCAGGCTCGAAGGGCTGAGTGGCCTACTCCTGCTCCTAATTCGTATGTTCGTATGTCCAGCCCACCTGTCAATCATTCTGCTCCAGCCCACCTATCAATCATCCTGCTCCAGCCCACCTGTCAATCATCCTGCTCCAGCCCACCTATCAATCATCCTGCTCCAGCCCACCTGTCAATCATCCTGCTCCAGCTCCGCGCCGGGGTCCTAGCGCCCGCCGGATGAACCGACCCAGACATCCTGGGATCAAGCGATCACCTCCGCTCCCTCTCTCCAAAAACCAACCCGTGTGTGTCAAACGCCAATTTCACGCTACTATCCACTGAATTAGTGGTGCTGCATTAATTAAATTGTGGATCATGTAGAGAGGGGTGGTTCGTTTTTAACATTTGCAGTATGCAAAGTGTCAAGACATTGAATTGTGGATTTACACCCCACTCGAGTGGGTTGTTACGGCAAAGTAAGTTTGCAATTTAAAAACAAGTGTAAGTTTTAAATTAATTGCATGCATTAATTCTAGTTCTGTAGGAGTGCAGGCGATTTGTTACATTGGGCTGTAATGGATACAGTGTAAATGGACACAGTGTTGCTAATAATTATTACATTGATGTGTCACCTTGTTTTTGTTACATTGGGTTCCAAATGCCGGGTCGTCACAATGGGCCATTGTCCGAATGGACAGGCCGGCCGGCTCCCTCCAACCCAGAGCAGTGTCCAACATGGCTTACGGCTGAGACAGAATATAAAATGCACTTCTATCCTCGACTCTGGATCTTTACATTCTGCCTGCAAGCTGCTTCAGGTACAATAAGTCACTAGATTGACCTAGTTGGAGAAGGCTCATAATTTGTTGCTGTCCTTCAGGCAACGGAGCGCAACAACATTGATGAAGTGTTGACCCATGGGATCACAACTATTAAAGCAATCCTCAAATGCAGTGTATTTTTTGCTGTTGCTGCGGGTAAGACGTCTCCCATTTGCCCCCTTCCCGAAAAGATAGATTGTGTGCAGCATGTTTGAGATTTGTGGTTTCCACCTGCTTTTAATTGGTCTGCAGTGATTATAATGAATAAATAATGGATTTCCCCCGATGTTGCACACAGGGAGACAGGATCAAGTACAGTCTTCAGGTGCAATTCTCCATCACCAAGACTGCCTACTTCCCCCTCTGTAATATCGCCCGTCTCCGCCCCTGCCTCAGGCTTTTGCTATCTCCAGACTCAATGGTCTGCTGGCCGGCCTCCCATCTTCCACCCTCCGTAAACATCAGCTCATCCAAAATTCTGCTGCCCGTGTCCTAACTCGCACCAAGTCCCGTTCACCCATCACCCCTGTGTTTGTTGACTTACATTGTCTCCCGGTCCAGTAATGCCTCAGATTTAAAATTCTCATCCCTGCGTTCCAATCTCTCCGTGGCCTCGCTTATCCCTATCTCTGTAATCTCCTCTAGCCCTACAACCCTCCGAGATCTCTGCGCTCCTCTAATTCTGGCCTCTTGACCATCTCCAATTTCTATCGCTCCACCATTGGCGGCCGTGCATTCAACTGCCAAGGCCCTAAACTCTGGAATTCTCTCCCTAAACCTCTCCGCCTCTCTTTCCTCCTTTAAGACGCTCCTTAAAACCTCCCTCTCTGACCAAGCTTTTGGTCACCTGTCCTAATATCTCCTTATGTGGCTTGGTGTTAAATCTTGTCTGATAATCGCTCCTGTGAAGCACCTTGGGAAATTTTACTTTGTTAAAGGCGCTATATAAATGCAAGTTGTTGTTGAAGGGAGACAGTAGGCTGGGGGATAATTGAATCAGGGCACAGACCTAATTCAGTCCCGACTTTAAAGTTATACATTTTGCTCTTATTTTTATATGTTTCTATTATAAATTCCTACCTCCACATTTATATAATCTAGGCTGATACTCCCAGTGCAGTGCTGAGGGAGTGCTACATTGTCAGAGGTGCTGTCTTTCGGATGAGACGTTAAACCGAGGCCCCGTCTGCTCGCTCAGGTGGATGCAAAAGATCCCATGGCACTATTTCGCAGAAGAGAAGGGGAGTTCTCCCCGGTGTCCTGGGGCCAATATTTATCCCTCAACCAACATCATTAAAAACAGATGATCTGGTCATTAATACAAAAGCAAAATACTGCGGATGCTGAAAATCTGAACTAAAATGAGAAAATGCTGGAAACTCTCAGCATCTGTGGAGAGAGAAACAGAGTTAACGTTTCAGGTCGAAGACCTTTCTTTCCTTCCCCTCCCTCTGCACTTGCTTAAAACCTGGTACATCTCTAACTTTTTCCAGTTCTGACGAAGGGTCATCGACCTGAAACGTTAACTCTGTTCCTCTCTCCACAGATGCTGCCTGACCTGCTGAGTATTTTTATCTGGTCATTATCACATTACTGTTTGTGGGAGCTTGCTGTGTGCAAATTGGCTGCTGTGTTTTCTACATTACAACAGTGACTACACTTCAAAAAGTACTTCATTGGCTGTAAAGTGCTTTGGGACATCCTGAGGTTGTGAAAGGCGCTATAGAAATGCAAGTTCTTTCTGTTTTTTTTAAATTGAATTCAAATTCTCAAACTGCCGGGGAGGGATTTGAACTCATGTCCTCTGGATTATTCGTCTAGTAACATAACCACTTCACTACCATACCCTATATTTGTATCAATTCCTTTCATAACTTTAAGCATTCAAAGAACAGTTTTTACCTTCAAGGTTCCATTATCTAATGGCAACACGCTAATATCTCATAGTCCTTTCTCATATCTCAAGTATTAAACTTCAGCAATATCTTCACTGCTGTAATTTATACTGGGCTCAATTGGCAAAAGTCAGAACCATTCTGATAGTCTTTGTATGTTTCCCAATGTTTCAGTGTTGTTCTTGTAAGTATAGTAATTGAAACTTCAGCCTGTACTCTCAGTAACATTCCATTGAGTTTCAATATTACTTCTCTATTGCATTGCCAATCACTGCCCGACATCGTGGGGATAATCCCAGTGCTGGGACAACACTCACATCCATGATTTTCTCCTCCTCCACCTTCTGTGTTTGGACTCAACATTAAGTAATCATATTTATTACACCTTTAAATGCATAATTTAATTGAGCATTTTGGGACTTTCACCCATTTTGCCTGGAAAGGATTTTATTATGAATTTGCTACGGTTGCATTCAGCTTACAAAAGGTTAATTCTTTTTAAATTAACATTCAGAGCCATTTAGGAAGTTAATTAGGAAACATGGTAAGGCGCTGAGTAGCTCCCATAGCAATTTGCCGCCTCCCCCGGTGATAGAATGGTTCCTGGGCTGGAACACCAGCCAGGTCATCAACGTAGATGTTCTTTGTTTTCTGTTGATGTTTGTGGAATAACCATATGGGATGAATAAGTAAAAAAAAAGCCGTTTTGTACACACACACAGACCTAGGTAAGGCAGGGTGGCCTCTCTCTTAGGTCAGCGTGAGTCAGTGCCAGGGTCAGTTTGAGTCCGTCAGATGAGCAGAGAGACCTTGGTGTCCATACGCACAATCCCTAAAGGTGGCAGGGCAAGTTGATAAGGTGGTTAAAAAAAGCATCTGGGTTACTTGGGTTTATAAATAGAGGAATAGAATATAAAAGCAAAGATATCAAGCTAGAACTTTATAAATCTCTGGTTGGGTCTCAGCTGGAGTATTGTGGACAATTCTGGGCCCCACACTTCAGGAAAGATGGAAAGGCCTTAGAAAGGGTACAGAGGAGGTTTACCAGGATGTTCCCAGGGACGAGGGGCTTCAGTTATGAGGAGAGGTTGGAAAAGTTTGGACTGTTCTCCTTGGAACAGAGAAGGTTAAGAGGTGACCTAATAAAGGTTTTCAAGATGATGAGAGGTTTTGATCGAGTAAATAGAGAAAAACTATTCCCTCTGGTGAGTGGGTCAATAACCAGAGGTCACAGATTCAAAATCATTGGCGAAAGATCTCGAGGGGAGATGAGGAGAACTGTTTTCACTGAGTTGTGGGGATCGGGAGCGCTCGACCTGAAAAGGTGGTGGAAGCCGATTCCATCAATAATTTTAAAGGGAGTTGGACGGTTCTGGAGGAGGAGGAACTCACAGGGTTACTGACAGAAGGCGGGGGTGTGGGACTGAGCACGACGGCTCTTTCAAAGAGACAGCACAGGCTCGACGGGCCGAATGGCCTCCTCCTGTGCTGTAAGTTTCTATGATTTCTATCTTTGTATGATTTCTATGCAAAGCCTCCAAAAAGGCGGAGTGGACCCATCCTGTTGGTAAGCAATGACAGAATCAGTTAGTTTAGGAACAGCTATCTTGTAAGTGGGTTCTGCCTACAATAGTGTCAAGGCTGCATATTTTAATTATTTATTCATGGTAGAGTAGTGGTAGGAAATGGTTGTATCTCACTGCATTCAAGTATTCTATGTAAAATAAACCAATTTGGTTTTGAATTGTCTCACGGAGTGCTTTTTAGTAAGGACAGAATGTGTGTGATGGCATCTGTGCGATCACATCGTCCAGTACACGTGACAAGGGGTCTGTGTTAGGACCCCTGGTCAATGCTAATGTTTAACGAGATATCGGGCAGTAACGTGCACTTCTGATCACAGAGGATGACGAATGACACCGACTCCAAGATATCTACTATACACCCGTGAGATGTGTAATCTATATTGAATGGTATTCAACATTGATCGGCCGAGATCTCTAAGTCATAACTCTCCCTTCAAGAGTCTTCTATGCAATTTAGTATCGTCAGAAAATGCAGAGATTTTACTTATAACACCATCCGAAGCCCAGAGCCAGGCCTTGTATAACATCTCTGGTTAGTTGCCACTCACTTTGCCTTGATTCAACTGCTGTGTAGATTTTATAGATTTACGCACCCCACACAGAGCATATGTTGGGAATTTGATACAGATGGCAGAAGTCTCCGGGAGATTAGCACCTTGACCTCCACTCCTGAATTCCCAATATGCGCTCCTGGTGAGTGAACGTCTGCTCCTGGAGCACAATTTGTAAAATCTACCCCTCTTAGTTTTAGTGTCAGGTGTCAGCTGTGGCTCAGTGGGTAACACTCTGGCCTCTGAGTGAGAAGGTCGTGGGTTCGAGCCCCACTCCAGAGACTTGAGCACATAATCCAGGCCAACACTCCAGTGCAGTGCTGAGGGAGTGCTGCACTGTCGTCTTTCAGATGAGACGTTAAACCGAGGCCCCGTCTGCTCCCTCAGGTGGATGTAAAAGATCCCATGGCACTATTTCGAAGAAGAGCAGGGGAGTTCTTCCCGGTGTCCTGGCCAATATTTATCCCTCAATCAACATCACATTTGTGGGATCTTGCTGTGTGCATATTGGCTGCCGCGTTTCCTACATTACAACAGTGACCACACTTCAAAAGTACTTCATTGGCTGTAAAGCGCTTTGGGACGTCCTGATGTGATGAAAGGTGCTGTATAAATGCAAGTTCTATCCAGTTTTACACACTGGTTCATATTTAGATCCATATTCACCTGTTTGATCCCATTATAATGGCCCAGATTTTGCTGGAGTGGGGCATCTTGCAGCGTGCCCCGTTAGTTAGACTTGTTTGTGCCCATTTAGGTTTTAAAATTTTTTGCCCATACAGTTGGTGAAAGTGCGAGCTGATAACGGCGCAGTGAGGGCAACAGTGCGTCTGGGACCTGAGTGAACAGGGCAAGCAACAGGGGATCTCCTTAACCAACGAGATTAAAAGATTGGGAAATAAACAGAGGCAGGATTGAGAAGCAGGGTGAATTAGAGTGGGTGAATTCAATGTCAAATCAGGTACAGAAAGAGAGAGAAAGAAAGATTGGATTAAAAGAGAGAGCAGAAACGACAGAAAGGAAAAGAAAGAAAAATAATTTTAAAATTAAAAATTTGACATTTAAAAAATCTCCAACAACAATTCGCAACCTGAAGGAATGAGACTCCTGCCGACGGAAGTGGTGGAAGCGGGGAGACACAATGTTTTCAAGGGGAGACTGGATAGGCACTTGAGGGAAATAAACTTGCAGGGCTACGGGGATAGAGCGGGGGAATGGGACTGACTGGATTGCTCTACAGAGAGCCAGCACGGACTCGATGGGCCGAACAGGCCTGCTTCTGTGCCGTTATGATTCTATGACTATTAATTGTTCACTTTCTGGGCCAGAGAGGTTGATTGGCAGTCATTAACAATTCTCATGCCGTTAAAAGGGTACTTACGCTGTTAATTACTAGACTTGACTTTCTGTGACGACTTTAATGGACAAGTAATGTGCGAATGCAGCAACTCATGAAACTCACAGGGAGGTTGAGGGTGAGATGTTTTTGTGAGGCTAACGGCGGAGCGGCGCAAATCGTCCGGCAACTTGTGGTGATTCTCAATTCACATTAATAACGGCACGCATCGATCACACCCCATCATTTTTTCAGAAAAATCTGGCCAATACCATTGGTTAGGTTGCAAATTAATCAACAAGATATTGTAATTATTTAAAAATGGGTATCACATTGTAATTATTGGAATCCACAATTAAATACTTAGCACCTCCACAGTCAAAATCCTAGAAGTTACTGTCAAATGCGTTAATGCCTGCATTAAGATAGTGGACAGTGGGATAACATACGAATGCAACAACAACCACTTGCATTTATATAGCGCCTTGGACGTAGTAAAACATCCCAAGGTGCTTCACAGGAATGTTGTTAGACAAACTTTGACACCGAGCCACATAAGGAGATATTAGGACAGGTGACTAAAAGCTTGGTCAAAGAGGTAGGTTTTAAGGAGCGTCTTAAGGAGGAGAGAGAGACGGAGAAATTTAGGGAGAGAATTGCAGAGCTCGGGGCCCAGGCAGCTGAAGGCACGGCCGCCAATGGTGGAGCGATTAAAATCGGGGATGCGCAAGAGGCCAGAATTGGAGCAGAGAGATCTCGGAGGATTGTGGAGCTGGAGGAGGTTACAGAGATAGGGAGGGGCGAGGCCATGGAAAGATATGAACACAAAATTGAGGCGTTGCCGGACTGGGAGCCAGTGTAGGTCAGCGAGCACAGGGGGTGATGGGTGAATGGGACTTGGTGCGAGTTAGGACACGGACAGCAGAGTTTTGGATGAGCTCAAGTTAGCAATTGTCCACTAATATCACCAATGGTAATTTCCAGCCTATTCCAACTGAAAGGGTTTAATCTAGCTGAAGTAATGATAGATTGATTACAGCTTCTTCGTTATTGTTAACTGTCTTTAACAATTCTTTCCAAATCAGCTTTAGACATTGAAGACATCCAGATACCCAAAACCAAGTTTGAGGTCAATGAAGGAGACAGGCTTCTCATACTGTGTTCATTCAAAACGGATGAAGAGATCCAATCTAACAATCTGCGAGTGGAATGGGGAGTCATCACGGGACCTAACAATTACTACAGACCCATCTACAGAGTGGTCGGGTCTGTGCTGGAGTCTGTCACCGAGCCCAACCCATATGAAGGCCGTGCGCAAATGTTTATATCGCTTATTCCTAAAGGGAACTGCTCACTGGTGCTCCAGCCAATTGTGGCCAGTGATTCCGGACTATACGAGCTGAGGTTGTACTCTGAGGGTGAGGTCACGGTGAATGGCCAAAAAGTCGTAGTCCAGGTCAACAATGGTAAGGTGCAAAACGGCCGACAACAAACCCCCCCCCCCCCCCGGAAGAGAGAATATTCCTTTCTGTTGTTTTACGTGCTGGTAAAAATTGTAATATATCTGGGCCGTGAAATTGCGTGGTGTAGCGCCGGCCGTTAAGTCCGGTTTTTGCTGAAAAAATGGCGGCCACCTTGCTACCGGTGCGGAACGCGGCAGCCGCCATTTTGGGGAGGGTGGCAGCGCTGCCGTGGCCTGCGCTCGCCGCCCACATTTAAATGCAGCAGATCGTGATGTCAGTCGGCGTGCAACGTCTGAATTGACGCACGACTGTGGTTTTGGACGTCACCGCTCTTGATACCACCCTCTCCAAACCACCCACGGAGGAACGCGCGTGCAGCAGCACCACAGAGACGCTGCCAGCGCTTCTTAAAGGGACACACACATCTTTCAGGCAAGTTTAGATTTTTGCTTTTGGACTGTATTTTTTACATTTTATTGGAGTAGTGGCTTGGTGCAAGACATTTAAAAAGTTGTTAAAGTGTGCAGGGAGTGCTGCTGGACGTTTGCAAGGCTTTGGATGTTAAAGGAAGGCCTCTGAGAAGACCACTTGCTCCCAGTCCTGGGGGCTCTAGTTGCAGTCCCCCTTGGGCTGCAACATCACAGGGAGAGGAAGCAGAGGCAGCAAAGGAGACAACCTGTTCGCAGAGGGAGGAGGAAGAGGAAGACGCAGAAGAGGAAAAAGTAGACGAGCAGAAGCGGAAGGAAGGAGGAAACCCAGACAGCCTCTTTCTGGCCGGGATATCCGGGATCGAATCTGTGGTACCAGTGAACACAACTCCAATTCCCCTTTCAGCATTAGTCCCACACCTTATCTTCCCTCTGTTACTGACCATCCTAGTGTCCTCTTGACCACGATGCTGAAATAAAAGCCACCACAAAGCAAACTTTCCAATCCAACTTTATCCATATATGCATCCAATATTGCAGCAAGAAATCAACTCATCACCCTTATGCATTCCCTTAGTGACTGTCTTGTGTATGCCTTTGCCTATCCTGGTGATGTCATGCAGTGCTACCCCAGTGGCTACAGCATGGCTGGTGGAAGGCTGCTGACTTTCAGTGGGGGAGACTGCAAATGGCTTTGCAGGTCGACCTCGTGGAGCTGGTGGCTGGGAGTGTGAAATCAAGTGACGGTGTTTCTTCTTCTTCATTCTCCTCTCCCTCTTCTTGGTCACCCACTGGCTGGGCAGGCTGGATTTCTTGGATATCTGAAATGAGGAAAGCACAAGGGTAGGGTTGTGGTGAGGGGAGGGGGATAAAGCAAGAGGTGCTTGCTTACGCCATGTGCAGCTTGTAAATCAGAAGATATTGTGGGATGAGGGGGATGTGGGATTTGAGAAGGAGGATAACGTATGAGGATACCGGCATCTTGTATCCTTTCAGCCCCGCCGCTGGCCAAGGGCTCAGCCATGCCCCTGCCAAGAATGGCCAGCACCGTCTCCTCCAAGCGGGTGAGGTAAAGCTAGGAATGTGAGGTGTCCCTCTTGTTTGGTAGAGATGGTTGGTAGGTGAGTGATGGGGGGGGATCGTGCAGTGTGTGAGGCTAGTGGAGGAGTTGGTAGGTGACGGCTTTTGAAGATGCACTGACCTTGACCACTCGTTTGATGTCATGAAACGTCTTTGGGCACCTGAGCCAGGTCGTGGGAGCCACACTGCTGGCAGTGACGGCCTCGGCGATCTGATCCCACATCCTTCTTTCTGGAGGGCCTCCTGGCCCCTGTGGGTAGAGGACCTCTCTTGCAGTGTTGACCCCCTGCACAATGCTGGAGTGCTGTGTGCGAGACCCTGGGCGCCCTTTCCCTGGCCTGTTGTTTATTTGTGTTAGTGCTGAAACACTTTGTTATGTGCAGAAGGCAGTTCAGCTTTCAGAGCTAAAGACTGGCTGGTTCTGAAGGATTTTTTTTTTCTGGAAGGCAGTTCAGCTAGAGACTGCCTTTGAAAAGGAGCAGATTAGCTTTGAATAAACCAGTCTCGCTCCAGCGACGCAAACATGGGCCCCCTGCTGAGCGCACAGCCCGTCAGCAGCGCGTTAGTCACTAGGCTGTGCGCTACAATCATTTGAATTAGCAGGCAGCGCTTTCTGAACGGGCACGGGTATATCTCGCATCGCCGTGCCCCGCGCCCGTTTTCAGGGCCTTATCGAATTTCACCCCCCCAAGTCTTTTCAACATAGATAACAAAATTGCTGCAAAACCATTTGAAAATGCTACAATAATGTTTATGAATACTTACGCATTGGATATTTGAGTTTTGCTCTGCTGTTGTGTAGCAACTTTGCTACTTACGTTTTGCAAAGATGTCATTATTTCATAATCTTCATGTTTACATCGTTGTTGATTGAGGGATAAATATTGGCCAGGACACCGGGGAGAACTCCCCTGCTCTTCTTCAGATAGTGCCGTGGCGTCTTTTACGTCCACCTGAGAGGGCCTCAGCTTAACATCTCATCCAAAAGACGGCACCTCTGGCAGCGCGGCACTCCCTCAGCACTGCACCGGGAGTGTCAGCCTAGATTATGTGCTCAAGTCGCTAGAGTGGGACTTGAACCCACAACCTTCTGAGGCGCGAGTGCTGCCCACTGAGCTATGGCTTGCACTATTCCAATTATAGCCTAGTCTTGTACAAACTCAACATCACTACCTGGCTTTTCTATGCAATTGCCCTTCATAAAAGAAATTCAGGCTTGACTTCTTTGCAAGCCTATTAGTCTAACTAAAGTCAACAGATTTTGGACCAAAACTGATCCCCATCTCCAGGGACTAAGTATTACTCAGTAAGTTTAATGAACAGTGTCATGTACAATATTTGTACAGGCTATGCAGATAAATGTCCAAGTAATATCCTATTCATAAGAACATAAGAAATAGGAGCAGGAGTCGGCCATTCGGCCCCTCGAGCCTGCTCCGCCATTCAATAAGATCATGGCTGATCTTCTACCTCAACTCCACTTTCCCACCCGATCTCCATATCCCTCGATTCCCCTAGAGTCCAAAAATCTATCGATCTCTGTCTTGAATACATTCAACGACTGAGCCTCCACAGCCCTCTGGGGTAGAGAATTCCAAAGATTCACCACCCTCTGAGTGAAGAAATTTCTCCTCATCTCAGTCCTAAATGGCCGACCCTTTATCCTGAGGCTATGCCCCCTAGTTCTAGACTCCCCAGTCAGGGGGAAATAACCTCTCAGCATCTACCCTGTCAAACCCTCTAAGAATTTTATACATTTCAATGAGATCATCTCTCATTCTTCTAAATTCCAGAGAGTATAGGCCAATTCTACTCTAAAGTTAAATAAGCATTGCACAGAACCCAATGATGCATTGTATTGGTATATTAGCATGGCATGACATCATTAGAGTCACACCAACAACTAGCCCTAACCTTCACTCATGGGAGTCAGTGAGGCAAGGTGAGGAGAAATCAGAGAGCTCGTCAATCACTCTTATGAACCCCAGGGGCCAGTTCTAATCCAATACTAGCAGAGAGATCTGGAAAGATTTCTTGGTTGGCGAATTGCATGGGACATGCAAGAACCTAACTAGGGTAAAGCAATTTATACTCATTCTTCATGGGGATCTCTCTCCCCACAACATGATTAGATTTTACAGGAGACTGCTCAATATTTGTGAATGGGTTAAACATAGGGTTAAAAAGAAAGACATAGAAAGAACTTGCATTTCTATAGCGCCTTTCACGACCCAAAGCGCTTTACAGCTAATGAAGTACTTTTGAAGTGTGGTCACTGTTGTAATGTAGGAAACGTGGCAGCCAAAAGTGTGCACAGCAAGCTCCCACAAACAGCAATGTGATAATGACCAGTTAATCTGTTTTAGTGATGTTGGTTGAGGGATAAATATTGGCCAGGACACTGGGGATAACTCCCCGGCTCTTCATCAAATAGTGGCCATGGGATCGTTTCCATCCACCCGAGAGAGCAGATGGGGCCTCGGTTTAACATCTCATCTGAAAGACGGCACCTCCGACAGTGCAGCACTCCCTCAGCACTGCCCTGGGAGTATCAGCCTGGATTATGTGCTCAAGTCTCTGGAGTGGGAATATGATCCACGACCTTCTGACTCCGAGGTGAGAGTGCTACCCACTGAGCCACGGCTGACACCTTGGCTAGTTTGAGGATATAGATGCCAGACATGTTTCCTTCAGGATTGCAGTTTACTTTTTTGCCCCACTTCGAAACTCTTTCACCCTGTACCAATTCTTGACTTTGAGGGCTGACAGAGCAGTGTTGCTCGTGAATTGACCACAGGCCGGGTGCACTCGAGTGACTTGGGCTGACTCGCCCTCTGACTGGCCCACCCTCCCTGGGAGGGAAGCCATTCCCGATCGCATGGCTGGAATCAGAAAATCGGACCTCGTTGCACCCGCTTTTTCAGGCATGAAACGGGAGCAAAACGTTCCCATTTTGCGGGGCTGTTTCCTGCACCCTAATGGGGGCTGAGATAGATCCATATTGGCTCGGACGATATTCAGGCGTCCCTGGCGGATGCCGGAAACAGGCATTGGGCGCCTTGCACATGCTAACGAGGGGGCCTAATGCCTGTTTCAGGACCCCTCTCAGAAATTAGTCTGGTGTTTTAATTTCTTATGTGGCCGAACCAGTTGTCCTTAAAGGGGCCTTAAAGGGACTGCTGGAGGCCGCCAACAAAAAAAGGCAAGTTTTATTTTGTGACATTCCTTAATGTGGGCCTGACGACTGACGGCTTGTGCTCGCCTCTCCCACGTTTACCTCACCCTCCTCCTCTGAGGACCAGCCTCAGTAACTCGCCGAGCTGAGGATGACAATCGACCATCCAGAGGCAGCCGGCCGGAATTATTCCGATGAGGCCTGCGATCCAATTTGGGACGTGCCTTGGGCCTCCCGCTTTTGACGCACGCTTCGAAAATGGGCCTAAACCAATTTCTATCCCCGGGTATAGGGGATCATAAGTGTTGTTCGTTTTTTTAAATTCATTCTCGGGATGTGGGCTTCACTGTCAAGCCCAGCACTTGATGCCCATCCCCTAGATGCCCTGAGAAGTAGGTGGTGGTGGTGGGCCTTTTTCTTGAACCGCTAACAGGCAGTTAAGAGCCAACCACATTGGTGTGGGACTGGAGTCACATATAGGCCCAGACCGGGTAAGGACGGCAGATTTCCTTCCCTAAAGGACATTAGTGAACGAGTTCGGTCACTTTTACTGATACCAGCTTTATTAAACTCAATTTAAATTCTAGAACTGCCATGGCCTCTGGGAATACTCGTCCAACAACATAACCACTGTACCCTCAGCTATTTCGATTTTCTTCATGGCACAGTACTGTAACACACACGTGCACTGTGCCAAAGTCTCGAAGGGTTAACCTGTCTTTGCACCACTGAGAATATTGATCGGTGAAGGAGCGAATCGAATCTTCGTGCCTCAAGATCAAACCAAAACTCTCTGCAGCTCGATCACATTGAAGAGAGATCTAAGTATTGTGGCATAATGGATTGAACTTGGGGCCATATCTGGAGTACTGAGAGAAACACTGGCCGCCCGGTTATAGAAAGGATATTGGAGCCACAGAGAGGGTCAGCATAAATACCGTCGGATGACATTGGGCCGACTTTGGTTCTTCTACTGTCCCGTTTATTCGGCCAGAATGAGGTGGGAGCAAGACCGGAATCGCCGTGCGGCATTACCGGCATAAATTTTGGAACGACCTGCGAAATAGGTAACCGGGATTCAGAAAGAGGCCGGGGCCTCGATACCAAATGCAGATCGGGATCCCACAATGTACACAAGAGAAAACAGCATCTAAGAAGCACACAAAGGGTAGGGGAAATCTGGAATTCACTCCCCCCAAAAGGCTGCAGATGCTGGGGGACAATTGGAGCTTTTAAGACTGAGATTGATCGATTTTTGTAGAGCGAGAAAGAGAGTTAACGTTTCAGGTCTGTGACCTTTCGTCAGAACTGGAAAAAGTTGGAGATATAACAGATATTTAAGCAAGTGTAGGGGCAGGGAAAGGGGGGAGGGGAGGAAAAAACAAAAGGGAAGGTCTGTGATAGGATGGAAGGCAGGAGAGATTAAGAGATAAAAGGGATGATAGTGCAAGGCAAAAGGAGATGGTAATGGGACAAGTAAAGAAACAAAAGATGACTAGATGAAGTGGAAATGGCAATGGCAGAATCATCAACAGCTGCCATAAGAGAGACAGAAAAAAAGCTAGAGGCGGGGTTATAGTCTGAAATTGTTGAACTCGAGGTTGAGTCCAGAAGGCTGTAAAGTGCCTAATCGAAAGCTGAGGTGCTGTTCCTCGAGCTTACGTTGAGCTTCATTGGAACAGTGTAAGAGGCCGAGGACAGAGAGATCAGAGTGGGAGTGGGCGGAGAATTAAAGTGACAGGCGACCGGAAGCTCGGGGTCACGCTTACGGACTGAACGGAGGTGTTCCGCAAAGCAGTCACTCAATCTGCGTTTGGTCTCCCCAGTGTCGAGGAGACCGCATCGTGAGCAGTGAATACAGTATACTAAATTGCAAGAAGTACAAGTAAATCGCTGTTTCACCTGGAAGGAGTGTTTGGGGCCCTGGACAGTGGGAAGGGAGGAGGTAAAAGGGCATGTGTTGCATCTCCTGCGCTTGCACGGGAAGGTGCCAGGGGAAGGGGTGTTGGGGGTGATAGAGGAGTGGACCAGGGTGTCGCGGAGGGAGCGGTCCCTACGGAATGCTGAAAGGGGAGGTGAGGGGAAGATGCGTTTGGTGGTGGGATCACGCTGGAGGTGGCGGAAATGGCGGAGGATGATCCGTTGAATGTGGAGGCTGGTGGGGACAAGGGGAACCCTATCGTGGTTCTGAGGGGGAGGGGTGAGAGCAGAAGTGCGGGAAATGGAATGGACACGGTGGAGGGCCGTGTCAACCACTGTAGAGGGGAATCCTCGGTTGAGGAAAAAGGAAGACATGTTGGAAGCACTGGTATGGAAGGTGGCATCATCAGAGCAGATGCGGCGGAGACAGAGAAACTGGGAGAATGGATTTGAGTCCTTACAGGAAGCGGGGTGGGAGGAAGTGTAGTCCAGGTAGCTGTGGGAGTCCGTGGGCTTATAGTGGATGTTTGTCGATAGCCTATCCTGAGATCCACGCTCAACGCCATGCGCCGCCACATGCACACTCTCGACCTCTCTCTTCAGCAGGTAAATAGTGAAACATTGGGCCGTATATTCCGATCCCTACGGGTATGTACGCGCTGTGTACTCACCCGTAGAGACATCGGAAATGCCGGTTTCAGGCATGCCAAGCGCATGCGCTGAAAACCGGCATTTCTGATCTGTCGAGAATGCTCTTGACAGATCGGACGCCTGCCCTGGAGAAGGGCCTCTGCGGGGGGAGAGTTCCGCTTCTGGAGAACCTCCGCCTGCTGAAAACACTTAGAAATCTTACACCTGGTAAAAGCCTGCATAAGGCCTGCTTTTTCCAGCATAAGAGTTGAAAAAAAGTAAAAAAAAAACCAATTTTTTTCACTCATTTATAATTTAAAAATACTTTTAAAAAAGGTAAGTTTATTTTTAGTCCTGTAAAAAACTTTAATTATTTTTTTCAAAAAATTAAAATTTTGCTTAAAATATTTAATTTAATGTAATTTTAACTCATTTTAAAAACGTGATGGTTTTTTAAAATTGATTTAATGTTTTGATGTGTTTTTGGGGTGATCTCCATTCATATATTTGACAGTTCTATCTGTCATGTGTATGAAGGGAGATTCCTTTCTCCTATTGGCTGGCCTGGCCCACGTGATCCCAGGGATGTTTGCGAACCGCCTGCGCCCTGGGATACCTGGGCCCTGCACACTTCGACTGTGGAGAGGCCCAGGATCGGATGTGTCCGGACCTCGGGAGCCCTCAGGTAAGGGCGTAGATTTTTTTCCGATAGGAGGCCTCCGCACGCAGGAAGCCTCCGATCGGTAAATACGGGCCATTATTTCCAGGTAACAAGGGGGAACTGGCATATGGGATGAATGACCATAGACAGTTTTTAAAATCTGAGTCAATCACAATATTTTAGAGGAAATTAGATAAACACCTTAAGAAGGAAAATATTAAAGGGAAAGAGGAAGAAAAAAGGATTAGAGGGGATAGCTCCAATGTGACCCCTAAGGGAGTGACTGAGGTGAATAGTATCGATGCATTTAAGGGGAGGCTAGATAAGCATATGAGGGAGAAGGGAATAGAGGGTTACGCTGACAGAGTTAAATGAGGAAAGATGGGAGGAGGCTCGAGTGGAGCATGGTTGGGCTGAATGGCCTGTTTCTGTGCTGTATAGTCTATGTAATCCTATGTAAGACTTCTGTGCTGAAAAATCTATGAAATTGTCATTGACAATGCTGCCCTCCACCTCTCCATTTCCCTCTCCTCCAGTAAGTGTCAGCCGTGGCTCAGTGGGTAGCACTCTCTCTCTCACACTGAGTTAGAAGGTTGTGGGTTCAAGTCCCACTGCAGAGACTTTAGCACATAGTCCAGATTGACACTCCCAGTGCAGTACTGAGGGAGTGCCGCACTGTCGGAGGTGCCGTCTTTCGGATGAGACGTTAAACCGAGGCCCCGTCTGCTCTCACAGGTGGATGGAAAAGAGCCCATGGCATTAATTTGAAGAGGAGCAGGGGAGTTCTCCCCGGTGCCCTGGCCAATATTTATCCCTCAACCAACATCACAAAAACAGATTCAAAAGCAAAATACTGCAGATGCTGGAAACCGGAAATAAAAGCAGAAAATGCTGGAAATACTCAGCAGGTCAGGTAGAATCTGTGGAGAGAGAAACAGAGTAACGTTTCAGGCCGATGATGTGCTGATGAAGGGTCACCGACCTGAAACGTTGACTCTGTTTCTCTCTTCACAGATGCTGCCTGCTTTGCTGAGTGCTTCCAGCATTTCCTGTTTTTATTTCACTAAAACAGATTATTTGGTCGTTATCTCATTGCTGTTTGTGGGAGCTTGCTGTGCGCAAATTGGCTGTCACATTTCCCACATTACAACAGTGTCTACACTTCAAAAGTACTTCATTGGCTGTAAAGCGCTTTGGGATGTCCTGCGGTCATGAAAGCTGCTTTAGAAATGCAAGTTGTTTCTTTAAGACCTTCCTTAAAACCCACCTCTGATTACGCTTTTGGTCACCCCCTCCTAATAAGCCACTGTTTTCGGTCCCCGCCACAATCTCCGTTCCCTAGCCACTGACTCCATCCCTCTCCCTAACATCTGACTGAGGCTGAACCAGACTGTTCACAACCTTGGTGTCATATTTGACCCTGAAATTAGCTTCCGACCACATATCCGCGCCATCACTAAGACCGCCTATTTCCACCTCCGTAACATCGCCCGTCTCCGCCCTTGCCTCAGCTCATCCGCTGCTGAAACCCTCATCCATGCCTTTGTTACCTCTAGACTTGACTATTCCAACGCACTCCTGGCCGGCCTCCCACGTTCTACCCTACGTAAACTTGAGGTGATCCAAAACTCGGCTGCCCGTGTCCTAACCCGCACCAAGTCCCGTTCACCCATCACCCCTGTGCTCCCAGTTAAGCAACGCCTCGATTTCAAAATTCTCATCCTTGCTTTCAAATCCCTCCATGGCCCTCGCCCCTCCCTATCTCTGTAATCTGCTCCAGCCCCACAACCCCCCGAGATACCTACGCTCCTCTAATTCTGCCCTCTTGAGCATCCCTGATTATAATCGCTCCACCATTGGCGGCCGTGCCTTCTGTTGCCTGGGCCCCTAAGCTCTGGAATTCCCTGCCTAAACCTCTCCGCCTCGCTACCTCTCTTTCCTCCTTTAAGACGCTCCTTAAAACCTACCTCTTTGACCAAGCTTTTGGTCACCTGCCCTAATTTCTCCTTATGTGGCTCGGTGTCAAATTATTTTTGTGTTACAATCCTCCTGTGCAGCGCCTTGGGACGTTTTACTACGTTAAAGGCGCTATATTAATACAAGTTGTTGTTGTTGTTGAGCTGTGCTGATTCCCCAGCTTGAGCTGAGTTATTTCATGTCAGCTGGTTTTACCCTCAACACCTCCGTGTTTGACAAGGAGGAAAATCAGCCCGGGTCGACACTCCAAATTGCGATTCATAGGAACAGGAGGAGGCCATTCAGCCCTTCGAGCGTCTTCTGCCATTCAATGAGATCATGGCTAATCTGTATCTTAACTCTATCCACCCGCATTGGCTCCATATCCCTCAATGCCCTTGGCTGGCAAAAATCTATCGATCTCAGATTTAAAATAATTATTTGAGCTAGCATTGAGCTAGTTTTGTGTGGGAGAGAGTTCCACACTACTACCACCCTTTGCGTACAGAAGCGTTTCCTAACTTCTCTCCTGAGTGGCCTGGCTCTGATTGTAAGGTTATGTCCCCTTGTCCTAGACTCCCCCACCAGCGGAAAAGGTTTCTCTCCATCTACCCTATCACTTCCTTTCAAAATCCTAAAAACCGCAATCAAATCACCCCTTAGCCTTCTATATTCCAGGGAATACAAGCCAAGTTTACGTAGTTTCTCCTCAGAATTTAAAATTCACGAACCCTTGCTGGAAGTGCGTGTATCACCTCCCCCAACCACCCCCCCACCCACCCCCACCTCCCCACCCCAAGGTTCAATACCCTTCCAACACCTCCATCTAACCTTGCACCTGAAACCGCGATAGCCACTTGGGCAAAGCAAAGGAGTTTTTCCTTCAGAGAGAGGGGAGAAAATTAACAGTGAAAAACCCCCCCACAAATAATAAGGGAAACAATTTGCAGTGGTTATGGGGAAAGAGCAGGGGGGAGTGGGACTAATTGGAGAGAATCTTCCAAAGAGCCGGCACAGGCAGGATGGGCCGAATGGCCTCCTCCTGTGCTGTATCATTCTATTCTATAATAATGTATGATTCTGATTACATTGTTTAGGTACAACTCCTAAAATGCAAAAGGCACTGAAAAAGACAATGGGTGCGGCAAAACAGAGGACAACTGAAGGCTCTAATCTAGACTCCTGTAGTGAATTTGCTGACTTTGACAAGCATTTGGTGACTTTATCAAAGGGAATAAAATCTATATCGACAAAGACTGGCGTGTCAACCTTGGGGCTGGAGATCATTGCAGGAGTCGTCACTGGGATTCTACTGATGGGAACAGTGGCCGGTATTGTGCTGTGGTACGTACAATGTTCTGGAGAAGTTGCTCTCTGTCTCTCAGACTAGGGTCGCCGGCTCGAGCTGGATGTATTCCTGGCGGTTTTATCACGTGACCTCCCGCCTCCAAACAGACTTCCCCCCCCCCCCCCCCCCATTTCCAATATTTTTATAACTAATAAACGAAAGTGTTCAAAGAGAATGAAAACAATTGACATTGGCTCGGATTTTCCGGGGCTTATGATTGCATACGTGGCCTGTACGCCGCCGCACGCGCCTCGCAAGCTCCGGGTTTACGCATGGGCTGTGCGTGCGCGAAAACCCGGAACTTGCCAACTGTCAGGAATCTTCTTGACAGATCCTCCACATTCCCGGGAGATGGACATCCGCGGGCGGAGAGATGGGCTATTTGCCCAACAACTGCCCAGCGAATGCCCGTGAAACTCTTACACCTGGTAACAGCAGGCGTAAGGCCTACTTTTACCAGCGTAAGTGTGAAAATAAATATTAAAATAACATTTTTAACATTCAAAAACCTGTAAAGTAAGTTTGCGTTATTTTTGGCCCCTTAAAAAATGTTTAAATTTATTTTTCAAAAAATAACATTTTTGTTCTGAATGTTTAATGAAATTGTATTTTAATTAATTTTAAACATGTAATGATTTTTTTTATTTGTGTACCTGTGTTTTTTGGGTGATTCCTGTTAAGTTTATGGGGATTCCGTACGTAAATGGAATCTCCATACGCACAATGGGAATCCCCTTTCTGATTGGTTGGGCCGGCCCACGTGGGTACGTGGGTCTCTGCGCATGTGTCCGTGTCGAGGCCCAGGAGCGCGAGTTCCCGTGGCTACAGGACCAGCAGGTGAGGTGCGTAGATTTATTGCGTTTCAGAGGCCTCCGCCCGCGGGAAGTCTCCGCCCGCAAATTCAGGCCCAATATTCTTTCAGTGATTTTTCCCCCCGCGTATGTTCACGGCAGTGTCCTGGAGATTAACCTTTAATTCCTGGAGACTGGGTTGGCAACCCCTATCTCAGCTACCAACGTGCTTCATGGAGACGGTCCATTGTCAATACTCTCTCTTTTTTTATATATATATATAATTCTCCCTGTGACATCTTCATCTCTGCTGCCTCCCCATCTCTCTTCCTTCAGCCAGAAAGGTTGGGTTGTTTAGCCCTCAGGCTTCTCCTCAGCCACTGTCGATGGAGAGGAGACACGCCCAACGACGCAAGAAGCCCGCCGGTCAGTTTCCCCGCCTTTCGCTGCACTCCACGACTGCGAGTTGTTCCACCTGACAGAACACTCTGTTGCAAATGGGCAGTTGGCTTGACTGAGAAAGCAGCATCAACTCATTTTAAACATTTGCATTCCTAAACCAAGCTCAACCACCACACAAGAATCTTCTTGACAGATCCTCCGCATCCCCGGGAGATGGACATTCGCGGGCGGAGAGTTGGGCTATTTGCCCAACGACTGCCCAGTATAACTCTGGCAATCAACAGTAATAACTAAAACTCGAGTGTAAAGAAGGGATGGTGAACTGGGTCATCGGAACAGGAGGAGGCCGTTCAGCCCCTCGAGCCTGTTCCGCCATTCAATTAGTTCATGGCTGATCTGTATCTTAACTCCATCTACCCGCCTTGGTTCCGTAATCCTCAATACTCTTACCCAACAAAAATTTATCAATTTCAATTTTGAAATTTTAGATTGACCCCCCAGCCTCAACAGCTTTTTGGGGGAGAGTTCCAGATTTCCACTACCCTTTGTGAAGAAGTCCTTCCTGACATCACCCCTGAACGGCCTGGCTCTAATTTTAAGGTTATGCCCCCTTGTTCTGGGAGCATAAGGAAGGACCTTAGAATAGGGTCAGCTCACCCAGCACAGACTGGGGTCTAACCTGGGAAACTGCAATGTGATGCATTTAACTGGTGGGCTGTGGTTGGGGGAGGGGTACCATTGGAATTGAGTTGAACCCCTTCCTCAGAAATGGCTGGATTCTTGTCCCCTCTGGCACAGGACCCTAGCTGTACCCACAGCCAAAGACTTTGGTTGTGAAGTATTTATCTTTATAAAAACCATCTGGTCTTACAAACCTCACTTGTTTCCATTGCAGTTAGGGAGTGTTGGGGCGGAAAAATCTTGGCCCACTAGAAACATAGGAACAGGAGGAGGCCATTCAGCCGCTCGAGCCTGTTCCGCCATTCAATGAGATCATGGCTAATCTGTATCTAACCCCGTCATTCTCACCAGCGATGTATTTATCTATCTCTAGATAGGTAGGTCTTTTGTATCCATGATCAATGCTGCCCCATGCATCTGTCACACCGCAAAGCATCACGTTCGAAAGCCTATGTCATAAAACACCAACAAGTCACAACCAGTGCGGCCTGGAACCCATCAGTTCCCAAGTAGCAAACAGGAGTGTGAACTGCCAATAAAAAATTAACAAGGAAGGGAAGGAGAACTGTTTCATATATATTTGTTCCTGTTTCAGCTAATTGATCCCTGAGCGATCCCCATTGTTTAAGAACGACAGTAATGTGCAAAAGTAACCAGCCTCATGTTTGTCCTGTCTCACTGTGGTAGCTCATGAACGCTTTGGCCGGAATTTTCCCCTGAAAAAAATGAGTTAAAGTGTTAAAAATGGGATTCCCGACCTGATTCTGCCTCCAACCCGCCCAATTCCAGTTTTAACGGAGGAGAGGTGGGGGGGACGCCGGGGGTGGGGGGGACGGCTGGCGGGGGTGGGGGGGACGGCGGGCGCCGGGCGGGGGGGGGGACGGCGGGTGGGGGAGGGTCGCCGGGCGGGGGGGGGGGGGGCGCAGGCGGGGGAGGGTCGCCGGGCGGGGGGGGGGGGCGCCGGGCGGGGGGGGGGGGGGGGGGCGGGCGGCCAATCCGCTCCCAGGGGGCGGTACTGTAATTTAAATATTATAATGAGGCTGGAAGCCTTTTTTTCCCCGTCCATTTTGAATTTAACAGCCTGTGGACAGTTTCACACAATTCGTGAAACCCGGCTGTTAAACAGAGGCGGGGACGGCTGCACCCAGGAGGTGAGCGGCTTTATAACCACCTCCTGGATCCAGGGTCCCTGCCTCACCCACCCCCCGTGATCAGAGACCCCCCCACGAGGCCTCCGATCGCTTTCCCAGGCCTCCAATCCCCACCAGGAGGCCTCCCCCACACCCCCCCACCGATGATGCTGAGGCCGGCCCCGATCCTCTCTCCACCCCCGCCGATCCCTGAACCCCCCCCCCCCCCCCCCCCGCTGATGGTCCGGCTGACCTCCCCCCTCACCCCCCGTCAACCCATTTCCCACGATCCCCGATCCTCCACTACCGACTACCGCCCCCCCCCCCCAAGCGATCCCCGACTGCTGATTCCCGACTCCCCGCCCCTCCCGCGATCCCTCCCCCGGACCGAACCCTCACATCCGCCGGCCTACCTGCTCGCAGCCAGCCAGCCTCTCAAGTTAACATGCAGGTACAGCAAGCAATTAGGAAAGCAAATGGTATGTTGGCTTTTATTACAAGAGGATTTGAGTATAAGAGTAAGATGTCTTACTGCAATTATATAGGGCCCTGGTGAGACCACACCTGGAGTATTGTGTAAAGTTTTGGTCTCCTTACCTAAGGAAGGATATACTTGCCATAGAGGGAGTGCAACGAAGGTTCACCAGACTGATTCCTGGGATGGGGGAATTGTCCTATGAGGAGAGATTGAGTAGACTAGGCCTATATTCTCTAGAGTTTAGAAGAATGAGAGGTGATTTCAGTGAAACATACAAAATTCTTACAGGGCTTGACAGGGTAGATACAGGGAGGTTGTTTCCCCTGGCTGGGGAGTCTAGAACCAGGGGTCACAGTCTCAGAATAAGGGGTCGGCCATTTAGGACTGAGATGAGGAAGAATTTTTTCACTCAGAGGGTGGTGAATCTTTGGAATTCTCTGCCCCAGAGGGCTGTGGAGGCTCAGTCATTGAGTATATTCAAGACAGAGATCGATAGATTTTTGAATATTAAATGAATCAAGGGATATGGGGATAGTGCAGGAAAGTGGAGTTGAGGTAGAAGATCAGCCATGATCTTATTGAATGGCGGAGCAGGCTCGAGGGGCCGAATGGCCGACTCCTGCTCCTATTTCTTATGCTCTTATGTTCCTATCCGAGGCCTCGCGTGCAAATCAGGCCCTGCCGTTAAAGTCAGCAGGGCCTGCTGGAAAGCCGGCCCCCAACCTGCCTCCCTGGAGAAAATTCCGGCCTTTGACTCGCTGTGGTCGCCACCCATTGTTTAAATGTCTACTGGCTTTAATGCTTATTTATAAAAATTCTTCACCTGACTTCACCTGACGAAGGAGCAGCGCTCCAAAAACTTGTGATTTCAAATAAAGCTGTTGGACTATAACCTGGTGTTGTGCGACTTCTCACTATTTATAAAAAGTGCTGCATTTCCCTGGGAGTTAATCCCTTATACGTTAAATATGACCTATAGCAAAATCAGTTCCAGTCTCCATTTTATAAAAAGGATATAGAGGCATGGAAGAAGGAGCAAAAAAGATTTACAAGGATGATACCAGAACTGAGAGGGTACAACTAGCAGGAAAGACTGAACAGGCTGGGGCTCTTTTCTCTCGAAGAGAAGAAGACTGAGGGGTGACCTGATAGAGGTCTTTAAGATTAAGAAGGGGTTTGATAGGGTAGCTGCAGAGAAGATGTTTCCACTTGTGGGGGAGACCAGAACTAGGGGCCATCAACATAAGATAGTCACTAATAAATCCAATAGGGAATTCAGGAGAAACTTCTTTCCCCAGAGAGTGGTGAGAATGTGGAACTCGCTACCACAGGGAGTGGTTGAGGCGAATAGTATCGATGCATTTAAGGGGAAGCTGGATAAACACATGAGGGAGAAAGGAATAGAAGGATCTGCTGATGAGGTGAGATGAAGAGGGGTGGGAGGAGGCTCGTGTGGAGCATAAACACCGGCACAGACCAGTTGGGCCAAATGGCCTGTTTCTGTGCTGTATATTCGATGTAATGTAATTCTATGTAAAACAAATCATAACTTGAATCAAAATAAAATCCCTTGCAGACAATACAGGTGAAAATCGCAAGACGTTTAACTAGGATAATGCCAGGGATGGGAAACTATAGTTGTGAGGAGAGATTTGAGACGCTGGGACTGTGTCCACGGGTTGACAGAGGTTGTTAACATTTTGAAGGGTCTCCATAGGGCTAATGGGGAAAAGACCACCTCCTCCGGTTGGAGAGTAAGTGAAGAGGAGTCATCAATTTACAATAAGAGGTTATGTCTCTACACAGAACTTTGTTGGAGCAAGGAATACTTTGTAGGGAATGGTTGAGGAAGAGACCATTGCATCCTTTAATGGAAAATTGGTGAAATATTTAGAGCAGAGGAGGACACAGGGTTATGGGGAGGGAGCGCAGCAATGGGAACAGCTTTGGATAGTTCCAGCAAAGAGCTTGCACAGATGGGCCGAATGGCCCCCTTCCTGTGCTGTGAATGGTTCTAAGGAATGCACATGATCCTGGCCTCAGACTCAGACCTGTACTCCAGCCCCAGAGGACCTGCGCTCCAGTCTCAGCCCCTGGGATGCCTGCGCTCTGAGCCTCAGCCCCAGGAACACCTACACCCACATCAGGCCCAAGACTTTGCTGTACCCAGTTGCCAGATAACAGGAAACCAACCTGATTCACCTTGAGCTTCGTGCCCTGCTCCATGGCTTCTCTAGCTTACACTTCACCCAAGTGCGCCACCTCGCTCAATTCCCCAGGCTCCATTCGCCAACTTGCCCAAAAATCTAACCTTAAAAAAAAATGCTAGATTACTTCTCAATTTGGTAGGATCATGCTAAAACTGTAAACCTCAGCGTTACAGTGCTCGGAGTTAATTAGATGTTCTTGTCTGGTCAAATTCCTTTTCAGTTGCTATTTCTACAAGGGCATTAAGGTCTTCAAGAAAAAAAAGAAAAGGAAGAAAGAAAAGCACACGAGAAGATCAAGGCACTGCCAGCATCCCATGGAAGAGCCGGAGGTCCAACAAGAGGAAGAGATGTTCCAAGTTGATACCCCAGACCCTACAACATCAACCTCTCCATTGGAGCAATGTGGATATCAGATGGCATCGGATACGACCAACTCGACATTGTTCGATTTCGACATGGTGAATAGTAATTAACTTAAGAGTTCCGTTCTCCAGGTCCCTTGGGAGTCCATTTATTCAGCCGTGTGATTTGCCAATCGCAAAAGTGCTACATTCATGCAAAATGTATTAAAGTTAGTCTTAGGATTGTGAAGCTGCACCTTGTATTTCTGTCTTCGTTTTTTTCACCTGTACCAAATCGTAAACTTCACCCAACCACTGATTGGGCTGTACACATTTAAAAAAAATAAAATAATAAGAGATGATTACAATAAAATATTTATTTAAACTATACTATTTCACGAATGGACTTCAGTTGGAGCTGGTTTAAGATGCTGGTAAGAAAGCATTTGGCTTGTTGAGATATCCTAAAGCACTTTGCGTAGAGCGAATTAATTTAATGTGCAGTCATTACTGTTATGTAGACAAACGTGGTAGCAATCTCGTGCACAGCAAGATCCCACGACCACAATTAGATGATGTCCTTGGCAGTGTTGGTTGAAAACGTTAGGAGAATGTCTTGCCTTTTTTTTTGAATAGTGCCTTGGGATTATTCACACCTACCTGAACAGGCAAATAGACTTGGTTCAATATCTCATCCTAGACTCTTACAGCACAGAAGGAGGCCATTCGGCCCATCGTGCCTGTGCCGGCTCTTTGAAAGATTCTCTCCAATTAGTCCCTCTACCCACTGCTCTTTCCCCATAGCCCTGCAAATCATTCTCTTTCAGGTATTTACCCAATTCCCTTTTGACAGTTACTATTGAATCTGCTTTCATCGCCCTTTTAGGCATCTGAAGGATAGCACCCCCTGACAATGCAGCACCCTCTCAGTACTGCACTGAAGTATGAGCCTAGGTTATATGCTCAAGTGCCGGAGGGGACTTGAGCCCACAGCCTTCTAACTCAGAAGCAAGAGTATTACCAATTGGTCCAAGCTCGCACTTTAACTGTTTGCAATCTGCACTGCTAGTAGTTATTACAATTGATACGGAAGAAAAAGCCTGCAAGAACCAAAGGAATTGTACTGTAAACAAAACATTTTGGTAGGGTCTTCCCAAATGTGTTATGTAGTGAGATTGTATACATCACACATTTAAACGTACGTGCTATATAGGGGAATTACATAGACTTTACAGCACAGAAACAGGCCATTCGGCCCAACTGGTCCGTGCCAGTGTTTATGCTCCACACGAGCCTCCTCCCTCCCCTCCTCATCTCACCCCATCAACATATCCTTCTATTCCTTTCTCGTGCCTTTATCCAGCTTCCCCTTAAATGCATCGATACTATTCGCCTCAACCACTCCCTGTGGCAGCGAGTTCCACATTCTCACCGCTCTCTGGGGAAAGAAGTTTCTCCTGAATTCCCTATTGGATTTATTAGTGACTATCTTATATTTATGGTCCTAGTTCTGGTCTCCCCCACAAGTGGAAACACTCTCTCTGTGTCTACCCTATCAAACCCTTTCATAATTTTAAAGACCTCTATCAGGTCACCCCTCAGCCTTCTCTTTTCTAGAGAAAAGGTATAGACGGTACTTTAAACAGTCACACTCTTTAAGCCACTTTAGTGATTGAAAGTTGTAGTCACGAGCAAATTTATGACAGAATCGAAAATCTCTTTGCGGAGTTTCAGATCTCCAGAAACTACGACCCAATGGCCTCACAGTCTAAGATTGCGAGAGGACAGATATTTTCCGTGGCTGAGCAAAGTGTAGCAAGGAGCCGGATGAATAAAAGTCACTGATTGAGACACGGGATTGGGTTGGGTTCACATAAGGATCCCCGTCTGCTGATTCCAGCCAACGCCACGGGGCTTGAATCTGAAGGGATAATTACTAGTCCTAGCCCCTTTAGGGCTACCCCGGATCAGGCGTATTCCTCAGACGTTCACTTTCAACTAAAGTTTGAGCTAGCCGAATCCTAAAGACGCTTAATTGGGTCTAAAGGTCCAGACTATCTCTCCCTAAAGGAAAGGAACAACCTGAAGATGTTACCATCCTCCAGATAGCACTTTTAATAAGTTTAGCTAGACTGTAATGTTCCGGATATTATGAGGGTCCAGAAAACTCCCCCAGAATTCTGCAACTCCTCACCAAAGAGTGTACAGAGATTGAGTTCGTGAGTTTGATACAGAAGTATTATGTGAGATAATTCGAAAAATATATAGATTTATTAAAGAACCGACATGTAATTACAGTAGGTGTTTCAATCGCAACACTAACAGTTCCAAAAAGAGAAAGCTTACAATTCTTATCAGATCTTAACTTCGCTACATTTTTACAGTTCTTAGTCTTATTCAGAATATCCACCAAAATCAAATACAGTACCGTTGATCCTCGAGACACAAAGAGTTGTAGACTTACAGAGCCTGCCTCTGAAGCCTGAGAATTGCTTTGCCCCTTTACAGCGAATCTATCATCCCATTTGAAAGTTCAATATTTATATCCTTTCTCAGTGGTATTTCCTTTGAAATTTTCTGCTGATGTAAGCTAATTATCTCTAGTCATTTTTCTGCTGACCCCTGCTATTCTTACAGTCACCTCTGCTGGTAGCAATGCAGACTCGTGTGTCTCCTTTAGGTGTTCGAAGCTTATCATAAAAAACGGTGTAACAGCAGGTGCATCTATTTGATGTCATTCTTACCAAGGTCTTCTGTTTGTGTCTTTTTACGACATGTAAATTAAAACACCTCAACCAGGGTGATCTATGCAATTCTTAGTTACCTCAGCTGGTTGCAACACAGAATCGTGTCTCCTGTGTTTCATTTGATGTCATTTTTACGAAGGCATATGTTTCTTAATTTTATATGTTTCTTTCCGAAGTGTAATTTAGAACACCTTAACAGGGTGTACCATTGTATTCTTTCCAAAGCTTCAGACTTCAGGAGCCTCCAACCTCCTGTTTCAATAAGGTTATTGATTCAGTGTCAACAACTTATCTTATCCCAATAGCCTGAATGCTGTTAACAATACAGCTTCTCCATTGTTAGGTTTTTAGATTTTCAAGCCCAGTTTGTCATGTTACAAAGGCCAGAATTCTTTCATAGAATGGTGTATTTTTCTGAATATGGCTTCTTCCTTCACAAATCAAGGCAACCAAAGCAATACTGTCGCAAATATCCAGTAACATCTTCAGCCAACGTCACGGCGCCAATTCTAACCTAACCCACACGTTGTGAGGCTGACGGGATCGGGGGCAACGCCAGTTTCACACCCTGCCCGATTTTACTCTTCATTGAAGTCAATATTGGGCGGGTGTAAAACCGCCGTTCCACCTGATCCCATGGGATTTCCGCCAAGGGAGTTCGGTTAAAATGACTCCCCAAGTAACCAACTTGCACAACACCAACATTTTAAACTGGCTAGTGTTCGGCCAAGGGGTCTCCCAATCTGAGGGTGGTCTCCTCAGTTTGGTGACCACACAGTGAGTAATGAAGATCCGATCCTCACCCGATCTTTACACAAACTCAGTTTCTAAAAAGAGGTCATTTGAAAGCAATTAGAAGTTGGAACACTGCAGGATTTTCCATTTCGTCTCGCTGGTCCGGGAGGGTTGAAACTATTTGTAGAGCCCGTACTGCCCCTCATTTGTTGTCTATTAAAATCTGAAGGCACAAATGCCGATGTTGGTGGAAAAGCACAAGGAACTCAGTCAATTTCATGATCTCACTACGACAACAACTTGCATTTATACAGCGCCTCTAACATAGTAAAATGTCCCAAGGCGCTTCACAGGAGCATAGTCAGACAATTGGTGACACTGATCCACAGAAGGAGATATTAGGACAGGTGACCAAAGGCTTGGTCAAAGAGGGAGGTTTTAAGCTACAACTTAAAGAAAGCAGAGGGAGGTGGAGAGGCGGAGAGGTTTCGGGAGGGAATTCCAGAGCTCAGGGCCCAGGCGGCTGAAGGCGCGGCCGCCAATGGTGGGGTGAAGGAAGTGGGGGATGCGCAAGAGGCCAGAATTGGAGGAACGCAGAGTATTTGGAGGATTGTAGGGCTGGAGGAGGTTACAGAGATCGGGAGGGGAGAGCCAGGTATTACGAGCAAACCTTCGGATGGAACTTCAGCCTATTGCGCACATCGTTCTGAGTCCGGTTTCAGTTCAAGTGCACAACAGACTGGAGTTATACTATCACATAAGAACATAACATAAGAACATAAGAAATAGGAGCAGGAGTAGGCCAATCGGCCCCTCGAGCCTGCTCCGCCATTCAATAAGATCATGGCTGATCTGATCCTAACCGCCAATCTACTATCTATCACAGAACCATCTCCTGCATCTAACAGAATTGCACACACGAAATAGGAGCAGAATCAGGCTACACAGTCCCTGGGCCCGCTCCACTACCCACAGGGCCATGACCGATCCGAACCTAGACTCATGTCCAAATTCCTGCCCGCTCCCCGTAACCCTTAATGCCCTTTCCTTCTAGGAAACTGTCTATTTCTGTTTTAAATTTAATTAATGTTGTAGCTTCTACAGCTTTTTGTGGCAGCATATTCCATGGACCTACCACCCTCTGAGTGAAGTAGTTCCTCTATCTCAGTTTTGAAAGAGCAGCCCTTATTCTAAGACTATGTCCCCTAGTTCTCGTCTCACCCGTCATCGGGAACATCCTCCCGCATCCACCCGATCCAACCCCTTCACAATCTTATATGTTTCAATAAGATCGCCTCTCATTCTTCTGAACTCCAATGAGTAGAGTCCCAATCTACCAACCTCTCCTCATATGACCACCCTCATCCCCGGGATTAACCGAGTGAACCTTTTTTGCACTGCCTCGAGAGCAAGGATGTCTTTCCTTAAGTAAGGACACCAAAACTGTATGCAGTATTCCAGGTGCGGTCTCACCAATACCTTGTACAACTGAAGCAATACCTCCCTATTTTTATATTCTATCCCCCTAGCAATGAAAGCCAACATTCCATTTGCCTTCTTAATCACTTGCTGCACCTGCATACTAACCTTTTGAGTTTCGTGCACCAGGACCCCCAGATCCCTTTGCACTTCAGTACTCTCCAGTTTCTTGCCATTAAGATAATAAATTGCTCTAGGATTTTTCCTGCCAAAGTGCATCACCTCACACTTTCCAGTGTTGTATTCCATCTGCCAAATCTCTGCCCACTTACTTAGCCTGTCTATGTCCCTTGCAGGTTTTTTATGTCCTCTCACTCACTACTTTCCCTCCCATCTTTGTATCATCTGCAAATTTTGATATGTTACACTTGGTCCCTTCCTCCAAATCGTTAATATAGATTGTGAAGAGTTGGGACCCAGCACTGACCCCTGTGGAACACCACTAGTTACTGATTGCCAGTCTGAGAATGAACCATTTATCCCAACTCTTTGCTTTCTGTTAGATAGCCAATCCTCTATCCATGCCAGAATATTACCCCAATCCGTGATTTTTTACCTTAAGCAATAATCTTTTGTGTGGCACCTTGTCAAATGCCTTTTGGAAGTCTAAATACACTACGTCCACTGGTTCCCCTTTATCCACTCTATATGTTACTTCCTCAAAGAACTCCAGCAAATTTGTCAAACATGACTTCCCCTTCGTAAAACCATGCTGACTTTGTCCTATTAAATTATGATTATCCAAATGTCCTGTTACTGTTTCCTTAATAATGGACTCCAAAATTTTACCTACCACAGATGTTAGGCTAACCGGTCTATAGTTACCAGCCTTCTGTCTACTGCCCTTTTTAAATAAGGGTGTTACATTAGCAGTTTTCCAGTCTGCCGGACCTTAGCGGAATCCAGGGAGTTTTGAAAAATTATTACCAATGCATCTACAATCCCTACCGCCACTTCCTTCAAGACTCTAGGATGTAAGCCATCAGGTCCAGGTGATTTATCTATAGCGCCTTTCACAACCTCAGGATGTCCCAAAGCGCTTTACGGCCAATGAAGTACTTTTTGAAGTGTAGTCACTGTTGTAATGTAGGAAACGCAGCAGCCAATTGGCGCACAGCAAGCTCCCACAAACAGCAATGCGATAAATGACCAGATACTCTGTTTTAGTGATGTTGATTGAGGGATAAGTATTGGCCAAGAAACCAAGATATACATAGATATAAGAATGAAGGGCATGCCAAGCCTACAAGGGGCTACCGGTATATATAACCAGAACTGACAGGGCACAATTTGAAACCAGAAGTGAGAGAGAAAGATGAAGTCATGATGTCTATTTTTAGTTTAAATGAAAATTGCTAATCGGCAAATTTGGCGTAAAGGAATTCATAAACCAGCACAAAGTCTAAAAGATTAAAGCGAATAAACACTAAGCAATGGCGTTTCCCTTCAGAGGGGAGGGGGAAAGAGCCAATCAGCACCATCTGGGTCGGCCCTTTAGGACTGAGATGAGGAGAAATTTCTTCACTCAGAGGGTGGTGAATCTTTGGAATTCTCTACCCCAGAGGGCTGTGGATGTTGAGTCGTTGAGTATATTCAAGACAGAGGTCGATAAGTTTTTGAGAATCAAGAGATATGGGGATCGGGCGGGAAAGTGGAGTTGAGGTCGATGATCAGCCATGATCTCATTGAATGGCGGAGCAGGCTCGAGGGGCCGAATGACCTACTCCTGCTCTTATTTCTTACGTTCTTATGTTCTTATTTTCTCAAGAGCAACTAGGGGGATGGGCAATAAATGCCAGCCTTGCCAGCGACGCCCACATCCCGAGAATGAATTAAAAAACATTTTTGTAGGGCACTCCCTTGTCCGCTAATGCAGCGGAAGCATTGACCCATTGATCTTAATGCCTCTGTCAAAACGGTACAGAAAAGAATTTCATACAACACGTGTGTTAAGTGTGCATTTGTTAATGTTGCACTGTACAATTTGAAGGCTGATGTGTATATATTAAGAAAAAGATCCAATCATTGGCAAAGAGTTGGATTCATTTGTAACATGGGGCTTCAGGCTAAACTGTTGTAAAGGAAGCAACTGAGAGCATCAATGGAATTCATAGATTGACTGATGGTCTCACCTTTCAGTAGAGATGTAACTCATTATTATTATTATACATTCATCAAATCAATTGTTCAGCTATCAATTCAACTGCACATCTGACCTTAAGTGACATTTGAAATCCCATTCCTTTTGCTATATTTTTTTTATTTGAATGGTTTCTTAAGCGCAAAGCACGGCTCTGATTTATAATATTGATCAATAAATTCTGGGCTTCAATGACTGGAGGATAGGTGACAAGGGAACATCGTGAAAAGACGTACTCCATCACCTGTAGCACTGAATCAAACCAATTAAAGTTAGCATTCCTAACTGTATAGAAATTGCGTTTCTGCATCGCATCTCTCATTACAAAAAAATCCAGGCAGAAAAATTAAATGTTTCAGAGTGAAAATCAAGGGGTGGGATTAGTTTGCACAGGTTAATGTGGAGTTGGAATAGGAGATGGTGCAGCTGGCCATGTGGGGCTGTGCAAGGAGCACCCCACTGGGAAATCCCTGGCACCGACCAGTGTGTCACCACTGTGGTGAGCATCATGTAACCACATTGCGCCACCAGGCGGGCTGCACAACTTTGCTGTAAGGAGCTATCATCCCTCGCTATCTCTGTAACCTTCTCCTGCTCTACAACCCCCCTCCCCGTTCCCCCCGTTCCTCGGGCCTCTTCTGCACCCCCCCCCCCCACTTCCTACCTTCGCACCACCATTGGCGGCTGCTCCCTCAGACACCTAGGATCCATGCTCTGGAATTCTCTCCCTAGACCCTTCCTCCTCTCCGCCTCTCCACCTCCTTCCACCTCTGTAACATCGCCTGACAACGAGCCGGGCAAAGGAAAATGCTTCCTTTGATGAAAGGAGCTCATCGTAAAGACTGCGTCGCGGAACCTCCCCCCGATAGGAAGGTCGCTGGGAGACTGCAGTTATACCTCACTTTGGGTTTCAGACCCTCAGCTGTTCGTCATTCCTGGTGCGCAGAACCGGTCTGGCTCCCTGTTTCCTCAGCAATGTCACTAAAACAGGTTATCTGGTCGTTGATTTCATTGCTGTTTGTGGGAGCTTGCTGTGTGCCAATTGGCGGCCACGTTTGTTGACCAGGACACCTGGTGACATTATCTGCACTCATACGCTAAAGTTGAGCTCTGATTCCTTGTAACTCCTCCAGCCCAACAACCCAGGTGTCGGTGGGGATGTTGCACTTTTTCAAGGAGGCTTTGAGGGTGTCCTTGAAGCGTTTCCTCTGCCCACCTGGGGCTCTCTTGTCGTGTCGGAGCTCCGAGTAGAGCGCTTGTTTTGGGAGTCTCGTATCGGGCATGCGGACGATGTGGCCCATTCATCGGAGCTGATCGAGCGTGGTCAGAGCTTCGATACTGGGGATGTTGGCCTGAGCGAGAACACTGACGTTGGTGCGCCTATCCTGCCAATGGATTTGCAGGATCTTGCGGAGGCAGCGTTGGTGGTACCTCTCCAGTGCTTTGAGGTGCCTGCTATACAGGGCTTTGGTGAGACCACACCTTGAATATTGTGTGCAGTTTTGGTCGCCTTATCTGAGGAAGGATGTTCTTGCCATGGAGGGAGTGCAGCGAAGATTCACCAGACTGATACCTGGGATGGCAGGAATGACGTATGAGGAGAGATTGGGTCGATTGGGCTTATACTCGCTGAAGTTTAGAAGAATGAGAGGGGATCTCATTGAAACTTATAAAATTCTAACAGGACTAGACAGACTAGATGCAGGAAGGATGTTCCCGATGGCAGGGAAGTCCAGAACCAGGGGTCACAGTCTAAGGATAAGGGGTAAGCCATTTAGGACTGAGATGAGGAGGAATTTCTTCACCCAGAGAGTGGTGAACCTGTGGAATTCTCTACCACAGAAGGCAGTAGAGGCCAATTCATTAAATATATTCAAGAAGGAGTTAGATATATTTCTTAAAGCTAAAGGGATCAAGGGATATGGGGAGAAGGCAGGGACAGGGTACTGAATTTGGATGATCAGCCATGATTTCATTGAATGGTGGAGCAGGCTCGAGGGGCTGAATAGCCTACTCCTGCTCCTATCTTCTATGTTTCTATGTTTCTATGTACATGGTCCATGTCTCTGAAGCATACAGGAGGGTGGGTATCACTACTGCTCTGTAGACCATGAGCTTGGTGCTGGGTTTGAGGTCCTGGTCTTCAAACACTCTCTTCCTCAGGCGACCAAAGGCTGCACTGGCACACTGAAGGCGGTGTTGGACTTCGTCATCGACGTCTGCCCTTGTTGACAGTAGGCTCCTGAGGTATGGAAAGTGGTCCACGTTGTCCAAGGCCTTGTCGTGGATTTTGACCTGTGCTCTTGTGCCTTTAGGGCCACTGCTCAGAAATTCCCTGGGGGGGTGGGGGGGGGGTGTTAAAGGCCTAAATAGGCACAACTTCAAAAACTAATTACCTCATTGAATTGCCACAGAAAGCTGTGGGTACAAAGCTAGATTTCCCTCTCCCTATCTCTTCAATGTTTCTCTCCCAGACCCCCAATCTCTCTCTCAGCCCAATTTCTCTCTCAGCCCAACCTCTCTCTCAGCCCAATCTCTCTCTCAGCCCAATCTCTCTCTCAGCCCAATCTCTCTCTCAGCCCAATCTCTCTCTGTTTGCCCCCAGCAGTAGGAGGGAGAGTGGTACTTCACGTGGCTCAGGGATGCATGAGCAGTGGGGAGTTGGGGAATGGGCAGAGCCAGGGGAAGCAGCAGTGTTGGGAACCTGACCAGGACCAGGACCCCAGCTGGTGCCCATCAGGAGCAGACAGAAGACAATTCTTAAAAAATGTAAATACACATCCCACATTGGGGCCAAGGTGCATCGACTAAATATTTTAAAAATGTGGCCAGGAGCAAGAAACACCACGGGTGAGCCTCGAGGAAATGGAACTAAGCGCTAG
This sequence comes from Squalus acanthias, assembly GCA_030390025.1. Taxonomy (NCBI): domain Eukaryota; kingdom Metazoa; phylum Chordata; class Chondrichthyes; order Squaliformes; family Squalidae; genus Squalus; species Squalus acanthias. Next base: position 96,906,660 of record CM059437.1, read on the forward strand.
TAATATAAAGTCTTAATAATAAATGAGACAATTTATTAAATTTAAATTTAAAAAGTTAGGAAGGTACTCACAGCAGATGGAGCTCTTCACACACAAGACAGAAGCTCTACAGACATAGCATCAAATGCGGTTGTGACAGTTAAATCATTAAATTGACAGCGAAAATCCTATTAAAGCACCATGTGCTTTAAAAATCCAGGAAGGGACCATTACTTAAATGGAAAGAGAATAATGTGCACAGAAAAGGAAAGAGATCTGGGGGTCCTGATTGACAGTCAATTGAAGATATCGCAACAATGCTCGGTGGCAGTGAGTGAAGCAAATCAGATGTTGGGATGTATTAAAAGGTCAATACTGAGCCGAAATAGTGAGGTAATCTCCTTTGTAAATCAATGGTCGACTGCACCTCGAATACTGTGTACAGTTCTGGTCACCGCAGTACAGAAAGGATATTGTAGCCATTGAAAGGATACTGAAAAGGGCAACCAGAATGATTGAAGGGATGGAGAGATTGGATCATGAGGAGCGATTGTGTAAATTGAGCATGTTCTCACTGGAAGAGAAGGTTGTGCAGTGATATGATTGCTGTTTTTAGGATTCGAAACGGACTAGATGATGTTGACCATGACAAACTGTTTCACTTCGTCCAGAACAGTAGAACCAGAGGACACGGCCTGCGCTCGAAGGGGGGTAAATTCAAAACTAATCTGCGGAAACAATATTTCAGTGAGCGAGTTGTCAATCTGTGGAACAGGCTCCCTAGGGAGTCGGTGGGAGCAGTCAGTATTGATTCACTCAAATGCAAATTAGATAGATTCCTTTCAGAAAATTGTTGTTATTGTTTCGTATGATGGGAAAAGCTTCTAATGGGACATCTAGTCTGGCTCTCCATTCGATGTCCTCCTGAGATGCCGAGTGGAGAAATGAGTTGCCTCCCGCGACAGATCTCAGTGGGCAGGTTGATGTGATGTGTTCCACGGTCTGGGACTCGTGGCCACAGTCGCACTTCGGGTCGACCCTCACCTTCCACTTGTGGAGCAGGTGGACACATCGTCTGAGCCCTGTGCGGATTGGGTCGAGCGCCGTCCGCCATCTTCGAGGGAGGTTGAAGCCAGGGACCTCTGCTGTTGGGTCAGTGATGAGGTGTTTGTTCTTTATGTTGCATGCGTCCCACGATCAGCTCCGATGGACGGGCCACATCGTCTGCATGCCCGATACGAGACTTCCAAAACAAGCGCTCTACTCGGAGCTCCGGCACAGCAACAGAGCCCCAGGTGGGCAGAGGAAACGCTTCAAGGACACCCTCAAAGCCTCCTTGAAAAAGTGCAACATCCCCACCGACACCTGGGAATCCCTGGCCCAAGACCGCACAAAGTGGAGGAGAAGCATCCGGGAAGGTGCCGAACACCTCGAGTCTCTTCACCGGGAGCAAGTGGAAGCCAAGCGCAAGGAGCGCAAGGAGCGCAAGTCAACCCAAGCACCCCACCCACCCGCTCCTTCAACCACCGTCTGCCCCACCTGTGACAGAGACTGTAGGTCCCGCATTGGACTCATCAGTCACCTGAGAACTCATTTTTTATGTGGAAGCAAGTCGTCCTCGGTTCCGAGGGACTGCCTAAGAAGAAGAAGAAGATACGTCCCATGATTCCATCCATCTGGACAGCGGGTCAATACCAGCTGCGTGAATATTAGCTGCTGTTTCCCAGAATGGCCAGCGCGATTTTAATCACTTTCAGAAAAATAACATTATGGAGAGAGTATGTGAGTAATCTGAGCCGTGTCGTGTGGTGAGTGCAGTGAGCTCGGGAGGAACAGGTGACTTTGGACCTCTGGTTCCCAAAGCTCTCCCCCACTGGGAGATTTTCCTCACCTCATGTCTGGGTCTGTTGTAGACTCATTGATAGAGATTGATCGCTGTGATTGGTCAACAACTCCATTATCGTCGGATCATGGGACTAGCGGGATGGGAGAAGGCGATCTCGATGGACCTGGGTCTTTCTTCGTCTAGCAACTCCTATGTACTGACATCACAAGCAAATGTAACGGGTAAGTGTAACAGCCGCGTACCTACATTTTAACATTGGAATCTCCATAGGAAATGTCCACATTGTACTTTTCAATTAAGCGCTCGACTAAATTGGGACTAATTGGAGAGCTCTTTCAGACAGCCGGTATAGGCACGGCGGTACGAATGGCCTCCTTCTGTGCTGTAAGATTCTATGGGGTAAAACTTGGTGATCGCCAGCGAAGCAGTCGGTGTCACCGCCAACTGCCGTTAACGGCCACCCAGAATGGCCGCAGCATTAACCGACCTAAATTGGTATGGGGGGGGGGCGGGCCATGGTGGTAGGTGACGCCATCCTGGTGGTGTTGCACGAGGGATCGGGACCAATTTGTAGCCCTGGTGCAGCGTTGCTGCTTCCCCGAACGTCTGTGTGCGAGGCTGTGATGCTCGCAATGCATTGTGGGCAGTGAGGAGCTCGGAAATTCAAAGGGACCACGCACATTGAAGCAAGGGAAAATAAACTGCACTGATTCAATACATTTTTCAGCCCTTTCTGTCTTTTTACAAATATTCAATATTTAAAAGAAGTTCCAAATGTGATTAATCAGCTCTTAAAGCTAAATTACCTTGCTAAACTGAAAACATGGGAAAACTGCCTCAGCACTAACACAAATGGCTCAGCAAGCCAGGGAGGGGCACCCAGGGTCTCGCACGCAGCACTCCAGCTTTGTGCAGGGGGTCAACACTGCAAGAGAGGCCCTCTACCCACAGGGGCCAGGAAGAACAATGTGGGAGTACATTACCAAGGCTGTCACTGCCAGCAGTGTCGCCCCCACCACCTGGCTCCAGTGCCCAAAGAAGCTTCATGACCTCAGATCACTGGTCAAGGTCAGTGAATGAGTCTTCAAAAGCCGTCTCCTACCAACTGCCCCACTAGCCTCACACACTGCTCAATGCAGGACCTCCAATCGCTCACCTACCAACAATCTGCACCAATGACGAGGCACATCTACCATTCCTAGCATCACCTCACCCCCTTGGAGGAGACGGTGCAGACCATTCTTGGCAAGGGGCATAGCTGAGCCCTTGGCCAGCGGTGGGGATGAAAGGATGCATGATGTGGGTATCCTCGTACGTTATCCTCCTTCTGGCATGCACCTCTAGGTTTCCCGCCCTCCCGTCAGCACAACTCCACCCTTGTGTCTTCCTCATTTCACACACCCAAGAAATGCAGCCTGCCCAGCCAGTGGGTCAACAGGAGGAGGCAGCCTGCCCAGCCAGTGGGTCAACAAGAAGAGGGAGTCTGCCCAGCCAGTGGGACTGCAGGCGGATGATTCCATCCCGGATATCCCGGCCACAAAGGAGCTGTCTGGGATGCATCCTTTCATCTGATTCATTCTCTTTGGCTTCCTTCCTCTTCTGTGTCTTCCTCTTCCCTCTGCAAGCAGATGCTGTAAATATAAAATGACAGCATAAGATGCTGCAAATGCTCAGTTGCTCAGGCAGCATGTCAAACTGAGACGTGAACTCCACGGATGTAGCGTGACCTGCTGAGTATTCGCAGCATGCTCTGTCTTCTCAAAGGTGTTCACTTACCATCCGAGCCCTTGCAAGCGTCCAGCAGCACTCCCAAAACACTTAAAAAACTTTTCACAGATATTGCAGCAAGTCACCACTTCAATAAAATCCAAAAAACCAAGGCCAAACCCTTCCATTCAAACTTACCTGATTGATGTGTGTGTCCCTTTAACCGCTGCAGATATCGCCCCTGTCAGCGTCTGTCAGCCTGCTTGCACGCCGGGTTAACCTGGCGTGCTTAGGACCCAGCGCTGAATTGAGCGCTAGGGTCGAAGTTCGCGTAGGTGACGTCAAAGAAAGAAAGACTTGCATTTCTATAGCGCCTTTCACGACCACCGGACGTCACAAAGCGCTTTACAGCCAATGAAGTACTTTTGAAGTGCTGTTGTAATGCCGACTGACGTCACCACGCCGCCATTTTTTTTACAGGCCACTGCCGGTAACCGGCAGTGCAAAGGGGCCCACGAACATGGCGACTGCCGTGGGGACCGCCTCCAGCTGGCGCAAGAGCGGCGGCTGCCATTTTTTCGAGAGTCGCTGGCGCTAACAGGTGGCGGTAAGTATATGAATTTCCCGCCGTATGATTCTATACGTAACTTAAGCTGCATTCAATGCCTGGCTTTCTATCTCTTTATTTTTTAATTTTAAAATTCTTATTGGTTCGTAATAAAGTGTGGTGTCAAGAGTGTAACAGACTCGTGCCAGATGCAGGACTCTGACTCCAAAACGTGCACTGAAAAAGCATCAGCTGCAGTGAATGTGCGATTTCCCCATATATCTCAGCCGTGGCTCAGCGGGCGGCACTCTCTCTCGCTCTCTGTGACAGAAGGTTGTGGGTTCAAGTCCCACTCCAGAGACTTGAGCACATAATCTAGGCTGATACTCCCAGTGCAGTGCTGAGGGAGTGCTGCACTGTCAGAGGTGCCGTTAAACCAAGGTCCAGTCTGTTCTCTCAGGTGGACATAAAAGATCCCATGGCACTATTTCGAAGAAGAGCAGGGGAATTATCCCCGGTATCCTGGCTAATATTTATCCCTCAATCAACATATAAAACAGATTAGAATCATAGAAATTTATGGCACAGAAGGAGGCCATTCGGCCCATCATGTCTGTGCTGGTCGAAAAAGAGCTCTCCAGCCTAATCCCACTTTCCAGCTCTTGGTCCGTAGCCCTGTAGGTTACGGCACTTCAAGTGCATATCCAAGTACTTTTTAAATGTGATGAGGGTTTCTGCCTCTACCACCCTTTCTGGCAGTGAATTCCAGACCCTCACCACCCTCACACTCATAAATAGAGGTATTGAGTACAAAAGTACAGAAGTTATGCTGAACCTTTATAAAGCGCTGGTTAGGCCACAACTGGAGTATTGTGTCCAGTTCTGGTCACTACACTTTAGGAAGGATGTGAAGGCCCTTGAGAGGGTGCAGAGGAGATTTACCAGAATGGTTCCAGGGATGGGGGATCTTAGCTACAAGGACAGGTTGGAGAAGCTGGATTTGTTTTCATTAGAGCAAAGGAGGTTGAGGGGTGATTTGATGGAGGTGTACAAGATTATGACGGGTTTGGATAGGCTAGATGGGGAAAGGCTGTTCCCACTAGTTGATGGTACAAGGACTAGGGGACACAGATTTAAGGTTTTGGGCAAGAGATACAGGGGGGATGTGAGGAAAAACCTTTTTACGCAGAGAGTGGTGAGGACCTGGAACTCGCTGCCGACGGAAGTGGTGGAAACGGAGACACTCAATGTTTTCAAGGGGAGACGGGATAGGCACTTGAGGGAAATAAATATGTAGGGCTACGGGGATAGAGCGGGGGAATGGGACTGACTGGATTGCTCTACAGAGAGCCGGCACGGACTCGATGGGCCGAATGGCCTCCTTCTGTGCCGTTATGACTCTATGGGGTAGAAATTAGGTCGCGCCCCGTTTGGGGCGCAAATATCGTCTGGACGCAAATATTAGCGCCTGGCGCTAATTATCGCCACTGACTGGAAACTTCACTTTTACCGCCCCGGGAGGTGAGTGGAGCGCTAAATCAGGCGCTGCACACCTGTCTTAAGACGCAAAGGCCAAGGAGTGAGGCGCTAACTCAGAGCGCTGGCGAAGCTCATGTAATGTCAGTCAGCAATGGAACACACACACAATGGCACGGGCCAGTTCTTAAAGGGGATGGTTAATCTTGCTTTCCATCCACATCCTGTTCATTGCAGCCTTGAATCTCGGCCTGGAGAGACTTGCACATCAAATGTGCTGGAAAGAACAATGGAGAGTACCAGGCAAAGAGCTCAGAGTGCAGCTCCCACAGTCTCTGCTAAATCGATACAAGGAATGGCAAATCAAAATGAACCTGCAAAGTGCTGCTCAGTACCCAAAACTCCTTCACACAACGTTGAATCTCTCCAGAAGTCTCTCCCTCTCTCTCTCAGAATGCGTAGTTCAAAAATGCCACCAACAATAAAAGACAGGAAGAGGCCCCCTTTAAATAGAGCCACCCCCAGCCCAACAGCGATTGATAGCGTTCCAGTCTTCTGGTCGTTGGATGCGCCAGGCGGTAAGGCAGGGGGCGCCACTCAATTTCCGCTCCGGGGCGCCACAAGGGCGTTGCACCATGGAATGACGTCACAATCTGCGCGCGCAGGTGGTCGCAGCGGTAAGTTTTAGCGCCGCCGCACAATCTCTAGTTAAGTTCCCGAGCGGCGCAAACATCGCTGCACCCGGGCGTTAGTGGCTTTGCGCCCCATTAGCGCCCTCTTAAGGCGCTAACGGGAGGCGCAACCAACTGAATTTTTACCCCTATGACTCTGACCCTCTGGGTGAAAAAAGTTCTTCTCAACTCCCCTCTAAACCTTCTACCAATTACTTTAAATCTGTGTCCCCTGGTTATTGACCTCTCTGCTAAGGGAAATAGCTCCTTCCTATCCACTCTATCTAGGCCCCTCATAATTTTATACACCTCAATTAGGTCTCCCCTCAGCGTCCTCTGTTCCAAAGAAAACAACCCCAGCCTGTTCGATCTTTCCTCATAGCTAAAATTCTCCAGTCCTGGCAACATCCTTGTAAATCTTCTCTGTACCCTCTCTAGTGCAATCACATCTTTCCTGTAATGTGGTGACCAGAACTGTACGCAGTATTCTAGCTGCGGCCTAACTAGTGTTTCATACAGTTCAAGCATAACCTCCCTGCTCTTATATTCTATGCCTCGGCTAATAAAGGCAAGTACCCCATATGCCGAGAATTAACTAACAAAAATACCAGAGACTCTCCCTGTGTGGATTTTTCAGTAGTTTGGTTTGGAGTTTGTGGTTGGATGGAGATGGATTGTGAGGTGTCTCTCAGATCTGCACCTCCCTCTCCTATCCGGTCATTATCACATTACTGTTTGTGGGAGCTTGCTGTGCGCAAATTGGCTGCCGCGTTCCCTACATTACAACAGTGACCACACTTCAACAAGTACTTAATTGGCTGTAAAGCGCTTTGGGACGTCCTGAGGTTGTGAAAGGCGCTATAGAAATGCAAGTTTTTTTTCTAATGGGAACACTTTTATTGACATTAATAATGGAATATTTGCTCCTCAACCAGTTGTACACGGAAAAGGGTCAGACAGACCGAAGTGAGCGGTGACGTTTAGAATGTGACTGCGATGTATTCATACCCATTCGATGCACCAGCTCAGTGAGTCGTATATTAGAGCTGGTGCCTTGTATCTTCATCTTGTACCTTGCGCAGATTGGAGTTTAAAACAGGGGGGTGTAAGATTCATAGATTTCACAGCCGTGCTGTGGAACTTATGAATGGAAGATGGTGTGCTGCCATTGGCTCTAACTGAGTCACGTGATCCCACAGCTCGCACGAATTCACTACGCCGCTGGGATACGCAAGCACTGCCCGGCTGATCTCTAGAACATGAAGTTCGTGCGAGCTGGATCTGAAAAAGCACAAGCGAGGTGAGAGATCGCGGGAAAGCCTTACCCCCGCGGGAACAGAGCGAGATCAATTTCTGGGCCACTATCTATAGGTTTCACTACCTGGTTGAGCTCATTCTCCTGCCGGTGTCGATGCCCTTACTGTGTGGCTTGGACCTCTGTTGGACGTTACTTTTGAAAGAAAGAACTTGCATTTCTATAGCGCCTTTCACAACCACCGGACGTCCCAAAGTGCTTTACAGCCAATGAAGTATTTTTGAAGTGTAGTCACTGTTGTAATGTAGGAAATGCGGCAGCTAATTTGCACACAGCAAGCTCCCACAAACAGCAATGTGATAATGACCAGGTCATTTGTTTTTGTGATGTTAATTGAGGGATAAATATTGGCCCAGGACACCAGGGAGAACTCCCTGCTCTTCTTTGAAATAGTGTCCTGGGATCTTTTACAGTCCACCAGAGAGAGCAGACGGGGCCTCGGTTTTACGTCTCATCCGAAAGATGGCACCTCCGACAGTGCAGCACTCCCTCAGCACTGCACTGGAGTGTCAGCCTAGATTTTTGTGCTCAAGTCTCTGGAGTGGGATTTGAACCCACAACCTTCTGACTCAGAGGTGAGAGAGTGCTGCCCACTGAACCATGGCTGACACCTTTTGTCTGGTTCTTTACACTGGAACTTTGATCCGTGGAATTTACCCTCCAAATGTTCTTTATATTTGGTTGTCTGTGGGATCATTGTTCAGTGCAAGGGCCCGATAGCAGGAGTTACTGGCCAGACAGATGGAATCTTATTTGGCATTAGAATGCACTGAGAGTGCTGAGGCGTAGGACTTCAATTCCCCCCTATGAAGGACATCTCAGCCTTACACTGCCACTGTGGAGTCCTTTACCCTGTCATTCACCTTCTCTGCAGTGTGCTAATAATGAGACCATCTGATCCATTCTCGAGACCGTGGCCTCGATTGGGAATAATGCCAAATGATGTGTTGAGCGGTGTCCCGGTGAAGGGAGACAGGACTACGTGATGGCATTTCCCCTTGTGTCTAATGCTTATGAAAATAATTGGACAGATGTCTGTCACACTGCCAACAGAGCTGGATCCTGCCCGGGATCACAAGGAGATACGGGTCAGTCAGCTGTTGGAGAGAGTGGAGTTGCTGCAGAGCAAACTCAGTGAGGCTGAGGCCATGACTGAGCTAAACCTCAATTAAATTAAAAAAAAAAACCATCACATTAATAAAATAAGTATAGTTAATTAAATTAACCATTTTAAATAAAAAATTAAATTTTTGAAAAAATTTAAAATCTTTTAAAAAGTTATAAAAATAAACTTACCTGTCTTTAAAGTCTCTAAAAAAGATATACCTGTTAAAAAAAATTCAAAAAAATACTTAATTCACTACTTACCTTCTTAAAAGCGGGTCTTACTCCTCCTTTTTACATTTCCAAAATCTTCCGTACTTACCTGCGCGTCCAAAGCACGAAGTGCACAGCGTGCGCGCAGCCTGTAGCGCGCACGCGATGCACCGAGGACCCGCCCCCTTTTCAGAAGAGCAATTGCCGGTTTTCAGCGCATGCTCAGGGCATGCAGAAAACCGGCAATTGGAGTGGGAATACGCGAGAGTACGCAGTGCGTACTCTCGCGTCCCGGGATCAATTTTCGGCCCAATATAAAAGTTGTGCATGCTGAACTCATTTTTGGTGAAATTTTGTGCCCATCAAGAAGACGAACAAGCAGAACTGAGGAAGGAAAAATTATTTCCATTTGCTAATTATATATTAGTAAGTCCCAGGCATCTATCATCCAGACCATGTATTGCCCAGACCAGGTATTGCCCAGACCAGGTATCGCCCAGACCAGGTATTGCCCAGACCAGGTATTGCCCAGACCAGGTATTGCCCAGACCAGGTATTGCCCAGACCAGGTATTGCCCAGACCAGGTATTGCCCAGACCAGGTATTGCCCAGACCAGGTATCGCCCAGACCAGGTATTGCCCAGACCAGGTATTGCCCAGACCATCTATCACCCAGACCATCTATCACCCAGACCATCTATCACCCAGACCATCTATCACCCAGACCAGGTATTGCCCAGACCAGGTATCGCCCAGACCAGGTATTGCCCAGACCAGGTATTGCCCAGACCAGGTATCGCCCAGACCAGGTATTGCCCAGACCAGGTATCGCCCAGACCAGGTATTGCCCAGACCATGTATTGCCCAGACCATCTATCACCCAGACCAGGTATTGCCCAGACCAGGTATTGCCCAGACCAGGTATTGCCCAGACCATGTATTGCCCAGACCAGGTATTGCCCCGACCATCTATCACCCAGACCAGGTATTGCCCAGACCAGGTATTGCCCAGACCAGGTATTGCCCAGACCAGGTATTGCCCCGACCATCTATCACCCAGACCATCTATCACCCAGACCAGGTATTGCCCAGACCAGGTATCGCCCAGACCATGTATTGCCCAGACCAGGTATTGCCCAGACCAGGTATTGCCCAGACCATCTATCACCCAGACCAGGTATTGCCCAGACCTGGTATTGCCCAGACCAGGTATCGCCCAGACCATCTTTCACCCAGACCAGGAATTGCCTAGACCAGGTATTGCCCAGACCAGGTATTGCCCAGACCAGGTATTGCCCAGACCAGGTATTGCCCAGACCAGGAATTGCCCAGACCAGGTATTGCCCAGCACAGGAATTGCCCAGACCAGGTATTGCCCAGACCATCTATCACCCAGACCAGGTATTGCCCAGACCAGGAATTGCCCAGACTAGGTATTGCCCAGACTAGGTATTGCCCAGACCAGGTATCGCCCAGACCAGGAATTGCCCAGACTAGGTATTGCCCAGACCATCTTTCACCCAGACCAGGTATTGCCCAGACCATCTTTCACCCAGACCAGGTATTGCCCAGACCATCTATCACCCAGACCAGGTATTGCCCAGACTAGGTATTGCCCAGACCAGGTATTGCCCAGACCAGGAATTGCCCAGACCATCTTTCACGCAGACCAGGTATTGCCCAGACTAGGTATTGCCCAGACCAGGTATTGCCCAGACTAGGTATTGCCCAGACCAGGTATTGCCCAGACCATCTATCACCCAGACCAGGAATTGCTCAGACCATCTTTCACCCAGACCAGGTATTGCCCAGACCAGGTATTGCCCAGACCAGGTATCACCCAGACCAGGAATTGCCCAGACCATCTTTCACCCAGACCAGGTATTGCCCAGACCAGGTATTGCCCAGACCAGGTATCGCTCAGACCAGGTATCACCCAGACCAGGTATTGCCCAGACCAGGTATTGCCCAGACCAGGTATTGCCCAGACCAGGAATTGCCCAGACCAGGTATTGCCCAGCACAGGAATTGCCCAGACCGGGTATTGCCCAGACCATCTATCACCCAGACCAGGTATTGCCCAGACCAGGTATTGCCCAGACCAGGTATTGCCCAGACCAGGAATTGCCCAGACCAGGTATTGCCCAGCACAGGAATTGCCCAGACCGGGTATTGCCCAGACCATCTATCACCCAGACCAGGTATTGCCCAGACCAGGTATCGCCCAGACCAGGAATTGCCCAGACTAGGTATTGCCCAGACCATCTTTCACCCAGACCAGGTATTGCCCAGACCATCTTTCACCCAGACCAGGTATTGCCCAGACCATCTATCACCCAGACCAGGTATTGCCCAGACTAGGTATTGCCCAGACCAGGTATTGCCCAGACCAGGAATTGCCCAGACCATCTTTCACCCAGACCAGGTATTGCCCAGACTAGGTATTGCCCAGACCAGGTATTGCCCAGACTAGGTATTGCCCAGACCAGGTATTGCCCAGACCAGGTATTGCCCAGACTAGGTATTGCCCAGACCAGGTATTGCCCAGACCATCTATCACCCAGACCAGGAATTGCTCAGACCATCTTTCACCCAGACCAGGTATTGCCCAGACCAGGTATTGCCCAGACCAGGTATCACCCAGACCAGGAATTGCCCAGACCATCTTTCACCCAGACCAGGTATTGCCCAGACCAGGTATTGCCCAGACCAGGTATCGCTCAGACCAGGTATCACCCAGACCAGGTATTGCCCAGACCAGGTATTGCCCAGACCAGGTATCGCCCAGACCAGGTATCGCCCAGACCAGGTATTGCAAAGGCCGGGTAAAGCTTCCTCAATTCAGCCTTGATAATTGAATTCACTGATCTATGCATGAAGAACGGGCACGTGTTATAGCTCTACTTCAACGTGCATTCCCTTTAGTGAGAATCCACTCTGGGAGCGACGCCGTGACCAATATGCCTTTCCATCACCACCCCCCCAACCTGCCCCCAACGCTCCAACAATTTATCCTCCCGCATCCACACGACCACCTCCAGTTTCCCCGAGCTCGATCTGTGATCCCCTCTTTGATATAATTTTTATGTAAGCTCATCATCTGGGGCAATACATACTGAGCAGCCCTGCGCCCTACACTGGAAGGATTCATAAAAGCTGCGCCGATTGATTCTTGAACGTGTCCTGAATGTTCTTTTGTTGTGAAGCCAAATTGGGTAGCGATGGAGAAACTTGTAGATGCTGAAGTACAGCTGGACTCGATGGATGGAAACGCTTTAATTGGAATTGTGATTAAGCACATACGGGGAGGCCTGGAATCCAGCGGAGGGAGAAGGCTGTTAAATTGAGTCTGATCCCTACAGCAGTCTGAGCGGTTCATTAAACAAGCAATTCTTGTCTCTTATGCCCAGCCTTCTTTGGTTTTTGACTGGCTTTGTTCCATCGTTAGGTCCCCTTCAAAATGCAAAGATGTACAGGACACACGGAACGATACAGCACAGAAGGAGGCCATTCGGCCCGTCATGCCTGTGCCGGCTCTTTGAAAGATTCTCTCCAATTAATCCCACTCCTCCCTGCTCTTTCCCCACAGCCCTGCACATTTCTCCCCTTCAAGTATTTATCCAATTCCCTTTTGAAAGTTACTATTGAATCTGCTTCCACCGCCCTTTCAGGCAGCGCGTTCCAGATCACAACAACTCGCTGCGTAAAAAAAATTCTCCTCACCTCCCCTCTGGTCCTTTTGCCAATTATCTTAAATCTATGTTACAGTTACCGACCCTCCTGCCACTTTCTCCCTATTTACTCTATCAAAACCCCATATAATTTTGAACACCTCTATTAAATCTCCCTTTAACCTTCTCTGCTCTAAGGAGAACAATCCCAGCTTCTCCAGTCTCTCCACATAACTGAACCCCCTCATCCCTGTCAAGCCTCAGCAATCTTCCAGACATCAGCAGAGCAACATACCCTCGATCAGTTGAAGCAACTGCTTTAAATGCTGAAGGTGTATTCCGCTATCAGCCTTTTTTGTTATATTCGTTCCTGGGATGTGGGCATCGCTGGCAAGGCCAGCATTTATTGCCCATCCCTAATTGCCCTTGAGAAGGTGGTGATGAGCCGCCTTCTTGAACCGCTGCAGTCCGTGTGGTGAAGGTGCTCCCACAGTGTTGGTAGGGAGGGAGTTCCAGGATTTTGACCCAGTGACGATGAAGGATCGGCGATATACTTCCAAGTCAGGATGGTGTGTGACTTGGAGGGGAACTTGGAGGTGGTGGTGTTCCCATGCGCCTGCTGCCCTTGTCCTTCTAGGTGGTAGAGGTCGCGGGTTTGGGAGGTGCTGCCGAAGAAGCCTTGGCGAGTTGCTGCAGTGCATCTTGTAGATGGTACACACTGCAGCCACGGTACGCCAGTGGTGGAGGGAGTGAATGTTTAAGGTGGTGGATGGGGTGCCAATCAAGCGGGCTGCTTTGTCCTGGATGGATGGAAACGCTTTAATTGGTGGCAGCACGGACCTCTTGATCTTGGGTAAGATACAGCTGTCATGAGACATGTCCCTGGTTCCCCAAAAGTAATCTCTGGTGCTTTCTTGGCACTTCGAATAAGGTTGGCATTGCTGACTGCCAAAGTATGAAGGAATCATGGGAGCTGCCCACATGTGATTTGGTGGCAGTGGTCACAGACTATTTGTGATTGGATAGCTCTTTCTATTCATGAATGGCACTGCATTCAGGATGGGTCCACATATGGCTGCCTGAGTGCAGACAATGATGCCCTGCTCTTGTGGGCAACCTATCACAAGGTGAAATGGAAGGAGGTTTCTTGCTGCTCACTGCTTTCTACACAAACTGCAATGATATCCCTGTCCCTGGCAAACAATGGCCCAACATTGGTGGAAAAATAATGATGGGTTTAATGGTGCTCGCTGTCATTACTGTGTAAATCATCCAGCACGAGATACGCCGTGAGTTGTGAATCGCCACAAGTTGCTGGACGATTTGCGGCGCTCCGCCCACTAGCCTCGTGAAAATGGGATCTCGCCCTCACTCTCCCCGTGAGTTTCACGAAATTGCTGCATTTGCGCATTAATTACCCATTAAACTTGCCGCAGAAAGTCAGGGCTGGTACTTAACAGCGTAAGGAGCCTTTTAATGAGGAGATCTATTTTCCTGCAATGCCGCTCGACCTCTCCGGCCCAGAAAGGGATCAATTGAAGCTGTGGAGTCTCATTCCTGCAGTAAATGTGTCAGTTACCTGCTTGGTACAATGGTGGACTGAATGGTGACTGAGATCCCCAGCACGTGCCTGGAACTGAGCTCCAAGCCGGACTGCAGCACTATGCATAGATTGGTGGTGGATACCTTCAGGAATCTTACTGGCATTGGAGGGTTTCTCCTGATAGGTCCAGATAAGAGACCTTAACCTGTTTACAAGGATTTCAGCATAAGGACGTGTCAGAATGGAATGTTGAAAGTGTCAGCCGTGACTCAGTTGATAGCACTCTTGCCTGAGTCAGAAGGTTGTGGGTTCAAGTCCCCACTCCAGGGACTTGAGCACAAAGATCTAGGCTGACACTCCAGTGCAGTGCTGAGGGAGTTCTGCACTGTCGAAGGTGCCGTCTTTTGGATGAGACGTTAAACCGAGGCCCCGTCTGCTCTCTCAGGTGGACGTAAAGATCCCATGGCACTATTTCGAAGAAGAGCAGGCGAATTATCCCCGGTGTCCTGGCCAATATTTATCCCTCAATCAACATCACTAAAAACAGATTATCTGGTCATTATCACATTGCTGTTTGTGGGAGCTTGCTGTGTGCAAATTGTCTGCCGCGTTTCCTACATTACAACAGTGACTACACTTCAAAAAAGTACTTCATTGGCTGTAAAGCGCTTTGGGACATCCTGAGGTTGTGAAAGGCGCTGGAGAAATGCAAGTACTTTCTTTCTTTAAATGTACTTTTCTGTCATTCTTCCTCTACTTTTCAATCACAATTACAAATACAGAGGTATTCCCACAGCTGGACTCCAATGAGGAGACCAGTAGCTATAGTTGCACGAATGATCATTAAGGCAAGATGAGGCACAGCTGTCAGCAAATGTCCAAAACAGCATCAACAAGTCCAACAAGACCCAAATTCCTCAGAAACAAACTGTTGCTGAGAGCTGGAGCAAAGCCCTGTCATCACCTTCAGCAACTTAGACCCAGTGAAGGAATAGGCCTCCCTCGTAGCGCTGATTTATACAGGCATTCAGCCTATCAGGCTCGGCTCCTGCCTCCCTATTCCATCATGGGAGCACCTCTCACTGACATATAATTTAAGGTTACAATGACTTCAGAGTCCGTTGGCCCACGTGCAAAGGTTGAAGCGGTATGGGCACCGGGCGGGTAGGACTGTTATGGACTGGTTGGGCTGAATGGCCAGTTTCCCTGTTGTAACTTCAGAACGTTTCACAGAATCATAGAACGATACAGCACAGAAGAGGCCATTCGGCCCATCGTGCCTGTGCCGGCTCTTTGAAAGATTCTCTCCAGTTAGTCCCACTCCCCCCTGCTCTTTCCCCACAGCCCTGCAAATTTCTCCTTTTCAAGTATTTATCCAATTCTCTTTTGAAAGTTTCTATTGAATCTGCTTCCACCGCCCTTTCAGGCAGCGCGTTCCAGATCACAACAACTCGCTGCGTAAAAAAAATTCTCATCATGTCGCCTCTGGTTCTTTTGCCAATTATCTTAAATCCGTGTCCTCTGGTTTCTATGTACAAAAAGGGTAAGAGGAACAAAACTGTAGAAATAAGGCACTAAGAGGGGTGAGGTGAAAAAGACAGTAAGGAGAGCATCAGGTCCGTGCCGGTGTTTCTGCTCCACACGAGCCTCCTCCCACCCCTCTTCATCTCACCCCATCAGCAGATCCTTCTAGTCCTTTCTCCCTCGTGTGTTTATCGAGCTTCCCCTAAAATGCATCTCTGCTATTCCCCTCAACCACTTCATGTGTTAGTTTTATTATTAATATTAATGCTTAATTAGTGTTTAATGTTATACATATCCAGTGAGAATTTGTGTGGATATGTGACTGACCTACCGTGTCTGCATTTTACCCTGTCAGTAATAGTCAAATGATTTGTGTGTTCTACAAAGAATTGCCTGAGAAAGGTACTTGTGTGCACGTAATGCAAAAATAAAGCTTTTGGCATCGATTTCCCTTCAACTGCAACAACATGACATTTTTATCCTTCACGTTCTCATAACTAAAAGCAAACTAAAAGCCCCAAACTGAGACCATTTCCTGTATATCCATATCAAACTCAGCTGAGACCCAAAACCCATTTCGCTTGTGACCTTTAGCATCCATTACCGAGCACACACCTTCAATCTGTTTTGCTGGGCTGAATATAGAGAGACAACATCTTCAAGGACAAAGCATTGGGCCAGTGTTGTTGGGCATGTAACAACTCATTTACTGCGTTTGACCACTTTGTTTCAATGTACGGTGGTGGATGACTCTCCCATTGCTTATATTGGGCCTATACTCATTGGAGTTTAGAAGAATGAGAGGGGATCTTATTGAAACATATAAGATTCTGAGGGGGATTGACAGGGTAGATGCAGACAGGATGTTTTCCCTTGTGGGGGAATCTAGAACTAGGGGCATAATTTCAGAATAAGGGGGCACCCATTTAAAACGGAAATGAGGTGAATTTCTTCTCTCAGAGGGTCGTGAATCTTTGGAATTCTCTTCCCCAGAGAGCTGTGGAGGCGGAGTCATTGAATATATTTAAGGTGGAGATAGACAGATTTTTGAAAGGTAAGGAAGTGAAGGGTTATGGGAAGCGGGCAGGGAAGTGGAGTTGAGGCCAAGATCAGATCAGCCATGATCTTATTGAATGGCGGAGCAGGCTCGAGGGGCCACATGGCCGACTCCTGCTCCTACATCTTATATATATGCTTCTATATAATCTCCATCAATAGCTGTGCGTCAATCGAGCGAGAAAGACTTGTCTCTATTTAATGTTTATTCACATCTCTGAGAAAGGTTCTCAAGTGTTTTCACACACAACGAATTCCCGTTGTTAGGCAGCTGAAGACACAGCCATTGGGTAAACGAAAAGAAAGACTTGCACTTATATAGCGCCTTTCATGATCTCAGGACGCCCCAACGTGCTTTACAGCCAATGAAGTGTTGGCCAGGACCTCAGTGAGAACTCCATTGGGATCTTTTATGTCCTACTGAGATGGCGCCTCAGTTTAACGTCTCATCCAATAGACAACACCTCCAACAGTGTAGCACTCCTTCAATACTGCACTGACTTTGTGCTCAAGTCTCTGGAGTGGGGCTTGAAACCTATAATCCTTCTGACTCAGAGGCGAGAGAGCTGCCCACTGAGCCACGGCTGATACCAGCAGTGTAGCACTAGATGAATCTATTTTTGATGGTGTTGGTTGAGAGGGAGATGCTGGCTGGGAGAACTCCCTGTACTTCCTCAGATATTGCCACGGGATCTTTAACATTGGCCTAAGCCAGCAGGACTGGCAGATGGGGTCTCGATTAATGTCTCAGTCAGACTAAGAATGATTCTTTCAGTTTCTGGAGCTAAGTGTCAGCCTTGGATCAGTGGGTCGCACTCTCGCCTCTGAGTCAGAAGGTTCAAAGTCCCCTCTCCAGAGACCTGAGCACACAATCGAGGCTGACAGTCCCAGCGCAGTGCTGAGGAGTGCTGCACTCCTGTCTTTCAGACGCGATGTTAAATTGAGGTCCTGTCTGCCCTCTCAGGTGGACGTAAAAGATCTCACTACTATTTCAAAGAAGAGCAACATCATTGAAAAAAAAATCAAGTTATCTGGTCTTTGCTGCAGTGGGAGCTTGCAGTGTGCAAATACATTACAGCAGCAACTACGCTCCAAAAGTACTTAATTGGCTGTAAAGGGCAGTGGGACATCATGAAAGGTGCCACGTGAAATGCAAGTTATTTCTTCCTATGTGAAAGATTGATGCTATTTGCTAAAGGCCGGTGGAGTAGAAATGTTTTAAGTGTAAAAACCCATTTACACGGCAACAAGTCAACGTTGACATATTGAATAGGAATGTATTGAAGCACAAATATCCTCTTTTCCAATATTTGAACAGTTGCTCGAAGCACTAAGCTCTTTTTTTAAACTCATTGTGGTGTTGCGTGGTTTGTGCGCTCGGTTTGATCTCCTTGGCTTATCAGACCCAGCCTGATAAAATTACCTTGATCCATGCGTCATCTCCGTGTTTGAGATTTTTTAATTGTTTGTTAATGTTCTTTGAAGCTAATTTGGTTTTGTTCGGCACACGAGAACAGGAGCATTAATCCTTGCCACTATCCGTAACCCTCTTTCATGAAGAACATGGAGATCATGTAACAGGGGCTTTACTGACAGTTCCTGTGGTGTTAGGGAGCATGAATCAAAATGGTGGCTTTAAGTGGATCACTGTCCGACACTGACAGTGAAGAATTGCCTCTAGAAAATAGATACGGTTTCAGTGTGCAAAGAAATGCAACTGAGAAAATGCTAAAGGCATTAATAAGAACACATGATAGCCCTTGCCCGCAGCAAGTGTTTTGCTGGTTTTATGAAGTGAGATTAGAGTGAGGAAACGCGCGATTACCACCACCTAGAAGGACGAGGGCGGCAGGAGCATAGGAAAAGCATCACCTCCAAGTTCCCCTCCCAGCCACACAACATTCAGGACTTACACAGAATTACATAGAATCTACAGCACAGAAACAGGCCATTGGGTCCAACTAGTCTGTGCTGGTGTTTATACTCCACACGACTCTCCTCCCATTCCATCGACCTCATCTCAGCCTTTCCGCATATCTCTCGATTCCCTTTTCTCTCATGTACTCGTCTAGTTCCCTTTTGAAAGGATCTAAGCTTTTCCCCTCAACCACTCCCTGTGGTAGCGAGTTCCACTTTCTCACCACTCTCTGAGTAAAGACATTTCTCCAAAATTCCCTATTGAAGTGTTCAAAGAAAGTGAAAAAAAAACCACAATTTTATTTAACGGCCCCTGTGATTTTTCTCCGGGGGTTTTTGCTCCCCGCAGTGTCCTGGAGGTTAATCTTCAATTCCTGGAGACTCCAGGCCAATCCTGGAGGGTTGGCGACCCTGCTCAGCCCTGGGTTTTGGTCGTCTCATTGCTCCTTCAGATACAGGGTGCAAAGGCTCTGCACTGCCAGGTGATGGAGCTCTTTTCTCACACAAGTTGAGAAATGAGACAATTGAAGCAAAACTGAAATGAAAGAGGTTAACAATTATTATAGTTTTATTCATTCTTGGGATGATAATCTGCTGCCCCGTGTCCTAACTCACACCAAGTCCTGCTCACCCATCACCCCTGTGCTCGCTGACCTACATTGGCTCCCGGTCCAGCAACGCCTCGATTTTAACATTCTCATCCTTGTTTTCAAATCCCTCCATGGCCTCGCCCCCTCCCTATCTCTGTAATCTCCTCCAGCCCCACAACCCTCCGAGATCTCTGTGCTCCTCCAATTCTGGCCTCTTGCGCCTCCCTGATTTTCATCGCTCCACCATTGGCGGCCGTGCCTTCTGTTGCCTGGGCCCTGAGCTCTGGAATTCCCTCCCTAAACCTCTCCCCCTCTCTACCTCTCTCTCCTCCTTTAAGACGCTCCTTAAAACCTCTCTCTTTGACCAAGCTTTTGGTCACCTGTACTAATATCTCCTTATGTGGCTCGGTGTCAAATTTTGTTTGCTAACGTTTCTGTGAAGCGCCTTGGGACGTTTTACTAAGTTAAAGGCGCTATATAAATACAAGTTATTGTTGTTGATGTGGGCGTCGCTGGCAAGGCTGGCATTTATTGCCCATCCCCAGTTGCCATGAGAAGGTAGTGGTGGGACTTTTCCTTCAATCACTGCAGTCCGTAATATGACCGAGTGGCTTGCTCGGCAAGATGACTTGCTGCAGCAGGAGAGATCGGGGAGGGCTGGCAGGAAAAATGGTTGAAAAGGTGGAGTTTGAGGAGAGTCATGGCAAGGGGGAGGGGTTTGGGGAGGAGTTCCAGGGACCGGGACTGAGATGATTGATGGCTTTGCCACCAATGATGAAGAGATGATGCACGGGAGGCCAGAGCTGGAGGACTGAAGGGAATCGGTTGGGACATTTTTTTTAATGCATTTCCAAGATGTGGGCATTGCTGGCAACGCTGGCATTTATTGCCCATCCCTAGTTGCCCTTGAGAAGGTGGTGGTGAGCCGCCTTCTTGAACCGCTGCAGTCCGTGTGGTGATGGTACTCCCACAGTGCTGTTAGGGAGGGAGTTCCAGGATTTTGACCCAGCGGCGATGAAGGAACGGCCGATATATTTCCAAGTCAGGATGGTGTGTGACTTGGAGGGGAACTTGGAGGTGGTGTTGTTCCCATGCGCCTGCTGCCCTTGTCCTTCTAGGTGGAAGAGGTCGCGGGTTTGGGAGGTGCTGCCGAAGAAGCCTTGGCGAGTTGCTGCAGTGCATCTTGTAGATGGTACACACTGGAGGTAGGGTTTTTGGCTATACAGAGAATTCAAGTTCTATTCAGCCCATCTAACCCCATCACTATGATACTTGAACTCACCTATTGTTATATCCAGCTGCATTTTGAGACATCCTTACTGCTCTTGCCTCGCAGCATCATTCCCAACTGTACTCACTTTTTGAGTAAAGAAGTTCTCCCTTCTATCTGTTTCAAATTTACTCTTCACTGATTTAAATTTGCGGCCTCTGGTCATACTTTCTGGTGTACTTTGCAGTAGCGTTCTGTGTTTAACTATCTATCCCATTTTATATTCATCTATCTCAGTCAAGTCCACCTCCCTTAACCTTCTTCTTTCTAGATTGTAGCCTATCCTGTTGGCTCATCAGAAGACCAGTCTCCCAGGCCTGTGCACTGAGGGCCTTCTGGCTGTCAGCTGTAGAGAGAGGCACTGACAGAAACCTCAGCTCTACCAGCAAGTTCTCCTTAGAGCAGCGAAGGTTAAGAGGAGATTTGATGGAGGTGTTCAAAATCATGACGGGCTTTGATAGAGTAGATCGGGAGAAACTGTTTCCAGTGGCAGGAGGATCAGCAACCAGAAAGAAAAGAAAGGCTTGCATTTCTATAGCGCCTTTCACAACCTCAGGACGTCCCAAAGCCAATGAAATAGTTTTGAATTGTAGTCACTGTTATAATGTGGGAAACGCGGCAGCCAATTTGCGCACAGCAAGCTCCCACAACCAGCAATATGATAATGACCAGATCATCTGTTTTAGTGATGTTGATTGAGGGATAAATATTGGCCCCAGGAGAACTCCCCGGCTCTTCTTCGAAATAGTGCCGTGGGATCTTTTACGTCCACCTGAGAGGGCAGACGTTTAACGTCCCATCCGAAAGACGGCACCTCCGACAGTGCAGCACTCCCTCAGCACTGCACTGGGAGTGTCAGCCTAGATTTTTGTGCTCAAGTCTCTGGAGTGGGACTCGAACCCACAACCTTCTGACTCAGAGGGGAGAGCGCTGCCCACTAAGGTAATTGGCAAAAGGACCAGAGGGGAGATGAGGAAACATTTTTTTACAGATTCAACAGTAACTTTCAAATGAGAATTGGATAAATACTTGAAGGAAAAAAATTGCAGGGCTATGGGGAAAGAGCAGGAGAGTGGGACTAATCGGAGAGCTCTACCAAAGAGCCGGTACAAGCATGATGGGCCGAATGGCCTCATTCAGTGCTGTAAGATTCGATGATTCTAAGTGGAAAGGAGCCCCTCCCATGCGCGCAATAAAGGGAAGGACTTTGTCTCTGTGGTTTGAATTGACGCTGTATGACATTAGCACACCAATGCGGAACGTATTCCTACAATATTCCTTTATTTCAACGGGTGGTGTTAACCAGCTTTAAGCTGGGTAAATCCTTTGTTATAGCTGCGGATAAAGGAACATCATTCATGTGTTCATATCCACATGCTGTCAATTGGAGACCTTTCCATTCTCTTTTTTCACAGTGTGAGTTTTAATCAAAGATCAGATTCTCATCAGTGTTCAAGGAGCTGAACTCTCTGCTTTTTATTGGATTCGATGGGACACACTAACCTTAAGCAGCCGTGCACTAATGAGAAACAGCTCCAAGGAGATCTCTGCAGAGTATCACATTAGATCAAGCCCCCCCAGATAATGACAAATGTATCTGTTCATCTGAAATAGAAGGGCCTTTAATTGCAGCCAACGTTAAATTGCCTCAAAATGTCAGCTTCAGTCAGGCGTTCTTTAAGAGCGTGACATAAAGGTCACGCTGAACGAATTTCTTCACAATTGTGTTTGTGGTTTGAAATGTAACATCAATGCGAAGGGACAGTGCGATGAGAGACTGGACAAACCTGGGTTGTGTTCCCCGGAGAGGAAAGAAAGACTTGCATTTATATAGCGCCTTTACAATGTCCCTGGCCAATATTTATCCCTCAATCAACATCACTAAAACAGACTATCTGGTCATTATCACATTGCTGTTTGTGGGAGCTTGCTGTGCACAAATTGGCTGCCGCGCTTCCCACATTACAACAGTGACCACACTTCAAAAAGTACTTCATTGACTGTAAAGCGCTTTGTGACATCCGGTGGTCGTGAAAGGCGCTATAGAAATGCAAGTCTTTCTTTCTTTCTTATTCCCTTCTCCCTCAGATGCTTATCTAGCCTCCCCTTAAATGCATCTATCCTATTCGCTTCAACCACTCCCTGTGGTAGCGAGTTCCACATTCTCACCACTCTCTGGGTAAAGAAGTTTCTCCTGAATTCCCTATTGGATTTCTTGGTGACTATCTTCTATTGAGGGCCTCTAGTTTTGCTCTTCCCCACAAGTGGAAACATTCTCTCTGTATCCACTCTATCAAAACCTTCATAATTTTATAAAGACCTCTATTAGGTCACCCCTCAGCCTTCTTTTTTCAAGAGAAAAGAGACCCAGCCTGTTCATCCTTTCCTGATAGGTATACCCTCGCATTTCTGGTATCATCCTTGTAAATCTTCTCTGCACCCTCTCCAGTGCCTCTATATCCTTTTTATAATATGGTGACCAGAATTGCACGCAGTACTCCAAGTGTGGTCTAACCAGGGTTCGATACAGGTTCAGCATAACTTCTCTACTTTTCAATTCTTTACCTGTAGAAATAAACCCTAGTGCTTGGTTTGCTTTTTTTTATGGCCTTGGCCCACTCCCCCTCTCTTTCCCCATATTCCTGCAATTTTTTTCCCCGACTGAACATCTACCCGTTTATACGTTTTGGACCATTCTTTCCAAGGATCTGAGGAACACGCACAATAATCCAAAGCTTCAGCCTAAGTTGCCCAGAAAGGGACAGACTCTCCCGTCAGCTCTTTGCCTGCCTCCCTCATTGTGGGATAACCCAATCTAAACAAAAAGAATCATATCAAAGGTTCTGACGAAGGGTCACAGACCTGAAACATTGGGCTGGATTTTGATACGGGGCGGGTTGGGGTCGTGTCATCCACGTTTCGTGTTATCCACCCGACTGCAATTGGATGTGGGAGATTGATGCAATTTTCACCTAATTGGGCAATTGAGTTCCAGCATGTGGGAACCCATGAACCAATTAGTGTTTTCAGTCTGAAAGTCACCTCTGATGATGTCATCATTGCTGCTGCATTGAAGGTCTTCAAACACTGCCTGGCCTTTGCTGTGAGAGGACCTGCAAAATGAGCAGCAGCAGCCCTAAGTCTGCTCCCAGATATTTTTACACCACTGCTCCCAGATATATCTCCTCTCTATCCATCCATCCATCCAGCCATCCAGCCATCCAGCCATCCAGCCAGCCAGCGTCAACTATCCATATCCAAATGTGCTCCCGCCAGGTTTCACAATCGTGGTTCAGAACAGGCGTGCTTCACGTAAAACAAGGGTTAAAATCACAAAGGCCTTTCAAAATGGCATTATAGAGCAAATTTAGTGCTTGTTAAGGTCCTTAACAGCCTATCCCGCCTCTTAAAGGCGGGATAGAGTCAGGACCAGCAGACACGATTTAATGAAAATTGCGTGGAGGCGGGATGGAGGCGGACTTGTGCCCGCCCGCCAGTTTTCGCAATTTTAACCCTCCACACGCCTCCAAACCCACCTCCACGGATCAATGAAAATCCAGCCCATTAACTCTGTTTCTCTCTCCACAGATGCTGCCTGACCTGCTGAGTGTTTCCAGCATTTTCTGTTTTTATTTCAAATTTCCAGCATCCGCAGTATTCTGCTTTCATATCAAAGGTTCACTGATGGTCCAGTGGGGAAACGCATCACCTGGTTTGTTTGGGGATTGTTCTCCTTAGAACAGAGAAGGTTAAGGGGAGATTTGATAGAGTCGTTCAAAATCATGAAGGGTTTTGATAGAGTAAATAAGGAGAAACTGATTCCAGTGACAGGAGGGTCGGTAACCAGGGGACACAGATTGAAGATAATTGGCAAAAGAACCAGGGGGGAGATGAGGAGAACTTTTTTTACACAGCGAGTTGTTGTGATCTGGAATGCGCTGCCTGAAAGGGCGGTGGAAGCAGATTCAATAGTAACTTTTAAAAGGGAATTGGATAAATACTTGAAAGCAGGGCTATGGGGAAAGAGCAGGGCAGTGGGACTAATTGGAGAGAATCTTTCAAAGACCAGCACAGACACGATGGGCCGAATGGCCTCCTTCTGTGCTGTAGGATATTATGATGCTTCTACTGAGCTATAAAGACCAAGAAACTAGCAGGTACGGTCTCTACTTCCTGTTGAGTTGGCTGATCTTGTCCCAGGCCCTCAACTGGGCCCTAGAATCTACCTGGACTTGTTGTACTAGGGAAGGGAAAGCTAAAAGCAGCCAGCGTTCCCGTTCCTGATCACTATGCAGTGACAACCTCTTAGATACGGCACCATGTCGGACAGGAGATGAAGATTAGCTGGTCAATAACAACAACAACAACAACAGAAGGATATGGGGTTACGGTGAGATGAAGAGGGGTGGGAGGAGGCTGGTGTGGAGCAGAAACACCGGCACGGACCAGTTGGGCCGAATGGCCTGTTTCTGGGCTGTACGTTCGATGTGATTCTATGTAATTTGAACCCATAGCATTTTTTAGAGGGCAAACTTCTTTGGCTTGAGAAAACATTGCAACTCTTTCTACCCTCTGCAACGCGAGAACATTCTACGTTACAGTCAGACATGCCTTCAGCCTCCTGTTCGTCTCGGAGATTCACAAGCCCACGAGGCAGAAAGCTTCAGCTGACCATGCCATGTCATCACTCTCCTGGAGTCTCCTGCAAGCGGTTGAATATATCGGCAACAATCCTACAATCTTGAAGACCTCTATCAGGTCACCCCTCAGCCTTCTCTTTTCTAGAGTAAAGAGCCCCAGCCTGTTCAATCTTTGCTGATAATTATGATAATACCTGAGTTGTAGGGTAGTGGAGGTAAACACTCTGGAGTCCTTCAAGAGGGAGCTGGATGCTGTGATTGAGGATTAACTGTAGGTTTGTGGATAGAGGAGCTCGATGGGCCCAATAGCCTCCCTCACCTGTCCTTTACAGAAATTAATCAATAATTACTTTAATGGTGATGAGATGTTACTGTAAACCTTTAAGAGGGATTTTCTTTTGCGAATTTTCAGCAGCACCTGAGTAATGTCGCACAGTATTGAGCTGAAAACAGAATTGGAGGAGATCTGTTAGTAACTCTATTATAAAATGATGAGGGGTTTTGATAGAGTGACAGGGAGAAACTGTTTCCACTGGCGTAAGAGTCGGGAACCGGAGGACACAGATTTAAGATAATTGGCATAGTTACGAGGAGAGACTGGAGAAGTTGGGGTTGTTCTCCTTAGAGCAGAGAAGGCTAAGAGGAGATTTGATAGAGGTGTTCAAAATCATGAAGGGTTTAGATAGCGTAAATAAAGAGAAACTGTTTCCAGTGGCTGAAGGGTCGATAACCAGAGGGCACAGATTTAAGGTGATTGGCAAAAGAACCAGAGGCGACATGAGGAAAAACTTTTTTACGCAACGAGTGGTTAGGATTTGGAATGCGCTGCCTGATTGGGCGGTGGAGACAGATTCAATAGTAGCCTTCAAAAGAGAATTGGATAAATAGTTTGAAGGAGAAAACATTGCAGGGATATGGGGAAAGAGCGGGGGGAGTGGGACTAACTCGTCGAAAGAGCCGGCGCAGACTCGATGGGCCGAATGGCCTCCTTCTGTGCTGGACTATTCTATGATTCTATACAAGTGACCGCCCTTCTGGAAATATTCTCCGGCTTTCAGGCCTTGGAGCTGTTTCGTAAGCTCCCCTCTAGAGGTCACAGTAAAACCACGGCTGGGAGAGGCTGCTTGCTTCCTGGCTTTGGTTCAGTCGACAGATTCCCTGGCCAATATTTATGCCGAAACCAACAACATTAAAAACAGATTATCTGGCCATTTATCTCATTGCTGTTTGTGGGAGCTTGCTGTGTCCAAATCGGCTGCCGCGTTTCCTACATTACAACAGTGACTACACTTCAAAAAGCACTTCATTGGCTGTGAAGCGTGTTTGGGACGTCCTGAGGTGGTGAAAGATGTATAAATGTGAACTGAAAAAGTCTGTTTTTTAAAATAAAAGTTCCCGTTAAGCGGTGCGGCCGTGCAGCGCTCTGGAGGCCCAGCTTGCCGACTTGACAATGGAAAAACTGCGCGGCGATTTGAATGGGCCGTGCAACCCTTTAAAGGGGCCATGCGCCCCAAAAATGAAATTAATGGGAACATTGCCACCACCCCCACCTAGTGTCAGTGTTTCGCGACGTGCATTTGTTAATGATCAAGTTCATGACCCTGACAGGCTGCGATCGTGGCTTCCGTTCTCAATTAAACGCCACAATCCCAGCCTGGCATGGTTCGAGCCTGGCAGAAGGCAGCTCTGCCGCCTCTGTAATGCCCAAGTTGCTTCAGTGTGGCCGCCATACCTGGATAGTTAGCCTCACTCAGAGCTGGCGATCTGGCCCTGTGAATAGAAATACTGCCCAACCGTTGGAGCTTGCCAAAGTGTACAGGGAGGGAGATGGACCGATCGTCTGATGTAGCCGATCTAACTCCAGAACCTTGCTGACAATCCTATAAATGCTGAATAGCCTCCCTCTGGACTACACAGTGTCAGCTACTGAGAGCATCAACGATAAACTGCCTGACGCTACGAGCGGGATTTTGATTGAAGAGAGAATGTATTCTCTTGAAGAGTGTTTTCTGACTGAGTACAGGAGACAGCCGGGGTGAGGCTGGTTTAATTATTGAAAGGCTGCTTGTTAAAGTTGATCATTTAGAGAAGCGAGAACATTCGAACTGCGAGTCTGCCGGAGGCCAAGAGAGGCTCCATCACTCTTCCCTTGTGAAAGGGTTTCTCTTGTATCTGGAATTGAAATAAGTGGGAATTTATTCTGCTGATTTTATCCTGTTAATTCCAAGGCTTTATAAATATAGGCACTAATTAACAATCAGACAGGTAATACTAAACCTATACAAACAGGAACATAGGCATATAGGAACAGGAGGAGGCCATTCAGCCCCTTGAGCCTGTTCCGCCATTCAATTAGATCGTGGCTGATCTTTATCGCAGCTCAACCTACCCGCCTTGGTTCTGTAACCCTCGGTACCCTTGACTAACAAAAATCCAACAATCACAGTTTTGACATTTTCAGTTGACCCCCAGCCTCAACAGCTTTCTGGGGGGGGAGAGTTCCAGATTTCCACTAACCCTTTGTGTGAAGAAGACCTTCCTGACATCACCCCTGAACGGCCTGGCTCTAATTGCTCAGGCCACAGTTAGAATAATGGGCCAGAAATTCGGCTGTTGTCGGGTGAGTACGCGCTGTGTACTCACCCGTAAGGCCACCTGAAGTGCCGGTTTCCTGCATGCACTGCGCATGTGCGGAAAACCGGAACTTCCGTTCCCCTGAAGGGAGGGGTTCAGAAGTCGAACGCGTGCGCGGGAGAGGCTGCGCGCACCCAGCGAACTTCGGGTTTTTTTCAGGTTTCTCCGGGAAGGTAAGTATGGAGAAGCTGCACTTTTAAAAAGGAGGTGCAAGGCCTGTTTTTAACAAGGTAAGTGGTTAATTAATTACAATTTAAACATTTTTTCAACAGGTTTATCTTTTTTAGATACTTTAAAGAAAGGTAAGTTTATTTTTAGCACCGTTACAAAGTATAATTAATTTTTTCAAAAATTTAAATTTTTGTTTAAAGTAGTTAATTTATTTAACTTATAGTTATTTTAAAAATGTGATGTTTTTAAAAAATTTATTTGAAGTTTAAGTGTGGTTTTGGGGCCGATCTCTATTCATAGATTTGACAGGTCTTCCTGTCAAATCTATGAATGAAAATGCCCTGCTAGGATTGGCTCTCCATGGCCCACGTGATCCCAGTGGACGCTTCGAACTAACTGTGCCCCTGGGATACACAAGCACTGCGCGCCGGCAGCTGGAGGAGGCCCAGGAGCCGAAGTCCTCGTGGGCCCAAAGCACAACCGCAGGCGCGGTAGGCAAGTACGCGCGCGATGCTTGTACCCGCAGGAAGCCGGAAAGCTGAATTTCTGGCCCATTATGTCCAGTAGGACTTTATCTTGGGAAGGATGTTAAGGCTTTGGACAGAGTACAGAAGTGATTTATTGAAAGACAAGAGGCTTTAGTGAAAAAAGTACTCCCTTTCCCACATTACAACAGTGACTACACTTCAAAAAGTACTTCATTGGCTGTAAAGCGCTTTGAGACGTCCGGTGATCATGAAAGGCGCTATAGAAATGCAAGTCTTTCTTCCTTTTCTTTCTTTAGTCTCTCTTTGTTACAACCAGATTCCCTCTTAAACTTCTCCGTACTAGAAATGTTGAAAATTAGAGGGGTTTTAAACTGGGAAAAAGTATTCTACATATTGATGAGCCAGTAACCAGGGTGCATTAAATATATGCGAATTACTAAACGAATGAAAGGAGGGTGAAGGAGATTTTTTTATGCAGAGGGTTGTGAGGATCCTCCTTAATAGTATTTAAAAGGGAACTGGATAAATATTTGGAAAATAACATTTTAAAAGGGTATGAGGAAAGTGCAGCGAGTGGGCCTCAGCCGACGGCTCTTCCAGAGATCGGGCACAGAAACAATGGGCCAAGACAGAAAGACTTGCATTTCTGTAGCGCCTTTCACGACCACCGGACCTCCCAAAGCGCTTCACAACCAATGGAGTACTTTTTTGAAGTGTAGTCGCTGTTGTAATGTAGGAAACGCGGCAGCCAATTTGCGCACAGCGATGTGATAATGACCAGATAATCTGTTTTTGTTCTGTTGATTGAGGGAGAAATATTGGCCCAGGACACCGGGGAGAACTCCCCTGCTCCTCTTTGAAATAGTGGCCGTGGGATCTTTTACGTCCACCTGAGAGCAGACGGGGCCTCGGTTTAATGTTTAATGTTTCATCTGAAAGACGGCACCTCGACAGTGCAGCACTCTCTCAGCACTGCACTGGGAGTGTCAGCCTAGATTTTGTGCTTAAATCTCTGGAGTGGGACTTGAACCCACAACCTTTGGACTCAGAGGTGAGAGAGGTAATCTGTTGCAGTGATGTTGATTGAGGGATAAATATTGGCCTAGGACACCGGGGAGAACTCCCCTGCTATTCTTTGAAATAGTGCCGTGGGATCTTTTACGTCCAACTGAGAGAGCAGGTTTAACATCTCATCTGAAAGACGGCACCTCCAACATTGCAGCACTCCCTCAGCACTGCACTGGCAGTGTCAGCCTAGACTTTTGTGCTCAAGTCTCTGAGTGGGACTTGAACCCATGACTGTCTCACTCAGAGACAAGAGTGCTGCCCACTGAGCCACGGCTGACACTTTTGAGACGAAGTTATTTCAGAGATGAGCCATAACTGTGATGGGCTGAATGGCCTCCTTCTATGTTCTCAGATTCTCAGTGACTGAAGGTACATTTTCAGGTTTTTGAAGGTGGGGGAGAGGTAGCGAGGGGAAGGGGTTTAGGGCGGGCGTTTCAGCCTGCCAAGATGGGCGAATGAAGCAATATTTCAGAGGGTGAGTTGCCACAAGCCAGTTTTGAACATGGAGCAGGTTGACCCCAAGAAGTGGAAACAGTTTAACCTCTTGCCCTTTCATCAAGGGTGCTGCAGGAAGTGAGAGCAGCAGAATTGAAATGTTATTTTTCCAGAAGGTGTGTTGTTTATAGAATTATTGGGGCTTTTGGCCAAAGGTTTTCCTTTGTTATTTAGGGCCAAAGGAGAGGCCAAGCCAATTTTAAAATAACTGTTACCTTTTTAAATATAGCGATTGACTGCACCTGATTAAAGGAAAACCTGTTGGTACATCGAGATACATCGAGTCCACAGCACAGAAACAGGCCATTCGGCCCAACTGGTCCATGCTGGTGTTTATGCTCCACACGAGACTCCTCCCACCCTACTCCATCTTACCCTATCAGCATATCCTTCTCTTTTTTTCTCCCTCATGTGTTTATCTAGCTTCCCCTTAAAAAGAATAAAAAAGCAAATTATTATTTAAATGGAGAGAGACTACAGAATGCGGCGGTACAGAGGGATCTGGGGGTCCTCGTACACGAAACACAAAAAGTTAGCATGCAGGTACAGCAAGTAATTAGGAAGGCAAATGGAATATTGGCCTTTATTGCAAGGGGGATGATGTATAAAAGCAGGGAAGTCTTGCTACAACTGTACAGGGTATTGGTGAGACCACATCTGGAGTACTGCGTACAGTTTTGGTCTCCTTATTTAATGAAGGATATACTTGCATTGGAGACAGTTCAGAGAAGGTTCACTAGGTTGACTCCTGAGTTGAAGGGTTGTCTTATGAGGAAAGGTTGAGCAGGTTGGGCCTATACTCATTGGAGTTTAGAAGAATGACAGATGATCTTATTGAAAAATATAAGAATCTGAGGGGGTTGGACAGGGTAGATGCAGGGAGGATGTTTCCCCTCGTCAGGGATCTAGAACTAGGGGGCATAGTTTCAGAATAAGGGGGCACCCATTTAAAACGGAGATGAGGAGGAATTTCTTCTCTCAGAGGGTCGTGAATCTTTGGAATTCTCTACCCCAGAGAGCTGTGGAGGCTGAGTCATTGAATACTTTTAAGGTGGAGATAGACAGATTTTTGAAAAACAGGGGAATCAAGGGTTATGGGGATCGGGCAGGAAAGTGGAACATAAGAACATAAGACATAGGAGCAGGAGTAGGTAATTTGGCCCCTCGAGCCTGCTCCGCCATTCAATAAGATCATGGCTGATCTGATCTTGGCCTCAACTCCACTTCCCTGCCCGCTCCCCATAACCCTTGACTCCCTTATCGTTCAAAAATCTGTCTATCTCCACCTTAAATATATTCAATGACTCCGCCTCCACAGCTCTCTGGGGAAGAGAATTCCAAAGATTCACGACCCCCTGAGAGAAGAAATTCCTCCTCATTTCCGATTTAAAAGGGTTTCCCCTTATTCTGAAATTATGCCCCCTAGTTCTAGATTCCCCCACGAGGGGAAACATCCTCTCTGCATCTACCCTGTCAAGCCCCTTCAGAATCTTATATGTTTCAATAAGATCACCTCTCATTCTTCTAAACTCCAATGAGTACAGGCCAAGATCAGATCAGCCATGATCTTATTGAATGGCGGAGCAGGCTCGAGGGGCCGAATGGCCGACTCCTGCTACTATTTCTTATGTTTAAATGCATCTCTGCTATTCCCCTCAACCACTCCCTGTGGTAGCGAGTTCCACATTCTCACCACTTTCTGGGTAAAGAAGTTTCTCCTGAATTCCCGATTGGATTTACTATCTTATCTTGATGGCCCCTAGTTTTGGTCTCCCCCACAAGTGGAAACATCTTTTTTATGTCTACCCTATCAAACCCTTTCATAATTTTAAAGGCCTCTATCAGGTCACCCCTCAGACTCTCTTTTCTAGATAACTGAGTCCCAGCCTGTTCAACCTTTCCTGATAGATATAACCCTCTTAGTATTGATCCCTCTTTATGAGAATAACTTTCTGATATCAGTCTCAGATTTACTTTTTACGAGTGTGAATCTACGTCCCCTTGTCCTACTCTCACAACTTAATTTACGGTAATATACCTTTTCCCTACCCTTAACGATCTTGTATCCTTCTATAAGATCACTTCTAGACACCCACTCCTTAAGCTGAAAAGCCAGCGTTTCTCCAGTCTTACACTAACAACTTACATTTATACAGCGCCTTTAATGTAGTAAAACGTCCCAAGGTGCTTCACAGGAGCGATTATCAAACAAAATTTGACACCGAGCCACATAAGGCGATATTAGGACAGGTGACCAAAAGCTTGGTCAAAGAGGTAGGTTTTAAGGAGCGTCTTAAAGGAGGAGAGAGAGGCGGAGAGGTTTAGGGAGGGAATTCCAGAGCTCAGAGCCCAGGCAGCTGAAGGCATGGCCACCAATGGTGAAGCGATGGAAACTGGGGATGCTCAAGAGACCAGAATTGGAGGAGCGCAGAGGGTCATAGGTTAAATCTTTAGGGCAGATCCTCCTTCTCTAAGGCATACTTATGAAAAGTCCTCTTTGCAAAGATGCCACAAACAGACGTACCATGGTACTTGACACAGTGACGGACAAGCACCGTCAGGGGTGAAGAGAATGTAACACTCAGCTACTGTAGAACAAGTGTAAGTCAGAGCAAATCGTGATCAAACTGTACCGAGCTCTGGTCAGTCCACACCCATCCTGCCTGTGCTGGCTCTTTGCAAGATTCTCTCCAATTAGTCCCACTCCCCCCTGCTCTTTCCCCATAGCCCTGCAAATTTTTCCTTTTCAAGTATTTATCCAATTCCTCTTTTGAAAGTTACTATTGAATCTGCTTCCACCGCCCTTTCAGGCAGCGCATTCCAGGTCACAACAACTCGCTGCGTAAAAATAGTTCTCCTCATTTCCCCTCTGGTTCTTTTGCCAATCACCTTAAATCTGTGTCCTCTGGTTACCGACCCTCCTGCCACTGGAAACAGTTTCTCCTTATTTACTCTATCAAAACCCTTCATAATTTTGAACAACGTAATTAAATCTCCCCTGAACCTTCTCTGCTTTAAGGAGAACAATCCCAGCTTCTCCAGTCTCTCCATGTAATTGAAATCCCGCAGCCCTGGAACCATTCTAGTAAATCTCCTCTGCACCCTCTACAAAACCTTGACATCCTTCCTAAAGTGCGGTGCCCAGAATCTCACTGTATAAATTTCCATAATGTCACCTGGATCACAAAGTGTGTAATTGCAGACTCAAGTGACACTGCAGATTTAGGGAGTGTGTAATTGTTCAGTGCACATTATTAATCAACTCAAAAATTTATGCTGTCTGGGAAGGTGATTGTTTAGAACTGAGCAATCTCCTCTCCAACTAAAAATAGAACTAAACAAATCAACTCGTTCCCAAGTTCAACTGGAAGAATCACAGGCTAACTCACATCGAATCATCGAATAGTCCAGCACAGGAGGAGGCCATTCAGCCCATCGAGTCTGTGCCGGCTCTTTCGAAGAGCAATCCAGTTAGTCCCACTCCCCCACTCTTTCCCCAGAGCCCTGCAATTATTTCTCCTGCAAGCATTGATCCAATTCCCTTTTGAAGCTACTATTGAATCTGTCTCCACCGCCCTATCAGGCAGCGCATTCCAAATCCTAACCACTCGCTGCGTAAAACGTTTTTCCTCATGTCGCCTCTGGTTCATTTGTCAATTCATTATCTTAACGAATCAGCCTCTGAAAGTCTCTAAATTGAGTGTCATTGAAATTACAGCACAGAAGGAGGCCATTCGGCCCATTGTTCACTGCTAGCTTTCCAACTGCAGCTCTCTTAATCTAATCCTTTGATATTCTTTCGTTTGAAATATTTAACCACCTCATTTTAAATTAATATTACAGTTTCAGCCTCAATAGCCGTTTCTGGTAAAGCATTCCATGTTCCAATAATCCTCTGTGTGAAAAAATGTCTTCTCACCTTCGTTCTGCGAGTGATAACCCTCTCGTCCATCCTCACTGACCCACACTGTCTCCCTTTATCCCTAAGTATGCAACTTAAATCGCTTGTCCTTCGCTTCAAACCTCACTATAGGTTTTACCCCCTGCCTTTATCTCTACAACTTCCTCCAGCTTTATATCCCCCCCACCCACTCCCCTCATACCTTCTGGCACACAGGCACTTCGGAGGGGCAGTACTGAGGGAGCGCCGCACTGTCGGAGGGGCAGTACTGAGGGAGCAATGCACTGTCGGAGGGGCAGTACTGAGGGAGCGCTGCACTGTCGGAGGGGCAGTACTGAGGGAGCAATGCACTGTCGGAGGGGCAGTACTGAGGGAGCGCCGCACTGTCGGAGGGGCAGTACTGAGGGAGCGCTGCACTGTCGGAAGGGCAGTACTGAGGGAGCGCTGCACTATCGGAGGGGCAGTACTGAGGGAATGCTGCACTGTCGGAGGGGCAGTGCTGAGGGAATGCTGCACTATCGGAGGGGCAGTGCTGAGGGAGTGCTGTACTGTCGGAGGATCAGTGCTGAGGAAGTGCTGCACTGTTGGAGGGGCAGTACGGAGGGAGTGCAGCACTGTCGGAGGGGCAGTACTGAGGGAGTGCAGCACTGTCAGAGGTGCGGTCTTTCGGATGAGATGTAAAACCGAGGTCCCGTCTGCTCTCTCAGGTGGATGTAAAAGATTCCATGGCACTATTTCGAAGAAGAGCAAGGGAGTTCTCCCTGGTGTCCTGGGGCCAATATTTATCCCTCGATCAACATCACTAAAAACACTATCTGGTCATTATCACATTGCTGTTTGTGGGATCTTGCTGTGTGCAAATTGTCTGCTGCGTTTCCTACATTACAGCAGTGACCACACTTCAAATGTCCTTCATTGGCTGTAAAGCGCTTTGGGACGTCCTGAGGTTGTGAAAGGTGCTGGAGAAATGCGAGTCTTTCTCTTTTTCTGTTTACACTTAAGGCTGCAATTTAATTTGCAGTATTTTGCACACAGCAGCACATCTGTAAAACACTTGGTTTACGGGTCATGTGATGTTAAGGATGCAATGTGGTGGGATTTCCAATAGCTCTGTGGCCACTG
This sequence comes from Squalus acanthias, assembly GCA_030390025.1. Taxonomy (NCBI): domain Eukaryota; kingdom Metazoa; phylum Chordata; class Chondrichthyes; order Squaliformes; family Squalidae; genus Squalus; species Squalus acanthias. The sequence goes on from CM059437.1 coordinate 96,941,608, forward strand.
GCTTGGATGCAAATCTGTTTTCAGTTGGAGCTGATTTTAAACCAGCGTGAGAATAGGTTCTTTTGCTTCAAACCAGGATTCCTAGCTGGCTTTCCAGCGATGGCTCCTTGTCCCAGATGCGGTTTCAGACTTCATTCTCCGCGAGTCCACGCCACAAAATCATGAAGCTGGACAGGCACAAGAGGGAGAGAAAGGAATAGAAGGATATATTGATGGGGTTAGATGAAGAGGGGTGGGAGGAGACTCATGTGGAACATGAACACTGGCATGGACCACAGCAGAGAAGATTGAGAGGAGATTTGATAGAGGGGTTCAAAATCATGAGGGGTCTGGACAGAGTAGATAGAGAGAAACTGTTCCCATTGACAGAAGGGTCGAGAACCAGAGGACACAGATTTAAGGTGATTGGCAAAAGAACCAAAGGTGACATGAGGAAAAACTTTTTTACACAGCGAGTGGTTAGGATCTGGAATGCACTGCCTGAAAGGGTGGTGGAGGCAGAGCCCAATCATGACTTTCAAAAGGGAATTGGATTAGTACCTGAAGGAAAGATATTTGTAGGGCTATGGGGAAAGGGCGGGGGAGTGGGACTAGCTGAAGTGCTCTTGCAGAGAGCCGGCACGGGCTCGACAGGCCGAATGGCCTTCTTCTGTGCTGTGAATACTATGCAATCATTGTCTTGGAGGCCGACTGGTGAAGGATCAAAAACATGGTCGGAGACTCAAAGGGAACGAAATCCCTTCGCGTCCCAAACCGGGCGCGAATTCAGCAGCGCTCTGGAAATAAATGAGTCCACGGGCATCATCGCGATAAATCAGGCAAGCTTAGGGGCGCCAATCAGTCAGGCACTCCGATACAGCTGGCCTGTTGGGGGCCTTACCAATTTCGCCCCGTGACGAGGCCCAGAAGTACATCTGGGAGGGGGAGGGGGAGAGAGGCGATTGGGGGGTGGGGGGGGGGGGGCGGTGGCGGGTAGGCAGGGGCAGTCGAGCTCCTGCAGTTGCTTTCTGGAGCTGGGAGGGAACAATCCTGCTCCTTTCGATGCCACAGTGTACTGAAAATTCTTTGGGGACTTTTTTGTCAACGTTCCCTTTTGGCTGCTCAAGGCACGGGAATTCCTGTCGGAGCTGGCGCATCGCAAACCCCAACCGGGGCAAAGACATTTAGGGTCTGAAATGAGCGTAAGAGCCTAAAGAAAAAGTTCCACCAATTGAGCAGTGGCCAGAATGCCGGTGTAGCTATGGCCTCTGTCCTGCTAAATTGGTTCTTGTTGCACCCGTTTTTGGCCCATAAAACAGCCCCAATGAAGTTAACTTAAGACCCCAAAGAATCTATGAGTGAGGCAACCTAGAAGCACTAAACCTTAATGGCCTCACCCCCCTCCCTATCTCTGTAAATTCCTCCAGCCCTACAACCCTCCGAGGTCTTTGCGCCCCTCCAATTCAGCCCCTGATTTCCATCGCTCCACCATTGGCTGCCGAGGCCCTAAGCTCTGGAATTCCCTGCCTAAACCTCGCCATCTCTCCACCTCTCGCTCCTCCTTAAAACCTACCTCTCACCAGTCCTACTATCTCCTGATGTGGCTCGGTGTCAAATTTTGTTTGATAATCACTCCAGGGAAGCGCCTTGGGACGTTTTACTCCGTTAAATGCGCTGTATAAATGCAAGGTGTTGTTGTTGTTGTTGTTGTTGTAAACAAGGGCCTCGGCGATGTCCGGTTATTGTTTATGATATTAAGTTGCTCCTTTGAAGGAAGTCTGTAACAGGAGCTTCACTACATGCATCCAGCCGAGAGACCTCCGCAGCAGCCTACACTCTGTGTGTTATTATAAGCAAAACCAAATTCTTTTCCGGGTCTCTGTTCATACATGTGTCTGTGCCAAGGCATTAAATCTTCGTTCTGGCAAGTTTAAAAGCCACAGAGGCAAGCCATAAAACAAGCTTCGCTTTGAATACCGCTGACTACATTTCCCACGGTCATTTCACCACCGAATTATCAACAATGCCACCACCCAACTGTTGTCATGTGATTGTGGAAACTACCCTCAGGGACAGGAATCTGAGCCGTGAGTGCTAGCTCCAGGACTCAGGGCCAACACATAACTGGAGGCTGCACTGTCAGAGGGGCCGTCTTTCCGACACCATCCTCCAATGCCGGCCTCTTGTGCCTCCCCGATTTCTGGGCCAATATTTATCCCTCAATCAACATCACTAAAACTGATGATCTGGTCATTATCACATTGCTGTTTGTGGGAGCTTGCTGTGTGTAAATTGGCTGCTGCGTTTCCTACATTACAACAGTGACTACACTTCAAAAAGTACTTCATTGGGACGTCCTGAGGTTGTGAAAGGCGCTATAGAAATGCAAGTCTTTCTTTCTACTGAATTACACAACCACAACTTGTGGCATCAGATGGAAAGAAAAACGTATATTTCCATTTCCCAGGAACAAGACAATGCTGCATCAAAATGGCTGCACAAGATTGTTTGTCAGCTGATGTCAAAGAAGGGTCACCATCTCTGATTGGATGTTTCATCACATGACCTCCAACCGCCACACCCCCGCTCTCCCGCCATTGGTCGCCCGACACGTCTGTCCTCGTGGTACCCCGCCTTCCCACAGCCAATCAGAAAGCGAACAGACTCTTCGTTACCTGATTGGATGATTCTTGACTGTCGGTCAAACAGCTTTTCTTCCCTCATCCCCAATATTTTACCTCTGTGTCCAATATTTTTATAACTAATAAACAAAAGTGATCAAAGAAGATGTTTTTAAAACACCATTTTTTAATTGTCCCTGTGATGTTTCTCCGGGGTTTTTGCTCCCCGCAGTGTCCTGGAGATTAATCTTCAATTCCTGGAGACTCCAGGCCAATCCTGGAGGGTTGGCAACTGTAAGTCAAAGGTGAATAAATTTAAGTTGAGGTGAAAAAAATTAGATTACAACAACAACTTGTATTTATATAGCGCCTTTAACGTAGTAAAACGTCCCAAGGCGCTTCACAGGCGCGATTATCAAACAGAATTTGACACCGAGCCACATAAGGAGATATTAGGACAGGTGACCAAAAGCTGGGTCAAAGAGGGAGGTTTTAAGGAGCGTCTTAAAGGAGGAAAGAGAGGCGGAGAGGTTTAGGGAGGGAATTCCAGAGCTCGGGGCCCAGGCAGCTGAAGGCACGGCCGCCAATGGTGGAGCGATGGAAACTGGGTTGCGCAAGAGTCCAGAATTAGAGGAGCGCAGAGATCTCGGGGGGTTGTGGGGCTGGAGGAGATTACAGAGAGAGGGAGGGGGCGAGGAGGCCATGGAGGGATTCGAACACAAGGATGAGAATTTTAAAATCGAGGCGTTGCTTAACCGGGAGCCAATGTAGCCAATAACTGATGTTTCGTTTTCCATTGGGTTCCAGAACCTTCTTTAAAATAACTGCTCCAAGGAAGACTTATATTGACACTATAATCACAGAATGATAACAGTGCCGTTTTGGTCCATGATGTTTACACTGGTCTTTATTTCTACATCTGCTGCTCATTCCCCTTTGAATTCCTCTATTCGAGCTGATATTGATTCCCTTTTTCAAAGAGTTTATGGATTCTGTGTGAACAGTGGATTCTACACTCGCTGCACAAAAACAAATCTTCCAACCTCCCGTTTAATTCTATTTGAGATGACCTGAAATTTCTGCCCTCCCGTTACTGTTTCATTATCGGCTTGACCAACGACTGCTGCAAACAACCCAAAAGCAAGATACTGCGGATGCTGGAATTGGGCTTTTATTTCAGTGCAGACAATCTATCAGCAATTACTCACCGTGACGCTTCATAATCGTGAAGAGCTCTTGTACCTCGAGTACTTCATAACGGCACATTGAAAAAAGAGCGTGCATTTCCATCGCGTATTTCCTGACCTCAAGAAAGTCTCAAAGCCCTTTACAGATAATGAGGTACGTTTGCAACGTAACTACCCACATCTTACTGCTTGAAGGGGAATAAGAAGAATTTGCATTTATGTAGCTTCAGGACATCCCAAAGCGTTTTACAGCCAATGAAGTACTTTTTTGAAGTGCAGTCACGGTTGTAATGTGGGAAACGCGGCAGCCAATTTTGCGCACAGCAAGCTCCCATAAACTGTGTCTCTGACAGCGCTGGACTGTGTCTGACAGCGCGGGACTGTGTCTGACAGCGCGGGACTGTGTCTGACAGCGCGGGACTGTGTCTCCGACACTGGACTGTGTCTCTGACACTGGACTGTGTCTCTGACAGTGCAGGACTGTGTCTCCGACACTGGACTGTGTCTCTGACACTGGACTGTGTCTCTGACAGTGCAGGACTGTGTCTCCGACACTGGACTGTGTCTCTGACACTGGACTGTGTCTCTGACAGTGCGGGACTGTGTCTCTGACAGCGCGGGACTGTGTCTGACAGCGCGGGACTGTGTCTCTGACACTGGACTGTGTCTCTGACAGCGTGGGACAGTGTGTCTGACAGCGCGGGACTGTGTCTGACAGCGCGGGACTGTGTCTGACAGCGCGGGACTGTGTCTCTGACAGCGCGGGACTGTGTCTCTGACAGCGCGGGACTGTGTCTCTGACAGCGCGGGACTGTGGCTCTGACACTGGACTGTGTCTCTGACAGCGCGGGACTGTGTCTCTTACAGCACGGGACTGTGTCTCTGACAGCGCGGGACTGTGTCTCTGACAGCGCGGGACTGTGTCTCTGACAGCGCGGGACTGTGTCTCTGACAGCGCGGGACTGTGTCTCTGACACTGGACTGTGTCTCTGACAGCGCGGGACTGTGTCTCTGACAGCGCGGGACTGTGTCTCTGACACTGGACTGTGTCTCTGACAGTGCGGGACTGTGTCTCTGACACTGGACTGTGTCTCTGACAGCGCGGGACTGTGTCTCTGACACTGGACTGTGTCTCTGACAGTGCGGGACAGTGTCTCTGACAGCGCGGGACTGTGTCTGACAGCGCGGGACTGTGTCTCTGACACTGGACTGTGTCTCTGACAGCGCAGGACTGTGTCTGACAGCGCGGGACTGTGTCTCTGACAGCGCGGGACTGTGTCTGACAGCGCGGGACTGTGTCTCCGACACTGGACTGTGTCTCTGACAGTGCAGGACTGTGTCTCCGACACTGGACTGTGTCTCTGACACTGGACTGTGTCTCTGACAGTGCAGGACTGTGTCTCCGACACTGGACTGTGTCTCTGACACTGGACTGTGTCTCTGACAGTGCGGGACTGTGTCTCTGACAGCGCGGGACTGTGTCTGACAGCGCGGGACTGTGTCTCTGACACTGGACTGTGTCTCTGACAGCGTGGGACAGTGTGTCTGACAGCGCGGGACTGTGTCTGACAGCGCGGGACTGTGTCTGACAGCGCGGGACTGTGTCTCTGACAGCGCGGGACTGTGTCTCTGACAGCGCGGGACTGTGTCTCTGACAGCGCGGGACTGTGGCTCTGACACTGGACTGTGTCTCTGACAGCGCGGGACTGTGTCTCTTACAGCGCGGGACTGTGTCTCTGACAGCGCGGGACTGTGTCTCTGACAGCGCGGGACTGTGTCTCTGACAGCGCGGGACTGTGTCTCTGACAGCGCGGGACTGTGTCTCTGACAGCGCGGGACTGTGTCTCTGACACTGGACTGTGTCTCTGACAGCGCGGGACTGTGTCTCTGACAGCGCGGGACTGTGTCTCTGACACTGGACTGTGTCTCTGACAGTGCGGGGACTGTGTCTCTGACACTGGACTGTGTCTCTGACAGCGCGGGACTGTGTCTCTGACACTGGACTGTGTCTCTGACAGTGCGGGACTGTGTCTCTGACAGCGCGGGACTGTGTCTGACAGCGCGGGACTGTGTCTCTGACACTGGACTGTGTCTCTGACAGCGCAGGACTGTGTCTGACAGCGCGGGACTGTGTCTCTGACAGCGCGGGACTGTGTCTCTGACACTGGACTGTGTCTCTGACAGCGCGGGACTGTGTCTCTGACAGCGCGGGACTGTGTCTGACAGCGCGGGACTGTGTCTCTGACAGCGCGGGACTGTGTCTGACAGCGCGGGACTGTGTCTGACAGCGCGGGACTGTGTCTGACAGCGCGGGACTGTGTCTCTGACAGCGCGGGACTGTGTCTCTGACAGCGCGGGACTGTGTCTCTGACAGCGCGGGACTGTGGCTCTGACAGCGCGGGACTGTGTCTGACAGCGCGGGACTGTGTCTCTGACAGCGCGGGACTGTGTCTCTGACAGTGCGGGACTGTGTCTGACAGCGCGGGACTGTGTCTCTGACACTGGACTGTGTCTCTGACAGCGCGGGACTGTGTCTCCGACACTGGACTGTGTCTCTGATAGCGCGGGACTGTGTCTCTGACAGCGCGGGACTGTGTCTCTGACAGCGCGGGACTGTGTCTATGACAGCGCGGGAATGTGTCTCTGACACTGGACTGTGTCTCTGACAGCGCGGGACTGTGTCTCTGACAGCGCGGGACTGTGGCTCTGACAGCGCGGGACTGTGTCTGACAGCGCGGGACTCTGTCTCTGACAGCGCGGGACTGTGTCTCTGACAGCGCGGGACTGTGTCTCTGACACTAGACTGTGTCTCTGACAGCGCGGGACTGTGTCTCTGACAGCGCGGGACTGTGTCTCTGACAGCGCGGGACTGTGTCTCTGACAGCGCTGGACTGTATCTCTGACAGCGCGGGACTGTGTCTCTGACAGCGCGGGACTGTGTCTCTGACAGCGCGGGACTGTGTCTATGACAGCGCGGGACTGTGTCTCTGACACTGGACTGTGTCTCTGACAGCGCGGGACTGTGTCTCTGACAGCGCGGGACTGTGGCTCTGACAGCGCGGGACTGTGTCTGACAGCGCGGGACTCTGTCTCTGACAGCGCGGGACTGTGTCTCTGACAGCGCGGGACTGTGTCTCTGACAGCGCGGGACTGTGTCTCTGACACTGGACTGTGTCTCTGACAGCGCGGGACTGTGTCTCCGACACTGGACTGTGTCTCTGACAGCGCGGGACTGTGTCTCTGACAGCGCGGGACTGTGTCTCTGACAGCGCGGGACTGTGTCTCTGACAGCGCGGGACTGTGTCTCTGACAGCGCGGGACTGTGTCTCTGACAGCGCGGGACTGTGTCTCTGACAGCGCGGGACTGTGTCTCTGACAGCGCTGGACTGTATCTCTGACAGCGCGGGACTGTGTCTCTCACAGCGCGGGACTGTGTCTCTGACAGCGCGGGACTGTGTCTCTGACAGCGGACTGTGTCTCTGTCAGCGCAGGACTGTGTCTCTGACAGCGCGGGACTGTGTCTCTGACACTGGACTGTGTCTCTGACAGTGCGGGACTGTGTCTCTGACAGCGCGGGACTGTGTCTGACAGCGCGGGACTGTGTCTCTGACACTGGACTGTGTCTCTGACAGCGCAGGACTGTGTCTGACAGCGCGGGACTGTGTCTCTGACAGCGCGGGACTGTGTCTCTGACACTGGACTGTGTCTCTGACAGCGGCCGGGACTGTGTCTATGACAGCGCGGGGGGACCTGTGTCTGACAGCGCGGCGACTGTGACTCTGGACGCGCGGGACTGTGTCTGACAGCGCGGGGACTGTGTCTGACTGCGTGGGACAGTGTGTCTGGACAGCGCGGGACTGTGTCTGACAGCGCGCGACTGTGTCCTCTGATCACTGGACTAGTGTCTCTGACAGCGTGGGACAGTCGTGTCTGACACGCGCGGGGACTGTGTGTCTGACAGCGGGGAACTGTGTCGACAGCGCGGGACTGTGTCTCTGACCTGGACTGTGATCTCTGACAGCGGGGATCTGTGGTCTGACCGGCGGCGGTGACTGTGTGTCTAGACAGCGCGGGACTGTGTCTGACAGCGCGGGACTGCTGTCTCTCACTGGACTGTGTCTCTGACGCGGCGGGGACTGTGTCTCTGACAGTGCGGGAGACTGTGTCTCTGACAGTGCGCGACTGTGTCTCTGACAGCGCGGGACTGTGTCTCTGACAGCGCGGGACTGTGTCTCTGACAGCGCGGGACTGTGTCTCTGACAGCGCTGGACTGTATCTCTGACAGCGCGGGACTGTGTCTCTCACAGCGAGGGACTGTGTCTCTGACAGCGCGGGACTGTGTCTCTGACAGCGCGGGACTGTGTCTCTGACAGCGCGGGACTGTGTCTCTGACAGCGCGGGACTGTGTCTCTGACAGCACGGGACTGTGTCTCTGACACTGGACTGTGTCTCTGACAGTGCGGGACTGTGTCTCTGACAGCGCGGGACTGTGTCTGACAGCGCGGGACTGTGTCTCTGACACTGGACTGTGTCTCTGACAGCGCAGGACTGTGTCTGACAGCGCGGGACTGTGTCTCTGACAGCGCGGGACTGTGTCTCTGACACTGGACTGTGTCTCTGACAACGCGGGACTGTGTCTATGACAGCGCGGGACTGTGTCTGACAGCGCGGGACTGTGTCTCTGACAGCGCGGGACTGTGTCTGACAGCGCGGGACTGTGTCTGACAGCGCGGGACTGTGTCTCTGACAGCGGGGACTGTGTCTCTGACAGCGCGGGACTGTGTCTGACAGCGCGGACTGTGTCTCTGACAGCGCAGACTGTGTCTCTGACAGCGCGGGACTGTGTCTCTGACAGCGCGGGACTGTGTCTCTGACAGCGCGGGACTGTGTCTCTGACAGCGCGGGGACTGTTGTCTCTGACAGCGCGGGGACTGTGTCCTCTGACACTGGACTGTGTCTCTGTCAGCGCGGGACTGTGTCCTCTGACAGCGCGGGACTGTGTCTCTGACAGCGCGGGGACTGTGTCTCTGACAGCGCGGGACTGTGTCTCTGACAGCGCGGGACTGGTGTCTCTGACAGCCGCGGGACTGTGTCTGACAGTGCGGGACTGTGTCTCCGACACTGGACTGTGTCTCTGACAGTGCAGGACTGGTGTCTCCGACACTGGACTGTGTCTCTGACACTGGACTGTGTCTCTGACAGCGTGGGACAGTGTCTCTGACAGCGCGGGACTGTGTCTCTGACAGCGCGGGACTGTGTCTCTGACAGCGCGGGACTGTGTCTCTGACAGCGCGGGACTGTGTCTCTGACAGCGCGGGACTGTGTCTCTGACAGCGCGGGACTGTGTCTCTGACAGCGCGGGACTGTGTCTCCGACACTGGACTGTGTCTCTGACAGTGCAGGACTGTGTCTCCGACACTGGACTGTGTCTCTGACACTGGACTGTGTCTCTGACAGCACGGGACTGTGTCTCTGACAGCGCGGGACTGTGTCTCTGACACTGGACTGTGTCTCTGACAGCGCGGGACTGTGTCTCTGACAGCGCGGGACTGTGTCTCTGACAGCGCGGGACTGTGTCTCTGACAGCGCGGGACTGTGTCTCTGACAGCGCGGGACTGTGTCTCTGACAGCGCGGGACAGTGGCTCTGACACTGGACTGTGTCTCTGACAGCGCGGGACTGTGTCTCTTACAGCGCGGGACTGTGTCTCTGACAGCGCGGGACTGTGTCTCTGACAGCGCGGGACTGTGTCTCTGACAGCGCGGGACTGTGTCTCTGACACTGGACTGTGTCTCTGACAGCGCGGGACTGTGTCTCTGACAGCGCGGGACTGTGTCTCTGACACTGGACTGTGTCTCTGACAGTGCGGGACTGTGTCTCTGACACTGGACTGTGTCTCTGACAGCGCGGGACTGTGTCTCTGACAGCGCGGGACTGTGTCTCTGACAGCGCGGGACTGTGTCTCTGACAGCGCGGGACTGTGTCTCTGACAGCGCGGGACTGTGTCCCTGACACTGGACTGTGTCTCTGACAGCGTGGGACTGTGTCTCTGACAGCGCAGGACTGTGTCTCTGACAGCGCGGGACTGTGTCTCTGACAGCGCGGGACTGTGTCTCTGACAGCGCGGGACTGTGTCTCTGACAGCGCGGGACTGTGTCTCTGACACTGGACTGTGTCTCTGACAGCGCGGGACTGTGTCTCTGACAGCGCGGGACTGTGTCTCTGACAGCGCAGGACTGTGTCTCTGACAGCGCAGGACTGTGTCTCTGACAGCGCAGGACTGTGTCTCTGACAGCGCGGGACTGTGTCTCTGACACTGGACTGTGTTTCTGACAGTGCGGGACTGTGTCTCTGACAGCGCGGGACTGTGTCTGACAGCGCGGGACTGTGTCTCTGACACTGGACTGTGTCTCTGACAGCGCAGGACTGTGTCTGACAGCGCGGGACTGTGTCTCTGACAGTGCGGGACTGTGTCTCTGACACTGGACTGTGTCTCTGACAGCGCGGGACTGTGTCTCTGACAGCGCGGGACTGTGTCTGACAGCGCGGGACTGTGTCTCTGACAGCGCGGGACTGTGTCTGACAGTGCGGGACTGTGTCTGACAGCGCGGGACTGTGTCTGACAGCGCGGGACTGTGTCTCTGACAGCGCGGGACTGTGTCTCTGACAGCGCGGGACTGTGTCTCTGACAGCGCGGGACTGTGGCTCTGACAGCGCGGGACTGTGTCTGACAGCGCGGGACTGTGTCTGACAGCGCGGGACTGTGTCTCTGACAGCGCGGGACTGTGTCTCTGACACTGGACTGTGTCTCTGACAGCGCGGGACTGTGTCTCCGACACTGGACTGTGTCTCTGATAGCGCGGGACTGTGTCTCTGACAGTGCGGGACTGTGTCTCTGACACTAGACTGTGTCTCTGACAGCGCGGGACTGTGTCTCTGACAGCGCGGGACTGTGTCTCTGACAGCGCGGGACTGTGTCTCTGACAGCGCGGGACTGTGTCTCTGACAGCGCTGGACTGTGTCTATGACAGCGCGGGACTGTGTCTCTGACACTGGACTGTGTCTCTGACAGCGCGGGACTGTGTCTCTGACAGCGCGGGACTGTGGCTCTGACAGCGCGGGACTGTGTCTGACAGCGCGGGACTCTGTCTCTGACAGCGCGGGACTGTGTCTCTGACAGCGCGGGACTGTGTCTGACAGCGCGGGACTGTGTCTCTGACACTGGACTGTGTCTCTGACAGCGCGGGACTGTGTCTCCGACACTGGACTGTGTCTCTGACAGCGCTGGACTGTGTCTCTGACAGCGCGGGACTGTTTCTCTGACAGCGCGGGACTGTGTCTTTGACAGCGTGGGACTGTGTCTCTGACAGCGCGGGACTGTGTCTCTGACAGCGCGGGACTGTGTCTCTGACAGCGCGGGACTGTGTCTCTGACAGTGCTGGACTGTATCCCTGACAGCGCGGGACTGTGTCTCTCACAGCGCGGGACTGTGTCTCTGACAGCGCGGGACTGTGTCTCTGACAGCGGACTGTGTCTCTGTCAGCGCAGGACTGTGTCTCTGACAGCGCGGGACTGTGTCTCTGACACTGGACTGTGTCTCTGACAGTGCGGGACTGTGTCTCTGACAGCGCGGGACTGTGTCTGACAGCGCGGGACTGTGTCTCTGACACTGGACTGTGTCTCTGACAGCGCAGGACTGTGTCTGACAGCGCGGGACTGTGTCTCTGACAGCGCGGGACTGTGTCTCTGACACTGGACTGTGTCTCTGACAGCGCGGGACTGTGTCTGACAGCGCGGGACTGTGTCTCTGACAGCGCGGGACTGTGTCTGACAGCGCGGGACTGTGTCTGACAGCGTGGGACAGTGTGTCTGACAGCGCGGGACTGTGTCTGACAGCGCGGGACTGTGTCTCTGACACTGGACTGTGTCTCTGACAGCGTGGGACAGTGTGTCTGACAGCGCGGGACTGTGTGTCTGACAGCGCGGGACTGTGTCTGACAGCGCGGGACTGTGTCTCTGACACTGGACTGTGTCTCTGACAGCGCGGGACTGTGTCTCTGACAGCGCGGGACTGTGTGTCTGACAGCGCGGGACTGTGTCTGACAGCGCGGGACTGTGTCTGACAGCGCGGGACTGTGTCTCTGACACTGGACTGTGTCTCTGACAGCGCGGGACTGTGTCTCTGACAGTGCGGGACTGTGTCTCTGACAGCGCGGGACTGTGTCTCTGACAGCGCGGGACTGTGTCTCTGACAGCGCGGGACTGTGTCTCTGACAGCGCGGGACTGTGTCTCTGACAGCGCTGGACTGCATCTCTGACAGCGCGGGACTGTGTCTCTCACAGCGCGGGACTGTGTCTCTCACAGCGCGGGACTGTGTCTCTGACAGCGCGGGACTGTGTCTCTGACAGCGCGGGACTGTGTCTCTGACAGCGCAGGACTGTGTCTCTGACAGCGCGGGACTGTGTCTCTGACACTGGACTGTGTCTCTGACAGTGCGGGACTGTGTCTCTGACAGCGCGGGACTGTGTCTGACAGCGCGGGACTGTGTCTCTGACACTGGACTGTGTCTCTGACAGCGCAGGACTGTGTCTGACAGCGCGGGACTGTGTCTCTGACAGCGCGGGACTGTGTCTCTGACACTGGACTGTGTCTCTGACAACGCGGGACTGTGTCTATGACAGCGCGGGACTGTGTCTGACAGCGCGGGACTGTGTCTCTGACAGCGCGGGACTGTGTCTGACAGCGCGGGACTGTGTCTGACAGCGCGGGACTGTGTCTCTGACAGCGTGGGACTGTGTCTCTGACAGCGCGGGACTGTGTCTGACAGCGCGGGACTGTGTCTCTGACAGCGCAGGACTGTGTCTCTGACAGCGCGGGACTGTGTCTCTGACAGCGCGGGACTGTGTCTCTGACAGCGCGGGACTGTGTCTCTGACACTGGACTGTGTCTCTGACAGCGCGGGACTGTGTCTCTGACAGCGCGGGACTGTGTCTCTAACAGCGCGGGACTGTGTCTCTGACAGCGCGGGACTGTGTCTCTGACACTGGACTGTGTCTCTGACAGCGCGGGACTGTGTCTCTGACAGCGCGGGACTGTGTCTCTAACACTGGACTGTGTCTCTGACAGCGCGGGACTGTGTCTCTGACACTGGACTGTGTCTCTGACAGCGCGGGACTGTGTCTCTGACAGCGTGGGACTGTGTCTCTGACAGCGCGGGACTGTGTCTGACAGCGCAGGACTGTGTCTCTGACAGCGCGGGACTGTGTCTCTGACACTGGACTGTGTCTCTGACAATGCGGGACTGTGTCTCTGACAGCGCAGGACTGTATCTCTGACAGCGCGGGACTGTGTGTCTGACAGCGCGGGACTGTGTGTCTGACAGCGCAGGACTGTGTCTCTGACAGCGCAGGATTGTGTCTCTGACACTGGACTGTGTCTCTGACAGCGCGGGACTGTGTCTCTGACACTGGACTGTGTCTCTGACAGCGCGGGACTGTGTCTCTGACACTGGACTGCGTCTCTGACAGCGCGGGACTGTGTCTCTGACACTGGACTGTGTCTCTGACAGCGCGAGACTGTGTCTCTGACACTGGACTGTGTCTCTGACAGCGCGGGACTGTGTCTCTGACACTGGACTGTGTCTCTGACAGCGCGGGACTGTGTCTCTGACACTGGACTGTGTCTCTGACAGCGCAGAACTGTGTCTCTGACAGCGCGGGACTGTGTCTCTGACACGGGACTGTGTCTCTGACAGCGCGGGACTGTGTCTCTGACAGCGCGGGACTGTGTCTCTGACAGCGCGGGACTGTGTCTCTGACACTGGACTGTGTCTTTGACAGCGCGGGACTGTGTCTCTGACACTGGACTGTGTCTTTGACACTGGACTCCTGTCAGTCACATATACCGAGATTAATAGCAGCTCAAAATTCACCACTGTTGCGGAAAGCTGCAAATTCTCAAGACCACAAGGCTATTGATTTGAGGTTTATAGACAATGGATCGCCTCTGATTCCTCCAAACACCAGTATAAATCCCGGGAAAAGAAATTGGATTTATTCAGTCAGCACAGACGAGCGGGCCTGACTATAAATGAACACGCTCACAGAATGCATTCCAATTAAATCCCCGAATCCCACTTAATAAGAAGAGAATTGGATTTATTCTGTCACTATAAATCAGTGGCTTTGCATATATTGTTGTTTCTCCCCGGTGCCCTGGTGTGCAGTCTCCATAACAGAAGAAATAATTCAATTTGCAGAGCTATGTGAAAAGATCAGTGGGGAGTGGGGCTAATTGGAGAGAATCTTTCAAAGAGCCGGCACAGCCACGATGGGCCGAATGGCCTCCTTCCGTGCTGCATCGTTCTATGAATTCCTTTGATGTTTAGTAACCTTGATGTTGAAGCAAATATATTAATTTAAGTACTGGTCTGACAAATGAGACCAATGCTTGGGGCTTGGACCGCTAGTTATAGGATTACTGGGTAGTACCTGAACAGGCAGATTAGAGAAGTAAATGCATGGCTAGAGGGGGTAATTTTAACTCTCTCTACCCAACAGAAACTTACCCGCTGGCCTCCCAGCCAAGGCTCAGTGGGTAGCACCCTCGCCTCAGACTGGGTTCAAAGTGTCACTCCAGAGATTTGATTCTAGACTGCATTTCTGTAAGAACATAAGAACATAAGAATTAGGAGCAGGAGTCGGCCATACAGCCCCTCGAGTCTGCTCCACCATTCAATAAGATCGTGGCTGATCATCGATCTCAACTCCACTTTCCCGCCCGATCTCCATATCCCTTGATTCCCCTAGAGTCGAAAAATCTATCTATCTCAGCCTTGAATATACTCAAAGACTCAGCGTGGACAGCCCTCTGGGTAGAGAATTCCAGAGATTCACACCCTCTGAGTGAAGACATTCCTCCTCATCTCAGTCTTAAATGGCCGACCCCTTATCCTGAGTCTATGACCCCTAGTTCTAAACTCTCCAGCCAGGGGAAACAACCTCTCAGCATCTACCCCGTCAATCCCCTTCAGAATCTTTTATGTTCCAATGAGATCACCTCTCATTCTTCTAAACTCCAGAGAGTATAGGCCCATTCTACACAATCTCTCATCATAGGCCAGCCCTCTCATCCCAGGAATCAATCTAGTGAACCTTCGTTGCACCGCCTCCAAGGCAAGTATATCCTTCCTTAGATAAGGAGACCAAAACTGTGCACAGTACTCCAGGTGTGGTCTCACCAAGGCCTTGTACAATTGTAGCAAGACTTCCTTACTCTTATACTCCAACCCCCTTGCAAAAAAGGCCAACATGTCATTTGCCTTCCTTATTGCTTGCTGTACCTGTATGCTAGCTTTCTGTGTTTCTTGCATGAGGACACCCAAATCTCTCTGAACTCCACATTTAAAAGTTTCTCACCATTTAAGAAATATTCTGTTTTTCTATTCTTCCTACCAAAGTGAATAACCTCACATTTCCCTACATTATACTCCATCTGCCACCTTACTGCCCACTCACTTAGTCTGTCTATATCCCTTTGCAGACTCTTTGGGGGAAAAATTCAGTTGGTTGCGCCTCCCGTTAGCGCCTTAAGAGGGCGCTAATGGTACGCAAAGCAACTAGCACCCGGGCGCGGCGATGTGTGCGCCGCTCGTGAAATTAACTAGACATTTTGCGGCGGCGCTAAACACTACCACCACGATCTCCTGCGCCGGCAGATTGTGACATCAGTTAAGTGCGCAACGCCCCGGTAGCGCCCCGGAGCGGATATTGAGTGGCGCCCCCAGCCTTACCGCCTGCCGCTAGCAACGACAGGTTGAAGGGAGCGTTTTGCAGTCGGGAAAGGACTGGGGGAGCACTATTTAAAGGCAACCACTTCCTGCCTTTTTTTGTTGGTGACATTTTTGAACCACGCATTCTGAGAGAGAGACTTCTGGAAAGATTCAACGCTGTGTGAAGGAGTTTTGGGTACTGAGCAGCACTTTGCAGGTTCATTTTGATTTGCCCTTCCTTGTATCGATTTAGAAGAGACTGTGGGGGCTGCACTCTGAGCTCTTTCCCGAGTCCGATCCATTGTTCTTTCCAGCAGATTTGATGTACAGGTCTCTCCAGGCCGAGATTCAAGGCTGCAATGAGCAGGATGTGGATGGAAAGCAAGATCAACCCTCCCCTTTAAGAGCTGGCCGGCGCCATTGTGTCTGTGTTCCATTGCTGACTGACATCACATGAGCTTCGCCAGCGCTCTGAGGTAGCGCCTCGCTCCTCGGCCTTTGCGCCTTAAGACAGATGTATAGCGCCTGATTTAGCGCTCCAATCACCTCCAGGGGCGATAAAAGTCAAGTTTGCAGTCGGAGGCGATAATTAGCACCAGGCGCTAATCTTTGCGCCCGGCCGATAATTGCGCCCCAAACGGGGCGATACTGAATTTTTCCCCCTTTGTGTTCTCCTCACAGCTTACTGTCCCACCCAGCTTTGTATCATCAGCAAACTTGGATACATTACACTCGGTCCCTTCATCTCGGTCATTAATATAGATTGTAAATAGCTGAGGCCCAGCACTGATCCTTGCGGCACCCCACTAGTTATAGCCTGCCAACCTGAAAAAGACCCGTTTATCCCTACTCTCTGTTTTATGTCCGTTAACCAATCCTCTCTCCATGCTACTAGATTACTCCCAACCCCTAACCTTTTATGTGGCTAATTATCGAATGCCTTTTGGAAATCCAAATATACTACATCCACTGGTTCCCCTTTATCTACCCTGCTAGTTACATCCTCAAAAAACTCTAATAAATTTGTCAAACACGATTTCCCTTTCATAAAACCATGTTGACTCTGCCTAATCATGTTATGATTTTCTAAGTGCCCTGATACCGCTTCCTTAACAATGGATTCCAGCATTTTCACGATGACTGAAGTCAGGCAAACTGGCCTGTAGTTCCCTGTTTTCTCTCTCCCTCCTTTCTTGAATAGCGGTGTTACATTTGCGACCTTCCAAACCGCTGGGACCGTTCTAGAATCTAGAGAATTGTGGAAGATCAAAACCAATGCATCCACTATCTCTTCAGCCACCTAGAATCATAGGAATTTACACCACAGTTGGCCATTCGGCCCATCTTGTCCGTCCCGGCCGACAAAGAGCTCTCCAGCCTAATCCCACTTGCCAGCTCTTGGTCCGTAGCCCTGTAGGTTACGGCACTTCAAGTGCGAATCCAAGTATTTTTTAAATGTGATGAGGGTTTCTGCCTCTACCACCCTTTCAGGCAGTGAGTTCCAGACCCCCACCACCCTCTGGGTGAAAAAAGATCTCCTCACATCCCCTCTAATCCTTCTACCAATTACTTTAAATCTGTGCCCCCTGGTTATTGACCCTTCTGCTAAGGGAAATAGTTCCTTCCTATCCACTCTATCTAGGCCCCTCATAATTTTATACACCTCAATTAAATCTCCCCTCAGCCTCCTCTGTTCCAAAGAAAACAACCCCAGCCTATCCAATCTTTCCTCATAGCTAAAATTCTCCAGTCCTGGCAACATCGTGGTAAATCTCCTCTGTACCCCCCCCCCCCACCCCCCCCCTAGTGCAATCACATCTTTCCTGTAATGTGGTGACCAGAACTGCACGCAGTATTCTAACTGCAGCATAACTAGCGTTTTATACAGTTCAAGCATAACCTCCCTGCTCTGATATTCTATGCCTTGGCTAATAAAGGCAAGTATCCCGTATGCCTTCTTAACAACCTTATCTACCTGTCCTGCTACCTTCAGGGATCTGTGGACATGCACGCCAAGGTCCCTCTGTTCCTCTGCACTTATCAGTGTCCTACCATTTATTGTGTATTCCCTTGCCTTGTTAGCCCTCCCCAAATGCATTACCTTGCAGTTTTCCGGATTGAATTCCATTTGCCACTGTTCTGCCCACCTGACCAGTCCATTGATATCTTCCTGCAGTCTGCAGCTTTCTTCTTCATTATTCACCGCACGGCCAATTTTTGTATCCCATGCAAACTTCTTAATCATACCCCCTACGTTCAAGTCTAAATCATTGATAAAAGCAAGGGACCTAGTACTGAGCCCTGTGGAACCCCACTGGAAACAGCCTTTTGCCCTGGACTTGCCACTTTGCCCTGGATCCCATGGGCTTTTACTTTAGTGACCAGTCTGCCATGTGGGACCTTATCAAAAGCCTTGCTAAAATCCATATACACTGCATCAAATGCACTAGCCTCATCGAAATTCCTTGTTACCTCCTCAAAAAATTCAATCAAGTTAGTCAGACACGACCTCCCCTTAACAAATCCATGCTGACTGTCCCTGATTAATCCATGTCTTTCTAAATGAAGATTTATCCTGTCCCTTAGAATTTTTTCAAATAATTTTCCCACCACCGAGGTTAGGCTGACTGGCCTGTAATTACTCGGTCTATCCCTTTCTCCCTTTTTATACGACGGTACCATGTTAGCAGTCCTCCAGTCCTCTGGCACCACACTTGAAGCCGGAGAGGATTGGAAAATGATGGTCAGGGCCCCTGCTATTTCCTCTCTTACTTCTCTTAACAGCCTGGGATACATTTCATCTGGGCCTGGGGATTTATCCACTTTCAAAGATGCTAAATCCCTTAATACTTCCTCTCTCGCTATGTTTATTTCATCTAATATTTCACACTCCTCCTCCCCGATAGCAATGTCTGCATCATCTCTGTCTTTTGTGAACAGTCGCACAGTATTCATTCAGGACCAAACCCACGTCTCCCGCCTCCACACATAGATCACCTTCCTGGTCTCTAATAGGCCCAACTCTTTCTTTAGTTATCCTCTTGCTCTTAATGTATTTATAAAACATCTTTGGGTTTTCCTTGATAAAAAGGGAGATTCCTCTTTTAGAACCCTAGGATGTAGGCCGTCAGGTCCAGGGGATTTGTCGGCTTTTAGTCCCATTATTTTTTCTAGTACTTTTTCTCTACTTATATTAATTATGTTAAGTTCCTCACCCTCATTAGACCCTTGGTTCTCCACCATTTTTGGTATGCTTGTTGTGTCTTCTACTGTGAAGGCAGATACAAAATATTTGTTTAACGTTTCTGCCATTTCCTTATTCCCCATAATAATTTCTCCTGTCTCAGCCTCTAAGGGACCAACGTTTACTTTTGCTACTCTCTTCCTCTTTACATACTTGTAGAAGCTCTTACAATCTGCTTTTATATTTCTTGCTAGTTTTCCCTCATTCTATTTTTTCCCTTTTTATCAATTTTTTTGTCATCCTTTGCTGGTTTCTGATCCTCTCCCAATCCTCAATCTTACTACTATTCTTCACAACATTATAAGCTGCTTCTTTCAATCAAATGCAATCCTTAACTTAGCCATTGTTTGATTACTTTTCCCGTGGAATTTTTGTTTCTCAATGGAATGCATTTTTGTTGAGAATTATGAAATATTTTTTAAAATGCTAGCCACTGCTTATCTACCGCCATACCTTTTAATCTATTTTTCAAATCTACCTTAGCCAACTCACCCCTCATACCTATGTAATTGGCTTTATTTAAGTTTAAGACTCTAGTTTCAGACTTAGGCAAGTCACTCTCAAACTTAATGTGAAATTCTATCATATTATCACAGAATCACAGAATCCCCACAATGCAGATAGAGGCCATTTCGGCCCATCGAGCCTGCACCGACACATATCCCACCCTATCCCCGTAACCCCACGTATTTAATCCCCCCTAATCCCCCTAACACTAAGGGTCAATTTATCATAGCCAAATCAACCTAACCCGCACATCTTTGGACTGTGGGAGGAAACCGGAGCACCCGGAGGAAACCCACGCAGACACAGGGAGAATGTGCAAACTCCACACAGACAGTCACCCGATGCCGGATTCGAACCCGGGTCCCTGGCGCTGTGAGGCAACAGTGCTAACCACTATGCCACCATGTATGATTATGATCACTTTGCCCCTGAGGATCCTTTACTATGAGATTGCTAATTAACCCTGTCTCATTACACAATACAAGATCTAAAATAGCCTGTTCCCTGGTTGGTTCTATGATGTATTGTTCTAGGAAACTGTCCTGAATGCTTTCCATGAACTCGTCCTCCAGACTACCTTTGTCAATTTGATTTGTCCAGTCTATATGAAGATTAAAGTGCTCCACGATTATTGCATTACCTTTGTTGCAAGCTCCCACTATTTCTTGATTAATATTCTGTCCAACGGTATAGCTACTGTTAGAGGGTCTATATACTACTCCCACCAATGTTTTCTGCCACTTGTTATTCCTTATCTCCACCCATACTGATTCTACTTCCTGATCTTCTGAGCCGAGATCCTTTCTCTCTACTGTCCTTATGTCATCCTTTATTATCAGGGCTACTCCCTCTCCTTTTCCACTCTGCCAGTCTTTTCGAAATGTCGAGTACCCTGGAACATTTAGTTCCCAACCTTGGTCACCTTGCAACCATGTCTCTGTAATGGCTATTAGATCAAACCCATTTATCTCTATTTGTGCCATTAGTTCATCTATCTTGTTACGAATGCTTCATGCATTCAGATAAAGAGCCGTTAATTTAAATGTCTTAACATTATTCCCTGCTTTGACCTTATTCTCTGCTGCACTGCTACCGTTAAACTCTCTGTCCCTTCCTGTCACACTCTGCTTATTTTTCCCCAAATCGCTACACTGCTCTATTGCCTTGACCTTTCTCTTTAGATTTCTAAATTTCCCCTCAATTGACCCCCCCCCCCTTTTTTTGGTTTAAAGCCCTATCTACAGCCCTAGTTAGTATCTTTTTGAAACGTCATGTACCCTGGAACATTTAGTTCATGGCCTGTCATGACCGCGGGACATCCCAAAACACTTGTAATGTAGGAATCGCAGCAGCCAATTTACACACAGCAAGCTCCCACGAAAAGCAATGTGATAATGACCAGATCATCTTTTGTGATGTTGATTGAGGGATCAATATTGGCCAGGAGACCGGGTATAACTCCCCTGCTATTCTTTGAAATAGTGCCATGGGCTCTTTCACATCCACCTGAGAGGACAGACGGGGCCTCGGTTGAACATCTCATCTGAAAGACGGTACCTCTGACAGTGCAGCGCTCCCTCAGTACTGCACTGGAGTGTCAGCCTAGATTTTTTTGCTCAAGTCTCTGGAGTGGGACCTGAACCCACAACGTTCAGACTCAGAGGTGAGAGTGCTGCCCACTGAGCCACAACTGACACTTTAAAGAGGTAAAACAACAATGTATTTATATAGCGCCTTTAACGTAGTAAAACGTCCCAAGGTGCTTCACAGGAGTGTTATAAGACAAAAAATGTAACACCGAGCCACATAAGGAGATATCTGGGCAGGTGACCAAAAGCTTGGTCAATGAGGTAGATTTTCAGGAGCGTCTGAAAGGAGGAGAGAGAGGCGGAGAGGTTTAGGGAGGGAATTCCAGAGCTCAGGGCCCAGGCAACAGAAGGCCTCGAGCCTGTTCCGCCCTTCAATGAGATCATGGCTGATCTGTATCGTAACTCCATTTACCCTTACCCAATAAAAATCGATCGCTCTCAGTTTTGAAAGCTTCAACTGTCCCTCAGCATCCACAGCTTTTTGGGGGGAGAGAGTTCCAGATTTCCACTCTCTCTTTGTGTGAAGAAGTGCTTCTTGACATCACCCCTGAACGGCCTGGCTCTAATGTTAAGGTTATGCCCCCTTGTTCTGGACTCCCCCCACCAGAGGAAATAGTTTCTCTCGATCAACTCCTTTTAACATTTTAAACACCTCGATTAGATGACTCCTCAATCTTTTATAGTCAAGGGAATACAAGCCAAGTTTAAGAAAACTGCCACTGTAATTTTTGTAGAAATTGCAAACTGATGACATTGGATAAAGCCCAATTTCACCCCACCCGCACCGCTCCGTTCCCCAGAACATCTACAAGCAAAAGAACACCATTACAAAAGGAAACACTGTCCAGACTAAAAAGAAATTGGTAATTCAAATGGCAATTGCTGAATTCGGCTCAACAATGAGCTCAGTGGGGTAGATCTTGACTTTCTGTGATGGTGTAGTGAAGTCAATGGAAATAAAGATTAGGAGAAATGTTAAAACTGGCTGTCGACTCACCACCACCCGCTTTACACCATCGCACGGAGTCAAGGTCTACCCGTCTCCTGTGAAGCCCACCAGCCATGGCTAGCTCGTGACATGGTCAACACCCATTCCCCATCCACACCCACCAAAATTGCTCTAGTTTTCTGAAAACCAATTACAATTTCAGATTGGCTAACTGAATAAAGCTCGTCACTTCGGACAATCGATGAACTGAGACGCACATAACATACCTGTTTCTTGTAACAATAGGTTGACTCTTTTTCACAGTTGTTTACAGGAATTCCTGTTGCCTCACTTCCTGTAGTAAACAGGAAAGTGGTAGTCCAACGATTTTATCAACAGTTTAACGATGAACTTTATTTAAATCATGCTACTACCTTGCTAAAGCTAAGGGGTAAAAATTAGGTCGCGCCCCATTTGGGGCGCAAATATCGTCTGGACGCAAATATTAGCGCCTGGCGCTAATTATCGCCACTGACTGGAAACTTCACTTTTACCGCCCCGGGAGGTGAGTGGAGCGCTAAATCAGGCGCTGCACACCTGTCTTAAGGCGCAAAGGCCAAGGAGTGAGGCGCTAACTCAGAGCGCTGGCGAAGCTCATGTAATGTCAGTCAGCAATGGAACACACACACAATGGCACGGGCCAGTTCTTAAAGGGGATGGTTAATCTTGCTTTCCATCCACATCCTGTTCATTGCAGCCTTGAATCTCGGCCTGGAGAGACTTGCACATCAAATGTGCTGGAAAGAACAATGGAGAGTACCAGGCAAAGAGCTCAGAGTGCAGCTCCCACAGTCTCTGCTAAATCGATACAAGGAATGGCAAATCAAAATGAACCTGCAAAGTGCTGCTCAGTACCCAAAACTCCTTCACACAATGTTGAATCTCTCCAGAAGTCTCTCCCTCTCTCTCTCAGAATGCGTAGTTCAAAAATGCCACCAACAATAAAAGACAGGAAGAGGCCCCCTTTAAATAGCGCCCCCCCCAGCCCCACAGTGATTGATAGCGTTCCAGTCTTCTGGTCGTTGGATGCGCCAGGCGGTAAGGCAGGGGGCGCCACTCAATTTCTGCTCCGGGGCACCACAAGGGCGTTGCACCATGGAATGACGTCACAATCTGCACGCGCAGGTGGTCGCAGCGGTAAAGTTTAGCGCCGCCGCACAATGTCTAGTTAAGTTCCCGAGCGGCGCAAACATCGCTGCACCCAGGCGTTAGCGGCTTTGCGCCCCATTAGCGCCCTCTTAAGGCGCTAACGGGAGGCGCAACCAACTGAATTTTTACCCCTAAGAGTTTAAGATATCTGATGCAATGCTTAGATTGCTGGAAGGGCATTAGGACATTTTACTACGTCAAAGGCGCTGTCACAACAACTTGCATTTATACAGCGCTTTCAAAGTGGTAACACGTCCCAAGACGCATCACAGGAACATTATCGTTGACATATAAATGACATTGAGACAAAGAAGGAGACATTAGGACAGGTGATCAAACACGAGGACATAAGGACAGGTGACCAAACACTAGGACATTAGGACAGGTGACCAAACACTAGGACATTAGGACAGGTGATCAAACACTAGGACATTAGGACAGGTGATCAAACACTAGGACATTAGGACAGGTGATCAAACACTAGGACATTAGGACAGGTGATCAAACACTAGGACATTAGGACAGGTGATCAAACACTAGGACATTAGGACAGGTGATTAAACACTTGGACATTAGGACATGTGACCAAACACTAGGACATTAGGACAGGTGATCAAACACTAGGACATTAGGACAGGTGATCAAACATTAGGACATTAGGACAGATGATTAAACACTAGGACATTAGGACAGGTGATCAAACACTTGGACATTAGGACATGTGACCAAACACTAGGACATTAGGACAGGTGATCAAACACTAGGACATTAGGACAGGTGATCAAACACTAGGACATTAGGACAGGTGATCAAACACTTGGACATTAGGACAGGTGATTAAACACTAGGACATTAGGACAGGTGATCAAACACTTGGACATTAGGATAGGTGACCAAACACTAGGACATTAGGACAGGTGATCAAACACTAGGACATTAGGACAGGTGACCAAACACTAGGACATTAGGACAGGTGATCAAACACTAGGACATTAGGACAGGTGATCAAACACTAGGACATTAGGACATGTGATCAAACACTAGGACATTAGGACAGGTGATCAAACACTAGGACATTAGGACAGGTGATCAAACACTAGGACATTAGGACAGGTGACCAAACACTAGGACATTAGGACAGGTGATCAAACACTAGGACATTAGGACAGGTGATCAAACACTAGGACATTAGGACAGGTGACCAAACACTAGGACATTAGGACAGGTGATCAAACATAGAAACATAGAAACATAGAAAATAGGTACAGGAGTAGACCATTCGGTCCTTCGAGCCTGCACCGCCATTCAATGCGTTCATGGCTGAACATGCTACCTCAGTACCCCATTCCTGCTTTCTCGCCATACCACTTGATCCCCCTAGTTGTGAGTGTTATATCTAACTCCCTTTTGAATATATTTAGCGAACTGGCCTCAACAATCTTCTGTGGAAGAGAATTCCATAGATTCACCACTCTCTGGGTGAAGAAGTTCCTCCTCAGCTCAGTCTTAAATGGCTTCCCCTTAATCCTTAGACTGTGACCCCTGGTTCTAGTTTTCCCTAACATTGGGAACATTCTGCCCGCATCTAATTTGTCTAAACCAGTCAGGATTTTAAATGTCTCTATAAGATCCCCCCTCATTCTTCTGAACTCCAGAGGATACAAGTTCAGTTGACCCAATCTTTCTTGATATGTCAGTCCGGCCATCCCAGGAATCAATCTAGTGAACCTTCGCTGCACTCCCTCAATAGCAAGAATGTCCTTCCTTAAGTTAGGAGACCAAAACTGCGCACAATACTCCAGGTGTGGCCTCACCAAGGCCCTGTACAACTGCAGCATCACCTCCCTACTCCTGTACTCAAATCCCCTTACTATGAAGGCCATCATTCCGTTTGCTTTCTTGACTGCCTGCTGCACTTGCATTCCCACCTTCAGTGACTGATGTACCATGATGCCCAGGTCTCGTTGCACCTCCCCTTTCCCTAATCTGCCACCATTCAGGTAATAGTCCGCCTCTCTATTTTTACCACCAAAGTGGATAACCTCACATTTATCCACATTGTACTTCATCTGCCATACATTTGCCCATTCACCCAACCTGTCCAAGTCACTCTGTAGCCTCCTAGCATCCTCCTCATTGTTCACACTGCCTCCCAATTTAGTGTCATCCGCAAATTTGGAGATATTACATTTAATCCCTTCGTCCAAATCATTAATATATAATGTAAACAGCTGGGGTCCCAGCACCGAACCCTGCGGTACCCCGCTGGTCACTGCCTGCCATTCTGAAAAGTACCCATTTACTCCTACTCTTTGTTTCCTGTGTGCCAACCAGTTCTCAATCCACGTCAACACATTACCCCCAATCCCATGTGCTTTAACTTTGCTCACCAATCTCTTGTGTGGGACCTTGTCGAAGGCCTATTGAAAGTCCAAATACACCACATCTACTGGTTCCCCCCTGTCCACCCTATTGGAAACATCCTCAAAAAATTCCAGAAGATTTGTCAAGCATGATTTCCCTTTCACAAATCCATGCTGACTTGGACCTATCATGTCGCCACTTTCCAAATGGTCTGTTATGACATCTTTAATAATTGCTTCCATCATTTTACCCACGACCGATGTCAGGCTGACCGGTCTATAATTCCCTGCTTTCTCCCTCCCTCCTTTTTTAAAAAGAGGGGTTACATTGGCCACCCTCCACTCCATCGGAACTGATCCAGAGTCTAAGGAATGTTGGAAAATGATCGTCAATGCATCCACTATTTCCAAGGCCACCTCCTTAAGTACTCTGGGATGCAGACCATCAGGCCCCGGGGATTTTTCAGCCTTCAGTCCCATCAATTTCCCCAATACCTTTTCCCGACTAATAAGGATTTCCCTCAGCTCCTCCCTCTTACCAGATCCTCTGACCCCTTTTATTTCCGGCAGGTTGTGTGTGTCCTCCACAGTAAACACTGAACCAAAGTACTTGTTCAATTGATCTGCCATTTCCTTGTTCCCCATTACGACTTGCCCTGTTTCCGACTGCAGGGGACCTACGTTTGTTTTTACTAACCTCTTTCTTTTTACATATTTATAGAAGCTTTTGCAGTCCATTTTAAACACTAGGACATTAGGACATGTGACCAAACACTAGGACATAAGGACAGGTGATCAAACACTAGGACATTAGGACAGGTGATCAAACACTAGGACATTAGGACAGGTGATCAAACACTAGGACATTAGGACAGGTGATCAAACACTAGGACATTAGGACAGGTGATCAAACACTAGGACATTAGGACAGGTGATCAAACACTAGGACATTAGGACAGGTGATCAAACACTAGGACATTAGGACAAGTGATCAAACACTAAGACATTAGGACAGGTGATTAAACAGTAGGACATTAGGATAGGTGACCAAACACTAGGACATTAGGACAGGTGATCAAACACTAGGACATTAGTACAGGTGACCAAACACCTGGACATTAGGACAGGTGATCAAACACTAGGACATTAGGACATGTGACCAAACACTTAGACATTAGGACATGTGATCAAACACTAGGACATTAGAACATGTGACCAAACACTATGACATTAGGACAGGTGATCAAACACTAGGACATTAGGACAGGTGACCAAACACTAGGACATTAGGACAGGTGATCAAACACTAGGACATTAGGACAGGTGATTAAACAGTAGGACATTAGGATAGGTGACCAAACACTAGGACATTAGGACAGGTGATCAAACACTAGGACATTAGTACAGGTGACCAAACACCTGGACATTAGGACAGGTGATCAAACACTAGGACATTAGTACAGGTGACCAAACACCTGGACATTAGGACATGTGATCAAACACTAGGACATTAGAACATGTGACCAAACACTATGACATTAGGACAGGTGATCAAACACTATGACATTAGGACAGGTGATCAAACACTAGGACATTAGGACAGGTGACCAAACACTAGGACATTAGGACAGGTGACCAAACACTAGGACATTAGGACAGGTGATCAAACACTAGGACATTAGGACAGGTGACCAAACACTAGGACATTAGGACAGGTGATCGAACACTAGGACATTAGGACAGGTGACCAAACACTTGGACATTAGGACAGGTGATCGAACACTAGGACATTAGGACAGGTGACCAAACACTTGGACATTAGGACAGGTGACCAAACACTTGGACATTAGGACAGGTGATCAAACACTTGGACAAAGCGGTAGGTTTGAAACGAAGACCTCACAGCCTGGGCCACAGACTCCCATTGAACGGTGAGAGTTCGCAATGTCCCACCAGCCATTTCCAGTCACAGTCAGCCAATGCGGTGAACTCGAAACTCTCTTCCAAAGGCATGGGGGTGAGGGAGTAGGAGCAGTCAAACATTTCCAACTGTTTTATTATTTGATTCTGTTTTTTGTTTGTACAGTTTAAAACCAAAAAAAAAGTTACAGCACGCACGGAAATAAAAACTGAACGAAAAAGAAAATGTTTCCAGCATTTTAACATCGCAGATTAACAAAAAAAAAATACACGTTTGAACAGTTCCAACCTGAATATATAAGTCAAGAGCTGAGGCACAGCTCTTGGGAAATCTGTCGGGAAAATAAAACTACACGTCAACCTTGCAACAGTGAAGAGATAACCAAGATCCAGTTGCCTTGGAAATGGTTGACGCTTTTGAGTACAGTAAATCACTCCAGTGGCTCGCGTTCCTCACTGGCTACAATAGCAATAAATACTAACCGACGACATTCACCTTACACAGCTAGGGGTTAAGTCAAAACGTCTTGCAGCGGGTTTGGTGGCACTGATATCTTTGCTCTATACATATATATATACATTCTTGGATACACACAGTGGCTAGTTTTCAAGTATTTACGGGAGAGAGAAAAAGAAATCATTGGTTGACAATCTGTAAATCACAAGTCGTTTAGAATTCCAACTGCGCCGGTACATTCAAGTGAGAATTGGCCGCAGCGCCGAGCCGCGATCACTCAGTCGTGCACATGCCGTGTCCGCGCACTCTCCCATTCAAACTCTCCACCATTCGCAACCCCCTTCGCCTCATTCGCCTACCAGAAATAAAGCAAAGTACACACACACACACACACACACACACAACAAAATCACGAGAAACGGAACAAAAATAAAAGGGTCGGTGAGAAACAGTCTACAGGTGCGATTGTCTGTTGCTGCTGCTTCTGTGTGGAAATCGCTCCGAAGCAGGCTTCGAATGGGACCCACACACACACACTCACACTCACCCCATACTGTAATATACCAGCTGCATGCCCAGATTATCCGATAGTGCAACCTAAACAAAATACAGACCAGGAACGCGGGGAGGGCGGCGGGGGAAACAGGGCTGAGTGTATCAGTAACTTTGGATTCCCTCCTCCTGTCATAACCTTACTTGTGGTTCAAGTTCATAACCGACGCCAATATAAAGTGCACCTCCATCTTACAGGCTAGTGTGCGGGGTTTTGTGTGTGTGTGTGTGTGTGATTAACACTTTAGAAAAAAGTGAGGAAAGTGCTTCAAGGCAGCGTTCGATGAAAAACAAAAACAAAAATACCAGAAAGCTCTGTTGCTATGACAACGTCTCACTGACTTTCTCCAGTGTCAAGTGTATTAATTCTCTTCTTTAATGGATCAACCGATGTGTTCTGTTTGGTTAATTTAATCAGGCAACAGTGTCCCGGCTAAATATTGTTCCTTTTCAGCCCAAAATGCGATGTGGGAGAGGATTCCCATCGCCATCCTGTCCTCTTCAGTCAAGGTGGAGAACCGATGGAAAGTTTCTCTGAGTGACTTCGTTACAAAATAAAAATCTGTAATTGATGCAGCGGTTTCACGGGGGGGATGGGGGGGGGGGGAAGTTTCCATTTAATGTCCCGAATGAGCCACTCGGTTTGCAGGCGATTCGCAAAAAAAAAGAAAACCCACCCCGTTTCAGTGGGGAAAACTGCCGATTGGGACCGTTTCGGTGCAGTGTCCAGGGATCCCAGACACCGCAAGACCCAAGACCTGGGAAGCTGCTCCAGCTTGTAGCTTCACGCACACAGCCCTGGTTGTAGTGCGGACAACCTGCGTTCGATGCACTGCTTACCTAGAGAAGAGACAAGAAATGACACCTTGTGTTAGTTGTGGGGGGGAGAAGGTCAATGGACAAGCGGTTGATACGCTTACCATTGATGCTAATTGGCCGCTGAGAGCGGCTCCTTGCTACAGCAGGTCCCTTCATTTGATATTCTACATTTACTGTGACACAATAAGTTCTGAAATGTCTTTTGCCCCAAAAACATTAATAGGAACTTGGGCATTGTTAGACGAAAAATGACCAAGGTTCATCGAGTCCGCCTTCTCCCATCCCGCTAGTCACACGATCCAACAATAATGGGGTTGTTGACCAATCACAGCAATCAATCTCTATCAATGAGTCTACAACAGACCCAGACATGAGGCGAGGAAAACCCCCAGTGGTGGAAGTGTACTCCTGAATTCTCTCCCATTCTTTCTCCCCCCCTCTCCCTACGCTGTAATTCGAATTGGGGTTCCGGTCCTCTGACAGGTTGCCCTGTGGTGTCTCACCCCAGTGACCTTTGACAGAAGGTGTCAGCAAGATATTCGACTGCGGATGGCTTTACAGCCCAGCTTGATGCTGCCATTCACACACACAGCTGGAGTCACTGAGCAGCACCCAGGAGTAGGATTCCCCATTACTTCTACGATAGCAAAATACTGCAGATGCTGGAAATCCGAAATAACAACAGAAAACGCTGGAAAAACTCAGCAGGCCAGGCAGCATCCGTGGAGAGAGAAACAGAGTTAACGTTTCAGGTCGAAGACGAAAGGTCACAGACCTGAAACGTTAACTCTGTTTCTCTCTCCATGGATGCTGCCTCGCCTGCTGAGTTTTTCCAGTGTTTTCTGTTGTTATTCCCCATGACTTCTGTTGTGTTTATCTAACTCACCACAGTACTGAAGCAGTATGAAAGGAAGATTTGCATTTATATGGCGTCCTTTCACAACCTCGGGATGTCCCAAAATGCTTTACAGCCAATTAAGTACTTTTAAAGTGTTGGAATGGAGGAAACGCCAATTTTTACACAGCAAGCTCCCACAAACAGCAATGCGATAATGACCAGATAATCTGTTTTTTAGTGATGTTGGTTTGGAGATTAATATTAACCAGGGCACCGGGAAGAACTCCCCTGCTCGTCTTCCAATAGTTGGCGTGGGATCTTTGACGTCCTCCTGAGGGGGGCAGACGGGGCCTCGGTTTAATATCTCATCCAAAAGACAGCACCTCCGACACTGGTAATTACTTTAGAGCAGCGTAGACTTCGAGGTGACCTGATAAGAGGTCTATAAAACAATGAATGGGCTGGATAGCGTCCCCACTGAGAGATTATTCCAGTTTAACAGATTGGGGCGCACCAGAGGATTGAGTTGAAACTAAGTATGAGTAGGAATAGACATCATGGTGTGTGGGGCAAAGTTGATGGGCCAGCTGGTCTTTTCCTGCCCGTCATACCTATGTTCCTATGCAAATTTGAGAGATGTCGGCTCAATAATATGAAGTCAGAATGTTTGGATAATGAGACTGTCATCTACTGACTGCAGTTAAAATGGTTCTATCAAAGCTAGCTCCCATGGCGCACTGTGCCAAATCAACGCAAAGAAGATAATCCCGTTGGAACAGTTAAGACATGTAAAGCCACGTTCAGGTGTAGCTTTCAAAATTAAATTGGGATTTCTTAAGAAGGACGGGAAATCAGAGAATCATAGAAATTTACAGCACAGAAGGAGGCCATTTGGCCCATCTTGTCCATGCCGGCTGACAAAGAGCTATCCACCCTAATCCCACTTTCCAGCACTTGGTCCGTAGCCCTGTAGGTTACGGCACTTCCAAGTGTATAAATGTGCCCTGAGTAGGAATCATTTCATAAAAGCCTCTTACACTTGCTGATGTTGTCCACGTCCTCCTGGTCAGTGATTATCTGTGAGAGACCCTCCATTAGCAGCAGTGCCCTGTGATACCGCTGAATACAGTCCTCTCCCTGCTGGAACATCTCATCCAGCGCCGTTGACTGCACCTACAAATACACAAAAACACAACGCTCATTCCCCTTTCTCTGCGTGGGATTCGGGCAGGAGTCATTCGACAAATCTACAGGTGAGGGCTCGCCACCATTAAACAAATTACATACATCGGATTACACAGGATTTACGGCACAGAAACAAGCCATTTGGCCCAACCAGTCCATGCCGGTGTTTATGCTCCACTCGAGCCTCCTCCTGTCTTTCCTCATCTAATTCTATCAGCATAACCCTCTATTCCCTTCTCCCTCATATGCTTGTCTCGCCTCCCCTTAAATACATCTATACTATTCGCCTCAACCACTCCCTGTGGTAGCGAGTTCCACATTCTCACCACTCTCTGGGTAAAGAAGTTTCTTCTGAATTCCCTATTGGATTTCTTGGTGACTAACTTTTATTGATGGCCTCTAATGGTCCTTTCAATCCGTTTTGAGACTAAAAAGTGGGAGCAACACTTGGAGAAATCCTTCCACTCCTCCTCGCAAAGGGTTAGAATGAGAGAATCTTCCATCACCAGTAATACGCCATTCGGCCCATCAAGTCCGTACCGATGTCTTTCTCCACGAGCCACCCAGTCTAATCCCCCCCTCGCTCCACATTCCCTTTAATATTCCTCTTTCTCAAGCAACTAATTACTTGTATCTGCCCACTAGCTTGTAGTGATTTGTGTACATGGACACCTAAATCTCTCCGCTCCTCCACAGCTCCTCGTCTCTCACCATTAAGGATCCAAGGTGGATGACCTCACACTTCCCCACGTTGAACTCCATCTGCCATAGTTTTGTCCACTCACTTAATCGATCAATGTCCCTTTGTAACTTCCTGCTCTTATCTGCACAATTTACTGTGCCTCCTAATTTAGTGTCATCTGCAAACTTGGATATGGGGATAGGGCGGGAAAGTGGAGTTGAGATAGAAGATCAGCCATGAATGGGGGAGCAGGCTCGAGGGGCTGCATGGCCTACTCCTGCTCCTATTTCTTATGTTCTTATATGTAACTCTCTATTCCTTCATCCAAGTCCAACTCAGCTTGGATTGTGAGAAGCTGAGGCCCCAGTACAGATCCCTGGGGAACACCACTTGTCACATCCCACCAATCAGAGAACGTTCCCTTTATCCCCACTCTCTGTCTCCTGCCTCCCAACCAATCACCGACCCAACCTTCAATTCCGTGCGCTCTCAGTTTTGCCAATGATCTCTTGTGTGGAACCTTATCAGATGTCTTCTGGAAGTCCCTATAGACAACATCCATCAATACTCCTCTGTCCCCCATGCTAGTGCCCTCCTCAAAATTCAACTAGATTAGTCAGACATCCGTCACAAATCCATGCTGACTCTCTTTGATCAGCTCATTCTTATCCAAGTGCTCAGTCACTCTGTACCTGATGACAGATTCCAGTCACTTTCCCACAAGTGATGTTAAACTGACGGGTTTGTAGTTTCCTGGTTACTCTCTCCCTCCCTTCTTAAATAATGGAGCGACATTAGCAATTTTACAATCCAACGGAACAATCCCTGAACCAAGAGAGCTATGAAACATTATGACTAACTTATTTGCAATTTCCTCACTTATTTCTTTTAATACCCTGGGGTCGAAACCATCAGGTTCCGGAGATTTATCTATCTTAAGTCTCATTATTTTCTCCATTCCCATTTTTTACTTATACTAAATCCAGTAAGGTCATCCCCTTGACTTATTTTTAGGTTCCCTTGTACCGATGGTATTTTATCCTTTTCCTCTACTGTGAAGATGGATAGAAAGTATTCATTTAACAAGTCTGCTGTTTCCTCATTGTCGATTACAGTATCACCTGCGTCTGTCGTTAATGGGCCCACATTCACCTTTACCACTCTCTTTCTCTTAATATATTTATAAAAACTTTTACTGTTACTTTTGATATCCCCAGCAAGTTTTTTACTCCCCAATTCTTTTTGCACCTCATTACTTTCCTTGTTGCTCCCAGTCTGCCAGATTTCCACTCTCTTTTACCTTGTTTTCCTGGTTAGGCTTCCTTAGTGTTCCGCCAGCGAGCCACTTGTGCCTCTGGAGTGACTCACTGTTCGGAAGTGGTGGAAATCCAGTGGCTCCATCGCAAGCTAAGCCAGTGCCGGACATTTAAGCAGGGTGGTGGGGGGGCGGGGGGGGGGAAGAGAAACCTGGGGGAGGGTCTCGGAGGGTTGATGCTCATCATTCATCTGAGATCAGTCGAGCAGGACACCTCACACGGTGATGGGCTGTGAAGGAGTGAGAGGATAGGGACCAGCAGGAAAGCTAGGATTGAGTACTCCCGCTCCCTCCAACAACTGACCGACTCCTTGCTCCTCAGACACGTGCCTGCACCTTGTTCTCTGCTCATACAACCTCTCTGCCTCAATCTATCCCTCAACACCTCTCTCTTCCCCTTTCCCCCATCTGCCCGCTGCTCGGTAGAAGTTCTCCGAGACGTTGTGAGGAGCCCTGGAGAAGCGGAAGCTGTTGTTACTCATGGGTAGTAGACAGTAAGACGTTTACCATTTGCACGGTGTGACTGTAGATGAGCTTCTCGGCCGTGATGCTGTTTATTCTGTCCATGAGCCGCTGTTTGTCGACAAAGAAGCGTTGCAGTCTGATGGTCAGACAGCGGCAGTGAGACACGCAGGACTTGTAGCGTTCGTTCAGCTTCTTCACCACTAGGGGAACACAAAGTAGCTGGTTTCTTATTTGAAGTTTTGGTCCAAGTTTCATATAATATAACATCCAGCCTCCTACATTACAACAGTGAAAAGTAAAACTTGCATTTCTATAGCACCTTTCATGACCTTAGGATGTCCCAAAGCACTTTACAGCCAATGAAGTACTTTTCGAAGTGTAGTCACTGTTGTAATGTTGAAAACGTGGCAGCCAATTTGCGCACAGCAAGCTCCCACAAACAGCAATGTGATAATGACCAGATAATCTGTTTTAATGAAGTTGATTGAGGGATAAATATTGGCCCCAGGACACCGGGGAGAACTCCCCTACTCTTCTTCGAAATAGTGCCATGGGATCCTTTACGTCCACCTGAGAGAGCAGATGGGGCCTCAGTTTAACGTCTCATCCGAAAGATGGCACCTCCGACAGTGCGGCACTCCCTCAGCACTGCACTGGGAGTGTCAGCCTGGATTTTTGTGCTCAGGTCTCTGGAGTGGGACTTGAATCCACAACCTGCTGACACAGAGGTGGGAGTGCTGCCCACTGAGCCACGATTGACACTCATGCATGAGATTTATGTTTGGACCTGCCCCAGAGGCAGAACACAACGGACCGACAGACTCCACCCAGTACTTATGGTCATTGTTGAGATGCATTGCTACATTGGAGCTTTGGAAAGCGACTGTGACCTGGGTTCATGAGAAAGCCACTTTGTTTTTGTTT
This sequence comes from Squalus acanthias, assembly GCA_030390025.1. Taxonomy (NCBI): domain Eukaryota; kingdom Metazoa; phylum Chordata; class Chondrichthyes; order Squaliformes; family Squalidae; genus Squalus; species Squalus acanthias. The sequence continues at coordinate 96,976,162 of CM059437.1, forward strand.
GGTGGTAACTTGTCATGAATGCTCAGTGCACCGAATGCACTGTCCACTCCAAACTAGCCCTTCACATTCATATCAGGCGGAGAGTTGTGACACTTTGAGAACAGGCTACAGAACATTACACAGCACACAGATGAAGGTGACATCTTGGCTTCAGCCCATCGACCCTTTGCTAAAATCAAAAGCTACTCAACTGAACGAGAAGCAGGAGTCAGTTTTGTGGCCAGTTTTCTAAAGGAGTCTTCATTAGTGTCAGCTGTGGCTCAGTGGGCAGCACCCTCGGCTCCGAGTCAGAAGGTTGTAGGTTTAAGTCACACTCCAGAGACTTGAGCACAAAAATGGATGAGACGTTAAACCGAGGCCCCGTCTGCTCTCTCAGGTGGATGTAAAAGATCCCGCGGCCACTATTTCAAAGAGGAGCAGGGGAGTTCTCCCCGGTGTCCTGGCCAGCGTGATCCCACCACCAAACACCTTCCCCTCACCTCCCCTTTCAGCATTCCGTAGGGACCGCTCCCTCCGCAACACCCTGGTCCACTCCTCTATCACCCCCAACACCCCTTCCCCTTCGCCCGGCACCTTCCCGTGCAAGCGCAGGAGATGCAACACCTGCCCTTTTACCTCCTCCCTTCCCACTGCCCAGGGCCCCAAACACCCCTTCCAGGTGAAACAGCGATTTACTTGTACTTCTTGCAATTTAGTATACTGTATTCGCTGCTCACGATGTGGTCTCCTCTACATTGGGGAGACCAAACGCAGATTGGGTGACCGCTTTGCGGAACACCTCCGTTCAGTCCGTAAGGGGGACCCCGAGCTTCCGGTCGCCTGTCACTTTAATTCACCGCTGCACTCCCACTCAGACCTCTCTGTCCTCGGCCTCTTCAACTGTTCCACGGAAGCTCAGCGTAAGCTCGAGGAACAGCACCTCATCTTTCGATTAGGCACTCTACAGCCCTCTGGACTCAACAATTTCAGATCATAACCTCGGCCCCTATCATATATATATTTTTTATCCACACTTTTTGTTTGTGCCTTTTGTTCTTCTCTCCCACATGGCAGCTGTCTTTCATTCTGCCAGCGCAATTCACACTTCATCAAGAGCCATCCTTTGTTTCTTAACCTGTCCCATTACCATCTCCTTTTGCCTTGAATATCTCTTAATGTCTCTTTAATTCTCCTGCCTTCTATCCTATGATGCGGAGATGCCGGTGTTGGACTGGGGTGGACAAATGTGAGAAGTCGCACAACACCAGGTTATAGTCCAACAGCTTTATTTGAAATCACAAGCTTTTGGAGCGCTGCTCCTGACTTCACCTGACGAAGGAGCAGCGCTCCGAAAGCTTGTGATTTCAAATAAAGCTGTTGGACTATAACCTGGTGTTGTGCGACTTCTCACATTCTATCCTATCACAGACCTTCCCTTTTGTTCTTTCATCCCCTCCCCCATTTCCCAGCCCCTAAACTTGCTTTAAAATCTGTTCCATTTCCTGCTTTTTTCCAGTTCTGACGAAAGGTCATCGACCTGAAACGTTAACTCTGTTTCTCTCTCCACAGATGCTGCCTGACCTGCTGAGTGTCTCCAGCATTTTCTGTTTTTATTTCAGATTTCCAGCATCTGCAGTATTTTCTTTTTGTAACTGGGCCATATCTCTTGTCAACTGACAGTGTGTTCTAGTAACTGATGGCAGCTGTGTTACTGAGGGACAGATCTGTATGAATTTTGCAATGAGGCTGCTACGGAAATACAGAGATCAAAACCTTCCCGCCTGTGACGGACTATCTTGAAAAAGGAAAAAATAATAGGGCTCTGGGGAAAAAGCTGGGAGAGTGGGACTAATTGGAGAGCTCTTTCAAAGAGCCGGCACAGACACGATGGGCCGAATGTCACCAGTTAGTTCTGGTCATGGCAGCGACTAGGATATCAATCAAAGCTGCCAGACCTTCACAATGTATTCTACTGACGTTGTGTGTTAAATATTAATCTGGTGATGGATTGGGTAGTCAGTTGGATAAAGAGATAAAACAGAAGGGGGAAGTTGCTGACACCTCTCATTCTCAAAAGGATTCCTGATGGAGACTCAAAATAGTCCTGAAGTGGAGTTGATGATAAAAAAGAGTGAGACTCAAGCGAAGCATAAATATAGACGGAATACACTCACTGCAAACATACCCGTCCTAAAAATATAACATCTTCTCACATCCCTCAGGGAATCTTACCAGACACTAGAATGATAACGGGGCTCAAAGGGTAAAATTATGAGGACAGGTTGCATAAACGTGCCTTGTATTCCCTGGGGTTTAGAAGGTTGAGGAGTGATCTCAAGTATTGGATAAATACCTGAAGGGGAAAAATTCGCAGGGCTATGGGGGAAAGAGCAGGGGAGTGGGACTAATTGGAGAGAATCTTTCAAAGAGCCGGCACAGGCACGATGGGCCGAATTGCATCCTGGGCTGTAGGATTCTATGACTCATTGGGGTAAAAATTCAGTTGGTTGCGCCTCCCGTTAGCGCCTTAAGAGGGCGCTAATGGGGCGCAAAGCCGCTAACGCCCGGGCGCAGCGATGTTTGCGCCGCTCGGGAACTTAACTAGAGATTGTGCGGCGGCGCTAAACTTTACCGCTGCGACCACCTGCGCGCGCAGATTGTGACGTCATTCCATGGTGCAACGCCCTTGTGGCGCCCCGGAGCGGAAATTGAGTGGCCTGCCTTACCGCCTTACCGCCTGGCGCATCCAACGACCGGAAGACTGGAACGCTATCAATCGCTGTGGGGCTGGGGGGGGGGCGCTATTTAAAGGGGGCCTCTTCCTGTCTTTTATTGTTGGTGGCATTTTTGAACTACGCATTCTGAGAGAGAGAGGGAGAGACTTCTGGAGAGATTCAACGTTGTGTGAAGGAGTTTTGGGTACTGAGCAGCACTTTGCAGGTTCATTTTGATTTGCCATTCCTTGTATTGATTTAGCAGAGACTGTGGGAGCTGCACTCTGAGCTCTTTGCCTGGTACTCTCCATTGTTCTTTCCAGCACATTTGATGTGCAAGTCTCTCCAGGCCGAGATTCAAGGCTGCAATGAACAGGATGTGGATGGAAAGCAAGATTAACCATCCCCTTTAAGAACTGGCCCGTGCCATTGTGTGTGTGTTCCATTGCTGACTGACATTACATGAGCTTCGCCAGCGCTCTGAGTTAGCGCCTCACTCCTTGGCCTTTGCGCCTTAAGACAGGTGTGCAGCGCCTGATTTAGCGCTCCACTCACCTCCCGGGGCGGTAAAAGTGAAGTTTCCAGTCAGTGCCGATAATTAGCGCCAGGCGCTAATATTTGCGTCCAGACGATATTTGCGCCCCAAATGGGGCGCGACCTAATTTTTCCCCCATTGATTCTTACCATACAGATATGGTGAGGCCACACGGTGATACAATGTCTCGGTGACAGACCAATTCCAATCTGACTAAATGCACTCTGTGCTCTTTCCCAAACCAGGCTGCTCCAAAATAGCAAAATGTGCATTGTGGAAAAGGTCAAGATGTTTGTGTCATTGGGGGATTCACTTGAGCCATTCACAACCAAATGCACTTCTGAGCTCTCGACAGGCTTCTTACTTGTAACAGGATCATCCAACGCTAAACACAAGCAACGGCAGCTAACCTTGTTTGACAGTTGATGATGGGCACAGTTTGCCCGCCTTGATCTGGTTCTTGCTCATGTGCAAGGCTGATGACAGAAGCTCAGCAACCTTCATGTAGAGAACCAGCTGCTCTGCGTAGCTGCAATAAAAAGAAACCAGAAAGGTTACAGTCAGAAAAGGATAGTGTGAGTGTGTGAGAGAGAGTGTGTGAGAGTGTGTGTGAGAGAGTGTGTGAGAGTGTGTGTGTGTGTGAGTGTGTGAGAGAGTGTGTAAGAGTGTGTGTGAGAGTGTGTGTGAGAGAGTGTGTGAGAGTGTGTGTGTGTGTGAGAGTGTGTGTGTGTGTGTGTGAGAGAGTGTGTGTGTGTGTCTGTGTGAGAGTGTGTGATGTGAGTGAGTGTGTGAGTGTGTGTGTGATTGTGAGTGTGAGTGTGTGTGAGAGTGTGTGTGTGAGTGTGTGTGTGAGTGTGAGTGTGAGTGTGTGTGAGAGTGTGTGGGAGTGTGTGTGTGAGTGTGTGTGTGTGTGAGAGTGTGTGTGTGTGTGAGAGTGTGTGAGTGTGTGTGTGTGTGTGTGTGTGAGTGTGTGATGTGAGTGAGTGTGTGAGAGTGTGTGTGATTGTGTGTGTGAGTGTGAGTGTGTGTGTGAGTGTGTCTGTGTGTGTGAGTGAGTGTGACCGTGTGTGTAAGTGTCTGTGTGTGTGAGAGTGTGTGAGTGTGAGTGTGTGTGTGAGAGTTTGAGTGTGAGTGTGTCTGTGTGTGTGAGTGAGTGTGACCGTGTGTGTAAGTGTGCCTGTGTGAGTATGTGTGAGTGTGAGTGTGTGTGTGTGTGAGTGTGTGTCTGTGTGAGTGTGTGTGAGAGAGTGTGTGAGAGTGTGTGTGAGTGTGTGTGAGTGTGTGTCTGTGTGAGTGTGTGTGAGTGTGTGTGAGAGTGTGTGTGAGAGTGTGTGTGTGAGTGTGAGTGTGTGTGAGAGTGTGTGTGTGTGTGTGTGTGTGAGAGTGTGTGTGTGTGTGTGTGTGTGTGTGTGTGTGTGTGTGTGTGTGTGTGTGTGTGTGAGTGTGAGTGTGTGTGAGAGTGTGTGTGTGTGTGTGTGCAAATGAGTGTGCATGTAGCTTCTTTCCAAACTTTTCCCCCCAAGATACGATCTTGCTGTTGAAACCCTTCTCCACACTCTTTGTACCTCCAGACTTGACGTCTCCAATTCTCTCCTCATTGGCCACCTAGTTGAACCTTACATGTGTTCAAAAGCATGAAGGGTTTTGATAGAGTAAATAAGGTTTCCAGTGGCAGGAGGGTCGGTAACCAGAGGACACTGATTGAAGGTAATTGGCAAATGAACCAGAGGGGAGATGAGGAGAATTTTTTTTACACAGCGAGTTGTTGTGATCTGGAACGCGCTGCCTGATTCAATAGTAACTTTCAAAAGGAAATTGGATAAATACTTGAAAAGGAGAAATGATGCAGGGCTGTGGGGAAAGAGATGAGGAGTGGGACTACTTGGAGAGAATCTTTCAAAAGGTCACGATGGGCCTCATCGGCCTCCCCCAACCCTACGAGGCAGCCTTCGGTTTGATGACCTTGGCCTGCTCTGTATCCCAATGCCCTCCGCACCACCATTGGTAGCAGAACCAACTTAAGCCCGATTTTCTGGAACTTTCTACTTGTCACTTCTTCACACAAAGGGTGGTGGAAATCTGGAACTCTCTCCCCCAAAAGGCTGGGGGGTCAACTGAAAATTTCAAAATCGAGACTGATAGATTTTTGTGAGGTAAGGGTATTAAAGGTTACAGCACCGAGGCGGGTAAATGGAGTTGAGGCACAGATCAGTCATGATCTAACTGAATAAGCTTGAGGGGCTGAATGGCCTCCTCCTATTGCTATGTAGCCCTTCCCCTTGCTACAATGTCAGGCAGATGGGACCTCGGTTTAACGTTTCATCGGAAAGACGGCACCTCTGACGGTGCGGCACTCCCTCAGTACTGCACTGGAGTGTCAGCCTGGACTCGAACCCACAACCTGCTGACTCAACAACAACTTGTATTTATACAGCACCTTTAATGTAGTAAAACGTCCCAAGGCGCTTCAGAGGAGCGATTATCAGACAGAATTTTACACCAAGTTACATAAGGAGATATTAGGACAGGTGATCAAAAGCTTGGTCAAAGAGGGAGGTTTTAAGGAGCGACTTAAAGGAGAGAGAGGCGGAGAGGTTTAAGGAGGGAATTCCAGAGCTCGGGGCCCAGGCAGCTGAAGGCACGGCCGCCAATGGTGGAGCGATGAAATCGGGGATGTGCAAGAGGCCAGAATTGGAGGAGTGCAGAGATCTCGGGGGGGGTTGCAGGGTTGGAGGAGGTTACAGAGATAGGGAGGGGGCGAGGGGCCATGGAGGGATTTGAACACAAGGACGAGAATTTTAAAATTGAGACTCAGAGGCGAAAGAGTTCGACCCACTGAGCCTCGGCTGACGGACAACGGATCGGGGGAACAGACTCGAGCTGTGTTCTTCCTCACCTCCACTCTTGCTCAGCAGGCTGATCTGATCCACCACCACGCTCTCCTGTAGCTGGCATGCGGAGGTCACCGAGCTGCACATCATCTCAAACGGGTTCCCCTTGGCCGAGGCAATCTCCATCACGCAGTGAATAAAGACCAGGGTGAAGCGCAGGTTCTTCAGGATCTCCGTGTGCTCCTGCTGTGAACGACACAGGCACTGGTGTGAATCCCGTGGTTGACGGACACTAAACTGATTGACCAGGTACATCACCCACACAGGAGACAACACACTAACCACTGAGCAACTCCCCCTCAATCCAGAGATTGGGCCCCCCTCTCTCTCGAGCACCCCCACTCCCTCCCTCCCTCCAATACCATCATAGTAAAGACTCAGGTGTCAGCCGTAGCTTAGTGTTCTCGTCTCTGAGTCAGAAGGTCGTGGGTTCAAGTCCCACTCCAGAGACTTGACCACGTAATCTAGGCTCCCACTCCCAGTGCAGTGCTGAGGGAGCGCTTCACTGTCGGAGGTGCCATCTTTCGGATGAGATGTTAAACCGAGGCCCCGCCTGCTCTCTCAGGTGGACGTAAAAGATCCCCTGGCACTATTTCGAAGAAGAGCAGGGGAGTTCTCCCCGGTGTCCTGGTCTATTATTTATGCCTCAACCCAACACCTAAAAGAAATGATTTGGTCATTTATTTAATTGCTGTTTGTGGGAGCTTGCTGTGCGCAAATTGGCTGCCACGTTTCCCACATTACAACAGTGACTACACTTCAAAAAGTATTTCATTGTCTGTAAGGCGCTTTGGGATGTCCTGAGGTGGTGAAAGGTGCTGGAGAAATGCAAGTTCTTTCTTTTTTTCAATGCACCCAATGGAATAAAAGCATCTGAACAGGCCGTAGAGTGGACTCACCTTAGCCCTGCGTACGGGGAATCTGTGCCCCCTGGGTGCAGGGCTGAGGAAGAAGCAGTGCAGACTCAGCACCCACACCTGCACTGAGCTACCTCGGGATGTCCTGGTGCCCCCTGTGGTCATGCCATTGGAGCCTGTGTTGCTCTGTTGCTGGGTGTGAGGGCACCTTGTCCCTGATCTCTCCCGTGGATCCCTACACTGTGGTCCTGACCCGTAGTCAGGGACTTAAAATCGAGCCCACCCCTCCAACCGGCAGCCGTTCCAACACATTCGGGCTGAGGCGGCCTTTTTATGCCAACAACGTAGGTCATTCCAACCACTTTTTCTCCTTTGCGTCACATCTGCAGCGTCAGCAGATGCTTTGTCAGCTCTCCCAGGCTGAGGCTCCAGCGTCACACCGCCACAACTCGCCTCCCCAGGCAGCAACCAGCTTGTCAGAAGCCAAGCCAGGTGGAAAAAGAATGCCCGCCCTTGCTAAAATATAGAGACTCGGCAATCCGCAGCTCGCAATTCCCCCAAACCTTTCCTTTGTCGTGAGTTCTCCACAGGAGGCAGAGCCATCTGTCGTTGAGGGGGCTCGGGTCACAGCAAAGACCGTCAATTCTCTAGTCCGCTGCTAAAGCACGTCATTAATTATACAGAGGACACTGCACTTTAGGTAATAGGTGCCCAAGAAAACATCAAGAGTTTTTTCTCTGAAACGTTAATGTACTTTTTTACATGAGTGCAGTGACCCCCGTGTCCAGCTCAGGGTTGGTGCAAAGCTCTCCCCTCCAGCAGGCTACAGTTATGTTGGTGCCTTTGGAAGAGATGGATAAAAATAACCCGTGACCCCTCTTTTTAAAAAATATTGATTTTTTCTCGGGGTGTGGGCGCCGCTGGCATTTGTTGCCCGTCCCTAAGTGGGTTGATACAACTGAGAGGCGGTTAAGAGTCAGCCACGTTGGGATGGGGCAAGGGGCAACATTCCCGTTTAGCTGCGCTGTGGGGCTGGGGGCGGTTACAGAGACAGGGAGGGGACGAGGAGGCCATGGAAGGATTTGAAAACAAGGTTGAGAATTTTAAAATGGAGGCGTTGCTAGACTTGGAGCCAATGTCGGTCAGCGAGCACAGGGGTGATGGGTGAACGGGACTTGGTGCGAGTTAGGACATGGGGCAGCAGAGTTTTGGATGAGCTCAAGTTTCTGTAGGGTGGAAGATGGGAGGCCGGAAAACCCATATAGAAACCTCCGGGGTCATTTTAACGTTTATCCCTGGATGAAAAATTAATGAATAGAAAATTGGCTGAGATGGACGCTGACAAAATATCGGTAGAAGTGGAAAAGGTAGAAGCAATGGAAGGGGTGAAAATTGATAGACAGGATGTACTAGAAAAGCTGGGTATGCTTAGAGTGGATAAGTCGCCTGGTCCAGATGGCTTGCATCCCAGGTTGCTAAGGGAATTGGGGGAGGAGATAGCGGAAGGGCTTGCCATAATCTTCTAATCTTCCCTAGATGTGGGGGAGGTGCCTGAGGATTGGAAAGTGGTAAATGTGACACCATTGTTCAAGAAAGGGTGTAAGGAGAATCCCAGTAACTACAGGCCGGTCAGTTTAACATCAGTGGTGGGTAAAGTTTTAGAAACAATAATCAAGAAAAAAATTAACGGGCACTTGGAGAGGTTTAAGCTAATTAAGGAGAGCCAACACGGATTTGTAAAAGGCAGATCATGTTTGACTAAACTAATTGAATTTTTTGATGAAGTAACAGGGAGGATCGATGAAGGGAATGCAATAGATGTTGTCTACATGGATTTTAGGAAGGCGTTTGACAAAGTACCACATAGAAGGCTGGTTAACAAAATTGAGGCTCATGGAATAGGTGGGTCAGTGGCAGCTTGGATAAGGAATTGGCTTAAGGACAGAAAACAGCGAGTTGTGGGAAATGGCTGTTTTTCAGACTGGAGGATGGTAGACAGTGGTGTTCCCCAAGGGTCAGTGCTGGGGCCACTGCTTCTTTTGATATATATAAATGACCTGGATATTGGAATACAGAGTAGAATTTCTAAATTTGCCGATGACACCAAACTTGGGGGTGTTGCAAACAGTGAGAATGATACCAATCGACTGCATAGGACATAGAAAGGCTAGCAGAATGGGCAGACAAGTGGCAGATGGAATTTAATACAGAGAAGTGTGAGGTGATGCATTTTGGCAGAAGGAACAGGGAGAGGCAATATACACTTAATGGCACAGTTTTAAAGAGTGTGCAGGGACAGAGGGACCTGGGAGTTAATGTGCATAGGTCCCTGAAGGTGGCAGGACATATTGAGAGAGTGGTTAGCAAAGCATATGGGATCTTGGGCTTCATAAACAGAGGTATTGAGTACAAAAGTAGAGAAGTTATGCTGAACCTTTATAATGCGCTGGTTAGGCCACAACTGGAGTATTGCATCCAGTTCTGGTCAACACACTTTAGGAAGGATGTGATGGCATTTGAGAGGGTGCAGAGGAGATTTACCAGAATGGTTCCGGGGATGGGGGATCTTAGCTACAAGGACAGGTTGGAGAAGCTGGCTTTGTTTTCATTAGAGCAAAGGAGGTTGAGGGGTGATTTGATAGAGGTGTACAAGATTATGACGGGTTTGGAAAGGCTAGACGGGGAAAGGCTGTTCCCACTAGTTGATGGTACAAGGACTAGGGGTCACAGATTTAAGGTTTTGGGCAAGAGATACAGGGGGGCCGTGAGGAAAAACTTTTTTACGCAGCGAGTGGTGATGACCTGGAATTCGCTGCCGGTGGAAGCGGAGACACTCAATGTTTTCAAGGGGAGACTGGATAGGCACTTGAGGGAAATAAACTTGCAGGGCTACGGGGATAGAGCGGGGGAATGGGACAGACTGGATTGCTCTACAGAGGGCCGGCACGGACTCGATTGGCCGAATGGCCTCCTGTGCCGTTATGACTCTATGGGCGGCGATTCGCCGTCACCCGTCTTTCCGCACGAGGATAGAAGTTAAAATTTCACCCCCTCCGCTCAGATTTGTTCAAAGATTCTATTTGCCGGCATTCCTTGCTTTAAACACAGTAGTAAATCCGTAAAAAAAATTTATGCACCTCCATTAGAGTTTCCTCTGGTAATTCTGGGGCCTCGAATGTCACCATTGCCTCCATGTTCGTTGCGATGGTATCGGGGTACGTGTACCTGAGACTTGAAGGCCCCTCATACAGCGCAGGAGAGGATTCCGCGCTGGGACCCACTGGGGAGCACTGGAAAACACGGCCACTGCTGGAGCCCACCGAGCTCATCGAACTGGAGGAGCCAACTGTAAAAGGTTCAAACAGACAAAAGGCAGAGAGACGTGATTGGAGCGTTTCAAATCCAGCGGATTAACGGCAGACCTCAGGCCACCGTTGGACCCAGTGACTGCGTCGGAACATCCTCAGTAAACAAAGGATTTAGCCTCTCTGCTGAATGGCCGATTGGGTCTTCTCTCCCACTGTTGTACTAAAGCTTTACAGCAGACTTGCCTTGGGCGACAACTCTGATTCCAACTGTTATTTGTCCTGTGATTAAATCAGGCCAAATTTCCTTTGACTTTTCTGAGTTTAAGGGGCAAAAATTCGGTGTCGCCCCTTTTGGGGGGCTAACGTCGCCAGCGCCCCACAAAAATTAGCGCCCCTCCACCTGAAATTCTGTTGTAGCGCCCCAAGCAGGAGGCGGGCGCCACTGGAACTGCTACCCCTCCTTCCTGGGGGGCTACAACTGAATTTCGCGGCGCTATGTGCAGCAGGGCCATGCGTGTCGGCGCGTCGGCCTCCTCCCGTTATTAAAGGGGAGGGGCCTAGCAATGCGCGCACCGGGGGCCCTGCTGGAGCACCGGGGAGCGGGGTGCCGGGAAAACAGCCCGGCACTCAAGAGGAGCGCCGGGCTGAGCGATCGCGGCCGGCACCCCGAGGAAAAAAGGGGAAGGTGCTGGCAGTCGGTCAAAAAAAAATGGCCGCCCGACACCTGCCCTTTAAGTGGCGCCACCGCGGCTGCAAAAACGCCACCCTGACCCTGTCGGACATGTCGTCCGGTGATAGGTCAGGGGGCGCAACCCACGTTTGCGGCCAGGGCGCGAGCGGGGCGCTCACGAGAGGTGCAAATCAACCCAATTTTTCCCCCTAAGTGTTTAGTTTACTTACAATCATGTCACATCGACCAAAAAGATTTTCCTGTATAAATAGGAGGTGTTTGGCAAAGTCTGGGAGGGCTTTTCAAAACACATTACTCTTGGGATGTGAACATCGCTGGCAAGGCCAGCATTTATTGCCCATCCCTAGTTGCCCTTGAGAAGGTGGTGGTGAGTCGCCTTCTTGAACCGCTGCAGTCCGTGTGGTGAAGGTTCTCCCACAGTGCTGTTAGGGAGGGAGTTCCAGGATTTTGACTCAGCGACGATGAAGGAACGGCGATATATTTCCAAGTAGTGAAGGTGTATGACTGGAGGTGGTGGTGTTCCCATGCACCTGCTGCCCTTGTCCTACTAGGTGGAAGAGGTCACGGGTTTGGGAGGTGCTGCTGAAGAAACCTTGGCGAGTTGCTGCAGTGCATCTTGTAGATGGTACACACTGCAGCCACGGTGCGCCGGTGGTGGAGGGAGTGAATGTTTAAGGTGGTGGATGGGGTGCCAATCAAGCGGGCTGCTTCGATTTGAATTTAAATTTGGTTCATTTATAACCCGCAGCTGGGGTCACTCCTCCTGACTCACTGACTCAGAGTTTTAAAGTCACCAGTTAGTTCTGGTCATGGCAGCGACTAGGATATCAATCAAAGCTGCCAGACCGTCACAATGCATTCTATTGACGTTGTGTGTTAAATATTAATCTGGTGATGGATTGGGTAGTCAGTTGGATAAAGAGATAAAACAGAAGGGTGAAGTTGCTGACACCTCTCATTCTCAAAAGGATTCCTGATGGAGACTCAAAATAGTCCTGAAGTGGAGTTGATGATAAAAAAGAGTGAGACTCAAGCGAAGCATAAATATAGACGGAATACACTCACTGCAAACATACCCATCCTAAAAATATAACATCTTCTCACATCCCTCAGGGAATCTTACCAGACACCAGAATGATACTGGCATTTAAAGGGTTAAATTATGAGGACAGGTTGCATAAACTTGGCTTGTATTCCCTGGAATTTAGAAGTTTGAGGGGTGATCTCAAGTATTGGGTAAAGGGGAAAAATTTGCAGGGCTATGGGGAAAGAGCAGGGGAGAGTGGGACTAATTGGAGAGAATCTTTCGAAGAGCCGGCACAGGCAGGATGGGCCGAATGGCCTCCTCCTGTGCTGGGAGATTCTATGATCTGATCCCAATGAAAACTGGCCAACTGTTGTTAAAAACCTAACTAATGTCCTTCAGGGAAGGGAACCTGCCAAACCCCTAGCTGGCTCGAGCCTACACGTGGTGCAAGGCCCTTAATGTTGTCACGGCAACTAGGGATGGGCAATAAATGTGGCCTCGTCAGTGAGGCCCACATCCAAAGAAAAAAATTAAAAGTAAATGGTGGCTTTGGTCTTTGATGTGCACCATAACAGGCATTAAAAAAGTTGTGTGTTTTTAATTTTCTTTGAACATGTTTGTTCACTAATTATAAAAATATTGGAGTTGGGGAAAAGGCTGTTTGACTGAGATTCAAGGATCATCCAATCGGGTTATAGAAGAGTCTGCTCGCTTTCTGGTTGGCCGAGGGAAGGCGAGGCGGCACGAGGATGGACGTGTCGAGCGACCAATGGCGGGAGTGTGTGGGGGCGGGGCGATTGGAAGTCATGTGATGGAGCCTCCAGGAACACATCCAATCAGAGTTGGCTACACCAACACTGCTCTCCCCGTGAGGAAACTCCAGGATAACAACCCATTCATTCATGGGTCACAAAAGACTCAATCCTTCCTCCCGAGTTTAAGGACACGACTGGCTGTTGTTCGAACAAATGGGAACAAAGTAGAGCAGCGGTGATTCTACCTGAAAACATTCTCGTTCTGCCAGAGTGGGGAGGGGTGCCACTGGGAGGGGACCCGATTGTAAATACCACTGGTGCCGGACTGCTGGAGAGGGCCACGCCAAGCCCCGGATACGCATACCCTCCGTGAGCAGCACCGGGAGCTGAGGAGAGAAAAAAAAAACAGGAAATAAACTCATCGGAAGTAGGTCAGTGACTTCCCACAACACTGCGGCACTGAGGAGTGACAGGTAATCGGAGAGACTCCCAGAGACAGGCACAGTAAACCCAATGGAGCTGAAAATCATCTAAGCCGCTACATAGGAACAGGAGGAGGCCATTCAGCCCCTCGAGCCTGTCCCGTCATTCAATCAGAGCAACAACAACTTGCATCTACACAGCGCCTTTAACGTAGTAAAAATGTCATAAGATGCTTCACCAGAGCGATTATCAGACAGAATTTGACACCGAGACGTTAGGGCAGGTGACCAAAGGTTTGGTCAAAGTACAGGAAACTCTTTATTAACCGGCACCGACGGGACTGGCGTGGTGCCGGTTAATCAAAAAGTCCGGATAACGGAGAGTTATATCTACCAACGTACGAGAGCCCCGTACACATTGCCTGCATTCGGAGCTCCGTCTCCCCGGGGACCGCCAGCTGACCATCTGTCGTGTCCGCTGCCTACCCGGGCTGCACATTCCCCTCCCAATCTACACACTCCGATACAAGGCAAACGCCTCGGGGTTTTTTTTAAAGTTAATTTTAAACGAGAGATGAAGGAAAACCCCGGTTACCTACTCAAGAATTTTGCCGGTTAAGAGAGATTTCCGGATATTTGGGTGCCGGTTAATAAAGAGTTTCCTGTAGTAGGTTTTAAGGAGCGTCTTAAAAGGAGGAGAGGTAGAGAGCAAGGTTCCCTTTAAGCGTGGCCGCGCAGCGCTCCAGGGAATCCACGTAGCCGGCTTGTCAATGTAAAAACTGCGCATGCGCGGTATTTGGAATGGCCCGAGCCGCTCCTTAAAGGGGCTGTGCGGGGCCAAAAAAAATTACAGGGAACATTGGTAGAGAGGCAGAGAGGTTTAGGGAGGGAATTCCAGAGCTTAGGGCCCAGGCGGCTGAAGGCACGGCCGCCAATGGTGGGGCGATTAAAATCGGGGGATGCGCAAGAGGCCAGAATTGGAGGATCACGGCTGATTTGTACCTCAACTCCGTCTACACGCCTTTGCTCCACATCCCTTGATGTCCTTACCCAACAAAAATCAATCGATCTCAGTCTCGAACATTTCTATTGACCCCCAGCATCCAGTCTTTTGGGGGGGAGCGAGTTCCAGATTTTCTCTCCCCTTTGTGACTTCAAATGAAGCAGAGAATCGGGCGTCCGATTGGCTGTGAGCCGGTTTCGTGCTACTGGCGGAGACCAATGTCACCCCTGGAGAGTGGCATCGCTCCCCCTAACCCTCAGTATTGATCGAACGGGCCTGCACGCAGCCAGCTGATGGATACGGCCTGGCTTTAAAAGCTTATTCCTCAGGCCCCCGAAAGTCCTTTCTTCCCAAAGGAAGTCTTTGTCTGTAGTCACAGGGACAAAGGGTCAAACGGCCAAACCGTTCATTTGTCTTTCTGCTCTAAAACTGCCGACGTACCGGTTTATCTCCGGCACTTTGTTTTCCTTTCAGAATCTGAAAGGGCGGTGGAAGCAGATTCAACAGTAACTTTCAAACGGGAACTGGATAAATACTTGAAAAGAAAAATTTTGCAGGGCTCTGGGGAAAGAACAGGGGAGAGTGGGACTAATTGGAGAGCTCTTTGTACAAGATTATGATGGGTTTGGATAGGCTAGACGGGGAAAGGTTGTTCCCACTAGTTGATGGTACAAGGACTAGGGGACACAGATTTAAGGTTTTGGGCAAGAGATACAGGGGGGTCGTGAGGACAAACTTTTTTACGCAGCGAGTGGTGAGGACCTGGAACTCGCTGCCGACGGAAGTGGTGGAAGCGGAGACACTCAGGGGTAAAAATTGAGTCGCGCCCCATTTGGGGCGCTAACCTCGCCGGGGCGCGACTTTTAGCGCCCCGAAAAAATTAGCGGCCCCGCGCCGGAACTTCAGTGGTTGCGCCCCAAGAGGGAAGCGGGGCGCCACTGGAAGCACCCCGCATCCCTCTTGGGGCGCTGCGAGGGAATATCCTGGCGCTACGTGCCGCAGCGCCACGCGCTGCGGCACGTCGCGCCGCGGTATTGCAGGCCTTCCTCCCCTTCTTAAAGGGGAGGGACCCTGCGCAGCGCGAACCGGGGCCCAGCTGGGCCCCCAGGGATCGGGAGTGCCGGCAAAAGAGCCCGGCACTCAAGAGAAGTGCCGGGCTCTTGGAGCGCAGCCGGCACTTCATGGTGGGGGGGCTTCACGGGGGCCGGGGACAGCAACGGGGGCAGGTGCTGGCAGGCGGCCAGCAACAAAAATGGCCGCCTGCCACCTCCCCTTTAAATATCGCCGCCCCGGCCGCACGTACGCCTCCCTGAATCCGTCGGACATAGCGTCTGGCGGTAAATCAGGGGGCGCGACTGAAGATCACGGCCGGGGCGCGAGCGGGGTGCTGCGCACGGCGATGACGTCATCGCCGGCGGCGCAGCGCCACAGGGCGCTACCGGCTGCCGCCGCCGCTAACCTCCCGCTGAATTTTTCGGGAGGCGTGGGCGGCGCTGCGCCCGGGCGTTAGCTGCTTTACGCCCCATTAGCGCCCTCTTAAGGCGCTAACGGGAGGCGCAAGCAGCTGAATTTTTCCCCCTCAATGTTTTCAAGGGGAGACGGGATAGGCACTTAAGGGAAATAAACTTGCAGGGCTACAGGGATAGAGCGGGGCAATGGGACTGACTGGATTGCTCTACAGAGAGCCGGCACGGACTCGATGGGCTGAATGGTCTCTCTCTGTGCTGTACGATTCTAAGATCTGCAGTTTTGACTTACAGCGCAGTGATGGGTCTCAGAGCAGCCGCCGCGGTTTAGAATCCCGCCGGGCAGCAGCCGGTCTACACTTCCCGGCTCCCGTGAGGCAGAGACTCCAGCAGTCCTGCCCAGGGCACAGCTCCGTACGGTCTGCCCCGTCACACACGGGGAGCGGGGAGCTCACTCGCTGAAAATCCAATAGGCGTTGCTCGAACGATTGCTGTAACTGTGGCGGGAGTCCGCTCAGAACAGATTAAAATGAGGCCAAACCTGCGCCCAGGGAGGCCCTTGTGAGGGATGTGAGCCTCTTTACAACAACAACAACTTGTATTTATAGAGCGCCTTTAATGTAGTAAAACGTCCCAAGGTGCTGCACAGGAGTGTTATAAGACAAAACAATTGACACTGAGCCACATAAGGAGAAATTAGGGCAGGTGACCAAAAGCTTGGGCAAAGAGGTAGGTTTTAAGGAGAGTCTTAAAGGAGGAAAGAGGTAGCGAGGTGGAGAGGTTTAGGCAGGGAATTCTAGAGCTTAGGGTTTAGGCAACAGAAGGCACGGCCACCGATGGTGGGGCGATTATAATCAGGGATGCTCAAGAGGGCAGAATTTGAGGAACGCAGATATCTCGGGGGGTTGTGGGGTTCGAGGAGATTATAGAGATAGGGAGGGGCGAGGCCATGGAGGGATTTGAAAACAGGGATGAGAATTTTGAAATTGAGGCACTGCTTAACCGGGAGCCAGTGTAGGTCAGCGAGCACAGGGGTGATGGGTGAACGGGGTGCGAGTTAGGACACGGGCAGCCAAGTTTTGGATGACCTTAAGTTTATGTAGGGTAGAATGTGGGAGGCCAGCCAGGTGTGCGTCGGAATAGTCAAGTCTCGAGGTAACAAAGGCATGGATGAGGGTTTCAGTAGCGGATGAGCTGAGGCAAGGGCGGAGACAGGCGATGTTACGGAGGTGGAAGTAGGCGGTCTTTGTTATGCCGCGGATATGTGGTCGGAAGCTCATTTCAGGGTCAAATATGACACCAAGGTTGCGAACAGTGTGTAAAGTGGTTGCTTTACAAGGCCATTATTATGGGTGGGGGGAGGGATGGAGTTCGGAGTTGGCGCGGGAATGTCCGGTCAGACCCGGTATAACGGCCGTACCATTAGATGTTCCGGGTGTGGGGGGGGAGGGGGTGGGGGTTCTGAGCTGGGATCATGGCTCCAACCTCCAAAGATAGGGCACTAAATTTTTATTATGCATAAAAATCATTTGACCCCATTTGACACAGTGAGCGTGTAACCGAGAATAGGAGGGTAGGATTTCCTTCACCAGCAGCTTTTAAAGAGGGCCGCTGACTGGCCCTGTAACCGGTGGTTGGGTTTTGTTCAAAAGCTGGCTGGGGGGCTGGGGGGCGGAGGCAGGACAGCTTTAGTCCCACATCAGGCCTGAGCGATTGAAGGTCCAGCACCAAAGGGGAGCTCGGCTCAGAGCAGAACAGGGCTGCCCAGTAACTGCCCTTGGTTGACGCAAGCTTTCTTTGAAGTGCCCAGATCCAATGGGCTCTGAGCATCTGGAGCCCTTCTCAGGTGCCCAGTGGGGCTTTACCCCAACTTAAATTTGTGCCCTTAATATGTCAGCCGTGGCTCAGTGGGTACCTCTCTCACCTCCGAATCCAAAGGTTGTGGGTTCGAGTCCCACTCCAGAGACTTGAGCACAAATCCAGGCTGATACTCCCAGTGCAGCGCTGAGGGAGTGCTGCACTGTCGGAAGTGCCGTCTTTTGGATGAGATGTTAAACCGAGGCCCCGTCTGCTCTCTCAGGTGGACGTAAAAGATCCCATGGCACTATTTTGAAGAAGAGCAGGGGGGAGTTCTACCCCAGTGCCCTGACCAATATTTATCCCTCAACCAACATCACTAAAACCGATGATCTGGTCATTATCACATTGCTGTTTGTGGGAGCTTGCTGTGCACAAATTGGCTGCTGCGTTTCCTACATTACAACAGTGACTACACTTCAAAAAGTACTTTATTGGCTGTGAAGCGCTTTGGGACGTCCTGAGAATGTGAAAGGCGCTGGAGAAATGCAAGTCTTTCTTTTTCTTTTTAATGTTCCTTCAGTACAGTTTGCACGCAGTCACGGTGCACTGGCGGGCGTGAAGGCCTCATGTTCCTGCGTCCCACCATCGCGGACTCCAGGGCCCGAACCACAGCAACACGTTGGGCACCCGCCAACCGTAACTGAGCACCTCCCCCCCAGAGAGAGGAAAGCTGGGGCAGGGGACGGGGGGAATGAGGATAATCATAGCAGGAAAGAAACCCATTGAAAGCAATCGACAAATCGGTAGGGGAGAAGTCACCGAGCTGAGGTAAAAACGTTTCATCAACGCTGGGAAATGGTGAGAAAAATCCAAACTGGGTTCTCTTTCTTTGTGTGACTTTCTCGCTCCCCTCCAATCCGCTCCGCACTAGAGGGAGAATGTCTGATGTAAAAAAGAGTTCAGTCAGCACTCAGTCCGTCTAGTCGTTCTGTGTGTGTGTGTGTGTGTTTTTCGCTGGTAGTTGGCAGAGCTAATTTAAAATTTAAAACATTCTGCAGGGTCTTATCCTTGGAGAAATGGAACAGAAGCCAAAATACTGACACCGCCGGCAAAACACTGGGAGTGGGAGCTGCCAGGTCACGCTGTTAATCAGACTGCCTTACTCACACAAAGGGCACTTTCAAACTGACACTCAGCAATCCATAACAACAACTTGCATTTATATAGCGCCTTTAACGTAATAAAACGTCCCCAAGATGCTTCACAGGAGTGATTATCAAACACAGTTTGATACCGAGCCACATAAGGAGATGTTAGGACAGGAAAGAGGGAGGTTTTAAGGAGCGTCTTAAAGGAGGAGAGAGAGGAGGAGAGGTTTAGGGAGGGAATTCCAGAGCTCGGGGCCCAGGCAGCTGAAGGCTCGGCCACCAATGGTGGAGCGATTATAATGCGTGTTGCGTGCCCCAACACAGCATTTACACTTCGCACCCTAAATTACACAGGAGGGCTCCAGCCAGCCTCCTTTGAGCTGGCCGATTGGGACTCGCTACCTGTTATATCCATCGGCTTCTCGGTGTTTAGGCTGTCGTGGCTGACAGCTTCTGAGATCTGCTCTCCGAATGCCGCCTTCAGAAGTAGTTCCGACAGTTTGCCAGCGCTGAGCGATCTGCAGGTTGGGAAGATGATTGGTGAGCAAGTGGAGTAGAAGAAACATCACAGGTTTATTAATAATCCCTTCCTTATCCTTTTCACAGATTCATTAAAAGCTAGAGACAGTAATACGTCTGAGAATGAACTTCATTTATTCTTTGCTTCAAAAACATTCGTCATTTAGCATTTCATTTGGTATAGTGCACATTTAGCCCCACGTCTGAAACCGTCTGTGTGGGGAACGTCTGAGGATAACTCGCAAGAATGGCTGATCCAAGCCGATTCACGCACCTGGTCTTGTCGGCAAAGCAAAGGTCCAACTAAGTCAAATATTGCACCTCTTTTTATAGAATCAGAGAATAGTACAGCACAGAAGGCGGCCATTCGGCCCATCGAGTCTGCGCTGGCTCTTTCGAAGAGCAATCCAGTTAGTCCCACTCCCCCGCTCTTTCCCCATATCCCTGCAATTTTTTCTCCTTCAAGTATTGATCCAATTCTCTTTTGAAGGCTACTATTGAATCTGCCTCCACCGCCCAATCAGGCAGTGCATTCCAAATCCTAACCACTCGCTGCGTAAAAACGTTTTTCCTCATGTCGCCTCTGGTTCTTTTGCCAATCACCTTAAATCTGTGTCCTCTAGTTATCGACCCTTCAGCCATAGAAACAGTTTCTCTTTATTTACGCTATCTAAACCCTTCATGATTTTGAACACCTCTATCAAATCTCCTCTTAGCCTTCTCTGCTCTAAGGAGAACAACCCCAACTTCTCCAGTCTCTCCACGTAACTATGCCAATTATCTTAAATCTGTGTCCTCTGGTTCCCGACTCTTATGCCAGTGGAAACAGTTTCTCCCTGTCACTCTATCAAAACCCCTCATCATTTTATAATAGAGTTACTAACAGATCTCCTCCAATTCTGTTTTCAGCTCAATACTGTGCGACATTACTCAGGTGCTGCTGAAAATTCGCAAAAGAAAATCCCTCTTAAAGGTTTACAGTAACATCTCATCACCATTAAAGTAATTATTGATTAATTTCTGTAAAGGACAGGTGAGGGAGGCTATTGGGCCCATCGAGCTCCTCTATCCACAAACCTACAGTTAATCCTCAATCACAGCATCCAGCTCCCTCTTGAAGGAATCCAGAGTGATTACCTCCACTACCCTACAACTCAGGTATTATCATAATTATCAGCAAAGGCTGAACAGGCTGGGGCTCTTTTAAGAACATAAGAAATAGGAGCAGGAGTCGGCCATTTGGCCCCTCGAGCCTGTTCCGCCATTCAATAAGATCATGGCTGATCTTCGACCTCAACTCCACTTTCCTGAACTATCCCCATATCCCTCGATTCCCTTAATATTCAAAAATCTATCGATCTCTGTCTTGAATATACTCAATGACTGAGCCTCCACAGCCCTCTAGAAAAGAGAAGGCTGAGGGGTGACCTGATAGAGGTCTTCAAGATAATGAAGGGGTTTGATAGGATCGACCTAGAGAAGATGTTTCCACTTGTGGGGGAGACCAAAACTAGGGGCCATCAATATAAGATAGTCACTAATAAATCCAATAGGGAATTCAGGAGAAACTTCTTCCCCCAGAGAGTGGTGAGAATGTGGAACTCGCTACCACAGGGAGTGGTTGAGGCGAATAGCACAGATGTATTTAAGGGGAAGCTGGATAAACACACGAGGGAGAAAGGAATAGAAGGATATGCTGATAGGGTGAGATGGAGTAGGGTGGGAGGAGGCTGGTGTGGAGCTTAGACCAGTTGGGCCGAATGGCCTGTTTCTGTGCTGTAAATACTATGTAAGGTATCGATCATTCTCTCTGTGTGAAGAAGTGCCTCTGTCCTGAACTCGCCTTTCCCCAGTTTATCCCCTAGTCCTGCAATCGTGTTTTAAGGGCGACTCGGGATTCCAGCATCCTTGTGAAGCTGCTTGCTCGGGCTAATTTGTGAACTGCTCATCACCTGCCAAATGGTCCCTTGATGTCATCGCCAGGCTTCAGTGCGAGGTCGATGTGCTGGTTGTGGAGGGGGCCCAGGTCTGGCACAGTCCTGTTGCGAGTGGAGGCCAGTGTCAGGCCCTGGTGAGCAAGCAGCGTGACCAGGTTTTGAGAGCTGGGAGCCTCGGGGAAATCGAAAGGCGAGCACACCTGAGAAAACAAAATTGGGAGTTTATTGTCTTTTAGAATTCGGTTTTCTAGAAAGAGCCCGCGGTTCTATTTTCTACCAAAGCCACAAAATTTTCAAAACTTCTCAGTCAATTTATGCTTTCGTGCCACAATGCAAAAATAATCGGTGTTGCTGAAAGTCTGTGTGTCTGCAGTGTTGTGTGATTTTAAGATTGAGGTGAGCCTCAGACTTCACTGGTTCTGCTGTGGCTCAGTGGGTGCAGTACTGAGGGAGCGCTGCACTGTCAGGGGCAGTACTGAGGGAGCGCTGCACTGTCGGAGGGGCAGTACTGAGGGAGCGCCGCACTGTCGGAGGGGCAGTACTGAGGGAGCGCCGCACTGTTGGAGGGGCGGTACTGAGGGAGTGCTGCACTGTCAGAGGGTCAGTACTGAGGGAGCACCGCACTGTCGGAGGGGCAGTACTGAGGGAGTGCCGCACTGTCGGAGGGGCAGTACTGAGGGAGCGCCGCACTGTCAGAGGGGCAGTACTGAGGGAGCGCCGCACTGTCGGAGGGGCAGTACTGAGGGAGCGCCGCACTGTCGGAGGGGCAGTACTGAGGGAGTGCCGCACTGTCGGAGGGGCGGTACTGAGGGAGCGCTGCACTATCGGAGGGGCAGTATTGAGGGAGCGCTGCACTGTCGGAGGGGCAGTACTGAGGGAGTGCTGCACTGTCGGAGGGGCAGTATTGAGGGAGTGCTGCACTGTCGGAGGGGCAGTATTGAGGGAGCACTGCACTGTCGGAGGGGCAGTACTGAGGGAGTGCTGCACTGTCGGAGGGGCAGTATTGAGGGAGTGCTGCACTGTCGGAGGGGCAGTATTGAGGGAGCGCTGCACTGTCGGAGGGGCAGTACTGAGGGAGCACCGCACTGTCGGAGGGGCAGTACTGAGGGAGCGCCGCACTGTCGGAGGGTCAGTACTGAGGGAGTGCCGCACTGTCGGAGGGGCAGTACTGAGGGAGTGCCGCACTATCGGAGGGTCAGTACTGAGGGAGTGCCGCACTGTCGGAGGTGCCGTCTCTCGGATGAGACGTTAAACCGAGGCCCCGCCTACCCTCTCAGGTGGACGTAAAAGATCCCATGGCACTATTTCGAAGAAAGCAGGGGAGTTCTCCCCAGTGTCCTGGCCAACATTTATCCCACAATCAACATCACTAAAAACACTGCATCATCTGGTCATTGTCTCATTGCTGTTTGTGGGAGCTTGCTGTGCGCAAATTGGCTGCCACGTTTCCTACATTACAACAGTGACTACACTTCAAAAAGTACTTCATTGGCTGTAAAGCGCTTTGGGACGTCCTGAGGTTGTGAAGGTACTATAGAAATGCAAGTCTTTCTTTCTTTATTCAATCAGGTAACAAAGAGTCTGGTCGCTTTACAATTGGTGCAGGAATGCATTACTTCGCAAAGATAGACATGTCGGTGACCAATGGGGGCGGGACAGTTGGAGGTCACATGATGAAACCTCCCGGAATACGTCCAACCAGATTTGGTGACCTACTAGCCACAGTTAGAGTGCAGAATCCTTGCCCGCGCACACTGCAAGCCCTGCTACCTCCTTGCTGAGATAGCTCTCTGCTCAAGCCAACACTGGTTGGCCGAGACCTGCTGGGTGTCCAGAACCTCCTCATTCAGACCCACTCCCTCCCAGTCCAAGCCAAAGGCCCCACTGCTTGTTCAGCCCACCTCCCGAGGTGTGCGAGCTGAAGCCTTATTAATTGGCCAGCCCGAGGAACACAGAATTCTCGAGATGCTGGCATTGTAAGGGTTACACCTTCAATCCAGAGCTCTGTGTTAAGTGTATTAAGCATTATCTAATCCACATCTAGCTGATATGACCTAATTCCACTCATTTAAATACTTATAAGTTCTTTCTGTTCTGATCCATTCCAGTTTTGACAACATTCAGTTAGTTGAGGGAACGGTGACACTGTTTGTTGGGCGCAACCTGCCCCCAGCCCAATTTCTGTCACATTGATGTGGGGTCACAATGAGCAGAGGTCAGGCGCCTCTCAACTGGGAGTGACGGGAACATTGGAGACGGAACTGTCACTGCCCCCTGCTTCTTAAGGTGTCGGCTGTCGAGTGTTACTGACTGGAGCCTGGACACAAGTGACCTGCGGGGCTTCTTGGCTGCAACAGGGGTGTAGCCTAGTGGGACCAATGGAGGGAATGGAAGGGAGAGAAGGGAATGGAATGGAGAGAAAGACGAGAGGAAATGAGGGATGGGAAGGAGGGAAGGAGGAAGGGAAGGATAGGAAAGAAGGAGGGAAGGGAGGGAGGGAAGGGAGAAGAGTGAAAGATGGGAAAGAGGGAGGGAAGGAGGGAGGGAGGGAAGGGCGGAAGGGAGGGAGCGAAGGGAGCAGAGGGAAGATGGGAAAGAGGGAGGGAAGCAAGGGAGGATAGGAAGAAAACATGTTGCAATTATGTAGCGCCTTCTATGACCTCAGGATGTCCCAAAGCGCATCACAGCCAATGAAGAGCAGTCACTGTTGTAATGTAGGATCATTCGTTACACCTGTTCAAAAAAAATGAATGAGGCATCCCCCTTTTGGGCACAAAGTCAGAGATGAGCCTGAACTCCTCAATCAGTCACCAGGAAAACTGAGTTTCAAACCTACGTGTGGATGTGAGATTCCCTGGAAGCCAAAAGCACAATCAGGTCCTGCAGACTTTACTTGTAGAGGATTAAAGAAAGTGCTCCAGTGTAGCATAAAACCACACACTGAAGTAACACGAGAGGTCAATGATCTGGAACTTGGTATTCCCTCGAGTCTAGAAGATTAAGGGGTGATCAAATTGAGGTGTTTAAGATGATTAAAGGATTTGAGAGGGTAGTACATAAGAACATGAGAAATAGGAGCAGGAGTCGGCCATACGTCCCCTCGAGCCTGCTCCGCCATTCAATAAGGTCATGACTGATCATCGACCTCAACTCCACTTTCCCGCCCGATCTCCATATCCCTTGATTTGCCTAGAGTCCAAAAATCTATCGATCTCGGCTTTGAATATACTCAACGACTGAGCCTCCACAGCCCTCTGGGGTAGAGAATTACAAAGATTCACAACCCTCTGAGTGAAGAAATTCCTCCTCATCTTGGTCTTAAATGGCCGGCCCCTTATCCTGAGACTGTGACCCCTGGTTCTAGACTCTCCAGCCAGGGGAAACAACCTCTCAGCATCTACCCCGTCAATCCCCCTCAGAATCTTGTATGTTTCAATGAGATCACCGCTCATTCTTCTAAACTCCAGAGAGTATAGGCCCATTCTACACAATCTCTCCTCATAGGACAGCCCAGGAATCAATCGAGTGAACCTTCGTTGCACCGCCTCCAAGGGAAGTATATCCTTCCTTAGATAAGGAGACCAAAACTGTGCACAGTACTTCAGGTGTGGTCTCACCAAGGCCCTGTACAATTCTAGCAAGACTTCCTTACTCTTATACTCCAACCCCCTTGCAATAAAAGCCAACATGCCATTTGTCTTCCTTATTGCTTGCTGTACCTGCATGCTAGCTTTCTGTGTTTCTTGCATGAGGACACCCAAATCTCTCTGAACACCACATTTAAAAGTTTCTCACCATTTAAAAAATATTCTGTTTTTCTATTCTTCCTACCAAAGTGAATAACCTCACATTTCCCTACATTATACTCCATCTGTCACCTTACTGCCCACTCACTTAGTCTGTCTATATCCCTTTGCAGACTCTTTGTGTTCTCCTCACAGCTTACTGTCCCACCTAGCTTTGTATCATCAGCAAACTTGGATACATTACACTTGGTCCCGTCAACAAGGTCATTAATATAGATTGTAAATGGCTGAGGCCCAGCACTGATCCTTGTGGCACCCCACTAGTTACAGCCTGCCATCCTGAAAAAGATCCGTTTATCCATATTCTCTGTTTTATGTCCGTTAACCAATCCTCTCTCCATGCTACTATATTACCCCCAACCCCATGAGCCCTTATCTTGTGTAATAACCTTTTATGTGGCACCTTATCGAATGCCTTTTGGAAATCCAAATATACTACATCCACTGGTTCCCCTTTATCTACCCTGCTAGTTACATCTTCAAAAAACTCTAATAAATTTGTCAAACACGATTTCCCTTTCATAAAACCATGTTGACTCTGCCTAATCATGTTATGATTTTCTGAGTGCCCTGATACCACTTCCTTAACAATGGATTCCAGCATTTTCCCGACGACTGATGTCAGGCTGACTGGCCTGTAGTTCCCTGTTTTCTCTCTCCCTCCTTTCTTGAATAGCGGTGCTACATTTGCTACCTTCCAATCTGCTGGGACCGTTCTAGAATCTAGGGAATTTTGGAAGATCAAAACCAATGCATCCATTGGTAGATGAAGAGAAACTATTTCCTCTGGTGGGGGAGTCCAGAACAAGGGGGCATCACCTTACAATTAGAGCCGGCCGTTCGGGGGTGATGTCAGGAAGCACTTCTTCACACAAAGGGCAGTGGAAATCTGGAACTAACTCCCCCAAAAAAGCTGTTGAGGCTGGGGGGGTCACTTAAAAACTTCAAAACTGAGATTGATAGATTTTTGTTAGGTAAGGGTATTAAGGGTTATGGAACCAAGGTGGGTGGATGGGGTTAAGATACAGATCAGCCATGATCTCATTGAATGGCAGAACAGGATCGAGGGGCATAGGAACAGGAGTTACGCAAGGGCAGAACCAACATCACTAAAAACAGATCACAGTAGTGATACCCGCCCTCCTGCATGCTTCAGAGGCATGGACCATGTACAGCAGGCACCTCAAAGCACTGGAGAGGTACCACCAACGCTGCCTCCGCAAGATCCTGCAAATCCATTGGCAGGATAGGCGCACCAACGTCAGTGTTCTCGCTCAGGCCAACATCCCCAGCATCGAAGCTTTGACCACGCTCGATCAGCTCCGATGGACGGGCCACATCGTCCGCATGCCCGATATGAGACTCCCAAAACAAGCGCTCTACTCGGAGCTCCGACACGGCAAGAGAGCCCCAGGTGGGCAGAGGAAACGCTTCAAGGACACCCTCAAAGCCTCCTTGAAAAAGTGCAACATCCCCACCGACACCTGGGAATCCCTGGCCCAAGACCGCACAAAGTGGAGGAGAAGCATCCGGGAAGGCGCCGAATACCTCACGTCTCTTCGCCGGGAGCAAGCGGAAGCCAAGTGCAAACAGCGGAAGGAGCGCACGTCAACCCAAGCACCCCACCCACCCGCCCCTTCAACCACCGTCTGCCCCACCTGTGACAGAGACTGTAGGTCCTGCATTGGACTCATCAGTCACCTGAGAACTCATTTTTAGTGTGGAAGCAAGTCATCCTCGGTTCCAAGGGGCTGCCTAAGAGATAGAGACATTGCCGTTTGTGGGATCTTGCTGTGCTCAACTTGGCTGCCGCGTTTCCTACATTACAACAGTGATTACACTTCAAAAAGTACTTCATTGGCTGTAAAACACTTAGGGATGTCCTGAAGCTATATAAATGCAAATTCCTCTTCTCATTCCCCTTCAAACAGTAAGATGTGGGTAGTTACATCACAAACGTACTTCATTGGTTGTAAAGCACTTTGGGACGTCTTTGAGGTTGTGAAAGGCGCTATATAAATGCAAGTTCTTTCTCTCTTTGTCTAATATTTTAGCAAAGTTAAGTGGCAAAATAAAGATTCCCGAACGAGCGCCGAAAGTGTTACCTTTGTTGGAGAGCCCACGATGGTTGGGAGCGGGCTTCTCTGAATTAACTCAGAGAGTTTGGGAGACGATCTCATCTGTCTGCAAGGCTGCAGCGTAGGCACCTGCAGCGGCTGGCTATGCTGCGTATGTGCCAAGTAAGTCACCATGGGGTCTGAATATTGCTTCTTGATCTTCTGCCGACACTGATGGGCATCCGAGAGATTTGGAGCGCTGTGCAGTCTGGAGCCCAGTCCGTGCTGGCGTGGATCAGGTACCAAAAGGCCTGTTTTCGATATGGAAATCCATTAGCGCTGGTCATAACTGTCCACAGTTATCACAGTATGACAGCAACAGTAGCACGGTAACACAGTAGCTCAGTAACATTGCGATGTTTTGGGCAGGAGTAGACCATTGGACCACCTAGTCTATCCTTCCGATCCACCCATCAGGTTCCGTCCTGTGATTCTGGAACTAATAGCCCTCTATCCCCATTCTTAGCACGAGTTCATTCACACTTTTGACATCCTGAACTTTCACCTGTGTGCCCTGGTGCTCAAATCCTGTGCCCAAAGTTTCCTGGAATTTAATTCTTCATAGCTTGAAAATCTTAAGATCTCTACCAAATTCTCTCTTATGCTCCTCTCTTCCAAAGAGGAAAGTGCCAGAGTGGACAATCTTTGCTCAAAACCAGTCTTCCATACTTCCACACTTTCCATCCACCCCCTATTTCTGGGTTCCCATTGCCCATCCCTCCCCCTCAGGTCTTGGGAGAGTCCCCCCTCCTCTGAGCTACTCTGCACCCCTCTCCCTTCCTAATTCACTTGGTTCTCCTCTCACGTTGTACCCCTCCCCACCAAGAGCTCATGGAAGAGTGGCTCTTCCTTCCTTCCCCCCCTCGCCGCTCCCTTGCGGACACCCCTGCCCACTACTTCAGCCAGGCGGGTGGGAGGGGGCAATCTCAATCAGGGCCATTCCTGTTCCTCTGGTGGACAGCGGCCAATCTGATCGCTCCTCCTCCCTTTCGAAACAAAGCCCCAAAATGAGCGGAGAGGCCCCCCACCCAGCACGACGGCGGAGAGAAGACAACGTTCGGCCAACGAGGCATGGCTGCCAGCCAATCCGGCAGCGACGGTGCTGACTTTAAGCAGTAGGTTTGAAACTTCACATCTAACTTGCGGTGTAACCCACTGCTCAGGCCAATGCGTCTGGTATTAGAGAACAAGGAGGCTCACAGCTGAGAGCCCCACTCACCTGGAGATGTGTGTCTGACCCGTGTCTCCGATCCAATTGGGGAAGTACTGGCAAACTGGCCTGGCTGTTCGGGAATGGTGCCAACTTCAAAACAGAAGAAGAAAACATTTCCAGTCTTATAATTTTTCAATATATTTGCTCAGCGGAGCCAGGGAAACACCAATAAATATTTTAGTTGTCGAGCCATTGTGGTTCTCGATGTTTAATTGATGGAGTTGTGTAATAATTAATTTTTTTAAACCGACACTGTTGATGTGTGCAGGATGGGTTGTGTGAGGTGGAATGAAGCACAGTACTGGAATATACAACACTTCTCCACGCGATCATTGGAGTAGCTCTCGATCCAGAACTATGGACTCTTTAGACAAGTCCTGACAGACACTCACACTCCTGCTTAGGGTGGTCAACACGTTAAGTGTTCATGTCTACACAATACTGTGGAGCGGATTCTGACTAGCAGCCTACCTTGTGGCGATGGTAAGTAAGGCTTCGAACTTCCAGAAGATGACCTTCGACACGCGATGGACCCCTGTTCTCCGTGACGCGGCGGGGACGCCCCGGTTTTGTTGAAACCCAAAGGGCTGGTGCTGCTGGACCGTCTGACTGCCCCTGACCTGAAGGGTAAGCAGATGCACCCCAAGTCAAGCCAGGAGATAAATGGCCTCGTGTCTTTCATTAGACTTTGACTTCTGAAGGATCGCTCTAAACGGCGCAGAAATACCTCCAGCTCGTAACCTCAGTGAAAAAATTAAAGTCAGTGTGGGTAGAGGATGAGATTTCCTGCTCGCTGCCATCGAATTTTTCGTTGAAATTATCAGCCAGAGGAATTCATAGAATGACACGGCACAGGAGGAGGCCATTCGGCCCATCGTGCCTGTGCCGGCTCTTTGAAAGATTCTCTCCAATTAGTCCCACTCCCCCCTGCTCTTTCCCCATAGCCCTGCAATTTTTAAGTAGAGATCCAATTCCCTTTTGAAAGTTACTATTGAATCTGCTTCCACCGCCCTTTCAGGCAGCGCATTCCAGATCACAACAACTCGCTGCGTAAAAAAAAAATCCTTCTCCTCTCCCCCTCTGGTTCTTTCACGCCCAAAAGCTTCACAAATGGACCGACCTCTGTTCGTCTTGACCAAGCGACACTGTAACCAATGTGGTCTTTAATAAACAGTTGGACAAATGAAGCGCTAACTGATCTTGTGTTCTGAAAATGAAAATTTAAACGCATGAAAGGGGAATCATTAATTTCACTGTTCATCGGTTGTGAAATAAATTACCCTCACCAAGATATGGAATGATGTGTCACGAATATTAATGTGACCATCATGCCAGTGCTTGGGTCCACTGCTTGAAGTGTTGTTCTGTGAAGCACTAATTTCCATTTATCCATCTGCTTCAGGGCAGCTTGAATCATTCTGAAATTTCCCTGGTCATGTCACTCATTTCAATAATTTATCTAAATGCTTAATGTTTCTGTAACTAAATATTTCATGAAACTTTTTTTGTGGGTCGGAGGGACGGTAGTTGGCGGCGGGTCTCTTTGGGATCGGGGTAGTTGCAAAAATGAAATGCCTGGCATTGGAGGTTCAGAACTCACTCAACCAACACAGCCTTGGAACGGGCGCGGAGGAGATTGACCAGAATGGTACCAGAGACGAGGGACTTCAGTTACCTGGAGAGTCTAGAGAAGCTGGGATTGTTCTCCTTAGAGCAGAGAAGGATAAAGGGGAGATTTAATTGAGGTGTTCAAAATTATGAAGGGTTTTGATAGAGTAAATAAAGAGAAACCGTTTCCACAGGCAGGAGGGTCGGTAACCAGAGGACACAGATTGGGAGATGAGGAGAAATTTGTTTACGCAGCGAGTTGTTGTGAGCTGGAACGCGCTGCCTGAAAGGGCAGTGGAAGCAGATTCAATAATAACTTTCAAAAGGGAATTGGACAAATATTTGAAAAGGAGAAATTTGCAGGGCTCTGGGGAAAGAGCAGGGGGGAGTGGGACTAATTGGAGAGAATCTTTCAAAGAGCCGGCACAGGCAGGATGGGCCAAATGGCCTCCTTCTGTGCTGTAAGATTCTATGAACCCTCTGTGGCATTTTGGCAATCTGGCACCTCTAGCTGGAAGGTCCCTGGTATTCCTGGGCACTGTCGACTGACCAGTGAGTCATATCGCCACCGTCTCGAGGCAACTAGGGAGGTGCAATGAATGCCGGCCTTGACATGGCTTAAATTAAAAGCCAGTCAGCCAGGGTCATTAATGGGGTGTCGGAGGCGTAGTCCTGGTCACTGGGGGCTGGGATTCCTCCCACACGGTTCCAGGTAATTCTGCAGCCCAACACCCCAGCAGATAGGGTGGTTCTAGCAGGGCCAAAGCTTTGGTAAGCTGTCTGGTGTTAGCTGGTCAAACTCCTGCAATGTCCCCGCGCACACTCGGAGGTCCTAGAGCTCCGACTCTGCCAATCTGCACCCAATCTCTCTGACCTTGAGTTTGTAGGGTGTTGCCCCAATGGGGAGAGAGTGTATTGGGTAATGCAGCCACTCCTGCCAACGAAGTTGAAGTAGCTGCGAATGCGCACTTTCAGTGGGTTTTTTTGGTTGTTTGCGTTTGATTATAATAAAAACAAATCTGGGGAAGGGCGGCACTGAAGGAGAGCAATTTTTTTTGACAGTTGTTTAAAAAAGTGGTTTTGGTTTCACTCCGTAAACATCTTTCACCTCTCGCTAGAGATTTAGTACCTCAGAAACAGTGAAAGATTACATTAGAAGTTTGGTCATATATAAAAAAATGTTTTCGTTTGCCATTGCAACATGCGAGACCGAGCACGTCAACATAACCTCTTGGTGTGCCGAAGTCAGGCCTCCGATGTTCTGATTAGCTGGCAGCCTCCAGGACCGATTGTTTTGGAGCTGCTATAGGTTGTTCCCGATGCCAATCATTGGATCTTGACAGGGGATTAAGTAGTTGCGGACACACAGAATGATTCTGTGCAGCTTCCGGTCATTGGCCGCAGCTTCCGGTCATTGGCCGCAGCTTCTGGTCATTGGCCGCAGCTTCCGGTCACTGGCCGCAGCTTCCGGCCATTGGCCGCAGCTTCCGGTCATTGGCCGCAGCTTCCGGTCATTGGCCGCAGCTTCCGGCCATTGGCCGCAGCTTCCGGCAATTGGCCGCAGCTTCCGGCCATTGGCCGCAGCTTCCGGCCATTGGCCGCAGCTTCCGGCCATTGGCCGCAGCTTCCGGTCATTGGCCGCAGCTTCCGGTCACTGGCCGCAGCTTCCGGTCATTGGCCGCAGCTTCCGGTCATTGGCCGCAGCTTCCGGTCCGTTGGCCGCAGTCACTCCAATTGGGTAAACAGAAACCCTACTGCTGGGTGTTGATTTCTCACCAGCTTGGGTTGGTGACTTTCAAACATGGTGTTGGGTTCCAGACACCCGAAGACTTTCTCCGCTATGGGATTCATCTTTTTACATTCCTGCCTAGTCCACCGGGGACATGTGACTGGTAGCCCAGGGAAGGTTTTCCCTGCCCATCACTGTGCACCTCCTCCCAGTACTGTGGATGGAGTCAGAGCGGGGGGTGGTGGGGCAGTAGATTGTCATCTTCACTCAGAGGGTGGTGAATCTTTGGAATTCTCTACCCCAGAGGGCTGTGGAGGCTCAGTCGTTGAGTGTATTCAAGGCTGAGATCGATAGATTTTTGGACACTAAGGGAATCAAGGGATATGGAGATCGGGCGGGGAGGTGGAGTTGAGAAAGAAGCATAAAAATTTATGGTGCAGAAAGAGGCCATTCGGCCCATCGTGTCTGTGCAGTCTGAAAAAGAGCTATCCTGCCTAATCCCACTTTCCAGCTCTTGATCCGTAGCCCTGTAGGTTACGGCACTGGGTAGGCACCTTGCAGGTTGAAGTAGAAGATCGGCCATGATCTTATCGAGTGTCGGAGCAGGCTCGAGGGGCTCCTGCTCCTAGCTCGTATGTTCACCACCTGGGCAGTAACCTGGGAGGGCAGATTGCGCACCCTTTATAGAACCCGCCGATTTCCATGCCATTCATTTCACCTGAGGAAGGAGCAATCGATAGCTCCGAAAGCTTGTGATTTCAAATAAAACTGTTGGACTATAACCTGGTGTTGTGCGACCTCTCAATTTCATTTCCAATGCATTGATAATCAGGCAGGTTCTGTAATGGCCAAGCGATATTTCCTGCCAGACTGCCACCCAGGCAATGAAGATGAAAATCTATTCCCTCCCCTCTTAACACAGCACGTTGGTGCCAATATATCCTTCCACAGTGTCATCGCCCCCTGTGATTTTACTGACCTCTTTCTTCTCTTGCCTGGATAAATGTGCTTGAAAGGAATGTCGCACTGATTTTTCTTTCACATCAATCGACTGAAATTGGGTTTGGACTGAAGCATTCCGAAGTGGCTGTTTCTAACTGTGGCCCAATCAACCCACCGGGAAGACTAACCTTGTCGAGCTGCAATGTTTTGGAGACTGGAGGTTCTGCTCTATCCGCTGGTAGTTGAAAACCTGGGTAGGGACAGGGATAGGAACGGTGTCTCCATAGGTGCCAATGGATTCCTGGCTCGGCCTACTGAAAGACACAGGTAGACCTCATATCACAAGGAGTTTACACAACGCGACCTTCCGGGAAAAGATGCAACAGGCGTTTCTTCACAGTCACGACGCACTCGTAGCTACAGGACTTCCTGCAAGTCATAGGACACGGCCCTGTGTCTCAGTGGGAGCAATCCCGCCCCTGGGTCAGGAGGTCCTGGGTCCAATGTCCCCTCTGAGCTGCGCTTTGTTCTGCGCGGTTTGTTTCCTTTGATGCACGGTCCCTTTAAATTTCTGCGCAAGCGCGGTACTTGCAATGAAAAAGTTGGTAAGCGGCCTGCGCAGGACCTTTCCTGTTAGTCGGAGGCTGCGCAGCTTAGAGGGAACGTTGCCCGGGTTCGAACCTTGCTCCAGACAATCCCGGCGAGTGGAGACAGGAGCTCCGGCTCGGAATTCCGGGTTGATATCCAGCGGGATCCTCACCTACAGTGGGTGAGGGTGACCCCCCCTCCCACCCCCTCATCTTATGGGTTGTGGGAGCCCATAAACCCTCCCCCCCCCCACCCCCACCCCCCCGTACAGGACTGACCCCCCCTATCGGCTGGGGTAAAGATGGTCACGGTCGTGGAAGGAGAGTTCACATTGCGGCCTCTCAGACTGTTGATCAGCCCGAGAATCCTCCCACTACTTCACACCATTCCCCAAGGGAAGAGGCTGAAGATAAGAAAACATAGACAGGAAATGACCAAACAGTGAGGAGTTGAGCAGGTTGGGCCTGTACTCATTGGAGTTTAGAAGAATGAGAGGGGATCTTATTGAAACATATAAGATTCTGAAGGGGCTCGACAGGGTAGATGCAGAGAGGATGTTTCCCCTCGTGGGGGAATCTAGAACTAGGGGGCATAGTTTCAGAATAAGGGGGCACACATTTAAGACGGAGATGAGGAGAAATTTCTTCTCTCAGAGGGTCATGAATCTTTGGAATTCTCTTCCCCAGAGAGCTGTGGAGGCTGGGTCATTGAATATATTTAAGGTGGAGATAGACAGATTTTTGAATGGTAAGGGAGTGAAGGGTTATGGGGAGCGGGTAGGGAAGTGGAGTTGAGGCCAAGATCAGATCAGCCATGATCTTATTGAATGACGGAGCAGGCTCGAGGGGCCACATGGCCGACTCCTGTTTCTATTTCTTATGTTCGTTCAGCACAGACTCTGTGGAGAACGAGAGAAAGCGCTGACTCACAGACAGCCTCAGTGAGGGCCATTCACAATGACACTAAGACCAGGCAGCGGATACTTTGTCAGGAATCCCATTACCCTGCCATCCCTTCTCTGTTAGAACTAGAAAACTGACAGAGCTCCAGAGAAGAGCCTGGTTAGAAGGAACTTGCATTTCTCCAGCGCCTTTCACCACCTCAGGACGTCCCAAAGCGCTTTACAGCCAATGAAGTACTTTTTGAAGTGCAGTCACTGTTGTAATGTAGGAAACGCGGCAGCCAATTTGCGCACAGCAAGCTCCCACAAACAGCAACGTGATAATGACCGGATAATCTGTTTTAGTGATGTTGATTGAGGGATAAATATTGGCCCCAGGACACCGGGGAGAACTCCCCTGCTCTTCTTCAAAATAGTGCCGTGGGATCTTTTACGCCCACCTGAGAGAGCAGACGGGGCCTCGGTTTAACGTCTCATCCGAAAGACGGCACCCCTGACAGTGCAGCACTCCCTCAGCACTGCACTGGGAGCGTCATGTGTTCAAGTATCTGGATTTGAACGCCTGACCTTCTGACTCAGAGGCGAGAGTGCTGCCCACTGAGCCACAGCTGACACCTAAGTTAGGACACATTTAGCAGTAAGTATGACCCAGTGGTAGCACCAACACTAGCTCCATTAAAGCGTTAATACCAGTCATACCATCTAGAATACAAGCTGTTGAGCCATCCTCTGTGACATTTGTGATGCCCATCGGACACGCTGTTACCATCTTCCTGACTTGTTAAATGTCAGATTCTACAGGCAATCCTTTTGAGAAAATGTCAGCCGAACTCGCAATAACAAAAATCTAATTAAACCTCAATTTAGTCCGACATTGCATTGGCCTTACCCTGAGGGGCTGGGGGAACTGCTGCAGGACGCAGAGGGGGACGAGGGCCTCCCTTGACTTCCTAACCCTGCAGAAGTCAGAAGAGAACTGCTGGAAAAAAAGAGAGCAGAGAAGA
This sequence comes from Squalus acanthias, assembly GCA_030390025.1. Taxonomy (NCBI): domain Eukaryota; kingdom Metazoa; phylum Chordata; class Chondrichthyes; order Squaliformes; family Squalidae; genus Squalus; species Squalus acanthias. The sequence continues at coordinate 97,011,122 of CM059437.1, forward strand.
GGAAAATTAGCCGCGCTAAACGTTAAGCACAGTACAGCAGTGATAGCGGCAATTCAGTCCGCATGAGTAGAACTCTTAAATGTGCGATTGGACTCAGTGTTAAAGCTGAGTGTAAAACATATACTCAGGGGCCACTGTCTCAGGATAAAGGGGTCGGCCATTTAGGACTAAGATGAGAAGACATTTCTTCACTCAGAGGGTGGTGAATCTTTGGAATTCTCTACCCAGAGGGCTGTGAATGCTCAGTCATTGAGTATATTCAAGACAGAGATCGATAGATTTTTGGATATCAAGGGAATCGAGGGATATGGGGATAGTTCAGGAAAGTGGAGTTGTGGTCGAAGATCAGCCATGATCTTATTGAATGGCGGAGCAGGCTCGAGGGGCCGAATGGCCGACTCCTGCTCCTATTTCTTATGTTCTTATGTTCTCAGGGCAACTAGGGATGGGCGATAAATGCCGGTCTTTGCCAGCAAGAATGAATTAAAAAGCAAAGTTTCGCCACAATGGAGGTGGGCCTGACCTCGGATCGAGTTCCGCTGGGGGCAAAGCACGAATTAACGAAAGCTACAGAACCAAATCCAGTCGAAGTGACTGCTCGACTTTGTCCACGATTCCCCCGCTGTGTTATAATGGAGGGTAATGAACTTACCTGCTGTAATTCAGGCTGTCGATGACCGTCCTTCCGGCCATAGTGTCACTCAGCAGCTCACCTGAAGAGCAACAGAACGGATATTTACTCTCTCCTTTCAATACCGCCATCAGAAAAACATTCACTTTCCCGTTTATTAATTCTATAATTAAATCAACAGGAAGCTTTTGAATTTACTCAGGGGAAGTTAGCACCAGTGAGAATATTCGTGGCAAAATTTGAAATACTTTCACGACTAATTTGCTCTCTCTGATTCATCAACGGCACATAATCCATAAAATGGTTCAATTAGAAACTTTCACGAACAAATAACAACCGTCCCAATCACTTCAAGAATCGGAATCTGGCACGTTCTTTTTATTCACAATCGCTTTGAAATAGTGCACCATGCACAAACTCTGCTGTAAAACGCATTTTAAAAATATTCGTTCATGAGGTGTGGGCGTCGCTGGCAAGGCCAGCATTTATTGCCCATCCTTAGTTGCCCTTGAATTATAGTATTCCCAGGGGAAATATTCCTCACTGAGATAAAACAGAACACAGTGCAGAGACAGTCCGTGTGTGAATCATAGTGAGCACAGCGCAGAGACAGTCCAAGTGTGAATCATAGTGAGCACAGCACGGAATCAGTCCAAGTGTGAATCATAGTGAACACAGCACGGAGAGAGTCCAAGTGTGAATCATAGTGAGCACAGCACGGAGACAGTCCAAGTGTGAATCATAGTGAGCACAGCACGGAGACAGTCCAAGTGTGAATCATAGTGAGCACAGCGCAGAGACAGTCCAAGTGTGAATCATAGTGAGCACAGCACGGAGATAGTCCAAGTGTGAATCATAGTGAGCACAGCACGGAGACAGTCCAAGTGTGAATCATAGTGAGCACAGCACGGAGACAGTCCAAGTGTGAATCATAGTGAGCACAGCACGGAGACAGTCCAAGTGTGAATCATAGTGAGCACAGCACGGAGAGAGTCCAAGTGTGAATCATAGTAAACACAGCACGGAGACAGTCCAAGTGTGAATCATAGTGAACACAGCACGGAGACAGTCCAAGTGTGAATCATTGATAGTGAGCACAGCATAGTTTGGTATTGAAAGTGTTTCACTCAAGTTTGTTCCCATGGGAAGATCTCTCTTGTTCTCTACCATTCCCAACCTTAGTAAATGATCACGTGGTCATGTTGTGCCTTGCTTTGTCCAGCCAGAGCTTCTCTCAATTAACTGAAATTAAACACACAGGAAAACTGGAAAGGACGTGCAGGCTCCATTAACACATTGCCCTTTATCCTCCAATGAGAGGTCTCTAAAGATTGCTACAGTTTGCTACAGGATCTCATTTGTTTATGCAAATCGGTTCTTCGATGCGTTTATTGTATTCGAAGTTTTGCAATGCTCAAGTCCTTTGGGGAGGTAAAAGCTGTGAGAATGCCTGTAATTCTCTATAAACCGTGAAGAAACAGGAGGCCATTCAGCCCCTCGAGCCTGTTCCGCCATTCTATCAGATCACGGCTGATCTGCATCGCAACCCCATTTACCCGCCTTTGCTCCATATCCCTTGATGCCCTTACCCAACAAAAATATATCCATCTCAGTACTTCACCAGAGTGATCAGCAGCTTCACACTCTCTCCCAAAGAAACAGATCCCAGTTTATTCTCGCTCTGCTGGCTTTAAGTTTTTCCCAATTAAAAGTGCACAAGTTACGGCAATTTCACCAGCCAATCACTGCCGTAATCCTACCCAAAACACTCGCGGTGTGTATTAGTTGCAAGCAATGTTCTCTTCGAGCCGCGTGGCCGTGCAGCTCTCTGGACCTCCGGCGTAGCTGGCTTGCCGGATATTCAATGGGGACACGGCGCCTGCGCGGTATTTTCAATGTCCCTTAAAGGGGCCGCGCACCCCCAAAAAAATTAACGGGAACGTTAGTTACAGGGTACATTTTACAATTCAGTGCTGCAATACTCAGGACTTCACGTGACAGGAATCCGGGTGCATTCACTCCACTTTAATGAGGAGAGAGAACGGTCTTCGCCGTGAGTCGGGCGTGTCGACCTCTACACTCCGGAATCCCTGATACTTTGTACAGGAGCGCTGAATCATAGAAGGTACAACAACGAATTGCATTTACACAGCGCCTTTAACGTAGTAAAACGTCCCAAGGTGCTTCACAGGAGCGATTATCAAACAAAATTTGACATCGAGCCACATAAGGAGATATTAGGACAGGTGACCAATAGCTTGGTCAAAGAGGGCGGTTTTAAGGAGCGTCTTAAAGGAGGAGAGAGAGGCGGAGAGGTTTAGGGAGGGAATTCCAGAGCTTAGGGCCCAGGCAGCTGAAGGCACGGCCGCCAATGGAAATCGGGGATGAGCAAGAGGCCAGAATTGGAGGAGCGCAGAGATTGCTGAGTTTATGTCGGAGCTCTGTCGGTGTGATGACCCTGAGTGACTCGCCTGCGGAAAGCTGACTTACTGGAGTAGTGCGTCGGGCTGTTGTAAGGCACCAACACAAAGTCATCGATGTCACAGGAGGAGTTCTTGCTGCTGCTGCCGACCGAGTCCTTGGAGCCCTGAAGGAAGCCTGGGGTCTCCTGGGTGGGGGAAGCGAGGGTCTTCTCACGGAGCTGGTGCACGTCGGCCAGTGACTGTTTACAAGGGAAAGGAAATTCCGTTAAAGGAGCGTCTTCCATATCACAGCATCGACAGAGACATGACAACATAGCTTCAGTCACCCTTGGCGCACGGTGACTACTTCACCTGCCAATCTCGAGAACAACCAAGGTCATTCATCCTGAGAGAAAATAGTGCCGAGAGGAGCGGAGTGTGAAGGGGAAAAAAAAGGAGGAGAAACAAAAGAAACCAAAGATCACAACAGCAACTGCTAGAGCCGCTAGTGATACTGGTGTTGTGAGATGGGTGCGCTAGTGTAGTGGTTATGTTACTGGGCTGGTCATCCAGAGGTCATGGACTAACAATCCAGAGAACGTGAGTTCAATTCCCACCAGTTTAAGAATTTGAATTCAGTTAATAAAAAGCTGCGATCAGTAAAAGTGACCACGAGGCTGTCGGATTGTTGTAAAAACCCAACTGGTTCACTGATGTCCTTTAGGGAAGGAAACCTGCTGTCCTTACCCGGTCTGGGCCTATATGTGACTCCTGTCTCACACCAACGTAGTTGACTCTTAACAGCCCTCTGAAGTGACCCAGCAAACCACTCAGTTGTATCAAAACTACTACAAAGAATAACTTCACCACACGGACTGCAGCAGTTCAAGAAGGTGGCTCACCATCTTCTCAAGGGCAACTAGGGATATGCAATAAATGGCAGCCTTGCCAACGACACCCACATCCGCAAAATAATTTTTTTTTTTTACAAGTGCTGCCAGCAACTTGGAAATATATCGCCGATCCTTCATCGTCGCTGGGTCAAAATCCTGGAACTCCCTCCCTAACAGCACTGTGGGAGTACCTTCACCACATGGACTGCAGCGGTTCAAGAAGGTGGCTCACCACCACCTTCTCAAGGGGCAATTAGAGATGGGCAATAAATGCTGGTCTTGCCAGCGACGCCCACATCCCAAGAATGAATTTTTTAAAACCTCATGAATAAATGTCTCTGGATGCCAACAAGACAATCCGCTTTTCCCAGGGTCTAGCAAGTTATTTCTGAGGTTACCACAAGAGGACAGGACTAACATCCCGCTAAACCCAATCTAAAAACAGCGAATGTACGAGGAATCCTTTCACCCCGTACACCTGGGCTGAGTACAGCCCACACTTTAACAACGGACAGTGCCGCTAGCTCTCGGGGTCCCGCCGCACCCCAACGGTAAAGCTGGCAAATTCGCTAAGCACAATCTGTGAGCTAATTAAGAAGATGAGGAGCACCCACCCCCTCCCCCCCTCGCTCTGTGATTGAGCCCTATAGAGAGAGTTAAGGGCCTATTTTAACACCGCCCGCTCCCTCCACCCCGTCCCGCCCGACGGGAACAGTTTGGAGGGTGGGGAATGGGGGGGGGGGGTTTGCTCCGAGTTCACGACGCGCCCATCCCGCCCAACCATTTGGATTTGTCTGAATCAGGCACGGGATGGCCGCCCGCCATAAAGGAGCGGGGGGCGGGGCCCTAATTTAAACGGCAGTGGTCGCATCCTGATGACATAATTGAGCCGCGCGCGCCACCTTAACCGCGAGCGCAATCCCGCACGGTCCCCGGCGTGCCAACGGAAACCAGCGGCAGCAAGGAACCGGGCCAGAGGAGTGTTTCCCCAGCCCCCACGAGGAAACCTTGGGCCTCCCCTGCTCCAAGCTTCCACCCCCCACCCCCGTCTCCCCCGATTGCAGACTTACCGACCCCCTCCCCAGTCCGTACTTACCTTGCTGGGGGGGCGTTTCCATGGGAACGACCTGACCCCCACCCACCAATTTGGACTCCGCCCACCGGCGGTGACATCATTCCCGCGGGAGTCGGCGCCCGGGCCTGTAAATGAGGCTCGGGTGTTACAGTCCCGCGGGTTTCACGCTCCGAGGGTGCCACCCGCTTCAGCCTCCGATCCCCCCCCCCTTACCCGTACCCCACCCCCCCCCCCACCCCGAGTCCCAGCACAATCGCCAGAGGTGAGGCGTCCCCACCCCCAATCCTGCGGCAATTTACCGGAGAGCCGCGAGGACTGTTGTTCACTTACTGGCGGTGAAGCAAGATGGGACGTGGAGGAGCTGCTGCACGAACTGGTGGAGGCTGAGCTGGGATACACAGGCATAGGCACTGGGGCAGCTGTGAGCAGAGGGGAAAGCAGAGGGTTACCGCTCGACAGTAACATCCAGGCTGTCACACAACACGCAGCAATTACACATCGCCATTCGCAAACGTCTATTAGATCGCAGCGTGTAAAGTGGGCTCCGGTCACACTCACTATTGTTTGTAGCGATCGATCCCTTCGAATATCATCACTAAAAACTGATTATCTGGTCATTATCACACTGCTGTGTGTGGGATCTTGCTGTGCGCAAATTGGCTGCCGCGTTTCCTACATTGCAACAGTGACTACACTTCAAAAAGTACTTCATTGGCTGTAAAGCGTTTTAGGATGTCCTGAGGTTGTGAAAGGTGCTTTAGAAATGTATTTATTTATTTTATTTCTCTCTTTCTCCTCCCTCTCTTTCTTTCTTTCTTTCTTTCTTTCTTTCCAAAACCATCATCTTCTGCTACTGCCGTCTGTTACAGGGGACCGGTAAGTGCCTCAAGCACCCATGGGTGCTATCGTGTTTAAGAGCGATGGGCGTTCGATGTGCCCAAGGAGGGCTCACAGCCAGGAGAGGCCGAGCTACACACGAGGGGCGATGAGTCTGAGCAGCAGAACTGCTGACAACAAACTACCAGCGCGATCGAACTACAATTAAAGTGCTCGACAGCGTAGCCGCGAGCCATTTCACGCACTTGTCTCGCTGATGTACGCGATCAACCTGAAGGCTTTGCCTCACTTACATTTCTTCATGGAAGAGCTGATGTCCAGGAAAGGGTGATGAAAAAAGTCATCTGCAGAAAGAAACACATTTATCAGCTTCACCAAACCGCTCGCATCATTCCAGCTCGGGGGGAGTGCTGGGGCTACTCTCTGTTAAGTGATACAAAATTAAATCAAAATTCACATTACTCCACAGAAGATTCTTTTTAAAACTACAGCAAGATATTATTGTAGAACGACACATGCGAGAGGAGCTGTTTTTCCATCTCAAAGGGATTGGGACACAAAGGTTGTGCAGATCTCAGTCTTCTGATTTTATGATTCACCCACCAGGACTGAGAACAGCCCTTCCATAGGAACAGGAGGAGGCCGTTCAGCCCCTCCAGCCTGTTCCGCCATTCAACTAGATCATGGTTGATCTGTATCTTAACACAATTACCCGCCTTTGCTCCGTATCCCTTGATACCCTTACCCAACAAAAATCTATCGATCGTGGTGTTGAAAGTTTCAATCGACCCCCAGCACCCACAGCCTTTTTGGGGGAGAGAGTTCCAGATTTCCTCTACCCTTTGTGTGAAGATGTGCTTCCTGACATCACCCCTTAATGGCCTGGCTCTAATTTTAAGGTTCTGCCCCCTTGTTCTGGACTCCCCCCACCAGAGGAAATAGTTCTGCTTTATCAAATCCCTATCAAATCTTTTTATCAATTTAAACACCTCGATTACATCAACCCCTCTATGTTCAAGGCAATACAAGCCTAGTCTATCCAACCTGTCCTCATAATTTAACCCCTTTTAGCCCCGGTGAATCTGTGCTGCTCCCCCTCCAAGGTCAATATATCCTTCCTGAGGTGCGGGGCCCAGAACTGGGCGCCGCCTTTACCCGGTCTGGGCCTATATGTGACTCCAGTCCCACACCAACGTGGTTGACTCTTATCTGCGCTCTGAGATGGCCTAACAAGCCACTCTGTTGTATCAAACCGCTATCAGCGGTTCAAGAAGGCGGCCCACCACCACCTACTCAGGGCAACTAGGGATGGGCAATAAATGCCGGCCTTGCCAGTGATGCCCACATCCCGAGAATGAGTAATTATAAGAAAAGGGATAAGTTGGTTCTGTATTGGTCTGGTACAGGATTCGAGGTGCCGGCTCCTGATTGAACAAGTCTTCAATGGTCGGGAGCAACACCGTAATAAAACTTGCCAGATTAACTGGACTGTAAAAGGGCTTGAGTGACTGCAGCACCCCTTCTGTGCACAGTTTTGGTCTCCTTGCCTAAGGAAGGATAGACCTGCCTTAGAGGGGTGTAAAAATGGTTCACTAGACTGATCCCTGGGATGAGGGGATTGTCCTTTGAGGAGAGATTGAGTAGATTGGGCCGATACGCTCTGGTGTTTAGAAGAATGAGAGGTGATCTCATTGAAACGTATAAGATTCTGAAAAGGATTGACCAGGTAGATACTGAGAGACTGTTTCCCCTGGCTGGAGAGTCGAGAACCAGGGGTCATAGTCTCAGGATAAGGGGTCGGCCATTTAAGACTGAGATGAGGAGGAATTTCTTCACTCAGAGGGATGTGAATCTTTGGAATTCTTTGCCCCAGAGGGCTGTGAGTCTTTGGGGTAGAAATTAGGTCGCGCCCCATTTGGGGCGCAAATATCGTCCGGACGCAAATATTAGCGCCTGGCGCTAATTATCGGCACTGACAGGAAACTTCACTTTTACCGCCCCGGGAGGTGAGTGGAGCGCTAAATTAGGCGCTGCACACCTCTCTTAAGGCGCAAAGGCCAAGGAGTGAGGCGCTAACTCAGCGCACGAGCGCAGCGCAGCTGCTGCCAGTTAGCGAGGGAACACAGACACAATGGCGCCGGACACTTCTTAAAGCGGGGGGGGGCCACTTGCTCCCCAGCCACACCCTGCTCATTGCAGCCTTGAATCTCAGCCTGGAGAGACCTGTAATCCATTTTGCTGCCAAGCATGGAGAGGGTGAGAGAACGCGCTCATCGCTTCACCGAGCGGGCCTTGGATGCTCTGGTTGGCGCAGTGGAGCGCAGACGATGCATGCTGTTCCCGGAGAGTGGCAGGAGGCCTTTGCCACGCGAGTTCAGAAGAGTGTGGAGGGAGGTGGCTCAGAGCATCTCTTCCAGGAGCATGGTGCCCAGGACCCATGTTCAATGCCGCAAAAAGTTCAACGACCTCACTCGGGTCATCAGGGTGAGTGGCTTTTTCTCAATACCTCTCCATCCCTCCATCTCAACCTCACTCTATGGCCAGAGGGTCTTAAAACCCCAATGCACAACACTCATCCAACACCTATGGCCCTTTCATCAAACACACACACACATTCCACACTTTGCATACAGTAAGGGCTATTCACCTATGGGAGGCACATCAGGCAAGACCATGGCTGCATACAGTAAGGGCTATTCACCTATGGGAGGCACATCAGGCAAGACCATGGCTGTATATTGTAAGGGCTATTCACCTATGGGAGGCACATCAGGCAAGACCATGGCTGTATATTTACTCAGATGCTGTCCTTTTTCTTGCAGGCTAAGCTGGCTCATAATCGGAGACAGCAGCAACGGACGGGTGGAGGGCGGCTTCAGCTGCAACCCCTCAGCGATCTGGAGGAGCGCGTCCACAGGATTGTGGCAAGCCAGGTGATCGGTCCCGTCGCCACTGGAGACGCCGACCCCGTTCTGGACAGCAATGGTAAGGTCATCACCTTTTTGTCCTCTGTCCTTCCACTTGTCCCTCACAATACCAGCCTTTGACACTTTCAATCCAACTTGCTAACTCGCTGCACTTATTCCTCCCTTACTGCCACCCTGTCCTCACGCTAAAGCCACTCTTGTACCTCCCTGCTTTCAGATGGTGATTCACCAGCTGAGGAGACGGGCCCTGAAGCTGCCACTGGGAGTGATGCTGCAGCTGAGGAGGAAGAGGAAGCCGGAGCATCAGTGCCACCCTCTCCCAAGGAAGCCCATGCCCACACTGGGAACACGCCTTCCCCGGAGGGGAGCAGGGGGGAAGGGGCTGATGATGGTGAAGCTCCAGGACCCAGCGGGCTGCAGCAACGCCATGGGGGGGGGAGGGAAGAACGGGGGCCTTCTCCCCAGAGGGAGAGTATGCCAGACACTCCTACTGCAATGGACGCAGAGGAGGAGCGGCTGATTGCAGAAATGAATAGCCAGGCGGTGGGCATGCACACTGAGCTCATGGGTGCAGTGGGAAGGGTGCCCGAATGCATTGAGTCACTGGCAAGGAGTGTGGAGCACTTCGCTGTAGCACAGGCGGATGCCACACTAAAGCTTAGTGCTGCAATTCAGTCACTGGCTGCCAGGAACCCATCTGAGACTGCTCTCATGCAGACTCAGATTGAGGCCACGCGAGCACTGACTGCTGCCATCCTCGATGGTTCGTGCACATGTCCCCGGGGCTGTCACCGCGCCGCAGCAGGCCAGCAATCTGTTCTCCGGCAAATTGCTCCGGATGCTGAAGTGCTGCCCCGTGGGAGTGCCAGTGTGTCGGGCGAGCAGGGAGTTGCTGTCCTCTCTCACGATGACAGCATTCCTGCTGCCAACACTGTCACTTCTCCACTGCACTTGCCACCGCCTGTAGGACAGACTGCTGCCGCCCATGCAGAGTTGGTGCAGTCTGCAGCCGGGCCCTCCAGGCCCAGAAGTGGTCGAGGCCGTCCTTCAGGGGCATCTGCAGTGTCAGGGTCTGACGAGCAGCAGCGTTCCACCAGCCTTGCTGCAGCCACTGAGGTCCCATTACGGAGGAGCAGTAGGGTTAGAAGGGGGGAAGTGCGCAAGGGAAGGAGATCACCCTCGAAGGGCAAAAAGTAGGAGGTGTGCCAAAATGCTGGTCATTTTTTTATTAAAGGCCGAGGTTCATGGTCCAACTTTTGTTTAGTGTTTTGGACATTATCTCCAGGTTGTGAGAACCAGTTATGTTATTGACTGTTTTTTTGTGTTTATTTCTATGAGTTTGTCATGAGGAATTGACACACACAGAGTTTGTAAAATAAATAAGTTTCTGTATTCAAAATATACATGGCTGGTGGTTGGAATTATTGGTGCCTTGGCCGGCTTAGGGGTTGCGTGCTGGGTTGATTAGTGTTTGTAGCAATGGCAGGGGCCCTAGAAGTGGCTTGCTATTAGTCGTTGACGGACGGCCCTTGCAGTTTGACCATTGTGGGCCGCCCTCCTGCCTTGGTGCTGCTGATGATCATCGTCCTCGTCCTCTTCCTCCTCTTCCTCCTCCTCCTCTGGTGGTGCTACAAGGCCTGGTGGCATTGGCTGGGTCCTGAGGATTGCCATGTTGTGCAACATGCAGCACACGACTACGAAGTTCGAAACTTGCTCAGGCGAGTACTGCAGGGCTCCTCCGGAATGGTCCAGACAGCGGAACCGTTGTTTCAGCACGCCGATTGTGCGCTCAATAATGTTCCTGGTTGCTTGATGGCTTTCATTGTACCGCAGCTCAGCAGGGGTGTTTGGCGTACGGAGCGGTGTCATCAGCCAGGTGCTCAATGCGTACCCCTTGTCCCCCAGAAGCCAACCAACTGGCTGATGCGGTGCCTCGAAAAGTTCTGCCACAGTAGTCTGGCGCAGGATGAAAGCATCGTGGCAGCTGCCCGGATAGTGGGCATTGACAGCGAGTATCACCTGTCTGTGGTCACAGACCAACTGCACATTCAAGGAATGGAACCCCTTTCTGTTCCTGAATTCCTCTGCATTCTCTCGCGGAGCACGCAAAGCCACATGCGTGCAGTCAATGGCGCCCTGCACCATGGGGAAGCCCGCTACCCTCGCAAAGCCCAGAGCATGGTCACGCTGCTTGTCTGGGGTCATAGGGAAAGAGATGAAGTCTCGTCTCCTTCTGAAGAGGGCATTGGTGACCTGCCGGATGCAGTGATGCACCGCAAACTGGGAGATATTGGCGAGGTCCCCAACAGCAGCTTGGAATGAGCCAGTGGCGTAGAAGTTCAAAGCCACTGTGACCTTCACTGCCACCGACAGAGACGTCCTGGACCTCAGCTGAGGCTGCAGATCTGGCTGCAGCAGGTGGCAGAGCTCAGTGACCACCTCCTTGCTGAATCACAGCCTTCGCAAACACAGCTCCTCGGACATATGGATGTAGGAGAGCTGTTCACGATATACCCTGGGAGGGTAAGCTCTCCTGTACATGCGCCTGATGGCCCTCCTCCGTCTGGCCATCATTGCCACTCTCTGTCTGCGTCTCACTATCCTCCGATTCAGCTGGAGCAGGACGACGCCCCCAATCATTGCAGCCCCCATATTCTCTTTGCTAGAAAAGTAATGAGGTACAGCAACTAAAGTAGCAACAAAGTTAGGATGAATAGGCAAAACTACCTCACAAAGCGTTGAGTCAATGTAGAAGTCTCTCTCTCTCTCTCTCCGAATCTCTCTCTCTCTCTCAGAACGAGTGGTGCATAAATGTCGACCACAGAAAAAGACAGGAAGAGACCCCCTTTAAATAGCGCCCCCCCCAGCCCCACACCGATTGATAACGTTCCAGTCTTCCGGTCGTTGGAAGCGCCAGGCGGTAAGGCAGGGGGCGCCACTCAATTTCCGCTCCGGGGCGCCCCAAGGGCGTTGCACCATGGAATGACATCACAATCTGCGCGCGCAGGTGGTTGCAGCGGTAAGTTTTAGCGCCGCCGCACAATCTCAAGTTAAGTTCTCGAGCGGCGCAAACAGCGCTGCGCCCGGGCATTAGCGGCTTAACGCCCCATTAGCGCCCTCTTAAGGCGCTAACGGGAGGCGCAACCAAGTGAATTTTTACCCCTTTGAGTATATTCAAGGCTGAGATAGATAGATTTTTGGACTCTAGGGGAATCAAGGGATATGGGGATCGGGCGGGAAAGTGGAGTTGAGGTAGAAGATCAGCCCTGATCTTATTGAATGGCGGAGCAGGCTCGAGGGGCCGTGTGACGGCGCAGGCTCGAGGGGCCGTATGGCGGAGCAGGCTCGAGGGGCCGTGGGGTGGAGCAGGCTCGAGGGGCCGTGTGGCGGAGCAGGCTCGAGGGGCCGTGGGGCGGAGCAGGCTCGAGGGGCCGGGTGGTGGAGTAGGCCCGAGGGGCCGTGGGGCGGAGCAGACTCGAGGGGCCGTGGGGCGGAGCAGGCTCGAGGGGCCGTATGGCGGAGCAGGCTCGAGAGGCCGGAGGGCCGACTCCTCCTATGTTCTATCCCAGTGAAGCTGAAGGCCGGCACTCACTGAACTCCATGCGATCCTTGTAATTCCTTAGCAGGAGTCCGAGGAGCAGGTGACGCAGGTGGCTGGAGGTCTCTCTCGGAATGCTGTTGAAAAGAGATAAAGCAAATGAGATGGGCTACAAAATCAAGCGTAAGCGTTCCGCGCAAAGTCTGATTCTTTCCGCAGAAGCAAGAGGCCAGCTGGGTCTTACATCCCCGAATCAGCCATTAGACTACATACAACAACAACTTGCACAGAATGTGCAGCACAGAAACAGGCCATTCGGCCCCACTGGTCCGTGCCGGTGTTTATGCTCCACACGAGCCTCCTCCCACCCCTCTTCATCTCACCCCATCAACATATCCTTCGATTCCTTCTCCCTCATGTGTTTATCCAGCTTCCCGTTAAATGTATCTCTGTTATTCGCCTCAACCACTCCCTGTGGTAGCGAGTTCCACATTCTAACCACTCTCTGGATAAAGATGTTTCTTCTGAATTCCCTATTGTATATATTAGTGACTATCTTATATTGATGGCCCCTAGTTTTGGACTCCCCCCGCCCCTACCACAAGTGGAAACACTTTCTCTACGTCTAACATTTTATATAGCGCCTTTAATGTAGTAAAATGTCTCAGGCGCTTCACAGGAACATTAATCAGACAAAATTTGACACCGAGCCACATATTAGGACAGTTGAGGGAGGTTTTATGGAGTGTCTTAAAGGAGGAGAGAGAGGCAGTGAGGTTTAGGGAGGGAATTCCAGAGCTCGGGGCCCAGGCAGCCGAAGGCACGGCCGTCAATGGTGGAGTGGTGGAAATCAGGGATGCGCAAGAGACCAGAATTGGAGGAGCCCAGAGATCTCGGGGGGTTGTGGGGCTGGAGGAGGTTACAGAGACTGGAGGGATTTGATCACAAGGTGAGAATTTTTAAATTCTCACCATGCAAGGCCAGTGAGTTCCCCCATTCTGTGGTATGAGTATCAGCACTGGGGCATCTAGACAGAGCGGGAAGTGGAGAGACAGAGGACGAAGATTCCCAACTTGCTTTTTAAAAATCTCGGTTATAGCAACCGCCGGTTATAGTGGGCAAATTGAGCCTGCACCAACGCGCCCGCTATAAGCAGTTGGTGACTGGTTGGAATTCTCTGTCCCAAATTGGTTGTTGAAACAGAGCCCGTGAATTCAAACGGGAATTGACATGAATCTGTCATTCATGGAAGAAAGACTTATGAAATAATACTGAGTGGCCTGCGGGTGGCGCTGTCCAGGGAGAGTATAAACACTCGGGCACGGGCCCAACTTGCGCAGGATATTCTTAACAGGAACTAGTGAAGGACACAACTGGACCTCCATGTTTGAAAACAGTTGATTAAAGCTTTGTTTAACGCTTAGACCAAGTGCATGGAGCGGGTATGGGGAGCGGGCATGGAGCGGGCAGGGGGAGCGGGCATGGAGCAGGTATGGGGAGCGGGCATGGAGCGGGGCATGGGGCGCGGGCATGGGGAGCGGGGATTTAAACGGCCTCCTGTTTGTCCTGGGACTGCTGTTGGGGGTCCCGCATCTTCCTGCCTGTCAGTGACGGAGATTCCCACCGGGAGGGCCCCCCCCCCACCCCGGCGCATTGACCCCCTAACCAAGGAAACTGGGCAGGGGTCATGGTGGGATCGGGGCAGCAGGGGGAAGCCCAGCCCAAACATTCCAAGTAACAGGCCAGCGATCGGGAGCAGGAGCTCCGGCAGATTTTAAAGGAATAACTAAATAGGGTCTGAGGAAAGGGCCAGGGGAATGGGACTAGGGGTGGGAAGTGAAGGGAGTGGTTGTGGTGGGGAATACATCACCACGTGCCCAAACCTGGCCTCAGCCTATGGCTGTATTTTCTTGTGGAAATCGCTGCCACTTTGGGCAGCCTGAGCTTAGAATCTAGTGGCCGCTTTGCTCCCAGCACCAGGAAACGCTCAGAAATCGGCCGTCTGGCTAATCCACTCTTTGTAATGTTGAAATTGTGACATGATAGGCAATGAAATTGATAGAAACCCAAATACAAATGCTGTTAATGTGGCAGCATCTTGAACTGTTTTACAGTATACAAATCATACAAATCTGTGTGATCATTAATTATCTACCTTTAAAATGACGGTGCAATAATGCAACTAATTAAATGGCAGGTTTGAAACGTTCTCCTTTGCAATAAGGTGAATGAATGATGCTGTTGCACCCTAAACAAGCCATAGTTCCATTTCCGTAAAGAAAGAAAGACTCGCATTTCTATAGCGCCTTTCACGACCACCGAACGTCCCAAAGCGCTTTACAGCCAATGAAGTACTAGAGTGGCTGGGCTTGGTAAAGGTAGAGTTACAGTGGGGCAGAAGAGCTTTGATCTGCAGATGACCATTCCATAGCTGGCCACAGAGTGCTTGATACCGACAACGGATGCCTTGGAACAGACAGGAAATAGTTGGTCCCCCCCCACATTGGCTGGATTGGTAAGGCAGGGACGTCCTTGAGATGCAAGCGGCCCCTCAGCTCCACTCCTCAGGCCCTCAAAGCCCAGGTGATTCAGTCCTACTTGCTCTTACGTTCCTCAGTCGTTGGACTGTCCTGTTTGAATGTTGTGAGCCTGGAGGTTTGGGAAGGGCTGTTTCTTTTGGCAATGTTGCACCAAGCTCTGCCTTCCACACATCCCAACTCATCCAGAGCTCAGGTGACCACTTCCTATCCCACAGAAAAGCCACTGGCTCCTTGTCCACAGGCGCATTGCTTTCAAAATCCTCTCTCCTGCTTCCAAGTCTTCCATAGCCTCTCCGGCCTCTTCCCCCACCTCTGCAACCTCTTCCATGCCCACTCGAACTCCTCCGCTGTTCTAACTGCACTCTATTGTGCAGCCCCCTTCCCTCCTGCTCCATCATCAGGGGAGCAAAGCCTTCAGCTATCTTACCCCCCACACTCTGGCATTATCTTCTCAAACCCCTCCCCCTCTGTCTCGCCACCTCCTTGAAAACTTCTGTACAAACGTTGAGGTATCCACCTCTGCCTTCAGTTACGTCCAATTCCTCCTCCTCCTCCACTCTTGCTCGGCCCTGTCCCCCCTTTCTCTCCACTTTGTCAATCACCTTGGGAGGTTTTTGCAGGGTTTAGAGGTTTAAGTGCAAGTTGTTGTTGCTGAGTTAGCTGATCTCAGACAGGGATCAGGCAGGGGGCAGACAGGGAGCAGACAAGAGGCAGACAGGGAGCAGACAAGAGGCAGACAGGGAGCAGGCAAGGAGCAGGCAGGGGCCAGACAGGGATCAGGCAGGGGGCAGACAGGGAGCAGACAAGGGGCAGACAGGGAGCAGACAAGAGGCAGACAGGGAGCAGACAAGAGGCAGACAGGGAGCAGGCAGGGGGCAGGCAGGGGGTAGACAGGAGCCAGACAGGGGGCAGACAGGGAGCAGACAAGGGGCAGACAGGGAGCAGACAAGAGGCAGACAGGGAGCAGGCCGGGGGCAGGCAGGGGCCAGACAGGGAGCACACAAGGGGCAGACAGGGAGCAGACAAGGAGCAGACAGGGAGCAGACAAGGAGCAGGCAGGGGGTAGACAGGAGCCAGACAGGGAGCAGACAAGGGGCAGACAGGGAGCAGACAAGAGGCAGACAGGGAGCAGGCAGGGGGTAGACAGGAGCCAGACAGGGGGCAGACAGGGGCCAGACAGGGAGCAGACAAGGGGCAGAAGGGAGCAGACAGGGAGCAGACAAGGGGCAGGCAGAGGGCAGACAGGGGGCAGACAGGGGCCAGACAGGGAGCCGACAGGGAGCAGACAGGGATCAGACAGGGAGCAGACAGGGGGCAGACAGGGGCCAGACAGGGAGCAGACAAGAGGCAGACAGGGAGCAGACAAGTGGCAGACAGGGATCAGACAGGGGGCAGACAGGCAGCAGACAAGGGGCAGACAGGGAGCAGGCAGGGGGCAGACAGGGATCAGACAGGGGACAGACAGGGAGCAGACAAGGGGCAGACAGGGATCAGACAGGGAGCAGACAAGGTGCAGACAGGGAGCAGACAGGGGCCAGACCAGGATCAGACTGGGAGCAGACAGGGGGCAGACAGGGATCAGAGAGGGGGCTAACAGGGAGCAGACAGCGGGCAGACAAGGGTCAGATGGGGGGCAGACAGGGAGCAGATGGGGGGCAGACAGGGAGCAGACAGGTGGCAGACGGGGGGGCAGACCAGGAGCAGGCTACAATCATCACTCGGTGCTCCTGGTTTAGAGAAAGGAGTAAGGTGGCGGGGTCCTGATTGTTATGAGGTGACCGCTGCCGGAGGTTTGTGCAGACGGACTCAGGGTGAGGACTGGGCCAAGTGATGCCACCACAGCCAAATAGCCAACCCTCACACAGGAATAATGGCGAATGTACAGAGGGCTGGAATCGAACCCCAGTGAGGCAGTCAATGCCTCCAAACTGAAAAGGAACTTCAGTAATGCAACTCTCAACCTTCCAACAGTGCTGAGACCTCGGGACACAAGCCCAAAGGGGGCAGGCGGTTTATCGCATTAACCAACAATACCTTGCATTTATATAGCGCCTTTAATGTAGTAAAATATCCCAAGGCACTTCACAGGAGCGTAATCAGATAAAATTTGATACCGAGCCACATAAGGAGATATTAGGACAGGTGACCAAAAGCTTGGTCAAAGAGGTCGGTTTTAAGGAGCGTTTTAAAGGAGGAGAGAGAGGCGGAGAGGTTTAGAGAGGGAATTCCAGAGCTTAGGGCCCAGGCAGCTGAAGGCACGGCCGCCAATGGTTGAGCGATTAAAATCGGGGATGTGCAAGAGGGCAGAATTGGAGGAGCACAGAGATCTCGGAGGGTTGTGGGGCTGGAGGAGGTTACAGAGATAGGGAGGGGGCGAGGGCCATGGAGGGATTTGAAAACAAGGATGAGAATTTTGAAATCGAGGTGTTGCCGGACCGGGAGCCAATGTAGGTCAGCGAGCACAGGGGTGATGGGTGAACGGGACTGGGAGCGAGTTAGGACACGGGGCAGCAGAGTTTTGGATGAGCTCAAGTTTACAGAGGGTGGAAGATTGGAGGCCGGCCAGGAAAGCGTTGGAATAACTCCGTTACTTACTGGCTCGCACTGCGATACTTTGATACAAGATTGGGAGCGCGCTGCGCAGAAGTGTTTCGAAGGCGCAGCTAGCGGAAGCCCGTGAAGTGCAAGATGCCCAGCACAATGTAGAAAGTTCCGGTACTTGCCGGCAACTTACCAGCCACGCTCAAAGGCAGCACAGGTCGAGGACTGGGCCACAACACCGCGGGATCGATTCTCCGACCCATGCTCCTTTTAGAGCGCGGCCTCTAGCCGGGATCGCGGGGCTGGGAAATTAAACCCGATGAATATTTGCGGCCTTCACCTTTTGCCTCAGACTCCCTAACGAATCAGAAGGTAGGCCGGCAATCCCAGGCTGAACGTTCAATGGGGAGCAATGGGCGCAGTCTGCGACCTCACCGCGTCCAACAGGTACTTGTTATGTTCAGGGAACGCAAGCTCCGATACCAAATGTCTGACATGCACCGAAACACTTGCAGCAATGCGTCAGCAGAGGCAAACGTAAATATAACAAACACAAGCTCGCGGAAACATCTAGAAACACAACAAGTGGCTTACTTTGGTACTAGAGTCTTGTTTTTCTCATAGAATAGACGAAGGTTCTGTGGACTATTGGCCTGCAACAGAAAGAATCCATTAGCTTCAATCACTCCACCTTCATCCGACAGAATCACACAGCCCCTCAACCGCACAACAACTACTTGCGTTTAAATACAACAACAACTTGTATTTATATAGCGCCTTTAACATTGTTCAACGTCCCACGGTGCTTTACAGGAGCGATTATCAAACAAAAATTGCCTCCTATCCAAAGAAGGAGATATTAGGACAGGTGACCAAAAGCTTGGTCAAAGAGGTAGGTTTTAAGGAGCGTCTTAAAGGAGGAGAGAGAGGCGGAGAGGGGGAGAGGTTTAGGCAGGGAATTCCAGAGCTTAGGGCCCAGGCAGCTGAAGGCAAGGCCACCAATGGTGGAGCGATTAAAATCGGGGATTCGCAAGAGGCCAGAATTGGAGGAGCGCAGAGATCTCGGGGGGGTTGTAGGGCTGGAGGAGATTATAGAGAAAGGGAGATAAAAATAGGGGCAATTTTCCCCAGCACTGCTCCGAGGGAGAGCTCAAATTTGCTGGTCAACACACCTAAAGCAAAGTGGGAACCGATTTAAACAACAGCGCCGGCTGTTTCAGGTCAGAACACTTGCCCTTCAATCTGAGGCCCACTCAAAAATTGAGTCTGACTGTTCTTGGACGGTCAGTGGGTGGTCAGTGGGCAGTCAGTGGGCGGTCAGCAGTCAGTGGGCGGTCAGTGGGCGGTCAGCAGTCAGTGGGCGGTCAGTGGGTGGTCAGTGGGCAGTCAGTGGGTGGTCAGTGGGCAGTCAGTGGGCAGTCAGTGGGTGGTCAGTGGGCAGTCAGTGGGTGGTCAGTGGGCAGTCAGTGGGCGGTCAGTGGGCAGTCAGTGGGCGGTCAGTGGGCAGTCAGTGGGCGGTCAGTGGGCGGTCAGCAGTCAGTGGGCAGTCAGTGGGCGGTCAGTGGGCGGTCAGTGGGCGGTCAGTGGGCAGTCAGTGGGCAGTCAGTGGGCAGTCAGTGGGCAGTCAGTGGGCGGTCAGTGGGCGGTCAGTGGGCGGTCAGTGGGCGGTCAGTGGGCAGTCAGTGGGCGGTCAGTGGGCAGTCAGTGGGCAGTCAGTGGGCGGTCAGCAGTCAGTGGGCAGTCAGTGGGCGGTCAGTGGGCAGTCAGTGGGCGGTCAGTGGGCAGTCAGTGGGCAGTCAGTGGGCAGTCAGTGGGCAGTCAGTGGGCAGTCAGTGGGCGGTCAGCAGTCAGTGGGCGGTCAGTGGGCGGTCAGCAGTCAGTGGGCGGTCAGTGGGTGGTCAGTGGGCAGTCAGTGGGCGGTCAGTGGGCAGTCAGTGGGCGGTCAGTGGGCAGTCAGTGGGCGGTCAGTGGGCGGTCAGCAGTCAGTGGGCAGTCAGTGGGCGGTCAGTGGGCGGTCAGTGGGCGGTCAGTGGGCAGTCAGTGGGCAGTCAGTGGGCAGTCAGTGGGCAGTCAGTGGGCGGTCAGTGGGCGGTCAGTGGGCGGTCAGTGGGCGGTCAGTGGGCAGTCAGTGGGCGGTCAGTGGGCAGTCAGTGGGCGGTCAGTGGGCGGTCAGCAGTCAGTGGGCAGTCAGTGGGCGGTCAGTGGGCAGTCAGTGGGCGGTCAGTGGGCAGTCAGTGGGCAGTCAGTGGGCAGTCAGTGGGCAGTCAGTGGGCAGTCAGTGGGCGGTCAGTGGGCGGTCAGTGGGCAGTCAGTGGGCGGTCAGTGGGCGGTCAGCAGTCAGTGGGCGGTCAGTGGGCAGTCAGTGGGCGGTCAGTGGGCAGTCAGTGGGTGGTCAGTGGGCAGTCAGTGGGCGGTCAGTGGGCAGTCAGTGGGCGGTCAGTGGGCAGTCAGTGGGCGGTCAGTGGGCAGTCAGTGGGTGGTCAGTGGGTGGTCAGTGGGCGGTCAGTGGGCAGTCAGTGGGCGGTCAGTGGGCAGTCAGTGGGCGGTCAGTGGGCGGTCAGCAGTCAGTGGGCAGTCAGTGGGTGGTCAGTGGGCGGTCAGTGGGCGGTCAGTGGGCAGTCAGTGGGCGGTCAGTGGGCGGTCAGTGGGCGGTCAGTGGGCGGTCAGTGGGCGGTCAGTGGGCGGTCAGTGGGCGGTCAGCAGTCAGTGGGCGGTCAGTGGGCAGTCAGTGGGCGGTCAGTGGGTGGTCAGTGGGCAGTCAGTGGGCGGTCAGTGGGCAGTCAGTGGGCGGTCAGTGGGCAGTCAGTGGGCGGTCAGTGGGCAGTCAGTGGGTGGTCAGTGGGCGGTCAGTGGGCGGTCAGTGGGCGGTCAGTGGGCTGTCAGTGGGCGGTCAGTGGGCAGTCAGTGGGCGGTCAGTGGGCAGTCAGTGGGCGGTCAGTGGGCGGTCAGTGGGCAGTCAGTGGGCGGTCAGTGGGCGGTCAGTGGGCGGTCAGCGGTCAGTGGGCAGTCAGTGGGCGGTCAGTGGACAGTCAGTGGGTGGTCAGTGGGCAGTCAGTGGGCGGTCAGTGGGCAGTCAGTGGGCGGTCAGTGGGCAGTCAGTGGGCGGTCAGTGGGCGGTCAGTGGGCGGTCAGTGGGCGGTCAGTGGGCAGTCAGTGGGCGGTCAGTGGGCGGTCAGCAGTCAGTGGGCGGTCAGTGGGCAGTCAGTGGGCGGTCAGTGGGTGGTCAGTGGGCAGTCAGTGGGCGGTCAGTGGGTGGTCAGTGGGCAGTCAGTGGGCGGTCAGTGGGCAGTCAGTGGGCGGTCAGTGGGCAGTCAGTGGGCGGTCAGTGGGCAGTCAGTGGGCGGTCAGTGGGTGGTCAGTGGGCGGTCAGTGGGCGGTCAGTGGGCGGTCAGTGGGCTGTCAGTGGGCGGTCAGTGGGCAGTCAGTGGGCGGTCAGTGGGCAGTCAGTGGGCGGTCAGTGGGCGGTCAGTGGGCAGTCAGTGGGCGGTCAGTGGGCAGTCAGTGGGCGGTCAGTGGGCGGTCAGTGGGCGGTCAGCGGTCAGTGGGCAGTCAGTGGGCGGTCAGTGGACAGTCAGTGGGTGGTCAGTGGGCAGTCAGTGGGCGGTCAGTGGGCAGTCAGTGGGCGGTCAGTGGGCAGTCAGTGGGCGGTCAGTGGGCGGTGGGCGGTCAGTGGGCGGTCAGTGGGCAGTCAGTGGGCGGTCAGTGGGCAGTCAGTGGGCGGTCAGTGGGCAGTCAGTGGGCGGTCAGTGGGTGGTCAGTGGGCGGTCAGTGGGCGGTCAGCAGTCAGTGGGCGGTCAGCAGTCAGTGGGCAGTCAGTGGGCAGTCAGTGGGTGGTCAGTGGGCAGTCAGTGGGCGGTCAGTGGGCGGTCAGTGGGCGGTCAGTGGGCGGTCAGTGGGCGGTCAGTGGGCGGTCAGCAGTCAGTGGGCGGTCAGTGGGCAGTCAGTGGGCAGTCAGTGGGCAGTCAGTGGGCAGTCAGTGGGCGGTCAGTGGGCAGTCAGTGGGCGGTCAGTGGGCAGTCAGTGGGCGGTCAGTGGGCGGTCAGTGGGCGGTCAGTGGGCGGTGGGCGGTCAGTGGGCGGTCAGTGGGCGGTCAGTGGGTGGTCAGTGGGCGGTCAGTGGGCAGTCAGTGGGCGGTCAGTGGGCGGTCAGTGGGCGGTCAGCAGTCAGTGGGCGGTCAGTGGGCGGTCAGCAGTCAGTGGGCGGTCAGTGGGCAGTCAGTGGGCGGTCAGTGGGCAGTCAGTGGGCGGTCAGTGGGCGGTCAGTGGGCGGTCAGCAGTCAGTGGGCGGTCAGCAGTCAGTGGGCGGTCAGTGGGCAGTCAGTGGGCGGTCAGTGGGCGGTCAGTGGGCGGTCAGTGGGCGGTCAGTGGGCAGTCAGTGGGCGGTCAGCAGTCAGTGGGCGGTCAGTGGGCAGTCAGTGGGCGGTCAGTGGGCGGTCAGTGAGCGGTCAGTGGGCAGTCAGTGGGCGGTCAGTGGGCAGTCAGTGGGCGGTCAGTGGGCAGTCAGTGGGCAGTCAGTGGGCGGTCAGTGGGTGGTCAGCAGTCAGTGGGCGGTCAGTGGGTGGTCAGCAGTCAGTGGGCGGTCAGTGGGTGGTCAGCTTCAGTGGGCGGTCAGTGGGTGGTCAGCAGTCAGTGGGCGGTCAGTGGGTGGTCAGCAGTCAGTGGGCGGTCAGCAGTCAGTGGGCGGTCAGCAGTCAGTGGGCGGTCAGCGGTCAGTGGGTGGTCAGTGGGCAGTCAGTGGGCGGTCAGCAGTCATTGGGCGGTCAGTGGGCAGTCAGTGGGCAGTCAGTGGGCAGTCAGTGGGCAGTCAGTGGGCGGTCAGTGGGCAGTCAGTGGGTGGTCAGTGGGCAGTCAGTGGGCGGTCAGTGGGCAGTCAGTGGGCAGTCAGTGGGCGGTCAGTGGGTGGTCAGCAGTCAGTGGGCGGTCAGTGGGTGGTCAGCAGTCAGTGGGCAGTCAGTGGGTGGTCAGCAGTCAGTGGGCGGTCAGTGGGCGGTCAGCAGTCAGTGGGCAGTCAGTGGGCGGTCAGTGGGCAGTCAGTGGGCGGTCAGTGGGCGGTCAGTGGGCAGTCAGTGGGCGGTCAGTGGGCAGTCAGTGGGTGGTCAGTGGGCAGTCAGTGGGCGGTCAGTGGGCAGTCAGTGGGCGGTCAGTGGGCAGTCAGTGGGTGGTCAGCAGTCAGTGGGCGGTCAGTGGGTGGTCAGCAGTCAGTGGGCGGTCAGTGGGTGGTCAGCAGTCAGTGGGCGGTCAGTGGGTGGTCAGCAGTCAGTGGGCGGTCAGTGGGTGGTCAGCAGTCAGTGGGCGGTCAGTGGGTGGTCAGCAGTCAGTGGGCGGTCAGTGGGCGGTCAGCAGTCAGTGGGCGGTCAGCGGTCAGTGGGTGGTCAGTGGGCAGTCAGTGGGCGGTCAGTGGGCAGTCAGTGGGCAGTCAGTGGGCGGTCAGTGGGCGGTCAGTGGGCGGTCAGTGGGCAGTCAGTGGGCGGTCAGTGGGCGGTCAGTGGGCAGTCAGTGGGCGGTCAGTGGGCGGTCAGCAGTCAGTGGGCGGTCAGTGGGCGGTCAGTGGGCAGTCAGTGGGCAGTCAGTGGGCGGTCAGCGGTCAGTGGGTGGTCAGTGGGCAGTCAGTGGGCGGTCAGTGGGCAGTCAGTGGGCAGTCAGTGGGCAGTCAGTGGGCGGTCAGTGGGCGGTCAGTGGGCGGTCAGTGGGCAGTCAGTGGGCGGTCAGTGGGCGGTCAGTGGGCAGTCAGTGGGCGGTCAGTGGGCGGTCAGCAGTCAGTGGGCGGTCAGTGGGCGGTCAGTGGGCAGTCAGTGGGCGGTCAGTGGGCAGTCAGTGGGCGGTCAGTGGGCGGTCAGTGGGCAGTCAGTGGGCGGTCAGTGGGTGGTCAGTGGGCGGTCAGTGGGCAGTCAGTGGGCGGTCAGTGGGCAGTCAGTGGGCGGTCAGTGGGCGGTCAGCAGTCAGTGGGCAGTCAGTGGGCGGTCAGTGGGCGGTCAGTGGGCAGTCAGTGGGCAGTCAGTGGGCGGTCAGTGGGCAGTCAGTGGGCGGTCAGTGGGCGGTCAGTGGGCGGTCAGTGGGCGGTCAGTGGGCGGTCAGTGGGCAGTCAGTGGGCGGTCAGTGGGCAGTCAGTGGGCAGTCAGTGGGCGGTCAGTGGGCGGTCAGTGGGCGGTCAGTGGGCGGTCAGTGGGCGGTCAGTGGGCAGTCAGTGGGCAGTCAGTGGGCGGTCAGTGGGCGGTCAGTGGGCGGTCAGTGGGCGGTCAGTGGGCGGTCAGTGGGCGGTCAGTGGGCAGTCAGTGGGCGGTCAGTGGGCAGTCAGTGGGCAGTCAGTGGGTGGTCAGTGGGCGGCCAGTGGGCGGTCAGTGGGTGGTCAGTGTGCAGTCAGTGGGCGGTCAGTGGGCGGTAGGATTTTTACGCTGCCTGAAAGGGCGGTGGAAGCAGATTCAATAGGAGCTTTCAAAAGGGAATTGGATAAATACTTGAAGGGGAAAAATTTGCAGGGCTATGGGGAACGAGCAGGGGCAGTGGGACTAATCGGAGAGAATCTTTCAAAGAGCCGGCACAGGCACGATGGGCCGAGTGGGCTCCTTCTGTGCTGCATCGTTCTTTGATTCAATGAGTAAATGCGACACCCAGTGCATCAACAAATACAGCAACAACGGGCGACACTGGAGGGGGCAACTCACCGCAACAGAGTGGCCGCGGCAATCCGTCACGGTGACAGAAGCCACTGCCGATCGGTTTCAGATCCCATGGCAGCGGATTGTTGCTGAGCGAACAGAACCCCTGATCCACCAGCGGAACGATGCTGTAATAAATCTCAAATATTGCCGCGGATATATCATCCTTCTTTCCTGACACTTTTGTTTTTTTATTTCTCTCCCCAGAGGGAATATAAATAACTTGTAAATAAAGAAACGAGTGTCAGTTAGGAATGAGTTGAGAATGTCATCTTGCCCGACAGAATCAAATCTTTGGGGGGGTCACTCAGTACGGGACCATCCCTAAATGACATTATTTTCACAAACGTGAGGCGAACACTTTGGTAAGAAGGATAATGCTCCGAAACCTCTCTATCTAATGTCAATCTATCTGTTCATTCAGCTATATATCGAGCTATTCATCCATCTATCCTTTTGTTTATCTATCTATCTATTTATCATTCTTGCAGCTGCATTCATCACATTTCGGTCATCAAAGCTATATGCGAGGAAAAAGGCTCTGAAAATCCATGGCGATTATCCTGGTTTCCCAAAGTTACCAGGATTAACCTCAAAAAATAGCGGAAATAACACCATTCTCTGGCCAGAGTTATGGTGAGAGGCCGTGAGAATCCGGGCCAGAAAGCCCATCATTTCCTGTTGGTTTTTCCTGCCCTTGATACTCCAGCCCCTCCCCAAGGCCAGGAGCCCAGGATTTAGAAGCAACTGCCAACCTACAGAAATTCTCCTCAGTGATTAGCCTGTGACTGAGCGAGAGTTGTGCCGACTGGGACCACTTCCACAGAGGGTGGAGATTATCAGTGGCCTCAAGCGGGGCCAGGCCAGGTTAAGCATAGTTTCCACGTTAATGGCAAAGTTTCGCAACTGTGCTCCAGATCTTAGACTACACACAAGCAATGCCACAGGTGATCCATTAGTGTAAACAGAATAATAAATATCGAGAAACTAAGTTATTGTCAATTTCCTCCACTTTTATTTTAAGAAAGACTTGCATTTCTCCAGCGCCTTTCACCTACTCAGGACGTCCCAAAGTGCTTTACAGCCAATAAAGTACTTTTTGAAGAGTATGTCACTGTTAGATTCTGAACCAGAAGTTAATCAATTTGAATTATGACTTGAGGTCCAAATTCGTCTACCCTCTTCATACATCTATTGGTAGCTCTCATTTGGACTGCCAATTTGCGCACAGCAAGCTCCCACAAACAGCAATGAGATAAATGACCAGATAATCTGTTTTAGTGATGTTGGTTGAAGGATAAATATCGAGCAGGACACCGGGAGAACTCTTCTTCGAAATAGTGCCATGGGATCTTTTACGTCCACCTGAGCGGGTAGACGGGGCCTCGGTTTAACGTCTCATCCGAAAGACCGGCACCTCCGACAGTGCAGCACTCCCTCAGCACTGGCACTGGGAGTATCGGCCTGGATTTTGTGTCCTGGCCAATATTTATCCCTCAATCGACATCACTAAAACAAATTATCTGGTCATTATCACATTGCGGTTTGTGGGAGCTTGCTGTGCAAATTGGCTGCTGCGTTTCCTACAACAGTGACTACACTTCAAAAAGTACTTAATTGGCTGTAAAGCGCTTTGGGACGTCCGGTGGTCGTGAAAGGCGCTGTGAAAATGGAAGTCTTTCTTTCTCAAGTCTCTGGAGTGGGACTTGAACCCAGGACCTTTTGGCTGGTTGTTAAGTAGGAGGTTTTACTTCCTAATGTGGTCATTCCCTATTTTTCTGTTTCCAGGTACTTTGAAGCACTCGTGCATTAACTGCACAAGGAGACATCTTCTCTGTAAAATGATTTTCACCCAGCATTGTGCAAGCGTTCAATGGTAAAAATGAACATGTGTTGCAGGAATGTTTATGGATGGGACAATATTCTGGTTTGCGGTCCTCAGAGGTCCAGGAGATCGGAGGGCTGGACCATTCAAACCAAGGGTGCGGGGAAACATTTTAAGTCACGTGATTGTTTTAATGTACAAGAAAAACGAAATGAATTTCAGCACATTAATTGCAAACGAAAGCAATTATGTAACTTTCCACTCTCTGGTTATACAGCTAGAAGTTAATTGCATAGTTATTAGTTTTTTTAAATCTCCCCCCTCCCCCACATAATTGGGATTATGCATAGCAATAATTTCAATGGCCAATCAGGAGCAGGTAATGAGCAATTTCTCTAAAGGGCAGTCTCAGTGATAGGTGGGCAGAGAACGTCTCTCTCTTTCTCTCTCTTCCTTCCTTCTGTTGTAATTAAAAAGAAAATTCTAGTCATCTGACGAAAATCTCTGGGCAACAATCTAACCGCAGTTAAATACATCTGCACCGTGCATCCTGAGTACAGACATCCTGTCTTCTACTAGTTAACCCCGACACCAGTGCAGGCTGACTTTAGATTTTTAACATGACACAGTGAGGCCTTCGAACTAGGTGGCAGCTAAACACTGTGACTGTGTGTCTCAACCGCCCATTTTACTAGGCCTGTCCCAGCATTAAACAGCGGTGTTGGAAAGGATCCAGGCCGGTTAAATCGGCACATTTACCGGTTCTAGACTGTCTGTCTACTCCTGCCCAAACTCCCCGCTTTCAACACCCTGCTGCTCGAGAGGTATGGGGGGTTGTTTTTCCGATTTCCATCGCTCCACCATTGACGGCCGTGCCTTCAGCTGCCTGGGCCCTAAGCTCTGGAATTCCCTCCCTAAACCTCTCCGCCTCTCTCTCCTCCTTTAAGACGCTCCTTAAAACCGACCTCTTTGACCAAGCTTTCGGTCACCTGTCCTAATATCGCCTTATGTGGCTCGGTGTCAAATTTTGTTTGATAATCGCTCCTGTGAAGCGCCTTGGGACGTTTTACTACATTAAAGGCGCTATATAAATGCAAGTTGTTGTGGTTGTTCTGGACTCCCCCCCACCAGAGGAAATAGTTTCTCTCTATCTACCCTATCAATCCTTCAATCATCACCTCCATCTCAATTCATCATGCTCTCTCTCCCTCCTCTGAGTTCACTAGCCTCCTATTCTCCCTTAATCTCTCCCTCCACGTAAACTCCCCAACCCACATTCACGGCCACCCCCTCGACCTTGCCATCTCACGTGACCTCGCTACTCCCATCGTGTTAATCGCAGATAAGGCCATTGATGTAAGAAAACTACTAGGCACTTGGTCTAAGCATTAAACAAAGCTTTAATCAACTGTTTTTCAACATGGAGATCTAGTTGTGTCCTTCACTAGTTCCTGTTGAGGAATGTCCTAAGCAAGCTGGGCCCGTGCCTGAGTATTTATACTCTCCATGGACAGCGCCACCAGCAGGCCGCCCAGTATTACTTCATACATGAATGACAAGATTCATGTGAGCCATCACTGACCATTTCCTTGTATCGCTCTCCACCCACACCCCCCTTCCACCGCCCCCCCCAGCCCTACTTCCTTCTGTGTCCGCCCCTGGAAAAAACTCTCTCCCAACTCTCTTACAACTGCACTTATAAAATCCCAACTGTCCAGCCTTTGGCCCTCCATTCACCACGACATTTCTGCAGCTACCGATCTGCTCAACCACACCCTCACCACCACCACCACTTTTGATGCCCTAGTCCCTACTAAAACAATTACTCTCTCTCACCCTGGCCGTTCCCCCGGTACGGCCCTCGGGGGGGATGTGAGGAAAAACTTTTTAATGCAGCGAGTGGTGAGGATCTGACACTCGCTGCCGACGGAAGTGGTGGAAGCGGAGACACTTAATGTTTTCAAGGGGAGACTGGATAGACACTTGAGGGAAATAAACTTGCAGGGCTACGGGCATAGAGCGGGGGAATGGGACTGACTGGATTGCTCTACAGAGAGCCGGCACGGACTCGATGGGCCAAATGGCCTCCTGCTGTGCCGTTATGACTCTATGACTCACCTTTGCTCCCTTACATCCAAGGGACGCAGACTTGAACGGATATGACGGACAACTGGTTTAGCCATTCACCGCCAGATCTGGCTGGACCACATAAAGCATTATCGGGTCCTGCTCTTGTCTGCCAAAATTGCTCACTATTCCAGAATCATTCTGGAATGCAAAGATAAACCCCGGCTCCTATTCTCCACTGCTAACCGTCTTCTTAAACCCCTCTCCCCTGTCTCCTCCACCCTCACCTCTGACAACAAGTGTGAGGAGCTCATGGACTTCTTTGTCTCAAAGATTGAGACCATACGATCAGCTGCCTCTGTCACTTCCCTTCCTTCCCCTAGCCCACCGGGCCAAACTTCCTCTAAGGTTCCCCCCTGCCCTAGCCCTGAACTTACATCTTTCTCCAGTTTCTCTCCAATCTCCCCTCGTGACCACTCTGCGCACATTTTGTCCATGAGACCCACTTCCTGCTCCCTCGACCCTATTCCCATCAAATTGCTGACCACCCAACTTCCTTTTCTGGCTCCCATGTTAACTGATATTGTTAACGGTTCTCTCTCCTCATGTACTGTCCCCCTCTCCCTCAAATCTGCCGTCATCACCCCCTCCTCAAAAAACCAACCTTTGATCCCTCTGTCCTTGCAAACTACCGTCCCATCTCCAACCTCCCTTTCCTCTCCAAAGTCCTTGAACGTGTTGTCGCCTCCCAAATCCGTGCCCATCTTTCCCACAATTCCATGTTTGAATCCCTCCAATCAGGTTTCCGCCCTGACTACAGTACTGAAACGGCTCTCATCAAAGTCACAAATGACATCCTTTATGACTGTGACAAAGGTAAACTATCCCTCCTCGTCCTTCTTGACTTGTCTGCAGCCTCTGACACCGTTGACCACTCCATCCTTCTCCAACGCCTCTCCACCGTCGTCCAGCTGGGTGGGACTGCACTCGCCTGGTTCTGCGCCATAACAAAGATCACCTACTTCCACCTCCGCAACATCGCCCGCCTCCGCCCTTGTCTCAGCTCATCCGCTGCTGAAACCCTCATCCATAACTTTGTTACCTCTAGACTTGACTATTCCAACGCACTCCTGGCTGGCCTCCCACATTCCACCCTACATAAACTTGAGGTTATCCAAAACTCGGCTGCCCGTGTCCTAATTCGCACCAAGTCCCATTCGCCCATCTCCCCTGTGCTCGCTGACCTACATTGGCTCCCGGTTAAGCAACGCCTCAATTTCAAAATTCTCATCCTTGTTTTCAAATCCCTCCATGGCCTCGCCCCTCCCTATCTCTGTAATCTCCTCCAGCCTCACAACCCCCTGAGATATCTGCGCTCCTCTAATTCTGCCCTCTTGAGTATCCCTGATTATAATCGCTCAACCTTTGGTGGTCCTGCCTTCTGTTGCCTGGGCCCCAAGCTCTGGAATTCCCTCCCTAAACCTCTCCGTCTCGCTACCTCTCTCTCCTCCTTTAAGATGCTCCTTAAAACCTACCTCTTTGACCAAGCTTTTGGTCACCTGCCCTAATTTATCCTTATGTGGCTCGGTGTCAAATTTTTTGTCTTAAAATACTCCTGTGAAGCACCTTGGGACGTTTTACTACGTTAAAGGCGCTATATAAATACAAGTTGTTGTTGTTTTTGTTAAACACCTCAATTAGATCATCCCTTAATCTTCTTTACTCAAGGGAATACAAGCCTAGTCTATGCAACCTGTCCTGGAAACAACTTAGCACAAAGGTATGTTCATGTTCTGATCATCCTGTCTATAGATAGGTGAATGTATATTTATACATGGGTGAGTGTGTCTATAGACCTCTTAGGAACGACTGACCCATGTTCGACTGCTGTTCTCATGGAACCATTCTCCACTTCGGCCTTCAAAGTTCTCGTTTGAATATTTGCTACTACCACCAAGATCTGCACCTGCGGCGGCTCCACCCCCCGGGCCCGCGCCCTGGGCTTCCGTGCTCACCGCAGCGGCCCTCCTACTCGTCGCGGCCTAGCCCCCGCGGGCTCTCCATTGCCGGCGACGGCGGGTATGGGCCTGATGCTCCAGTGCCATCTATTTTCAGGGCTAGTTGATTCGGCAGGTGAGTTGTTACACACTTAGCGATTCCGAATTGCCTGGCCAATGTCCCGAGTTACGGTAGCATAGTGGATACGTTACATGACTAATAATCCAGTAAGCCTGGGCTAATGATCTGGAACACCTGTGGTTCAAATCCCACCACGGCAGCTGGGGAATTTAAATTCAGTTAATTAAATAAATCTGGGATAAAAAGCTAGTATCAGTAATGGTGACCATGAAACTATTGGATTTCCCAGGCTGCCTGTAATTTCTGCGGCCTGGAGGAGTCCGTGTTCCATGTACACACAGAGTGTGAGAGGTTGCAGCCCCTCTTCCACTTTTTGAAGGGGCTGCTCCTCAATTTTTGGTTGCACTCCAGTCTCTCGCTCCTGATCCTTGGTCACCCGGTGCGGAGGGGAGCGGGCAGGTCGGGGGGACCTCCTCGTGGGACTGCTCCTGGGCCTGGCCAAGGTGGCCATTAACTGGTCCAGGCAGCGGGCGGTCGAGGGGTCTGTTCGGCCCGACTGCCTGCCTCTCTTCCGCGGCCACGTTTGCGCCCGGGTGTCCCTGGAGATGGAGCACGCGGTGTCCGCCGGCACGCTCGAGGCCTTCCGCCACCGGTGGGCACCGGAGGGACTGGAGTGCATCATCACTCCGGCAACCAAATTTTGATTTCATTTGTTAAGTTTAATTTAAATTTGGTTTAATTTGCGGTTTATTGGTTGTGCCCCATTAAAAGAGGGCACTTGCTTCCTGTCTTATTGATGATGGCACCAGTCACCAATCACCGAATTTCAACATAAAAGGTGAAACTACCGGATTCTCGTAAAAACCCATCTGGTTCACTAATGTCATTTAGGGAAGGAAATCTGCCGTCCTTACCCGGTCTGGCCTATATGTGACTCCAGAACCACAGCAATGTGGTTGACTCTTACCTGCCCTCTCAAATGGCCTTGCGAGGCACTTAGTTGTATTCAACAAGGCGGCTCACCACCTCCTTCTCGATGGCAATTAGGGATGGCCAATAAATGCTGGCCTTACCGGCGACGCCCACATCCCATGATTGAATTTAAAAAATCTAGGCGAGTGTGTTTATATCTTGGCGAGTGTGTGGGTGTGTCTGCTTGTTTCTTTGCTGCATTAATAATTTGGGAATCTATGGGACAGTTTATCCACAATCACAAGAGAAGGCCATTCAGCCCCTCGAGCTTGTGCCAGCCCTTTGAAAGTGCTCTCCAATCAGTCCCTTTCCCTTGCCCCTTCCTCATAAATTGTTCTTTTTCAAATATTTAACCTTTTTAAAAAGTGATATGCATTATCCCAAAAACTCTCCGCATAAAAAATTCTTCTCACCGCCCCCCCGTCATTCCTTTAGTCATGATTCTAATATCATTCCCTTTAGTTACAACAACAATGTGTATTTATATAGCACCTTTAGCGGTAAAACGTCCCAAGGTGCTTCTTCTTCTTCTTGGGCAGTCCCTCGGAACCGAGGATGACTTGCTTCCACACTAAAAACGAGTTCTCAGGTGACTGATGAGTCCAATGCGGGACCTACAGTCTCTGTCACAGGTGGGGCAGACGGTGGTTGAAGGGGCGGGTGGGTGGGGTGCTTGGGTTGACGTGCGCTCCTTGCGCTGCTTGCGCTTGGCTTCCGCTTGCTCCCGGCGAAGAGACTCGAGGTGTTCGGCGCCTTCTCGGATGCTTCTCCTCCACTTTGTGCGGTCTTGGGCCAGGGATTCCCAGGTGTCGGTGGGGATGTTGCACTTTTTCAAGGAGGCTTTGAGGGTGTCCTTGAAGCGTTTCCTCTGCCCACCTGGGGCTCTCTTGCCATGTCGGAGCTCCAAGTAGAGTGCTTGTTTCAGGAGTCTCATATCGGGCATGCGGACGATGTGGCCCGTCCATCGGAGCTGATCGAGTGTGGTCAAAGCTTCGAGGTGCTTCACAGGAGTGATTATCAGACAAAATTTGACATCGAGCCACATAAGGAGATATTAGGACAGGTGACCAAAAGCTTGGTCAAAGAGGTAGGTTTTAAGGAGAGAGGGGTAGCGAGGCAGGGAGGTTTAGGGAGGGAATTCTAGAGCTCGGGGCCTAGGCAGCTGAAGGCACGGCCGCCAATGGTGGAGTGATGAAAATCAGGGATGCGCAAGAGGCCAGATTTAGAGGAGCGCAGATATCTCGGAGGGTTGTAGGACTGGAGGAGGTTACAGAGATAGGGAGGGGGCGAGGCCATGGAGGGATTTGAAAAGAAGGATGAGAATTTTAAAATCGAGGCGTTGCCGGACCGGGAGCCAGTGTAGGTCAGCGAGCACAGGGGGTGATGGGTGAACGGGACTTGGTGCGAGTTAGGACACGGGGCAGCCGAGCTTTGGATGGCCTCTAGTTTACAGAGTTACCAACACTGCGACCCCTGGTGATAGCTTTTCTTTATTTGTTCGATCAACAAATCCTCATCATTTTGAAAATCTCCATCAGATCTCCTTTCAACCTCGTCCATTCAAGAGAAAAGAGCCCCAATGCTTCAGTTCTCTCCTCACAACTGAAGCCTCTCTGCGATATCAGCCAAACTCCACGTTCACGCAGAGCACACTGCGGTCCGGTTACAGAGATTAAGGCCATGACGGGATTGAAACATGAAGATGAGAGTTTTAAATTGGAAGGTGTTGGTGGACCAGGAGCCGAGGTAAGTCAGCAGTTCCGGGCACCACACCTTCGGAAGGATTTATTGGTCTCGGAGGGCGTGCACCCTAGGTTTACCAGAATGATACCCGGACTCCAGGGGTTAAGTTGCGAGGAGCGATTACACAAACTAGGGTTCTATTCCCTGGAAGTTAGAAGGTTAAGGGGTGATCTGATCGAAGTTTTCAAGACATTAAGAGGATCAGATAGGGTAGATAGAGAGAAACTATTTCTGCTGGTTGGGGAGTCTGGGACTGGGGGGCATAGTCTTTAAATTAGAGCCAGACCTTTCAGGAGTGAAATTAGGAAACACTTCTACACACAAAGGGTGGTAGAAGTTTGGAACTCTCTTCCGCAAACGGCAATTGATGCAAGATCAACTGTTAATTTTAAATCGGAGATTGATAGCTTTTTGTTAACCAAAGGTATTGAGGGATATGGGCAAAGGAGGGTGGATGGAGTTAAATCACAGATCAGCCATGATCTCATTGACTGACGGAACAGGCTCGAGGGGCTGAATGGCCTCCTCCTGTTCCTGTGTTCAGCAAGGACAGGGCTGAAAGATGACCGAGACACACCAGGAGTTTGCTGTTTTTTGACTTTCAACGAGTCCAGCATATTCCTAAAACTCCGCACTTGTGATCCTCGAACATAAAGCTCAGCCGGCAGATCCCTTTCACAGAATCACAGAATCCCCACAGTGCAGATAGAGGCCATTTCGGCCCATCGAGCCTGCACCGACACATATCCCACCCTATCCCCGTAACCCCACGTATTTAATCCCCCCTAACACTAAGGGTCAATTTATCATAGCCAAATCAACCTAACCCGCACATCTTTGGACTGTGGGAGGAAACCGGAGCACCCGGAGGAAACCCACGCAGACACGGGGAGAATGTGCAAACTCCACACAGACAGTAACCCGAGGCCGGATTCGAACCCGGGTCCCTGGCGCTGTGAGGCAACAGTGCTAACCACTATGCCACCGTGTTGCCCATAGTTCTGACGAGGAAGTTCGTGTTTGCTTGATTTTTACTGATGGAAGCAGTCTTGGAACGTCTTTCTACATTAAAGGTGCTGTGATATCGCAAGTAGTTGTATCCTATCATCAGGGCGCCTTGTGCAACAGCAGGACTGGGACTGGTCAAACAAGCCCGTGTGTCCTCACTAAATATCACATGTTTTGACCCTGGATCAAGAAGATGCTGTGGCTCAGTGGGTAGCTCTCTCTCTCTCTCTCTCTCTCTCTTGCCTCTGAGTCATAAAGTTGTGGGATCAAGTCCCCCTCCAGAGACATAAGCACATAATCCAGGCTGACACACCCAGTGCTGCACTATCGGACGAGACGCTAAATCAAGGGCCCGTTTGCCCCCTCAGGTGAACGTAAAAGATCCCACGGTCACTATTTCGAAGAAGAGCAGGGGAGTTCTCCCCGGTGTCCTGGTCAGTAACATCAAAAAACAGATGATCTGGTCATTTATCTCATTGCTGTTTGTGGGAGCTTACTGTGAGCGAATTGGCCCATTACAACAGTGGCTACACTTCAACAAAGTACTTCATTGGCTGGAAAGCGCTTTGGGACGTCCTTAGGTTGTGAAAGGCGCTGTAGAAATGCAGGTTCTTTCTTTAATAAGGGGGCCGGCTGTGGCTCGTACTTTGCTGTTGTTGTGGGCCCACTGACAGCAATAAGTGTCCATCACTGCCTTTGTCCACGTTGAATGATGAGCAACCTGGCCACAGCACCGTGGTAAGGGGGGCCATTCAAGTGGGGGGAGTAAAAAGAAATGTTGTAGTGGTAGGGGATAGTATCATTAGGGGGATAGATAGGGTTCTTTGCAGCCAAGAGCGAGAGTCCCGAAGGCTGTGTTGCCTGCCCGGTGCCAGGGTTAAGGACATCTCCTCTGGGCTGGAGAGAAACTTGGAGTGGGAGGGGGAGGATCCAGTTGTAGTGGTCCATGTTGGTACCAATGACATAGATAGGACAAGGAAAGAGGTTCTGCTGAGGGAGTTTGAGCAGCTAGGGGCCAAATTAAAAAGCAGAACCTCGAGGGTAATAATCTCTGGATTACTACCTGAGCCACGAGCAAATTTGGCTAGGGTAAATAAAATCAGGGAGTTGAATGCGTGGCTCAAAGACTGGTGTGGGAAAAATGGGTTTTGCTTCTTGGGACACTGGCACCAGTACTGGGGCAGGAGAGAGCTGTTCCGTTGGGACGGACTTCACTTGGCCAGTGCTGGGACTAGTGTCCTGGCGAATCGAATAACTAGGGCTGTGGAGAGGGCTTTAAACTAATTAGTGGGGGGGAGGTTTCAAGAGAGCAAAAAATAAAAATGACAACAGAGAGGGTCATAGACATAGGTAGCAGTAGGGGAATCACAAATCAGAGCGTGGCAGGAAGGGACAGAGTGTGTGGAGTAAAAGGTAAACTGGTAAAAAGTGAAAAAGCAGGAACTAAGTGCCACAAAGCATATTTGAAAGTTCTCTATCTGAATGCACGTAGCATTCGTAACAAAATAGACGAGTTAATGGCACAAATAACTACATATGGTTATGATATTGTGGCCATTACAGAAACATGGCTGCAGGGTGACAATGCCTGGGAATTAAACATACCAGGTTATTTAACGATCAGGAAGGACAGGCAGGAAGGAAGGGGAGGTGGGGTGGCTATGTTAATAAAGGAAGGAATCACTGTAATACAGAGTAATGATATTGGGTCAAAAAATCATGATAATGAAACAGTTTGGGTGGAGATAAGGAATAATAAGGGGAAAAAAACATTAGTGGGCGTAGTCTATAGGCCTCCGAACAGTTGCAACTCTATTGGACGGAGTATCAATCAGGAAATAGTTGAGGCATGTAATAAGGGAACATCTATAATTATGGGGGATTTTAACTATCATATTAATTGGACAAATCAAATGGGGCAGGGCTGCCTTGAGGATGAGTTCATTGAGTGTATTAGGGATGGGTTTCTTGAGCAGTATGTAACTGAACCGACCAGGGGGCAAGCAACCTTAGATCTGGTCCTGTGTAACGAGACAGGATTAATTAAAAATGTCCTAGTAAAGGATCCCCTTGGAATGAGTGACCATAACATGGTTGAATTCCATATTCAATTAGAGGGTGAGAAGGTTGGATCTCAAACAAGCGTGCTAAGCTTGAATAAAGGAGACTATGAAGGTATGCGAGCGGAATTGAGTAGAGTGGATTGGGAAAATAGATTAAAGGGTAAGACGACACATGATCAGTGGTGTACATTCAAGGAGTTATTTTACAACTTCCAAAAAAAATATATTCCACTGAAAAGAAAAGGGTGTAAAAGAAAGGACAGTCATCCGTGGCTAAGTAAAGAAATTAAGGATAGTATTCGACTAAAAACAAGGGCATATAAGGTAGCGAAATCTAGTGGGAGGACAGAGGATTGGGAAAACTTTAAAAGGCAGCAAAAAATAACAAAAAGATTGATTAAGAAAGGGAAGATAGATTATGAAAGTAAATTAGCAAAAAATATAAAAACAGATAGTAAGAGTTTTTATAGTTATATAAAAAGAAAAAGGGTGGCTAAAGTAAATGTTGGTCCCTTAGAGGATGAGACCGGGAAATTAATGGTGGGAAATATGGAGATGGCAAAAACACTGAATGAATATTTTGTATCAGTCTTTACAGTAGAGGACACTAAGAATATCCCAACACTGGACAAACAGGGGGCTATAGGGGGAGAGGAGCTAAACACGATCAAAATCACTAAGGAAGTGGTACTCGGTAAAATAATGGGACTCAAGGCGGATAAATCACCTGGACCTGATGGCTTACATCCTAGAGTCTTGAAGGAAGTGGCGGTAGGGATTGTAGATGCATTGGTAATAATTTTTCAAAACTCCCTGGATTCCGCTAAGGTCCCGGCAGACTGGAAAACTGCTAATGTAACACCCTTATTTAAAAAGGGCAGTAGACAGAAGGCTGGTAACTATAGACCGGTTAGCCTAACATCTGTGGTAGGTAAAATTTTGGAGTCCATTATTAAGGAAACAGTAACAAGACATTTGGATAATCATAATTTAATAGGACAAAGTCAGCATGGTTTTACGAAGGGGAAGTCTTTTTGCTGGAGTTCTTTGAGGAAGTAACATATAGAGTGGATAAAGGGAACCAGTAGACTTCCAAAAGGCATTTGACAAGGTGCCACACAAAAGATTATTGCTTAAGGTAAAAAATCACGGGATTGGGGGTAATATTCTGGCATGGATAGAGGATTGGCTATCTAACAGAAAGCAAAGAGTTGGGATAAATGGTTCATTCTCAGACTGGCAATCAGTAACTAGTGGTGTTCCACAGGGGTCAGTGCTGGGTCCCCAACTCTTCACAATCTATATTAACGATTTGGAGGAAGGGACCAAGTGTAACATATCAAAATTTGCAGATGATACAAAGATGGGAGAGAAAGTAGTGAGTGAGGAGGACATAAAAAACCTGCAAGGGGACATAGACAGGCTAAGTAAGTGGGCAGAGATTTGGCAGATGGAATACAGCACTGGAAAGTGTGAGGTGATGCACTTTGGCAGGAAAAATCCTAGAGCAATTTATTATCTTAATGGCAAGAAACTGGAGAGTACTGAAGTGCAAAGGGATCTGGGGGTCCTGGTGCACGAAACTCAAAAGGTTAGTATGCAGGTGCAGCAAGTGATTAAGAAGGCAAATGGAATGTTGGCTTTCATTGCTAGGGGGATAGAATATAAAAATAGGGAGGTATTGCTTCAGTTGTACAAGGTATTGGTGAGACCGCACCTGGAATACTGCATACAGTTTTGGTGTCCTTACTTAAGGAAAGACATCCTTGCTCTCGAGGCAGTGCAAAAAAGGTTCACTCGGTTAATCCCGGAGATGAGGGGGTGGTCATATGAGGAGAGGTTGGGTAGATTGGGACTCTACTCATTGGAGTTCAGAAGAATGAGAGGCGATCTTATTGAAACATATAAGATTGTGAAGGGGTTGGATCGGGTGGATGCGGGGAGGATGTTCCCGATGACGGGTGAGACGAGAACTAGGGGACATAGTCTTAGAATAAGGGGCTGCTCTTTCAAAACTGAGATGAGGAGGAACTACTTCACTCAGAGGGTGGTAGGTCCATGGAATATGCTGCCACAAAAAGCTGTAGAAGCTACAACATTAATTAAATTTAAAACAGAAATAGACAGTTTCCTAGAAGTAAAGGGCATTAAGGGTTACGGGGAGCGGGCAGGAATTTGGACATGAGTCTAGGTTCGGATCGGTCATGGCCCTGTGGGTAGTGGAGCGGGCCCAGGGACTGTGTAGCCTGATTCTGCTCCTATTTCGTGTGTGCAATTCTGTTAGATGCAGGAGATGTTTCTGTGATAGATAGTAGATTGGCGGTTAGGATCAGATCAGCCATGATCTTATTGAATGGCGGAGCAGGCTCGATGGGCCGATTGGCCTACTCCTGCTCCTATTTCTTATGTTCTTATGTTCTTATGAAACAACAAACACCGCCGCACCAAAAGGAAAGAAAGATCCTTCCACTCCCGCCATGAAGCGAGAGCCAAGAGTAGAAAAATAGAGAGTTAACCTTTCAGGTCGACGACCCTTCGTCAGAACTGGAAAAACGTTGGAGATGTGACAGGTTTTTAAGCAAGTGTCGGGGCAGGGAGAGGGGGGAGGGGAGGAAAGAAAAAAAGGGAAGGTCTGTGATAGGATGGAAGGCAGGAGAGATTAAAAGATAAAAGGGATGGTGGTGCGAGGCAAAAGGAGATGGCAATGGGACAAGTTAAGAAACCAAAGATTACTCTAAATGAGAATGGCAGAATCATCAACGGCTGCCATGTGAGAGAGAGAGAAAAAAAAGGAAAAAAAAAATAGGGGCCGAGGTCATGGTCTGAAATTGTTGAACTCGATGTTGCGTCCAGAAGGCTGTGAAGTGCCTAATTGAAACATGAGGTGCTGTTCCTCGAGCTTACGTTGAGCTTCATTGGACAAACATGGCAGCCATTTTGTGCACAGCAAGATCTCACAAACAGCAAACAAGACAAATGACAAAAGTTAACCTGTTTGCGGTAGTGTTTGAGGGAAGAATTTTGGCCAGAACACTGAGAGAACTCCCTGCTCTCCTTGAAATAGTGCCATGGGAGCATTTCCAGCCACTTGAATCAACTGTACAGGTAGACCACGAAGTTAAATGATCGGAAAAGCGTAGGAAATGCCCCCCCCCCTCCCCCAATAACTGGCTGCTTTGGGACGTCCTGAGGTTGGGAATGACGCTATATAAATGCAAGTTCTTTCTTTCTTCTAAGCTAAACTACCTGCTTAAAGTCTACATTCTCCTCACCTCCTATCATTCCCTAGAGCTTAATCATTGCAAACCCGTCACATGCAGTTTTACAGGCTGGAGCCGACATTGTAACCGCAGGCCAAACTCAGGTCTCAAAGCCAATCTCCGGGATTGTGGCAACATAGGTGGTGGACAGATAGACAACACCCGGGGACGCTGCAACCATCAGCAGCACCAATCATTGCCGACAGGAATGCTTGCTAACCAATTAAAATAAGCAACCGTCTCCCTGCGCCTAGCAACGACATCGGCCAACCAAAAAAAAAGAGCACTTTTTTTTGTCAAAAGGCACAAACTGCGATGTTATCTGTACTGCACCAACTCAAGCCTCTACATTCTGTTACACAATTCCTTGATATTTATCTTCAAAGGTCGCTTGTAGATCACAATGGGCATGTTTCAAACAAACACTTACAAGTTAACAGAAAAGAGAAAAAAGAAACAACCTTGAGATGTCCTAAAGCGATTTACAGCCTATGAAGTACTTTTTGAAGTGTAGTCACTGTTGGAATGTAGGAAACGCGGCAGAGAATTTGGGCACAGCAAGATCCCACAAACAGCAATGAAATAGGTCACCAGATCATCTGTTTCAATGATGTTGGTTGAGGGATAAATATTGGCCCCAGGACATCGGGGAGAACTCCCCTGCTCTTCTTCAAAAAGTGCCATAGCATCTTCTATATCCACCTGAAAGGGCAGACAGGTTTAACATCTCACCCAAAGGTCGGCACCTCCGAAAGTGCAGCACTCCCTCAGTCAGCCTAGATTCTGTGCTCAAGTCTCTGGAGTGGGACTGTGAACCTACAACCTTCTGACTCAGAGGCGAGAGGTGCTGCCCACTGAGCCACGGCTGACACCTGCTTCCATAAGCTGCCCAGTAACTCGGATTCTCTGGGTGCTCGTAATGCTGGCTCCAATAGCCTGGTGAAGGTGGCAGTGACACCAAGAGAAACCTGACAGGAATCTCTGAAGACCAGCTGCCAGGAAGTCCCGTGTTTTCAATCAGGTCTTCCCGGCCAACAGTATTGGCCCCTAGAATCATAGAATGGTTACAGCACAGAAAAAGGCCATTTGGCCTGTCGAACCCGTGCCGGCTCTCTGCAAGAGCACCTCAGCTAGTCCCACTCCCCCGCCCTTTCCCCGTAGCCCTGCAAAAAATTTTCCTTCAGGTACTAATCCAACTCCCTTTTGAAAGCCGTGATTGAATCTGCCTCCACCACCCTTTCAGGCAGTGCATTCCAGATCCTAACCACTCGCTGCGTAAAAAAAGTTCTTCCTCATGTCGCCTTTGGTTCTTTTGACAATCACCTTAAATCCGTGTCGTCTGGTTCTCGACCCTTCCGCCAATGGGAACAGTTTCTCTCTATCTACTCTGTCCAGACCCCTCATGATTTTGAACCCCTCTATCAAATCTCCTCTCAACCTTTTCTGCTCTAAGGAGAACAACTCCAGCTTCTCCAGTCTATCCACGTAACTGAAGTCCCTCATCCCTGGAATCATTCTTGTAAATCTTTTCTGCACCCTCTCTAAAGCCTTCACATCCTTCCTAAAGTGCGGTGCCCAGAATTGGACACAATACTCCAGTTGAGGCCAGTGTTTTATACAGGTTCATCATAACTTCCTTGCTTTTGTACTCTATGCCTCTGGCAATTTTGCTTTGGCATATCATGAAAACCACATGCCAGGAGCCAGCAAGTGCCAGAGCTCGAAACCAAAATAAAAGCGGCAGTTTGGCTCAGTTGGGAGTCAGAAGGTCATGGGTTCGAGCCCCACCGCAGGACTTGAGTGCACAGCCTAGACTGACACTTCAATGCAGTGCTGTGGGAGTGCTGCACTGTCAGAGGTGCTGTGTTTAACTGAGGCCCCGTTTTGCATGGATAGAAAGATCCCACGACACTACTTGAAGGAGAGCAGGGAGTTCTATTGGTTTCCTGTCCAACATTTATCATTCAACCAACACCACTAAGAAAAGATTTATTGGTCATTTATCACATTGCTGTCGATGGGATCTTGATATGCGCAGACTGGCTGCTGAGCCCAGCTGTACAACGCCACTAACTCGGAACAAACAGTCCCCATCCACCCTTCCCCCGCCCACCCTCCCCCCGTCCACCCTCCCCCCGTCCACCCTTCCCCCGCCCACCCTTCCCCCGCCCACCCTCCCCCCGTCCACCCTTCCCCCGCCCACCCTCCCCCGTCACCCTTCCCCCGTCCACCCTCCCCCCGTCCACGCTCCCCCCGTCTACCCTTCCCCTGTCCACCCTTCCCCGTCACCCTTCCCCTGCCCACCCTCCCCCGTCACCCTTCCCCCGTCACCCTTCCCCCGTCCACCCCCCCGCCCACCCTTCCCCGTGACCCTTCCCCCGCCCACCCTTCCCCGTCACCCTTCCCCGTCACCCTTCCCCCGCCACCCTTCCCCGTCACCCTTCCCCCGCCCACCCTCCCCCCGTCCACCCTTCCCCCGTCCAGCCCTCCCCGCCCACCCTCCCCCGCCCACCCTTCCCCCGTCCACCCTTCCCCCACCCACCCTTCCCCCGTCCAGCCCTCCCCCGCCCACCCTTCCCCCGTCCACCCTTCCCCCGCCACTTCCCCCGCCCACCCTTCCCCCGTCACCCTTCCCCCGTCACCCTTCCCCCGCCCACTTCCCCCGCCCACCCTACCCCGCCCACCCTTCCCCGTCCACTTCCCCCGCCCACCCTTCCCCCGTCACCCTTCCCCCGTCACCCTTCCCCCGCCCACTTCCCCCGCCCACCCTACCCCGCCCACCCTTCCCCCGCCCACTTCCCCACCCACCCTCCCCCGCCCACCCTTCCCCCGTCCACTTCACCCGCCCACCCCTCCCCGTCCACCCTTCCCCCGTCACCCTTCCCCCGCCTACTTCCCCCGCCCACCCTTCCCCCTTCCACCCTTCCCCGTCCACCCTTCCCCCGCCCACCCCTCCCCCCGTCCACCCCTCCCCCGCCCACCCTTCCCCCGCCACCCTCCCCCCGTCCACCCTCCCCCGCCTACCCTTCCCCCGCCCACCCTTCTCACGGCCACCACCTCCCCCGCCCACCCTCCCCCCCGTCCACCCTTCCCCCGTCACCCTTCCCCCGTCCAGCCCTCCCCGCCCACTTCCCCCGTCCACCCTTCTCACGACCACCCTCCCCCCGTCCACTTCCCCCGTCCAGCCCTCCCCGCCCACCCCTCCCCCGCCCACTTCCCCCGTCCACCCTTCTCACGGCCACCCTCCCCCCGTCCACTTCCCCCGCCCACTTCCCCCGTCCAGCCCTCCCCGCCCACCCCTCCCCCGCCCACTTCCCCCGCCCACTTCCCCCGCCCACCCTTCCCCGTCCAGCCCTCCCCGCCCACCCCTCCCCCGCCCACCCTCCCCCCGTCCAGCCCTCCCCGCCCACCCCTCCCCCGCCCACCCCTCCCCCGTCACCCTTCCCCCGCCCACCCTCCCCGTCCACCCTTCCCCCGTCCAGCCCTCCCCGCCCACCCCTCCCCCGCACACCCTCCCCCCGTCCACCCTTCCCCGTCACCCTTCCCCCGCCCAGCCCTCCCCGCCCACCCCTCCCCCGCCCACCCTTCCCCCGCCCACCCCTCCCCCGCCCACCCTTCCCCCGTCCACCCTTCCCCCGTCCAGCCAGCCCTCCCCGCCCACCCTTCTCACGGGCACCCGCCGATATCGGGCAAACGGCGCTAACCATTCGCCATCAGCACAGGAGTCAATTACAAAGGCGCCATTTATAACGTATTAAGAGGGTGGGCTATTTCGGGTAGTTCAGTAAGTTCTTACCCGGTACTGACCCATTTAAAAAGCTCTGCCGATTTCAGGCAAAGTCAGGTCTTCAAGCAGATTCAATCTGCTGTTCGCACCTCGTTAAAGTGCGATCACCTCAGTGACGAGATTCTGGAGGTAACGTTTTCAGAAGAACCTCCAAGTCATGATGACCAAGAAGTCATCTGCCCTTCACCTGTTGCATAATCCAACAAACTGGTTATTAAAATACCCAAACTAGCCGACAAACCAGCCAACTGCAGTTCAAGTCACTGTACAACAGCAGAAAGCCCCTCTGTCACTCTCTGGTTTCTTCAAGCCCATACTTATCCCTCAACCAGCATCACTAAAACAGATTATCTGGTCATTGTCTCATTGCTGATTGTGGGATCATGCTGTGCACAAATTGGCTGCCGCGTTTCCCACATACAACAAGTGACTGCACGTTGAAAGTACTTCACTGCCTGTGAAGCGCTTTGGCATGTTCTTTCTTTTCTTTCTCTCTTTCCTTCCCTCAGGACATTTCTGGAGCTCGATACCCAGCCTATTTCAAACATAACCGATTTACTTTTATCTGAAATGATTAGAAAAATAGTTTAATTCCTGAAATGGGCCTTAAACAACTCACTGCTTTAAGTACTGCATTTTTGTTAGTTTTATTATTAAAAATAAAGCTGGATGTGGAATGAAAAGCATCTGTATTTCAGATGAGACGATAAACCGAGGCCCCGTCTGCCCTCGCAGGTGGACGTAAAAGATCCCACGGCACTATTTCGAAGAGCTGGGGAGTTCTCCCCACTGACCTGGGCCAATATTTATCCCTCAACCAACATCACTAAAAAATAGATTAACTGGCCATTGTCACATTGCTGTTTGTGGGATCTTGCTATGCGCAAATTGGCTGCCGCGTTTCCTACATTTCAACAGTGACTACACTTCAAAAAGTACTTCATTGGCTGTAAAGCGCTTTGCGACATCCTGAGGCTGTGAAAGGCGCTATAGAAATGCGAGTCTTTCTTTGGCCCACAGACTGGGAAATGCAACCGGAGGTGATGGTGCCACCTTTATAAAGAAAGAACCTGCATTTATATAGCCCCGTTCACAAATACAGGACGCCATTCACAACTCCTTAGGTAATGAAGCAGTCCATGCCCGCATGCAACAAGACCTGGACGACGTTCAGTCTTGGGCTAATAAGTGGCAGGTAACATTCGCGCCACAGAAGTGCCAGGCAATGACTATCTCCAACAAGCGAGAGTCCAACCACCTCTCCTTGACATTCAACGGCATTACCATCACCGAATCCCCCACCATCAACATTCTGGGGTCACCATTGATCAGAAAAGTAACTGGACCAGCCACATAAATACTGTGGCAACAAGAGCAGGTCAGAGGCTAGGTATTCTGCGGTGAGTGTCTCACCTCCTGACTCCCCAAAGCCTTTCCACCATCTACAAGGCACAAGTCAGGAGTGTGATGGAATACTCTCCACTTGCCTGGATGAGTGCAGCTCCAACAACACTCAAGAAGCTCGACACCATCCAGGACAAAGCAGCCCGCTTGATTGG
Organism: Squalus acanthias; assembly: GCA_030390025.1. Taxonomy (NCBI): domain Eukaryota; kingdom Metazoa; phylum Chordata; class Chondrichthyes; order Squaliformes; family Squalidae; genus Squalus; species Squalus acanthias. The sequence goes on from CM059437.1 coordinate 97,055,524, forward strand.
CACCCCATCCAGCACCTTAAACATTCACTCCCTCTACCACTGGCGTACCGTGGCTGCAGTGTGTACCATCTACAAGATGCACTGCAGCAACTCACCAAGGCTTCTTCAGCAGCACCTTCCAAATCCGCGACCTCTTCCACCTAGAAGGACAAGGGCAGCAGGCGCATGGAAACACCACCACCTCCAAGTTCCCCTCCAAGTCGCACACCATCCTGACTTGAAGTATATCGGCCGATCCTTCATCGTCGCTGGTCAAAATCCTGGAACTCGCTCCCTAACAGCACTGTGGGAGTACCTTCACCACAGGGACTGCAGCGGTTCAAGAAGGCGGCTCACCACCACCTTCTCAAGGGCAGTTAGGGATGGGCAATAAATGCCAACCTTGCCAGCGACGCCCACATCCCATAAACGAATAAAAAAATTAGACAAGACAGGTCAATGCTTTTGATTGCTACTGAGGTGTTGTGAAGAGTTACACGCGCTAGCCATAGGGTCGCCAACTCTGGCTCAACGAATTCCTGGAGGTTTCATCACATGACCGCCTGCTTCCAACAGCCCCGCCCACACTCTCCCGCCATTGGTCGCCCGACATGTCCATCCTCATGGAGCCCCGCCTTCCCGGCCAATCGGAAAGTGAACAGGCTCTTCGTTCCCCGATTGGATGGTTCTTGACTGTCAGTCAAACAGGCTGTTTTTTCCCCATCTCCAATATTTTTATAGCTAATAAACAGAAGTGCTAAAAGAAAAAAAATTTACAACAAGATTTTTCTATTGTCCCCATGATGTTTCTCTGGGGTTTTTGTTCCCCGCAGTGTCCTGGGGATTAATCTTCAATTCCTGGAGACTCCAGGCCAATCCTGGAGGGTTGGCAACCCCTAGTCCAGCCACATGAAGCTAAGAGCACAAGGTCAGTGATGAGGCGTGCTTACCTGGAAGGGCGCTTTGCCAGTCAGGCACTGGTACACAATGGTTCCAATACTCCACAGGTCAGCCTTGGCATCGTAGTGCTGGGACATGATAACTTCAGGGGCCTGGTGAGGAAGGGCCGGAGAGAAGTTAGAATCGTGGGTTCATGGTTAGACCTGAAACACACTCAACATCTTGAGTGCTCCAGGAAAATCCCTCAAATCCACAGATACTGATTCCGCACAACCGTTTCCGTGGAGTATTCCTAGGCGCGGAAAAGCAGAGGTAACTCAGGCCTGTTTTTCAAACGTTATTGCTCCCGTGTTGTAAGGAACATTCGGGGGAACGGTAGCATGGTGGTTATGTCACTGGCCTAGTAATCCAGGGGGCCTGGACTAATGATCTGGAGATGTGAGCTCAAATCCCACCTAATTCAGTTAATTAAATAAATCTGGAATAAAAAGCTAGTATCAGTAATGGTGACCATGATTGTTGTAATAAACCCATCTGGTTCACTAATGTCCTTTAGGGAAGGAAATCTGCTGCCTTTGCCCAGTCTGGCCTATAGGTGACTCCAGACCTACAACATATGTGGTTGACTCTTAACTGCCCTCTGAAATGATGGCTCACCACCACCTTCTCAAGGGCAATTTGGGATGGGTAATAAATGCTGGCCTTGCCAGTGATGCCCACATCCTATAAACAAATAAAAAAAACCAGGAGGAGACCATTCAGCCCCTCGAGCCTGCTCCACCATTCAATTCGATCAGGGCTGACCTGCACCTCAACTCCATTTAACCGCCTTTGCTCCGTATCCATGGCTACCCTTTTCCAACAAAAAATCCATCGATCTCAAGTCTTGAAAGCTCCAATCGTCCCCCAGAATCCACCGTCTCTTGGCCTTGGAGGGGGTGCAGCACAGATTCACCAGCATGATACCGGGCTTTAAAGGGTTAAATTATGAGGCCAGGTTGTATAAACCAGCCATGTATTCGCTTGAGTTTAGATGGTTGAGGGGGTGATCAGATCAAGGTGTTTAAAATGTTAAAAGGATTCGATAGGGTAGAAAGAGACAAACTATTTCTTCTTGGCCAATATTTATCGCTCAATCAACATCACTAAAAAACAGATTATCTGGTCATTGGCAAATTGCTCTTTGTGGGATCGTGCTGTGCACATATTGGCTGCGACGTTTCCTACGTTACAACAGTGACTACACTTCCAAAATAAAAGTACTTCATTGGCTGTAAAGCGCTTTGGGACGTCCTGAGGTCGTGAAAGGCGCTGGAGAAAAGCAAGTTCTTTCAGACTGAACATTTGAGGGGGCAGGGCCATTGACGCATTGCATGTCTCATCGATCCCCTCTTAAAAAGGTTTGTTTTCTAAACTTGTGGTAAATTCCCTCGTCTTCGAAAATAAACAAAGCCAGCTGATGCTTTACTAATGATTCATAATGGCCGGTTACTGTATCTGAGCAGAGATTACATCAGCCAACAGACTAATACATGAATCACAGGGTTGGAAAGGTTCAGTTATTCACTTTCCATTGTGTTGCTCTCTTGCTCGTGTAACGGCAGAGTTACATCAGAAACCTTGGCCTTTGGTTTAGTTTATTGTGTCACAACAGTGGATCTTTACTGCTTATTTAAGAGATAAATCTTGGTCCAGGGCACCGGGGAGAACTCCCCTCGCTCTTCTTCCAAATAGTGCCGTGGAATCTTTTCACATCTCCCCGTGAGGGAAGACGGGGCCTCGGTTTAACGTCTCATCTGAATAAATACGGATAGCTCTTTCAGCGAGCTAGCACAGGGGCGATGGGCCGAACGGCTGCATTTCCTCGGTGCTGCTCCCGCTCCGCTGTCGTAGCTTTGGCGCAAGTGCGACGCAAACCCCGCGGACGTGCGTAGTTACGACGCACTCCCAGTGAAGTTGCGACGCCAGAGGGAGGGAGGACAGCTCCAAGGAAAGTTCCTTCAAGGGCTGGGCTTTCATTTAAGGCTCAAACCGCTCAAGAAGCCGTGCCAACGCTAGTCAGATATGTTGCAAGTGAACAACCGGTCTGGTTACTGGGCAGCTACGTGATAATTAGATGTCATTCTACCAGCCACACCCATGTTACTGGTGACAACAATCGGAGGCTGACTGCACAGTCACCCAGGCCGGGTGACACTATTTATTTATAATTCATTCTCGGGATGCGGGCGTCGCTGGCGAGGCCGGCGTTTATTGCCCGTCCCCAGTTACCCTGTAAAGGTGGTGGTGGGTCTTCTTCTTGAACCACTGGTAGCGGGTTTGATACAACTTAGTGGCCACTTCAGAGGGCAGTTAAGAGTCAACCACGTTGGTTTGGGGACTGGGGTCACATATAGGCCCAGACCGGGTAAGGACGGCAGGTGTCCTTCCCTGAAGGACATCAGTGAACCAGTTGGGTTTTTACGACAATACGACAGCTTCAGGGTCACTTTTACTGACGACAGATTTTTATTCCCAGATTTTTTTTATAACTGAATTAAATTTCTCAAACTGCCCCATGGTGGGATTTGAACTCTCGTTCTCGGGATTATTAGTCCAGGCCTAATGGATTTATTCCATATTCCTCTATTTTTAAATGCATATACAGTCACCAATTTCCTCCCCTCTCCTCCTCAGGGCGTTAACAAGGTCCAGTACTTTGTCCAGATGATGATCCTAAGGTCACTGGTTCGATTGCAGGTTGAAGGGGTCAGCCGAAGCTCAGTGACCTCGGAGTCAGAAGGTTGGGGTTTCAGGAAGTACGTCCCAGGGACTTGAGCACATAATCTAGGCTGGCGCGCCAGGGCAGTGCCGAGGGAGTGCCACACTGTCAGAGACGCCGTCTTTCGGATGAGACGTTAAACCGAAGCCCCGTCTATATAAATGCAAGTTCTAACTGGGGTGGGAACAGTGCAGTCACCATTTTAAACTCTACCTATTTGAACTCTACAATCCACCAAAGACAGAAATTACCATTTTTAGTCAAATCAGGCACCCATAGCTTATTAAGGAGTCAGCACTTTCGGAAGAGGAGGGCACAGAACTGGTCAGAAACCAAACTGAAGAAACCAAACAGGATTGCGGGGAGCGGGGGTGGGGGAAGCCAAAAGTGTTACTCTGTGTTAATTCAACGTTCTCACTGAGTGCGAGTGGAGGGACTGCTCGCAGTGACGTACTTCCTGGAGCTTATTCTGTGTTCTCATTTGGTTTGGGAGCAACCGTACTTTCCAAAAACAGGGAAACATACCCGGGGCTAAAAGGGTAAAATTACGGGGACAGGTTGCACAGACTGGGCTCGTATTCCCTCGAGTCTGGAAGATTGAGGGGTGATCTAATCGAGGTGTTTAAGATGATTAAAGGATTCGATAGGGTGGATAGAGAGAAACTATTTCCTCTGGTGGGGGGAGTCCAGAACAAGGGGGCAGAACCTTAAAATCAGAGCCAGGCCGTTCAGGGGTGATGTCAGGAAGCACTTCTTCACACAAAGGGTGGTGAAATCTGGAACTCTCTCCCCCAAAAAGCTGTTGAGGCTGGGGGGTCAATTGGAAATTTCAAAACTGAGATTGATAGATTTTTGTTGGGTAAGGGTATTAAGGGTTACAGAACCAAGGCGGGTGGATGGAGTAAAGATACAGATCAGCCGTGATCTCATTGAATGGCGGAACAGGCTCGAGGGGCTGAATGGCCTCCTCCTGTTCCCATGTTCCTCACAACCAAACCCTGGGAGATCCCTCTCTCTGCAGGCGAGACCCTCCGTTCCTCTCTGATGTTGTCGAACCAAGAGGGACCTCCAAGTTGCCTGGACCCCTACGTGTGTTGAACCCAACATGTACTTAAGTAGACCAACAACCCAACATACCAATGTACCCTGTTGTGGGCCAAAAACGGACTGCAGGCGATATCTGCATTCGTTTGTCTGAATGACAGAGTTTGCATTAAATAAATAGTGATAGATTTCTCCCACAGGAATGATTGTTTTTACTCGCCAAAGGGTTAAAAAGGGTGTCTCCTGATATTGTGTGTCTGTAGATGTATTGCTCTAGTGCTGACTGAAGATTGTGCAGCATTATTGCGATTCTATGCAAATCCTGCAACAGGCCGAACCTATTTTCACACAAAGGGTAGTGGAAATCTGAAACTCTCTCCTCACAACGGTTAATGAGTATCTGGAAGTCTTCTTCCTCCAAAAGGCAGTAGATGCTGGGGGTCAATTGAAATTTTCAAGACTGAGCTGGATAGATTTTGTTCGGGTGAGGGTATCGAGGGCTATGGAGCAAAGGCGGGTAACTGGAGTTGATCAGCCATGATCGATCGAACAGGCTCGAGGGGATGAATGGCTTACCCCAGCTCCAATATTCCGAGCTTAATTCGAGTGCGGCATGGCTGAATCACACAGAAATTGTGTGGATTTGCATAATGTGCTTTCAATCATTATTTTTAAAGTAAAAATTCCAGTACATTGGGGAACCAGTTTCTGACCATCAGCCCATGTGCGACAAACACTGAGAGCTCTCCCCGGGCAGATTGATAACCGCACTGCGTGGGTAAGAATGCTGCTCTATATATCGCTTGGCAACTTGCAACTTAGAGGACACTAATTAACGTAACACCATTACTTTAAACTTGTATCGAACCTTGTTTGGACCACACTTGGAGCACTGTGAACAGTTCTGGTCTCCATCATATAAAAAGGATATAGAGGCACTGGGGAAGGTGCAAAAAAGATTCACAAGGATGGTACCAGAACAGGTTATAACTGGGGCTGTTTTCTCTAGAAAAGAGAAGGCTAAGAGGTGATCTGATAGAGGTCTTTAAGATTATGAAGGGGTTCAATAGGGTAGACGTAGAGAAGATGTTTCTACTTGTGGGAGAGACCAGAACTAGGGGCCATCAATATAAGATAGTCACTAATAAATCCAATAGGGAATTCAGGAGAAACTTCTTTACCCAGAGAGTGGTGAGAATGTGGAACTCACTACCACAGGGAGTGGGTGAGGCGAATAGTATAGATGCATTTAAGGGGAAGCTGGATAAACACATGAGGGAGAAAGGAATAGAAGGATGTGCTGATAGGTTGAGATGAAGAGGGGTGGGAGGAGGCTCGTGTGGAGCATAAACACCAGCACGGACCAGTGGGGCTGAATGGCCTGTTTCTGTGCTGGAAATACTGTGTAATTCAGTCAAGTGGGTCAGCTGATTCACAGCAGGTTATTTATGATTGTTTGTGGAGTAGAGGGGGGGGATGGGAATACAGAGCGTGAGATATGTGGGGCATGAATCACAGCTTCAAACATGGAGTATTACAGGAAGGGGTTAACGAATGCATTAAAATAGCCCATCGAGGAATGTGATACCAACACATTCGTTGCAAATGTCGCCGAGCTGTTCCACAGTTCAGTGAGTTACCGTCAATTTTATTGTTAGAATGTTGGGAGGGTGAACACAAGAAGCAGCTTAGAGATTGCATTACAACAACAACTCCCATTTACACAGCGCCGTTAACGTCGTAAAACGTCCCAAGGCGCTTCACAGGAGCGATTATCAAACAAAATTTGACACCGAGCCACATAAGGAGATAATAGGACAGGTGACCAAAAGCTTGGTCAAAGAGGGAGGTTTTAAGGAGCGTCTTAAAGGAGGAGAGAGAGGCGGAGAGGTTTAGGGAGGGAATTCCAGAGCTCGGGGCCCAGGCAGCTAAACACAGGATGTTAGACGATTGGAGTCAATTACTTTTACGTGTGTGAGAAAACCAAGTCTGTTCTCTCGGGTGGATGTAAAAGATCCCACGGCCACTATTTCGAAGAAGAGCAGGGGAGTTCTCCCCGGTGTCCCGGCCAATATTTATCCCTCAATCAACAGCACTAAAAACAGATGATCTGGTCATTATCACATTGCTGTTTGTGGGAGCTTGCTGTGTGTAAATTGGCTGCTGCGTTTCCTACATTACAACAGTGACTCCACTTCAAAAAAGTACTTCATTGGCTGTAAGGTGCTTTGGGACGTCCTGAGGTTGTGAAAGGCGCTGGAGAAATGCAAAGTCTTTCTTTTCTTTCTAAAGGGACATTAGTGAAGCAGTTGTATTTTTGGATCAATCCAACAGCTTCATGGTCACTTTTAACTAGTTTAACTAGTCACTTTTAACTGTAACTAGTTTTTTTTAATTTCCATATTTTTAAACGGTTCCAAAACCTCAAACTGTCCTGGAGAGATTTGGAACTCACGTTCTCTGGATGACGAGACCCACAACATAACCACTCGACTGCCGTACTTTAACAAAACAATCAGCAGTCACTTTGGAGCACACTCACCATATACATGGGCGATCCACACAAGGTAGCTGCCAGCATGTTGGTCTGTAAATATCGGGCAAAGCCAAAGTCAGCTGTGTTCAAAGGAAAAAAGGGAACAGTTCAGCGTTATTGTCAAAGCAAGTGTGATCCAGCGCTTACTGTTGAAACATTACAACAGGTTCTTAACAAAGTATTGCAAGCATCGTGTTTGGGGTACACTCGTGTTATCAAAGCAAACATTTCCTTCAATTGGAAATGGTTCAGCAGGTTATTCCCTTCAAGTGTTATCGTCACGGAGGAACTGTGACACTAGAGTTGCCAACCCTCCAGGATTGGCCTGGAGTCTCCAGGAATTGAAGATTAATCTCCAGGACACCGCGGGGAGCAAAAACCCCGGAGAAAAATCACAGGGGGGCGACAAAAAATATTGTGGGTGTTTTTTTCATTTTCTGTGAACACTTTCACTTATTGTTCAAAAAATATTGGAGCTGAGGGTGGAAAGGCTGCTTGACTGAGAGTCAAGAATCATCCAATCGGAAAACGAAGAGTCTGTTTGCTGTCCGATTGGCCGTGGGAAGGCAGGGCGCCGTGACGATGGACGTGTGGGGCGACCAATGGCGGGAGAGTGGGGGGGGGGGGGCAGGGCAGTTGGTCATGTGATTGAAACCTCCAGGAATACGTCGAACCAGAGTTGGCAACTACGTGGAACGTAGGCCCACAGAGGCAGAAGCTTTTAGGAAGCGAGATCCATCTTCAGCACCGGCAGAACTTCTGCCCCTCCATGCCCCCACGAGATTACCCCTCACCCCCCCACCCCCACCCCCACCCAAGCCTGCTTCTGCGGCCGACGGACCGTTTGAAGTATTTTTGGTGGGCTTCCCAGCCTCTTCTTTGGAACCCACCATGAGTGTTTGGGTTGCCAACTCTGGTTGGATGAATTCCTGGAGGTTTCATCACATGACCTCCCACCTCCAACCGCCCCGCCCCCACTCTCCCGCCATTGGTGGCCCGACACGCCCATCCTCGTGGCGCCCCGCCCTCCCCACGGCCAAGTGAGAAGCGAACAGACTTTTCGTTACCCGATTGGATGGTTCTTGACTCTCAGCCAAACAGCCTTTTCCCCCCATCGCCAATATTTTTTATAACGAATAAACAAAAGTGTTCAAAAAGAATTTTTGTTTAAAAGAACAATTTTTTAATGCCCCTGTGATGTTTCTCCGGGGTTTATGCTGGCAGCGGCATCCTGGACATTAATCTTCAATTCCTGGAGACTCCAGGCCAATCCTGGAGGGTTGGCAACACTACATGAGTGGGGTCAGAGGTCGGCCGTAGCAGGACTAAGACCAACAACAACAACAACAACAACTTGCATTTACAAAGCACCTTTAGTATAGAGAATGTCTTGGGGCGGTGAGGAGGTGAGAAATAGGAATAGATCAGGGATTAGACGGCGAGTCACGGAGGGAGGGATTAGGAGGGGTGACTGAAAGCTTGGTTGAAAAGATAGATTTTGAGAAGGTCCTTAAAGTTTGAGACAGAGGAGAGCTGGTGGAATTTAGTGAGGGAGTGTAATCTACGTGTATTATCCTGCTGCTAAGGGGTAGGTCTGCATCCCTTTAAGAATCGATCACACTGCCCTCTTGAGGTGAAGTTGGGTCACCGTCAGAAGCGCAAACCGGGCCGATCGCCAATGGGGAGCTCGCTCCACATCCCATTGCTCTCCTGACTTGAAATAGAAAGGAGGATCAGGCGGGATATGAAACGAGCTCCCAATTGGCCATCAGCCCGTTCTGCGCTAAACCCCTTGAAATCAATGCATGCGGCGGGAGGGCGGAGGGTCACATACAGGTCAGGTTGGACATCCTGTGGATGGTACACACTCCAGCCACAGTGGAGAGAGTGGCGGAGGGAGTGGTGGAGGGAGTGGTGGAGGGAGTGGTGGAGGGAGTGGTGGAGAGAGTGGTGGAGAGAGTGATGGAGGGAGAGAGTGGTGGAGGGAGTGGTGGAGAGAGTGGTGGAGAGAGTGATGGAGGGAGAGAGTGGTGGAGGGAGTGGTGGAGGGAGTGGTGGAGGGAGTGGTGGAGGGAGTGGTGGAGAGAGTGGTGGAGAGAGTGATGGAGGGAGAGAGTGGTGGAGGGAGTGGTGGAGGGAGAGAGTGGTGGAGGGAGTGGTGGAGGGAGATGGTGGAGGGAGTGGTGGAGGGAGTGGTGGAGGGAGTGGCGGAGGGAGTGGTGGAGAGAGTGGTGGAGAGAGAGAGTGGAGGGAGAGAGTGGAGGGAGTGGTGGAGAGAGAGAGTGGTGGAGAGAGTGATGGAGAGAGTGGTGGAGAGAGTGATGGAGGGAGTGGCGGAGGGAGTGGTGGAGGGAGTGGTGGAGGGAGTGGTGGAGAGAGTGGTGGAGAGAGAGAGTGGTGGAGAGAGTGATGGAGAGAGTGGTGGAGAGAGAGAGTGGAGGGAGTGGTGGAGGGAGTGGTGGAGGGAGTGGCGGAGGGAGTGGTGGAGGGAGTGGTGGAGGGAGTGATGGAGAGAGTGACGGAGGGAGTGGTGGAGGGAGTGGATGTTTAGGGTAGTTTCAGGGGGTGCTGATGGAGTGGACCGCTTGGTCCTGGATGGTGTCGAGCTGTGGTCTCTATGTAGGTGAGCACCCTGTAGGATCTCCCACTGTGTGAGTGAGGTACCAGGTGGTTACCAGGGATTGAGAAACGTGCCCCAGTTGGAGTCAGCACCTTTAGGTGAGGGAAGAAAACCAGAACTTGCCATTTATCAGCGCCTTTAAAGGAGAAGAAATGTCCCAAAGTCCTTCACAGAGGTATAATTTTTAAAAATGGACACCAATCCAAAGATGGAGTTATTCGAAGGGGTGACCAAAAGCTTGGCCAAAGAGATGGGTCTTAAGGAGGGTCTTAAAGGAGGAGAGAGAGGTGGAGAGGTTTATGGAGGGAACTTCAGAGCTTAGGGCCCAGGGAGCTTTGGATGAGCTCAAGTTTACAGAGGGTGGAAGGTGGGAGGTCGGCCAGGAGTGCGTTGGAATAGTTGAGTCTCGAGGTAACAAAGGCATGGATGAGGGTTTCAGCAGCAGATGAGCTGAGGCAGGGGCGGAGACGGGCGATGTTACGGAGGTGGAAGTAGGCGGTCTTGGTGACGGAGAGGAGATGGGGTCGGGAGCTCAGCTCAGGGTCAAATAGGATGCCAGGGTTCTGAACAGGGCTGGAAATGGGGTGATGCTAAATCTCTCTTAAATGCACTGAATGGGTTTGCTTTTCCAGCAGGGTAAGGGTTATTAGACTCTCAGAACTCCACGTCAGGTAAGGACAGCAAGAGTTACTGCTGCATAAATAACCACTCAATAAAGTGACAGTGCCAAGAAAAATACCGAGGGAAGAAAGCTGGCTGAAACTGCCTCAACTTCTGGGCAACATTTTCACATTTCAGACACACAAACTGGTCTCCAAATCTGTAAAGATCCAAATTGTCTTGTTGGACAAAGTAAATCTCACAGCTTTCGACCAAGCCTGGTTGACTCGCTTTGCTCAGACTGGTTGGTTTTGATTAATTATTCACAATTTTTATTCTCCTTGTAACATCACACAGGAAAGTGGCTCTTTCTTTCTAAGCTTTGCTGTTAAATTCTTTTTTTCCCATTACTAAATATGACAGAAGAAAAAGCAACGTTAGCAGATAAACTCCAGCCAAGCTTGGCAAGAATAACAACAACTTGTATTTATATATCCACATTTAACTTAGTAAAACGTCCCAAGGTGCTTCACAGGAGCGATTATCAGACAAAATTTGACACCGAGCCACATAAGGAGATATTAGGACAGGTGACCAAAAGCCTGGTCAAAAAGGTGGGTTTGAAGGGGCGTCTTACACAGAAACACAGAAAAATAGGAGCAGGAGTCGGCCATTCGAGCCTGCTCCGCCATTCACTATGATCATGGCTGATCCTCTATCTCAATACCATATTTCCGCTCTCTCCCCATACCCCTTGATGCCTTTTGTGTCTAGAAATCTATCTATCGGATATGTCTTAAATGAGGAGAAAGATACTGAGAGGTTTAGGGAGGGAATTCCAGAGCTTAAGGCCTCGGCAGCTGAAGGCACGGCCGCCAATGGTGGAGCAATTAAAATCGGGGATGCGCAAGAGGCCAGAATTGGAGGAGCGCAGAGATCTCAGAGGGTTGTGGGGCTGGAGGAGGTTACAGAGATAGGGAGGGGCAGGGTCCTGGAGGGATTTGAAAACAAGGATGAGAACAAGGAGACAACCGGTAGGCCAGGGAGCACAGGGGGTGATGGGTCAACGGGACTTGGCGCGAGTTAGGACACGGGCGGCAGAGAAAGCTTCAAACTATGGAATTAACCATTAAGTTGGAGGAATTTCTTCTCTCAGAGGGTCGTGAATCTTTGGAATTCTCTGCCCCAGAGAGCTGTGGAGGCGAAGTCATTGAATATATTCAAGGTTGAGATTGACAGATTTTCGAACTACAGGGGAGTCAAGGGTTATGGGGAACAGGCAGAAACGTGGAGTTGAGGCCAAGATCAGACCAGCCATGATCTTATTGAATAGTGGAGCAGGCGCGAGGGGCCGAATGGCCGACTCCTGCTCCTATTTCTTATGTTCTTGTGTATGTTGCTGACTTACGGTCAGTGGGGTATCAGTGAAACGTGAAATAGATCACAGAGGTGGGTCGGTAAACTTTCAGCGCTTGCTTGGACTGTACAATGGTAGATTTTGTCCTTCCAATCCTGGATCTGTGTCCGCAGAGATCGTGCTGAGTTGCAGATCACTATGGGAAGGCTAATGGAACATTGGCCTTTATCTCAGGGGCAGTGGAATACAAAGGGGAGGATGTGATGCTTCAGTTGTCCAGAGCTCTGGTCAGACCCCATCTGGAGAAACTGCGTTCAGTTCTGGGCCCCGCACCTCAGGAAGGATATATTGGCCTTGGAGGGGGAGCAGCGCAGATTCACCAGACTGACATCGGCGCTTAAAATCTTAAATTATGAGGACAGGTTGCAGAAACGTGGCCTGTATTCCCTCGAGTTTAGAAGGTCGAGGAGCATTCTGATCGAGGTGTTTTAACTGATAAGTGGCCTGGCTTCCCAGGATGCCTCCTCCTCATCTTCTTCCTCTGACAAACAAGTGAGAAAGAGGGGAATCCTCATGGGAAAACAATTTGCAGCCAAACCCCTTCATTTTAGCAAAAATTACCCAGAGTTTTGAGGGAGACTCAAATGAACCTCGTCTGGTCAGGTGGGCGTAAAAGATCCCACGGCACTACTTGAGGAAGAGCTGGGAGTTCTTCCAGTGTCCTGGTCAATGTTCCTCCCTCAAGCAACCCCACAGATGAATTACTCATTCATGTCATCTCATGAGTTGTGTCTTTGTAGGTGAAAGAAGCGCGATATAAATTGTTGTTGTCTATGTGCAAAATGGCTGCTGCATCTGTCTAAGTGACAACAGTGAACGCAAGTGATTCATTGGATGCAAAGCTGGGTCTCTTTTCTCTTGAAAAGAGAAGGCTGAGGGGTGACCGAATAGAGGTCTTTAAAATTGTGAAAGGATGCATTGGTTGTCATCTTCGAAAATTCTATAGATTATGGAACGGTTCCTGCAGATTGGAGGGTGGCAAATGTAACCCCACTATTTAAAAAAGGAGGGAGAGAGAAAACAGGGAACTACAGACTGGTTAGCCTAACATCAGTAGTAGGGAAAATGCTAGAGTCTATTATTAAGGATGTCGTAACAGGACACTTAGAAAATATCAACGGGATTCGACAAAGTCAACATGGATTTATGAAAGGGAAATCGTGTTTGACAAACCTACTGGAGTTTTTTGAGGATGTAACTGGTAGAAAAGATAAGGGAGAACCAGTGGATGTGGTGTATTTGGATTTTCAGAAGGCCTTTGATAAAGTCCCACATAAGAGGTTAGTGTGCAAAATTAAAGCACATGGGATTGGGGGTAATATACTGGCATGGACTGAAAATTGGTTGACAGGAAACAGAGAGTAGGAATAAATGGGTCTTTTTCGGGGTGGCAGCCGGTGACTAGTGGGGTACCGCAGGGATCAGTGCTTGGGCCCCAGCTATTCACAATATATATCAATGATTTGGATGAGGGAACCAAATGTAATATTTCCAAGTTTGCTGACGACACGAAACTAGGTGGGATTGTAAGTTGTGAGGAGGATGCAAAGAGGCTTCAAGGCGATTTAGACAAGTTGAGTGAGTGGGCAAATACATGGCAGATGAGGTATAACGTGGATAAATGTGAAGTTATCCACTTCGGTAGGAAAAACAGAAAGGCAGAGTATTATTTAAATGGTGATAGATTGGGAAATGTTGATGTACAAAGGGACCTGGGTGTCCTTGTACACCAGTCACTGAAAGCAAACATGCAGGTGCAGCAAGCAGTTAGGAAGGCAAATGATATGTTGGCCTTCATTGCAAGAGGATTTGAGTTTAGGAGCAAGGATGTCTTACTACAGTTGTACAGGGCCTTGGTGAGACCACAGCTGGAGTACTGTGTGCAGTTTTGGCCTCCTTACCTAAGAAAGGATATACTTGCCATAGAGGGAGTGCAGCAAAGGTTCACCAGACTGATTCCTGGGATGGCAGGACTGTCTTATGAGGAGCGATTGGGTCAACTAGGCCTGTATTCACTAGAGTTTAGAAGAATGAGAGGGTATCTCATTGAAATGTATAAAATTCTGACAGGGCTAGACAGACTGGATGCAGGGAGGATGTTTCCCCTGGCTGGGGGGTCTAGAACGAGGGGTCACAGTCTCAGGATACGGGGTAGGACATTTAAGACTGAGATGAGGAGAAATTTCTTCACTCAGAGGGTGGTGAACCTGTGGAATTCTCTACCACAGAAGGCTGTGGAGGCCAAGTCACTGAATATATTTAAGAAGGAGATAGATAGATTTCTAGACACAAAAGACATCAAGGGGTTTGGGGAGAGAGCGGGAATATGGTATTGAGATAGAGGATCAGCCATGATCATATTGAATGGCGGAGCAGGCTCGAAGTGCCGAATGGCCGACTCCTGCTCCTATTTTTCTATGTTTCTATGTTTTGATAGAGTGGATACAGAGAGAATGTTTCCACTTGTAGGGAATAGCAAAACTAAAGGCCGTCAATATAAGATAGTCACCAAGAAATCAAACGGGGAATTCAGAAGGAACTTCTTTACCCAGAGAGTGGTGAGAATGTGGAACTCGCTACCACAGGGAGTGGTTGAGGCAAATAGTATAGATACATTTAAGGGGAAGCTAGATAAACACGTTAGGGAGAAGGGAATAGAAGGATATGCTATAGGGTTAGGTGAGGAAAGACGGGAGGAGGCTCGAGTGGAGCATAAACGCCGGCATGGACTGGTTGGGCCGAATGGCCTGTTTCTGTGCTGTATATCCGATGTAACCCTATATAAAGCCCTTTGGGATATGATACGATGCTGTATAAATACAAGCTTCTTTTCCCCCAACATACTCAAACTGTTATGTGCTTTACTCTAGAAGCTATGAGTTAATCATAGAATGATGCAGCACAGAAGGAGGCCATTCGGCCCATCGTGCTTGTGCTGTCTCTTTGAAAGATTCTCTCCAATTAGTCTTTGCCCATAGCCCTGCTAAGTTAAATCGTACAATCACTGGCATTCTTTCATAAAGAACCAAGACCTCATCACTGACCCAACAGCAGAGGTCCCTGGCTTCGACCTCCCTCGAAGACAGTGGACGGCGCTCGACCCAATCCGCACAGGGCACGGACGATGCGGCCACCCGCTCCACAAGTGGAAGATGAGGGACGACCCGAAGTGCGACTGTGGCCAGGAGTCCCAGACCATGGAACACATCACATCAACCTGCCCACTGAGATCTGTCGCGGGAGGCACCTCATTTCCCCACTCGGCATCTCAGGAGGACATCGAATGGAGAGCCAGACTAGACGTCCCATTAGAAGCTTTTCCCATCATACGGAACAGCAACAACTGCTATTCTGAGCCTCAGAGAGACCCAGGCTACATGACAGTTGGGGAGGCCACCACAGCAGAGCTGGGCTCTCACCTATCTTGATGCGGATACTGTTGGGGTTGGACTTCCGTCCTCCGGCACAGGACAGTAGGATGTTCTGCGGCTTCAGGTCCCGGTGAATAACCCCCTTGCTGTGCAACATCTTCATGGCCCCTGCTATCTGCTGCAGGAAAAGCCGGATGGTGTCCTCGCTGAGGGTCCCCTTCACTGGAAAGTAAATGAGAGATCAGCCACCAGATTTGGATCAACTGGCTGAGAGGAATACTCCCTCTCGGAAAATCACTCTTTATCACACTGCAGCAGGTGAATCAGTGTGAGCGGGGTTCAGAACTCTGTAAGCAACGTTTTTTGGTACGTGGCTCCTTTGGCTGCGCGGCCCATTCAAATTTTCGTGCATGCGCGGTTTCTCCCACGTAAAAGCCAGTGAGCGCCTGTGCAGTATCCCCAGACCGCTGCGCGAACACGTAACTTAACGGGAACGTTGCCTGTGAGACTGGGGTTCGGTGTGAGACTGGGGTTCAGTGTGAGACTGGGGTTCGGTGTGAGACTGGGGTTCACTGTGAGACTGGGGTTCACTGTGAGACTGGGGTTCACTGTGAGACTGGGGTTCACTGTGAGACTGGGGTTCACTGTGAGACTGGGGTTCACTGTGAGACTGGGGTTCAGTGTGAGACTGGGGTTCACTGTGAGACTGGGGTTCACTGTGAGACTGGGGTTCACTGTGAGACTGGGGTTCAGTGTGAGACTGGTGTTCAGTGTGAGACTGGGGTTCACTGTGAGACTGGGGTTCACTGTGAGACTGGGGCTCAGTGTGAGACTGGGGTTCACTGTGAGACTGGGGTTCAGTGTGAGACTGGGGTTCACTGTGAGACTGGGGTTCACTGTGAGACTGGGGTTCAGTGTGAGACTGGGGTTCAGTGTGAGACTGGGGCTCAGTGTGAGACTGGGGTTCAGTGTGAGACTGGGGTTCAGTGTGAGACTGGGGTTCGGTGTGAGACTGGGGTTCAGTGTGAGACTGGGGTTCACTGTGAGACTGGGGTTCACTATGAGACTGGGGTTCGGTGTGAGACTGGGGTTCACTGTGAGACTGGGGTTCAGTGTGAGACTGGGGTTCAGTGTGAGACTGGGGTTCACTGTGAGACTGGGGTTCAGTGTGAGACTGGGGTTCACTGTGAGACTGGGGTTCGGTGTGAGACTGGGGTTCACTGTGAGACTGGGGTTCAGTGTGAGACTGGGGTTCAGTGTGAGACTGGGGTTCACTGTGAGACTGGGGTTCAGTGTGAGACTGGGGTTCACTGTGAGACTGGGGTTCACTGTGAGACTGGGGTTCAGTGTGAGACTGGGGTTCAGTGTGAGACTGGGGTTCGGTGTGAGACTGGGGTTCACTGTGAGACTGGGGTTCAGTGCGAGACTGGGGTTCGGTGTGAGACTGGGGTTCACTGTGAGACTGGGGTTCAGTGTGAGACTGGGGTTCGGTGTGAGACTGGGGTTCACTGTGAGACTGGGGTTCACTGTGAGACTGGGGTTCAGTGTGAGACTGGGGTTCACTGTGAGACCGGGGTTCACTGTGAGACTGGGGCTCAGTGTGAGACTGGGGTTCACTGTGAGACTGGGGTTCAGTGTGAGACTGGGGTTCACTGTGAGACTGGGGTTCACTGTGAGACTGGGGTTCAGTGTGAGACTGGGGTTCAGTGTGAGACTGGGGCTCAGTGTGAGACTGGGGTTCAGTGTGAGACTGGGGTTCAGTGTGAGACTGGGGTTCGGTGTGAGACTGGGGTTCAGTGTGAGACTGGGGTTCACTGTGAGACTGGGGTTCACTATGAGACTGGGGTTCGGTGTGAGACTGGGGTTCACTGTGAGACTGGGGTTCAGTGTGAGACTGGGGTTCAGTGTGAGACTGGGGTTCACTGTGAGACTGGGGTTCAGTGTGAGACTGGGGTTCACTGTGAGACTGGGGTTCGGTGTGAGACTGGGGTTCACTGTGAGACTGGGGTTCAGTGTGAGACTGGGGTTCAGTGTGAGACTGGGGTTCACTGTGAGACTGGGGTTCAGTGTGAGACTGGGGTTCACTGTGAGACTGGGGTTCACTGTGAGACTGGGGTTCAGTGTGAGACTGGGGTTCGGTGTGAGACTGGGGTTCACTGTGAGACTGGGGTTCAGTGCGAGACTGGGGTTCGGTGTGAGACTGGGGTTCACTGTGAGACTGGGGTTCAGTGTGAGACTGGGGTTCGGTGTGAGACTGGGGTTCACTGTGAGACTGGGGTTCACTGTGAGACTGGGGTTCAGTGTGAGACTGGGGTTCACTGTGAGACTGGGGTTCACTGTGAGACTGGGGTTCAGTGTGAGACTGGGGTTCAGTGCGAGACTGGGGTTCACTGTGAGACTGGGGTTCACTGTGAGACTGGGGTTCAGTGTGAGACTGGGGTTCACTGTGAGACTGGGGGTCACTGTGAGACTGGGGTTCAGTGTGAGACTGGGGTTCAGTGTGAGACTGGGGTTCGGTGTGAGACTGGGGTTCACTGTGAGACTGGGGTTCAGTGCGAGACTGGGGTTCGGTGTGAGACTGGGGTTCACTGTGAGACTGGGGTTCAGTGTGAGACTGGGGTTCGGTGTGAGACTGGGGTTCACTGTGAGACTGGGGTTCAGTGTGAGACTGGGGTTCGGTGTGAGACTGGGGTTCGGGGTGAGACTGGGGGGTGAGTGTGAGACTGGGGTTCACTGTGAGACTGGGGTTCGGTGTGAGACTGGGGTTCACTGTGAGACTGGGGTTCACTGTGAGACTGGGGTTCGGGGTGAGACTGGGGGGTGAGTGTGAGACTGGGGTTCAGTATGCTGTGGAAGTGGGGTTCAGTGCACTGCTCTCCGGGATTGAGCTGTGGTTGGCTTCTAAGTCAACTTTTGATTCCAATGGAATGGCTGTACTCACCATCTCTTTGTAACCATAGGGTTGAAAAGTACTTTTATGTTACGAACCTAAGCTGTAATCACCAAAGTTCTGAAGCAGGCTCCCCGCTCACACGGTGATGCACTCTAATTACTCTGCTTGCAGCCTCCTGTCATTACCGAACACATCCGAACACACAAAGCCGTTACTCAATTCTACCACATTATAAATTGCGCGAATGAGACACCAGTTCGTTACAAACAATCCCGAGCGCAATCTCTGTGTACAATAATATTTTTACCAAGTATCTATCTGCCTGAAGCACCAGTCAAAGTGAGTGTGTTGCTTATCAACGCTGCATCATGGTCTGTTTAAACCATAATGTCCTCTTTGCGTCTAAGCGCAATTAAGTGTCAGCCGTGGCTCAGTCGGTGGCACACTCTCTCTCTCTCTCTCTCTCTCTCTCGTCTCTGAGTCAGCAGGTTGTGGGTCCAAATCCCACTCCAGAGACTGGAGTACAAAATCCAGGCTGACACTCCAGTGCAGTACTGAGGGGGTGTTGCACTGTCGGAGGTGCCGTCTTTCGGATGAGGCGTTAAACCGAGGCCCCGTCTGCCCTCTCAGGTGGACGTAAAATATCCCGCTGCAATATTTCTAAATAGAGCAGGGGAGTTCTCCCCGGTGTCCTGGCCAATATTCATCACTAAAACAGATTATCTGATCATTATCACATTGTAGTTTGTGGGAGCTTGCTGTGCGCAAATTGGCTGCTGCATTTCCCACATTACAACAGTGACTACACTTCAAAAAGTCCTTCATTGGCTGTAAAGCGCTTTGGGACATCTGGTGGTCATGAAAGGCGCTATAGAAACGCAAGGCTGTCTTATTTCTTTTATTACAACAGTAAGTAACTCGGTTAAACGAATACTGGTTGAAAGATCGGTAGTGAAGATTAAAGGGCCCCTACACCCACCTTTAAAACATGGAGAGGAGGGGGAAATTACAAGCTTTTAAAGCAACCTGTCACAAAGGAGGTTACATATTGCACAGGCTATCAAACGGTTTAAGGACAAAAGTCGATTTGTCCATTGAAAACCATTGTATGTGTTTGATGAGTCAGTGCTGTCGACAGATCAGCATTAGCTGCTCTCAGCCCCAGTGTTTTTCTGACCGTGTAACAGTGAGTAGCAGCAGCGAACACTCAGAATAGTAACTGGCAGACAATACCAGCGATAAGGCAGCCAGATAACCAGTCAAATTCTGGATATCTTGTAGCTTGACTTAATGCTGAAGAGACAGAACTTGTTTCGATTGTATCACGGACTCTCGAGATACAGACAGTACCTGACCTTTGACAGAAAGGACTTGCATTTCGATAGCACCTTTCATGACCCGAGGACAGCCCAAAGCGCTTTACAGCAATGTGATAATGACCAGGTAATCTGTTTTAGTGATGCTGGTTGAAGGATAAATATTGGCCCCAGGACACTAGGGAGAACTCCCCAGCTCTTCTTCGAATTAGTGCCGTGGGGATCTTTAACATCCACCTGAGAGGGCAGACTGGGCCTCGGTTTAACGTCTCATCCGACATATATCGGCCGTTCCCTCATCGTCGCTGCGTCTAAATCCTGGAACTCCCTCCCTCACAGCATTGTGGGAGCACCTTCACCACACGGACTGCAGCGGTTCAAGAAGGCGGCTCACCACCACCTTCTCAAGGGGCAACTAGGGATGGGCAATAAATGCTGGCCTGGCCAGCGACGCCCACATCCCGAGAATTAATTATTTTTTTAAATTGCCTCTAAAAGGGGGAATTAGCGCCCTTAAATAGTGGAGAAGAATTGAAGGTTAGCCCTCTTGGTCCGAGCTGAGACTTTTGGTAAATTCATCCAAGAACATCAGAACCCATGGAATAGGGGCACAGGAGCTTCCAGACTGCTACCCAGTGCCCCCACTACAAGTCCGTGTGTGTAGATGCAAGTGAAGACAGGGCTGGGTTTGGCTCCGATGCCCGTGCTCTCAAGGCTCACACATGTTGAATAGTCCTTTCAGCCCATAGACTCGTACCCCAGGAAGGAGTAGGCAGGAGAAGGCGGGGGGGGCGGGGGGGGGGGGGGGGGCGGCAGGAAACTGGCAGGGAGAAAATCAACAAGAGAAAAGAACCCTGTAGCAGAATTGTCCACATATGGCTCCTCATGCCCTACAACCTCAGGCAACTCAACCCTATTTCTACTTGCGTTTTTCACTCGCTGGATTGTCTTGTTTGAACTTTGTGGGCCGGGAGGTTTAGTAAGGCCCTTAGCGCTGTGGCTACATTGCTGGGCAAATCCTTTAATCACAACACCAAGATCTCTTGGTACCAGCAACCTGACACAGCCGCAAATGAATGGGAACATACAAGATACCCGAGGCTCCGATCGTGCGTACCTAAGAGGCGGACACCTGAGACACGTCTTCCCTGTCGGTGTCGGACAGTATTGTTCAGGTGTCGGCCTCGGCTCGGTGGGTAACACTCGCGCCTCTGAGTCAGAGGGTTGTGGATTCATAAAATCTCGCCTGACACTCCCAGCGCAGCGCTGAGGGAGCCCTGCACTGCCGGAGGTTCCGTCTTTCGGATGAGGACGTCAAACATTGCTGTTTGTGGGAGCTTGCTGTGCTCAAATTGGCTGCCGCGTTTCGTACATTACGACAGTGACTACACTTCAGGAGTACTTCATTGGCTGTAAAGCGCTTTGGGACATCCTGAGGTCGTAAAAAGTCCTTCTCTCTTTCTATCCAGTTCAGGAGCTATATATACAGGTGACACTATCAGTCACACCCGATGACGAACTCTACCACCACTATGCTGAGTAAACACAGTCAGCAAAGGCAGTCAGAATAGAATCTTATCTACACCTGGACAATCAGCAGCATTTTGATTTCTACCACTTAACAAAGCTCTATTGCAGACTTACAGTGGAGATAATCAGCAAGGTCACCACCGTTGCAGTACTGGAAAACACAAACACACGGAGGGGGGTGGGTGAGTGAGTCAAGGCACATTCTACTGGACTGTGTGACACAATCTCAAATTGTTCATCAGCTGCAATGTAATGTAAAAATAGATCAGACGGGGCAAACCCAGTCTTTAACCATTTGTAAAAGAATAGCGGCCGCTTCAAGCTGCTCTGAACTTCAAACTGCAAACAAGACACAACAATTAATCTGGTCTCAGTGACGTCATTCAAATGTTTTGCCCGATGCCGTATTATTCGACCTCCTCTGGCATTGCACATGAGGATCAAGACCGGGTGCGGCCTCGAGGTAAGGAGGCACTTAAAGCGCTTATTGTCAAATCTCCCCGATAAACGAGAGCAGAGGGTGGAATGTGGCGTAACTGTGTTAAGGTAACATCACCGATACAAGTTACCTGCGCCCAAGAATTGGCAAAGGGTTCATCAAAATCACATTATATTCCAACAAAATCTTTCACCAGCATAAAAAGGACTAACAGACAGCTAATCCTGGAATAGCGGGGTAGATTTTTACAAGTGAATGGTCGTGACACAAAGCTGTGTGTGGTGGGAACGCATCCTGGAGAAATCAGTGCACCCCACTCGCTATTCCGTAAATCCTGAGAGCTTCTGTGCCAAATTCCCAACATGTGCTCCTGACAGGGAGAGCTTTGGCCTGGAAGCAATAATTCATAAAGTCTCACCCGTCTAACTCACCGAGTGACCCAGAACACGTTGGATAACCCGTCTAACTCACCGAGTGACCCAGAACACGTTGTGTAACTCACCTCCATCACCAAATAGACCGAGTTCGCCATCTCCTGTAAAATGGAAAGAAAATCATTAGAAATAATAGCATTTTGATACATTATATTTTTGCATAAGTTGCCCACTTCTAGTCCACAGACCTTACTTCCTGTAGTCACAATTTTTGGTCACGCTTTCACATTGTAAACTGCTATGTCAACATTTCCCATTCACTATTGTCACGTCAACCGTCACAATGTAGTTACAGGCTCTGACCACTAGGCTGGTTCTGTGGAGTGAATCATAGGACTTTACGGCACAGAAGGAGGCCATTCGGCTCATCATGTCTGTGTCGGTATGAGCTTCTGAAGTCTCTCTCCCTCAACTTTGTCACCATTTTGTGTCGGAAAAAACCCCTTTCATTTATCAACTGACCGTGGACAATGTCATGGGGCAATTTATGGTTGAGTAAAGTTTATGAGGAGTTTTTAAGCCACCCAATCTAACGCTTTTGCCTCCACTTTTGTCCCCTCCTCTGCTGCAGGCACGGACTTGTGTTGGGTTATTGATCCACTTGTACCATTGGCTATCCATCCGTTACCTCAGCAAAGTGAGCAGTCCTCTCGTGTAAACCTCGACACCCAGCGTCAGCAGGGTACGGTCTTTGAGGAAGTTACTAGTATGTGTTATTAGGGACAGAGAGACTGAGCACCTGGACAAATATGAACTGATCAGAGAGAGCCAGCATGGATTTATAACAGGTAAGTTATGTCTAACGAACCTAGTTGAATTTATTTGAAGAGGTAACTAACGTGGTAGATACGGGAGTGTCTATGGATGTTATTTATATGGACTTCCAGAAGGCATTCGATAAGGTTCCACACAAGAGACTGTTAACAACAATGAGAGCGTGTGGAATTGGAGACAACCTATTGACACGGATATGTTCCTATGTTCCTCTCGTGCTTTCTTCCAGTGTGCCACATCTAGCACTTATCCATAGTAACATTAGGAACAGGAGGAGGCCATTCAGCCCCTCAGGCCTGTTCCATCATTCAATGAGGTCATGGCTGATCTGCACCTCAACTCCATTTACCTGCCTTTGCTCCATATCCCCTGATTCCCTTACCCAACAAAAATCTATCTAGCTCAGTCTCGAATGCTCCAATGACCGTTCTGGCCACTTGCAAATGTTACCTAGTTAGTGATAGTTAAGTAGTTGCTTAGCAACCTTGGCAGTCTCAGCTGCCCTCTAGCAGAACATCCCCTGTCAATCTGACCTGGTGTGTTACTAAATTCTGCCATCTTTGGCTCTGGTTGGTTCGTGCTCTATATGGTACTGGTTGGTTCAGTGTTCTATATGGCTCTGGTTGGTTCGTGCTCTATATGGTGCTGGTTGGTTCGTGCTCTATATGGTGCTGGTTGGTTCAGTGCTCTATATGGTGCTGGTTGGTTCGTGCTCTATATGGTGCTGGTTGGTTCGTGTTCTATATGGTGCTGGTTGGTTCAGTGCTCTATATGGTGCTGGTTGGTTCGTGCTCTATATGGTGCTGGTTGGTTCGTGCTCTATATGGTGCTGGTTGGTTTGTGTTCTATATGGTGCTGGTTGGTTCGTGCTCTATATGGTGCTGGTTGGTTCAGTGCTCTATATGGTGCTGGTTGGTTCGTGCTCTATATGGTGCTGGTTGGTTCGTGCTCTATATGGTGCTGGTTGGTTCAGTGTTCTATATGGTGCTGGTTGGTTCAGTGTTCTATATGGTGCTGGTTGGTTCAGTGCTCTATATGGTGCTGGTTGGTTCGTGCTCTATATGGTGCTGGTTGGTTCGTGCTCTATATGGTGCTGGTTGGTTCAGTGCTCTATATGGTGCTGGTTGGTTCAGTGTTCTATATGGTGCTGGTTGGTTCGTGTTCTTTATGGTGCTGGTTGGTTCAGTGTTCTATATGGTGCTGGTTGGTTCAGTGCTCTATATGGTGCTGGTTGGTTCAGTGTTCTATATGGTGCTGGTTGGTTCGTGCTCTATATGGTGCGGGTTGGTTCGTGTTCTATATGGTGCTGGTTGGGTCAGTGCTCTATATGGTGCTGGTTGGTTCAGTGCTCTATATGGCTCTGGTTGGTTCAGTGTTCTTTATGGTGCTGGTTGGTTCAGTGCTCTATATGGCTCTGGTTGGTTCAGTGTTCTATATGGCTCTGGTTGGTTCAGTGTTCTATATGGTGCTGGTTGGTTCAGTGTTCTATATGGCTCTGGTTGGTTCAGTGTTCTATATGGTGCTGGTTGGTTCAGTGCTCTATATGGTGCGGGTTGGTTTGTGTTCTATATGGTGCTGGTTGGTTCAGTGCTCTATATGGTGCGGGTTAGTTCAGTGTTCTATATGGTGCTGGTTGGTTCGTGCACTATATGGTGCTGGTTGGGTCAGTGCTCTGTATGGCTCTGGTTGGTTCAGTGCTCTATATGGCTCTGGTTGGTTCAGTGTTCTATATGGTGCTGGTTGGTTCAGTGCTCTATATGGTGCGGGTTGGTTCAGTGTTCTATATGGTGCTGGTTGGTTCAGTGCTCTATATGGTGCGGGTTGGTTCAGTGTTCTATATGGTGCGGGTTGGTTCAGTGTTCTATATGGTGCTGGTTGGTTCAGTGCTCTATATGGCTCTGGTTGGTTCAGTGTTCTATATGGTGCTGGTTGGTTCAGTGCTCTATATGGTGCTGGTTGGTTCAGTGCTCTATATGGTGCTGGTTGGTTCAGTGTTCTATATGGTGCTGGTTGGTTCAGTGTTCTATATGGTGCTGGTTGGTTCAGTGTTCTATATGGCTCTGGTTGGTTCAGTGCTCTATATGGCTCTGGTTGGTTCAGTGCTCTATATGGCTCTGGTTGGTTCAGTGTTCTATATGGTGCTGGTTGGTTCAGTGTTCTATATGGTGCTGGTTGGTTCAGTGTTCTATATGGTGCTGGTTGGTTCAGTGTTCTATATGGTGCTGGTTGGTTCGTGCTCTATATGGTGCTGGTTGGTTCAGTGCTCTATATGGTGCGGGTTGGTTCGTGCTCTATATGGTGCTGGTTGGTTCGTGCTCTATATGGTGCTGGTTGGTTCAGTGCTCTATATGGTGCGGGTTGGTTCGTGCTCTATATGGTGCTGGTTGGTTCGTGCTCTATATGGTGCTGGTTGGTTCGTGCTCTATATGGTGCTGGTTGGTTCGTGCTCTATATGGCTCTGGTTGGTTCAGTGCTCTATATGGTGCTGGTTGGTTCGTGCTCTATATGGCTCTGGTTGGTTCAGTGTTCTATATGGTGCTGGTTGGGTCAGTGCTCTATATGGTGCTGGTTGGTTCGTGCTCTATATGGTGCTGGTTGGGTCAGTGCTCTATATGGCTCTGGTTAGTTCAGTGCTCTATATGGTGCTGGTTGGTTCAGTGCTCTATATGGTGCTGGTTGGTTCAGTGTTCTATATGGTGCTGGTTGGTTCGTGCTCTATATGGCTCTGGTTAGTTCAGTGCTCTATATGGTGCTGGTTGGTTCAGTGCTCTATATGGTGCTGGTTGGTTCAGTGTTCTATATGGTGCTGGTTGGTTCAGTGCTCTATATGGCTCTGGTTGGTTCAGTGTTCTATATGGCTCTGGTTAGTTCAGTGCTCTATATGGTGCTGGTTGGGTCAGTGCTCTATATGGTGCGGGTTGGTTCAGTGCTCTATATGGTGCGGGTTGGTTCAGTGTTCTATATGGCTCTGGTTAGTTCAGTGTTCTATATGGTGCGGGTTGGTTCAGTGCTCTATATGGCTCTGGTTGGTTCAGTGTTCTATATGGCTCTGGTTAGTTCAGTGTTCTATATGGTGCTGGTTGGTTCGTGCTCTATATGGCTCTGGTTGGTTCAGTGCTCTATATGGCTCTGGTTGGTTCAGTGTTCTATATGGCTCTGGTTAGTTCAGTGCTCTATATGGTGCTGGTTGGTTCGTGCTCTATATGGTGCTGGTTGGTTCAGTGCTCTATATGGTGCTGGTTGGGTCAGTGCTCTATATGGTGCTGGTTGGTTCAGTGCTCTATATGGCTCTGGTTGGTTCGTGCTCTATATGGCTCTGGTTGGGTCAGTGCCCTATATGGTGCTGGTTGGTTCGTGCTCTATATGGCTCTGGTTGGTTCGTGCTCTATATGGCTCTGGTTGGGTCAGTGCTCTATATGGTGCTGGTTGGTTCGTGCTCTATATGGCTCTGGTTGGTTCGTGCTCTATATGGCTCTGGTTGGTTCAGAGCTCTATATGGTGCTGGTTGGTTCGTGCTCTATATGGTGCTGGTTGGTTCGTGCTCTATATGGTGCTGGTTGGTTTGTGCTCTATATGGTGCTGCTTGGTTCGTGCTCTATATGGTGCTGGTTGGTTCGTGCTCTATATGGTGCTGGTTGGTTTGTGCTCTATATGGTGCTGGTTGGTTCGTGCTCTATATGGTGCGGGTTGGTTCGTGCTCTATATGGTGCTGGTTGGTTCGTGCTCTATATGGTGCTGGTTGGTTCAGAGCTCTATATGGTGCTGGTTGGTTCGTGCTCTATATGGTGCTGGTTGGTTCGTGTTCTATATGGCTCTGGTTGGTTTGTGCTCTATATGGTGCTGGTTGGTTCAGTGCTCTATATGGTGCTGGTTGGTTCGTGCTCTATATGGCTCTGGTTGGTTCGTGTTCTATATGGTGCTGGTTGGTTTGTGCTCTATATGGTGCTGGTTGGTTCAGTGCTCTATATGGCTCTGGTTGGTTCGTGTTCTATATGGTGCTGGTTGGTTCAGTGTTCTATATGGTGCTGGTTGGTTCGTGCTCTATATGGTGCGGGCTGGTTCGTGCTCTATATGGTGCTGGTTGGTTCGTGCTCTATATGGTGCTGGTTGGTTCGTGCTCTATATGGTGCTGGTTGGTTCGTGCTCTATATGGTGCAGGTTGGTTCGTGCTCTATATGGTGCTGGTTGGTTCAGTGCTGTATATGGTGCTGGTTGGTTCGTGCTCTATATGGTGCGGGTTGGTTCGTGCTCTATATGGTGCTGGTTGGTTCAGTGTTCTATATGGTGCTGGTTGGTTCAGTGCTCTATATGGTGCTGGTTAGTTCAGTGTTCTATATGGTGCTGGTTGGTTCAGTGCTGTATATGGTGCTGGTTGGTTCGTGCTCTATATGGTGCGGGTTGGTTCGTGCTCTATATGGTGCTGGTTGGTTCAGTGTTCTATATGGTGCTGGTTGGTTCAGTGCTCTATATGGTGCTGGTTGGTTCGTGCTCTATATGGTGCGGGTTGGTTCAGTGTTCCATATGGTGCTGGTTGGTTCAGTGTTCTATATGGTGCTGGTTGGTTCAGTGCTCTATATGGTGCTGGTTGGTTCGTGCTCTATATGGTGCTGGTTGGTTCGTGCTCTATATGGTGCTGGTTGGTTCAGTGCTCTATATGGTGCTGGTTGTTTCGTGCTCTATATGGTGCTGGTTGTTTCGTGCTCTATATGGCTCTGGTTGGTTCAGTGCTCTATATGGTGCGGGTTGGTTCAGAGCTCTATATGGTGCTGGTTGGTTTGTGCTCTATATGGTGCTGGTTGGTTCAGTGCTCTATATGGTGCGGGTCGGTTCAGTGTTCTATATGGCTCTGGTTGGTTCGTGCTCTATATGGTGCGGGTTGGTTCGTGCTCTATATGGCTCTGGTTGGTTCGTGCTCTATATGGTGCTGGTTGGTTCGTGCTCTATATGGTGCTGGTTGGTTCGTGTTCTATATGGCTCTGGTTGGTTCAGTGTTCTATATGGTGCTGGTTGGTTCAGTGCTCTATATGGTGCTGGTTGGGTCAGTGCTCTATATGGTGCTGGTTGGTTCGTGCTCTATATGGTGCTGGTTGGTTCAGTGTTCTATATGGTGCTGGTTGGTTCGTGCTCTATATGGTGCTGGTTGGTTTGTGCTCTATATGGTGCTGGTTGGTTCAGTGCTCTATATGGTGCTGGTTGGTTCGTGCTCTATATGGTGCTGGTTGGTTCGTGTTCTATATGGTGCTGGTTGGTTCAGTGTTCTATATGGCTCTGGTTGGTTCGTGCTCTATATGGTGCTGGTTGGGTCAGTGCTCTATATGGTGCGGGTTGGTTCAGTGCTCTATATGGTGCTGGTTGGTTCAGTGTTCTATATGGCTCTGGTTGGTTCGTGCTCTATATGGTGCTGGTTGGGTCAGTGCTCTATATGGTGCTGGTTGGTTCGTGCTCTATATGGTGCTGGTTGGTTCAGTGCTCTATATGGTGCTGGTTGGTTCAGTGCTCTATATGGCTCTGGTTGGTTCAGTGCTCTATATGGTGCTGGTTGGTTCGTGCTCTATATGGTGCTGGTTGGTTCAGTGCTCTATATGGTGCTGGTTGGTTCAGTGCTCTATATGGCTCTGGTTGGGTCAGTGCTCTATATGGCTCTGGTTGGTTCAGTGTTCTATATGGCTCTGGTTAGTTCAGTGCTCTATATGGTGCTGGTTGGGTCAGTGCTCTATATGGTGCGGGTTGGTTCAGTGTTCTATATGGCTCTGGTTGGTTCAGTGTTCTATATGGTGCTGGTTGGTTCAGTGCTCTATATGGCTCTGGTTGGTTCAGTGTTCTATATGGCTCTGGTTAGTTCAGTGTTCTATATGGTGCTGGTTGGATCGTGCTCTATATGGCTCTGGTTGGTTCAGTGCTCTATATGGCTCTGGTTGGTTCAGTGTTCTATATGGCTCTGGTTGGTTCAGTGCTCTATATGGTGCTGGTTGGTTCAGTGCTCTATATGGTGCTGGTTGGTTCAGTGCTCTATATGGTGCTGGTTGGGTCAGTGCTCTATATGGTGCTGGTTGGTTCAGTGCTCTATATGGCTCTGGTTGGTTCGTGCTCTATATGGCTCTGGTTGGGTCAGTGCTCTATATGGTGCTGGTTGGTTCGTGCTCTATATGGTGCTGGTTGGTTCAGTGCTCTATATGGTGCTGGTTGGTTCAGTGCTCTATATGGTGCTGGTTGGTTCGTGCTCTATATGGTGCTGGTTGGTTTGTGCTCTATATGGTGCTGGTTGGTTCGTGCTCTATATGGCTCTGGTTGGTTCAGTGCTCTATATGGTGCTGGTTGGTTCGTGCTCTATATGGTGCTGGTTGGTTTGTGCTCTATATGGTGCTGGTTGGTTCAGTGCTCTATATGGTGCTGGTTGGTTCGTGCTCTATATGGTGCTGGTTGGTTCGTGCTCTATATGGTGCTGGTTGGTTTGTGCTCTATATGGTGCTGGTTGGTTCGTGCTCTATATGGTGCTGGTTGGTTTGTGCTCTATATGGTGCTGGTTGGTTCGTGCTCTATATGGTGCTGGTTGGTTCGTGCTCTATATGGTGCTGGTTGGTTCGTGCTCTATATGGTGCTGGTTGGTTCGTGCTCTATATGGTGCTGGTTGGTTCGTGCTCTATATGGTGCTGGTTGGGTCAGTGCTCTATATGGTGCTGGTTGGTTCGTGCTCTATATGGTGCTGGTTGGTTCGTGTTCTATATGGCTCTGGTTGGTTTGTGCTCTATATGGTGCTGGTTGGTTCGTGTTCTATATGGTGCTGGTTGGTTCAGTGCTCTATATGGTGCTGGTTGGTTCGTGCTCTATATGGCTCTGGTTGGTTCATGCTCTATATGGTGCTGGTTGGTTCAGTGTTCTATATGGTGCTGGTTGGTTCAGTGTTCTATATGGTGCTGGTTGGTTTGTGCTCTATATGGTGCTGGTTGGTTCAGTGCTCTATATGGCTCTGGTTGGTTCGTGTTCTATATGGTGCTGGTTGGTTCAGTGTTCTATATGGTGCTGGTTGGTTCGTGCTCTATATGGTGCTGGTTGGTTCGTGCTCTATATGGTGCTGTTGTTCAGTGCTCTATATGGTGCTGGTTGGTTCGTGCTCTATATGGTGCTGGTTGGTTCGTGCTCTATATGGTGCTGGTTGGTTCAGTGCTCTATATGGTGCTGGTTGGTTCAGTGCTCTATATGGTGCTGGTTGGTTCAGTGCTCTATATGGTGCTGGTTGGTTCGTGCTCTATATGGTGCTGGTTGGTTCAGTGCTCTATATGGTGCTGGTTGGTTCAGTGCTCTATATGGTGCTGGTTGGTTCAGTGCTCTATATGGTGCTGGTTGGTTCGTGCTCTATATGGTGCTGGTTGGTTCAGTGCTCTATATGGTGCTGGTTGGTTCAGTGCTCTATATGGTGCTGGTTGGTTCGTGCTCTATATGGTGCTGGTTGGTTCAGTGCTCTATATGGTGCTGGTTGGTTCGTGCTCTATATGGTGCTGGTTGGTTCAGTGCTCTATATGGTGCTGGTTGGTTCAGTGCTCTATATGGTGCTGGTTGGTTCGTGCTCTATATGGTGCGGGTTGGTTCGTGCTCTATATGGCTCTGGTTGGTTCGTGCTCTATATGGTGCTGGTTGGTTCGTGCTCTATATGGTGCTGGTTGGTTCGTGTTCTATATGGCTCTGGTTGGTTCAGTGTTCTATATGGTGCTGGTTGGTTCAGTGCTCTATATGGTGCTGGTTGGGTCAGTGCTCTATATGGTGCTGGTTGGTTCGTGCTCTATATGGTGCTGGTTGGTTCAGTGTTCTATATGGTGCTGGTTGGTTCGTGCTCTATATGGTGCTGGTTGGTTTGTGCTCTATATGGTGCTGGTTGGTTCAGTGCTCTATATGGTGCTGGTTGGTTCGTGCTCTATATGGTGCTGGTTGGTTCGTGTTCTATATGGTGCTGGTTGGTTCAGTGTTCTATATGGCTCTGGTTGGTTCAGTGTTCTATATGGCTCTGGTTGGTTCGTGCTCTATATGGTGCTGGTTGGTTCAGTGCTCTATATGGTGCGGGTTGGTTCAGTGCTCTATATGGTGCTGGTTGGTTCAGTGTTCTATATGGCTCTGGTTGGTTCGTGCTCTATATGGTGCTGGTTGGGTCAGTGCTCTATATGGT
This sequence comes from Squalus acanthias, assembly GCA_030390025.1. Classification (NCBI taxonomy): domain Eukaryota; kingdom Metazoa; phylum Chordata; class Chondrichthyes; order Squaliformes; family Squalidae; genus Squalus; species Squalus acanthias. The sequence goes on from CM059437.1 coordinate 97,086,296, forward strand.
GCTGGTTGGTTCGTGCTCTATATGGTGCTGCTTGGTTCAGTGCTCTATATGGCTCTGGTTGGTTCAGTGCTCTATATGGTGCTGGTTGGGTCAGTGCTCTATATGGTGCTGGTTGGTTCGTGCTCTATATGGCTCTGGTTGGTTCAGTGCTCTATATGGTGCTGGTTGGGTCAGTGCTCTATATGGTGCTGGTTGGTTCGTGCTCTATATGGCTCTGGTTGGTTCACTGCTCTATATGGTGCTGTTTGGGTCCGTGCTCTATATGGTGCTGGTTGGTTCTTGTTCTATATGGTGCTGGTTGGTTCAGTGCTCTATATGGCTCTGGTTGGTTCAGTGCTCTATATGGTGCTGGTTGGTTCTTGTTCTATATGGTGCTGGTTGGTTCAGTGCTCTATATGGCTCTGGTTGGTTCAGAGCTCTATATGGCTCTGGTTGGTTCAGAGCTCTATATGGCTCTGGTTGGTTCGTGCTCTATATGGTGCTGGTTGGTTCGTGCTCTATATGGCTCTGGTTGGTTCAGTGCTCTATATGGTGCTGGTTGGTTCAGTGCTCTATATGGTGCTGGTTGGTTCGTGTTCTATATGGTGCTGGTTGGTTCGTGCTCTATATGGTGCTGGTTGGTTCGTGCTCTATATGGCTCTGGTTGGTTCAGTGCTCTATATGGTGCTGGTTGGTTCGTGCTCTATATGGTGCTGGTTGGTTCAGTGCTCTATATGGTGCTGGTTGGTTCAGTGCTCTATATGGTGCTGGTTGGTTCGTGCTCTATATGGTGCTGGTTGGTTCAGTGCTCTATATGGTGCTGGTTGGTTCGTGCTCTATATGGTGCTGGTTGGTTCTGTGCTCTATATGGTGCTGGCTGGTTCGTGCTCTATATGGTGCTGGTTGGTTTGTGCTCTATATGGTGCTGGTTGGTTCGTGCTCTATATGGTGCTGGTTGGTTCGTGCTCTATATGGTGCTGGTTGGTTTGTGCTCTAATATGGTGCTGGTTGGTTCGTGCTCTATATGGTGCTGGTTGGTTCGTGCTCTATATGGTGCTGGTTGGTTCAGTGTTCTATATGGTGCTGGTTGGTTTGTGTTCTATATGGTGCTGGTTGGTTCAGAGCTCTATATGGTGCTGGTTGGTTCAGTGCTCTATATGGTGCTGGTTGGTTCAGTGCTCTATATGGTGCTGGTTGGTTTGTGCTCTATATGGTGCTGGTTGGTTTGTGCTCTATATGGTGCTGGTTGGTTCGTGCTCTATATGGTGCTGGTTGGTTCGTGTCACTAATGGTGCTGGTTGGTTCAGAGCTCTATATGGTGCTGGTTGGTTCAGTGCTCTAATTTGGTGCTGGTTGGTTCGTGCTCTATATGGTGCTGGTTGGTTCATGTTCTATATGGTGCTGGTTGGTTCAGTGTTCTATATGGCTCTGGTTGGGTCAGTGCTCTATATGGTGCTGGTTGGGTCAGTGTTCTATATGGTGCTGGTTGGTTCAGTGTTCTATATGGTGCTGGTTGGTTCAGTGTTCTATATGGCTCTGGTTGGTTCAGTGCTCTATATGGTGCTGGTTGGTTCGTGCTCTATATGGTGCTGGTTGGTTCGTGCTCTATATGGTGCTGGTTGGTCAGTGCTCTATATGGTGCGGGTTGGTTCAGTGCTCTATATGGTGCGGGTTGGTTCGTGCTCTATATGGCTCTGCTTGGTTCGTGCTCTATATGGTGCTGGTTGGTTCGTGCTCTATATGGTGCTGGTTGGTTCGTGCTCTATATGGTGCTGGTTGGTTCAGTGCTCTATATGGCTCTTGTTGGTTCGTGCTCTATATGGTGCTGGTTGGTTCGTGCTCTATATGGTGCGGGTTGGTTCGTGCTCTATATGGTGCTGGTTGGTTCAGTGTTCTATATGGTGCGGGTTGGGTCAGTGCTCTATATGATGCTGGTTGGTTCGTGCTCTATATGGTGCTGGTTGGTTCAGTGCTCTATATGGTGCTGGTTGGTTCAGTGTTCTATATGGTGCTGGTTGGGTCAGTGCTCTATATGGTGCTGGTTGGTTCAGTGTTCTATATGGTGCTGGTTGGGTCAGTGCTCTATATGGTGCTGGTTGGTTCGTGCTCTATATGGTGCTGGTTGGTTCAGTGCTCTATATGGTGCTGGTTGGGTCAGTGCTCTATATGGTGCTGGTTGGTTCAGTGCTCTATATGGCTCTGGTTGGTTCAGAGCTCTATATGGCTCTGGTTGGTTCGTGCTCTATATGGTGCTGGTTGGTTCGTGCTCTATATGGCTCTGGTTGGTTCAGTGCTCTATATGGTGCTGGTTGGTTTGTGTTCTATATGGTGCTGATTGGTTCGTGCTCTATATGGTGCTGGTTGGTTCGTGCTCTATATGGTGCTGGTTGGTTCGTGCTCTATATGGTGCTGGTTGGTTCAGTGTTCTATATGGTGCTGGTTGGTTTGTGCTCTATATGGTGCTGGTTGGTTCGTGCTCTATATGGTGCGGGTTGGTTCGTGCTCTATATGGTGCGGGTTGGTTCGTGCTCTATATGGTGCTGGTTGGTTCGTGCTCTATATGGTGCTGGTTGGTTCAGAGCTCTATATGGTGCTGGTTGGTTCATGCTCTATATGGTGCTGGTTGGTTCATGCTCTATATGGTGCTGGTTGGTTCAGTGCTCTATATGGTGCTGGTTGGTTCGTGCTCTATATGGTGCTGGTTGGTTCAGAGCTCTATATGGTGCTGGTTGGTTCATGCTCTATATGGTGCGGGTTGGTTCTTGTTCTATATGGTGCTGGTTGGTTCGTGCTCTATATGGTGCTGGTTGGTTCGTGCTCTTTTTGGTGCTGGTTGGTTCAGTGCTCTATATGGTGCTGGTTGGTTCTTGTTCTATATGGCTCTGGTTGGTTCAGTGCTCTATATGGTGCTGGTTGGTTCGTGCTCTATATGGTGCGGGTTGGTTCGTGCTCTATATGGTGCTGGTTGGTTCAGTGCTCTATATGGTGCTGGTTGTTTCGTGCTCTATATGGCTCTGGTTGGTTCAGTGCTCTATATGGTGCTGGTTGGTTCGTGCTCTATATGGTGCTGGTTGGTCAGTGCTCTATATGGCTCTGGTTGGTTCGTGCTCTATATGGTGCGGGTTGGTTCGTGCTCTATATGGTGCTGGTTGGTTCGTGCTCTATATGGTGCTGGTTGGTTCAGTGCTCTATATGGTGCTGGTTGGGTCAGTGCTCTATATGGTGCTGGTTGGTTCAGAGCTCTATATGGTGCTGGTTGGGTCAGTGCTCTATATGGTGCTGGTTGGGTCAGTGCTCTATATGGTGCTGGTTGGTTCGTGTTCTATATGGTGCTGGTTGGTTCGTGCTCTATATGGCTCTGGTTGGTTCGTGCTCTATATGGTGCTGGTTGGTTCGTGCTCTATATGGTGCTGGTTGGTTCAGTGCTCTATATGGCTCTGGTTGGTTCAGTGCTCTATATGGTGCGGGTTGGTTCGTGCTCTATATGGTGCGGGTTGGTTCAGTGTTCTATATGGTGCTGGTTGGTTCAGTGCTCTATATGGTGCTGGTTGGTTCAGTGCTCTATATGGCTCTGGTTGGTTCGTGCTCTATATGGTGCGGGTTGGTTCGTGCTCTATATGGTGCTGGTTGGTTCAGTGCTCTATATGGTGCTGGTTGGTTCAGTGCTCTATATGGTGCTGGTTGGTTCGTGCTCTATATGGTGCTGGTTGGTTCAGTGTTCTATATGGCTCTGGTTGGTTCGTGTTCTATATGGCTCTGGTTGGTTCGTGCTCTATATGGCTCTGGTTGGTTCGTGCTCTATATGGTGCTGGTTGGTTCAGTGCTCTATATGGCTCTGGTTGGTTCAGTGCTCTATATGGCTCTGGTTGGTTCGTGCTCTATATGGTGCGGGTTGGTTCGTGCTCTATATGGTGCTGGTTGGTTCAGTGTTCTATATGGTGCTGGTTGGTTCAGTGCTCTATATGGTGCTGGTTGGTTCAGTGTTCTATATGGTGCTGGTTGGGTCAGTGCTCTATATGGTGCGGGTTGGTTCAGTGCTCTATATGGTGCTGGTTGGTTCAGTGTTCTATATGGCTCTGGTTGGTTCGTGCTCTATATGGTGCGGGTTGGTTCGTGCTCTATATGCTCTGGTTGGTTCGTGTTCTATATGGTGCTGGTTGGTTCAGTGCTCTATATGGTGCTGGTTGGTTCGTGCTCTATATGGTGCTGGTTGGTTCAGTGTTCTATATGGCTCTGGTTGGTTCGTGTTCTATATGGTGCTGGTTGGTTCGTGCTCTATATGGTGCTGGTTGGTTCGTGCTCTATATGGTGCTGGTTGGTTCGTGCTCTATATGGCTCTGGTTGGTTCAGTGCTCTATATGGTGCTGGTTGGTTCGTGCTCTATATGGCTCTGGTTGGTTCGTGCTCTATATGGTGCTGGTTGGTTCGTGCTCTATATGGCTCTGGTTGGTTCGTGCTCTATATGGCTCTGGTTGGTTCGTGCTCTATATGGTGCTGGTTGGTTCGTGCTCTATATGGTGCTGGTTGGTTCGTGCTCTATATGGTGCTGGTTGGTTCGTGCTCTATATGGTGCTGTTTGGTTCAGTGCTCTATATGGTGCGGGTTGGGTCAGTGCTCTATATGGTGCTGGTTGGTTCGTGCTCTATATGGTGCTGGTTGGTTCGTGCTCTATATGGCTCTGGTTGGTTCGTGCTCTATATGGTGCGGGTTGGTTCAGTGCTCTATATGGCTCTGGTTGGTTCGTGCTCTATATGGCTCTGGTTGGTTCGTGCTCTATATGGTGCTGGTTGGTTCAGAGCTCTATATGGTGCTGGTTGGTTCGTGCTCTATATGGTGCTGGTTGGTTCAGTGCTCTATATGGTGCTGGTTGGTTCGTGCTCTATATGGTGCGGGTTGGTTCGTGCTCTATATGGTGCTGGTTGGTTCAGTGTTCTATATGGTGCTGGTTGGTTCAGTGTTCTATATGGTGCTGGTTGGTTCGTGCTCTATATGGTGCTGGTTGGTTCGTGCTCTATATGGTGCGGGTTGGTTCGTGCTCTATATGGTGCTGGTTGGTTCAGTGTTCTATATGGTGCTGGTTGGTTCAGTGCTCTATATGGTGCGGGTTGGTTCGTGCTCTATATGGTGCTGGTTGGTTCGTGCTCTATATGGTGCTGGTTGGTTCGTGCTCTATATGGTGCTGGTTGGTTCAGTGCTCTATATGGTGCTGCATTTCCCTGTGAAACATCGGAGCAGCTTTTGACTTATTCTAATCTTCATCTGATTTTACATTTAAGACCCCTGCAGTCTAACTTTCAGACCTAAATGCATCGACCTTTCCCCAGTTATGTGTCAGACCAACTCCCGGATCGTAAAGTGCAATTTCATGCGTGTGCGCGTTTGGCCTTGACACTGCACACACGTGAACCACTGCACATGTGACCCACTGCGCATATGTAAAGTATCACACATGCGTGAACCACTGCACACGCATGACCCACTGCACACCCATGACCCACTGCACACACATGACCCACTGCACACACATGACCCACTGCACACACATGACCCACTGCACACACATGACCCACTGCATACCCATGACCCACTGCACACCCATGACCCACTGCATACCCATGACCCACTGCACACACATGACCCACTGAACACACATGACCCACTGCAGACACATGACCCACTGCACACACATGACCCACTGCACACACATGACCCACTGCACACCCATGACCCACTGCACACGCATGACCCACTGCACACCCATGACCCACTGCACACGCATGACCCCCTGCACACGCATGACCCACTGCACACCCATGACCCACTGCACACGCATGACCCACTGCACACCCATGACCCACTGCATACCCATGACCCACTGCACACCCATGACCCACTGCATACCCATGACCCACTGCACACCCATGACCCACTGCATACCCATGACCCACTGCACACCCATGACCCACAGCACACCCATGACCCACTGCACACCCATGACCCACTGCACACCCATGACCCACTGCACACGCGTGAGGTGCTATACTCGCGTGAGGTACTGCCACTGTGGCATCAAGGAAGACCGACTCCACCCTTGCGCACAAACATGCGAGACATATCCACTGAGATCTGCAACCCGAGACTACAGAAGCCCCTCCTGTAAAAGTGCCTAAAGGAGGCTCAAGTTCTCCCTCAGACTGTTTAATGTTCAGCGTGTCATGGCGGTAGCACATGCGCTAGTCCGGTCCCACACGTCTGCGCGCTGACGGACATGATGCCCTCCTTATGTTATAGCATAAGGCCACAGACCGCTCAATTCAACTCGACATGAACCAGCGGCAGTGGGGAAAACCCGGTAAAAAGCAGGACCTCACTGCCAGCGGACTTTAGACACCTGGTAGGTTTATCACTGGAGGTGCTGTCGGCTGCACGGGATTTGTCGGCCTGTAGCCGTTGGAATTAATGCCGGTTAAAAGCCCCTTTTACACCAGCGATAGCCAGCAGCCACATGTGGCTAACTGAGGATCCAGATGTGGCTAATTGCATTTCTGATTAGTAAATAAATAATGAGTAATAGACACCATCGCTGGGCCACGTGATCTCTATACTCATATTCCCACGGTGCGTGCATGCGAGCTTTACCCTTTTTGTGTGTTTGTTGGTAAAATAGTGAGACGAAAAGCAGAGTGCGCGAGTGTTTTCGAGGGCTTTACTTCCTTGGTTACTGAACGGTGGTCGAAGTTAAGTGATTATACACGTGTGAAGTACATTTATCTGCACCGCGTGTGAGGCGTTTTCGACTAAAATTAGTTCAGGCATCGCCTTAGCCACATTTGTGGCTAGCCAGAGATTTTTATTGGACAAACTCTAGTCTACACAATCTTCACTATTGTAGCAGATACCAAGCTGGGTAAACAGAGAGCAGTGGGGAGATGGCTCCCTCCGCTGTCACGTTTCCCAGGCGGGCCTAGCAAAGCAAATCCTTCCCGGGGGTTTAAAGTAAAGAAAGGACTAACACAAGGACAGATCAGCGCAGGACAAACGAATCATCCGGCTTTAGATAGGGCCAGCCCATAAATAGGCCCATTTATAACAGACTTTGGCAGCAGTAACTTATCTCAATATGTACACAGCCCAGGAACCTTTCACACTAGACTCCGCACAGACGTACAATGGAAGGTCAAGCTACACTCTCTGGGGCAGCTGTACTTGTAGTTATTGACAACTAGATATTATACAGAGGAGACGGGAGGTTGTTAGAGGATTGGATTAGTATCAACAACAACAACTTGCATTTATATAGCGCCTTTAACGTAGTAAAACGTCCCAAGGCGCTTCACAGGAGCGATTATCAAACAAAATTTGACGCTGAGCCACATAAGGAGATATTAGGACAGGTGACCAAAAGCTTGGTCAAAGAGGGAGGTTTTAAGGAGCGTTTTAAAGGAGGAGAGAGAGGCGGAGAGGTTTAGGGAGGGAATTCCAGAGCTTAGGGCCCAGGCAGCTGAAGGCACGGCCGCCAATGGTGGAGCGAGGCCAGAATTGGAGGAGTGCAGAGATCTCGGAGGGTTGTAGGGCTGGGGTGAGGCCAAAGAGGGATTTGAAAACAAGGATGATGGGCGAACGCACCACCTGGTGCAGTACTGAGCCACTCAGAGCAGGGTCAATGCGGAATTAGTGGATATCGGGCAGGTTAACAGTAGAATTGCTGCAAGTCATCAATGTCAGAGGGATTGGCGAGAGAGAGAGAAGCATTAGTGGCTGTGGTTCCCACTCCTAATTGTTATTCAGTGACTCACTGGAAAGTGGCCATTGAATGGCAGAATTGGGTTGGTAAGTCATACCCTGCTCTCATCCTCCGACACTGGCTGTCCAGCCTCACACAGGGAGAATGGGCAGTAGGGCAGTGAGAAACTGGAGGGCTAATGGCGACCGTTATGAAAACAGGTCTGCCGCAGATATCTTCTGGAGTTCAGCCAGCGCCAGTCCCTCCCATAAGCAGCCTGCTTGCCTTATCTTTATAGGAAGAGACTCACACTCGCCCTAGACCTAATTAGTTGATAGCCCAACAGGGGGTCATAAAAATAAAGCTTCCTCAAGGTCCGGACCGATGCTCAATCTCTCCGAGGGTAGACCAAGTTAAAGTAGGTGAGATGAAGCTCGGTTTGAATCGTTAAGCTGCTTTATTCCACAATAAGGGTAGATGCTGAGAGGCTGTTTCTGCTGGCTGGAGAGTCTAGAACTAGGGGTCTTAGTCTCAGGATAGGGGTTGGCCTTATTTAGGATTGAGATGTGGAGAGGTTTCTTCACTCAGAGGGTTGTGAATCTTTGGAATTCTCTACCCCAGAAGGCTGTGGAGGCTCAGTCATTGAGTATATTCAAGGTTGTGGGTTCGAGCTCAGCTCCAGAGACTTGAGCACATAATCCAGGCTGACACTCCCAGTGCAGTACTGAGGGAGTGCTGCACTGTCGGAGGTGCTGTCTTTTGGACGAGGCGTTAAACCGAGGCCCCACATGCCTGTTCAGGTAAAAGATCCCACGGCACTATTTGGAAGAAGAGCAGGGGAGTTCTCCCCGGTGTCCTGGGGCCAATATCTATCCCTCAACCAACATCACTAAAACAGATGATCTGGTCATTTATCATATGGCTGTCTGTGGGAGCTTGCTGTGCGCAATATGGCTGCCGTGTTTCCTACATTACAACAGTGACTAGACTTCAAAAATGTAACTAATTGACTGTACAGCGCTTTGGGACGTCCTGAGGTTGTGAAAGGCGCTGTAGAAATACAAGTTCTTTCTTATCCTTATAGCACAAACTCAAGTAAATGTTGGTGCCTGGAAATGTCCCCATACCGACTTGCCAAATCTGCCCCAGTGGACACCAACCCACAGATGAAAACTGTTCTGCTGGCCACACACACTGGGATTGAGCTCAGGACCGATGCTGGTCTTGTGTGGCTCAGCGACTCACCGGATAAACTCTTTGAGCCAACAGCAGCTGCTTCTCAGAGTCAACTGGAGGGGGCAATAATTTTGGCCTCAGCGTTCCTGGCTTTAGAGAGGTGGAAAGTGGCCAAGGTCCCCTGCCTTTGATCGTATACGGCAACACGCCCCCATATCCCCCCCCCCACCCCCAATAAAACTGCAAGTGTGCGGACGTCAGGTGAGGAGTGGACTCAGCTGTGATGCCTCACACAGTCAAATGGCCCAATCCACTTACAGCTCAATAATGGCCGTGTGACTCTTAACTGTGCTTTAAATCTTGCAGAGCTAGGGGGAAAGAGCAGGGCGGGGGAGTGGGACCAATTGGAGAGCTCTTTCAAAGAGCCGGCACAGGCACGATGGGCCGAATGGCCTCCTTCTGTGCTGCATCATTCGATGGTTCTATGAAATTACATGGAATCGAAGCACTGATCAAACTCGAATATGGTTCGGCTGCCGAGGGAGCGAGGATTTACCGTTTTATAAATAAAATCCCTGAACAGATATTAATACGTGTGGCTCTATGTTCTCTCTGTCTGTTGGCTTCTCTTCTCTCCAGCCTCATTAAGTTTCTAACAAAGCTTCAAAACTTGACTATTCCTTGCACACCAATGGCTTCAAAACCCAGTCACTCCCCACTAAGTGGTTCAGATCCGCAGCCCTTCCTGTGGCTGCTCCATTATAATATGGTGTAAAGTTCCTAACTCGCACCAAGTCCCGTTCACCCATCGCCCCTGTGCTCGCTGACCTACACTGGCTCCCGGTCCCACAACGCCTCGATTTTAAAATTCACTCTTTGTTTTCAAATCCCTCCATGGCCCTCGCCCCTCCCTATCTCTGTAACCTCCTCCAGCTCTACAACCCTCCGAGATCTCTGCGCTCCTCCAATTCTGGCCTCTTGCGCATCCCCGATTTCCATCGCTCCACCATTGGCGGCCGTGCCTTCAGCTGCCTGGGCCCCGAGCTCTGGAATTCCCTCCCTAAACCTCTCCACCTCTCTCTCCTCCTTTAAGACGCTCCTTAAAACCGACCTCTTTGACCAAGCTTTTGGTCACCTGTCCTAATATGTCCTTATGTGGCTCGGTGTCAAATTCTGTTTGATAATCGCTCCTGTGAAGCACCTTGGGACGTTTTACTAATTAAAGGCGCTATATAAATACAAGCTGTTGTTAGTCTAATTGCTTAGCTGGGATTGGTGGGAAATCAGTACAAGTACCGGCACGGACTTGATGGGCCGAATGGCCTCTTCTGTGCCGTTATGACTGTATAAGTGCAGAGGGAAATATGATTAATAAGAATTTAATTCATGCTATTGAAAGGATTGCAAAGCACATCCTGGGATCTTGGTCATCACAGGGCCACTGGGTTTGATTATCGAGTGCAGCTGACTGCGTTGGAACTTTTCCACTCTTAAGCAAATAAATCTCCTGGCGGGCAAGAGAAGGAAAGGGAAGGGAATGTAGTGCTGGGGTGGGGGAAGGGTAGAATTACCGTCTCTTAACACTCCAGCTGGCCTGGCAACTGTTGACATGTCTCCCTTGCCAGCCAATCGAAATCCAGCTCCCTCGCCTGACATCAGCGAGAGATAAAGTACAAGGCCATTGTTCGCACTAACAACTCGCACAAACCGTCTGCTTCGCTCCGAAACAGACACCGTTTGTCCACTCAGGGCAGGAGGTACACGGGTTAACAGCTTGCAAGCGTGACTGACTCAGGGACAAAGATCTTGCTCAGTGCGTGAGGTAAAGCGGGCTGAAACCTTCAGGCCTAAAGTAAACACAGGTGCTGCACGATCGCTGTCTTCCTTTTCATGTGACGTCTAGAATCTACTGCAGGATGTCAGCCGCGGCTCAGTGGGCAGCACTCTTGCCTTGGGGTCAAGCGGTTGTGGGTTTAAGCCCCACTCCACGAAGCTTGAGCACAAAATAGAGGCTGACACTCCACTGACACTAGTGGAGGTGTCGTTTTTCGGATGAGACGTTAAACCGAGGCCCCGTCTGCCCTCTCGGGTGGATGTGAAAGATCCCACGACACTATTTGGAGAAGAGCAGGGGAGTTCTCCCTGGTGTACTGAGGCCAATATTTATCCCTCAACTAGCATCACTAAAACAGATGATCTGGTCATTATCACATTGCTGTTTGTGGGAGCTTGCTGTGCGCAAATTGGCTGCTGCGTTTCCTACATTACAACAGTGACTACACTTCAAAAAGTACTTCATTGGCTGTAAGGCGCTTTGGGACGTCCTGAGGTTGTGAAAGGCGCTGCAGAAATGCAAGTTCTTTCTTTCTTACTAGTGATCAGAGACCTTCTCACCACAATATGCACAATTACAAAATAATCATTTCAAGATTTGAGCTACGAAATCCCACACAAGTGGTTTAAGTAAGTCTAGCAAGGCAGTAGCTGAGCCACACTAGACTGAACCCAACTAGGCCAGGGACATAAGAAATAGGAGCAGGAGTCGCCAATTTGCCCTTCGAACCTGCTCCGCCATTCAATAAGGTCATGGCTGATCTTCTACATCATCTCCACTTTCCTGCACTATCCCCATATCCCTTGATTCCCTTAATATTCAAAAATCAATCAATCTCGGTCTTGAATATACTCAACGAGTGAGCCTCCACAGCCCTCTGGGGTACAGAATTCCAAAGATTCACCACCTTCTGAGTGAAGAAATTTCTCCTCATCTCAGTCCTAAATGGCCGACCCCTTATTCTGAGACTGTGACCCCTGGTTCTAGACTCCCCAGCCAGGGGAAACATCCTCCCTGCATCTACCCTGTCAAGCCCTGTAAGAATTTTGTATGTTTCAATGAGATCACCTCTCATTCTTCTAAACTCTAGAGAATATAGGCCCAGTGTACTCAATCTCTCCTCATAGGACAATCCCCCCATCCCAGGAACCAGTCTGGTGAACCTTCGTTGCACTCCCTCTATGGCAAGTATATCCTTCCTTAGGTAAGGAGACCAAAATTGTACACAGTACTCCAGGTGTGGTCTCACCAGGGCCCTATATAATTGCAGTAAGGCGTCTTTACTCTTATACTCAAATCCTCTTGTAATAAAGGTCAACATACCATTTGCTTTCCTAATTGCTTGCTGTACCTGCATGTTAACTTTCAGTGATTCGTGTACAAGGACACCCAGGTCCCTCTGAACACCAACATTTCCCAATCTCACCATTTAAAAAATACCCTGCTTTTCTATTTTTCCCACCAAAGTGGATAACTTCACATTTCTCCACGTTATATTCCATTTGCCATGTTCTTGCCCACTCACTTAGCCTGTCTATATCCCCTTGAAGCCTCCTTGCAAACTCCTCACAACTTACATTCCCACCCAGCTTTGTATCATCAGCAAACTTGGATATATTACATTGGGTCCCCTCATCCAAGCCCCTCAATGCCCAGTTAGTTGCTCCTAGCCAGGGAAACGATGGAGCTGCTGCAACATTAGCGTTCCTGGGTTACCTAGAGATCCTGCTCCTGACTGTTGTACAGCGGCCTATTTAGAAAATGCACGAGTACATTAATAAGTGAATGAATACAGAACAATACAGAGATTTGACAGACTGACTGAACTCTGGTGACCCGGACCCCTTGCCGTGATTTCGCGGGCACTCCCCGCAGCCCCCGCTGTCTCAGGTCCCCCCAGTTTGAAAGCCTGTGGCTTAAGCAACTGAAATACTAAAGGGGCTCAAGTCAAAGATGGGCAACTGCGAGTGGGAGGAAAGGAGACACAGCGGTTCCTGTCATCAATGTTCACCCCTCAAATCAACAACAAACTTCGGATAAAACAGTAAGGGGTAAAAATTCAGTTGGTTGCGCCACCCGTTAGCGCCTTAAGAGGGCGCTAATGGGGCGCAAAGCCGCTAACGCCCGGGCGCAGCGATGTTTGCGCCGCTCGAGAACTTAACTTGAGATTGTGCGGCGGCGCTAAAACTTACCGCTGCGACCACCTGCGCGCGCAGATTATGATGTAATTCCATGGTGCAACGCCCTTGGGGCGCCCCGTAGCGGAAATTGAGTGGCGCCCCCTGCCTTACCGCCTGGCGCTTCCAACGACCAGAAGACTGGAACGCTATCAATCGCTGTGGGGCTGGGGGGGGCGCTATTTAAAGGGGGCCTCTTCCTGTCTTTTATTGTTGGTGGCATTTTTGAACTACGCATTCTGAGAGAGAGAGAGAGAGACTTCTGGAGAGATTCAACGTTGTGTGAAGGAGTTTTGGGTACTGAGCAGCACTTTGCAGGTTCATTTTGATTTGCCATTCCTTGTATCGATTTAGCAGAGACCGTGGGAGCTGCACTCTGAGCTCTTTGCCTGGTGCTCTCCATTGTTCTTTCCAGCACATTTGATGTGCAAGTCTCTCCAGGCCGAGATTCAAGGCAGCAATGAACAGGATGTGGATGGAAAGCAAGATTAACCATCCCCTTTAAGAACTGGCCCGTGCCATTGTGTGTGTGTTCCATTGCTGACTGACATTACATGAGCTTCGCCAGCACTCCGAGTTAGCGCCTCACTGCTCGGCCTTTGCGCCTTAAGAGAGGTGTGCAGCGCCTGCTTTAGCGCTCCACTCACCTCCCGGGGCGGTAAAAGTGAAGTTTCCCGTCAGTGCCGATAATTAGCGCCAGGCGCTAATATTTGCGTCCGGACGATATTTGCGCCCCAAATGGGGCGCGACCTAATTTCTACCCCTAAAAGTCCCTGAACTTTCAATGGCATTTAGCGAGAGGAGGGAAGACATGAAAAGCAAATGATTACTGTTTAAAATCAAATCAAAATAATTTTCTACGGGCATACCTGCACTACATTGTGATAAATTATTCATGTGTGGAATATAAGAACCACTGTAAGCCACTACTGGAGTGAGGCACACAGATGGTTAGCAGTATAATCACATCTTAAGCCTATCAGTATTTGAACAGCTTAAAGCAGAAACTCCGTACACACAGAAAATCCAGGCCAATCACAGTCTATTTAGAATATGTTTCTATTAAGTTTGGAAGTTAACAAAGAGGCTCCCAGTTCCGAACAGAATCAAAATGTTCCTCGTGGCCTAGTTTTTCTTTCAGGAGTTAACAGTTTTGGGAAATAGACAAAATGTCAATTTTTCGAGCCATGACTTTCAACAAGGCTGGATTAAGCACCAGTCCTTTTGGAGTATTTTACAGAAGATACACAAACAACAACATGCATTTATAGAGCGCCTTTAACGTATTAAAATGTCCCAAGGTGCTTCACAGTGGCGTAAATCAAACAGAATTTGACACCGAGCCACATAAGGAGATATTAGGGCAGGTGAACGAAAGCTTAGTCAAAGAGATAGGTTTTAAGGAGCGTCTTAAAGGAGGAGAGAGAGGTAGAGAGGCGACGAGGTTTAGGGAGGGAATTCCAGAGCTTAGGGCCCAGGCAGCTGAAGGCACGGCCGTCAATGGTGGAGCGATTAAAATCGGGCAAGCAGAAGAGGTCAGAATTGGAGGAGCGCAGAGATCTCGGAGGGCTGTAGGGCTGGAGCATGTTTCAGAGATAGGGAGGGGTGAGGCCCTGGAGGGATTTGAAAACAAGGATGAGTATTTTAAATTCAAGGCGATGCCGGACCGGGAGCCAATGTAGGTCAGCGAGCACAGGTGCCCACCAGGGGAGCATTCACACGAGAGGTCCAGTGTCAGTCTGGAGCGACTGTCCCTTCAATTGAAAAGGCTTTGAGTGAGATGCATTTGTGGCAAACACTTCCTTTCAATTCAGTAAGAGTTATTCCGTTAAAAAAATCACGTCCATATTGTATCAGAGAAATCAACTGTGGTACAAAAGCTTTGATTCCATGCAGTAGTTTACAGCCTTGCAGATGTTGAGTGGTGCAGTCTGCAGGGTAGATTTTCCTCTTCGTTATGCCTGGGTAATGCTCAGTTCCCAGATGCAGCGAAGAGCAAGAAGGGGTGAAAACCCAGCACATTAGGAGGCCTCCACGTGTCGGACCCCAGCCCAGGGGCTCCAGGGCACAATCCACACCTCGAGGTCGCTCACCTCTGGAACTCGGATTCAACTGCGGCCCACCTCGATGGGATTAAGTTCAGCTCTCTCTACTGGGTACAAAGTCCTAATTGAAATGAGTTTACCCAGCTCTTAGTAAGGATGGGCACAGGTTTAGTTAAAGCACAGTTTTACTCCTGGTGCGATTATGCTATCTCTGAAGTAGGGGTAATGTGATGAAGAAAGAAAGCTCTTCACAGCCAATGAAGTACTTTTTGAAGTGTAGTCACTCTTCCAATGTAGGAAACACGACAGCCAATTTGTGCACAGCAAGCTCCCACAAACAGCAATGACCCAATAATCTGTTTTAATAATGTTCATTGAGTGACAGATGTTGGTCAGGACATCAGGGAGAACTCCCCTGCTCTTCTTCAAAATAGTGCCATGGGATTTTTTTGACATCCACCTGAGAGGGGAGACGTGACCTCAGTTTAATGTCGTGTCCGAAAAACGGCACCTTTGACAGTGCAGCACTCCCTCAGTACTGCACTGGGAGTGTCAGCCTGGATTACAGGCTGAGCCTGCGCAGTAGGCCTCCAACCCGTGACCTTCTGACTGAGAGGGGAGAGTGCTACCCACTGAGCCCTACAATAGAACAAGCTTCCATCCCGATAAGCACAAACATTTTCCACAACCCATCGAAGAAAAATAAAGCTGGCACTGAACAACAGATATCCATCTATATACCTACCTGGAGCGTATACACTAGTCTCTGAACATCAAAGGAAGAACTGGTTAGACCACCCACACTGGTTCATCAGACAGCGGAAGGCCAATTAACCCTTTCATGCCTTCCGTTCCACTTGCAATCCAATTTGCACCTGCACCGGCGGTAATCACCTGCACCTGTGGTAATCACCTACACCGGCGGTAATCACCTGCACCTGCGGTAATCACCTGCACCTGTGGTAATCACCTGCACCTGTGGTAATCACCTGCACCGGTGGTAATCACCTGCACCGGCGGTAATCACCTGCACTGGCGGTAATCACCTGCACCTGTGGTAATCACCTACACCGGCGGTAATCACCTGCACCTGCGGTAATCACCTGCACCTGTGGTAATCACCTGCACCTGTGGTAATCACCTGCACCGGCGGTAATGCTTAGACCCAGTGCCTTTCCGAAGCATGGCCCGGACTGTTCAGTCCCAGAGCAGATGCTGTGGGCTTTGGCCGTGGTTGTCAGCCAGTGGCTCAGTTGGAAGCATCCTCACCTCCGAGTCAGAAGGTTGTGGGTTCGAGTCCCACTCCAGAGACTTGAGCACAAAAATCCAGGCTGACACTCCCAGTGCAGCGCTGAGGGAGTGCTGCACTGTCGGAGGTGCCGTCTTTTGGATGAGACGTTAAACCGAGGCCCCGTCTGCTCTCTCAGGTGGACGTAAAAGATCCCACAGCCACTATTTCACAGAACAGCAGGGGAGTTCTCCCCGGTGTCCTGGCCAATATTTATCCCTCAATCAACATCACTAAAAACAGATTATCTGGTCATTATCACATTGCTGTTTGTGGGAGCTTGCTGTGCGCAAATTGGCTGCTGTGTTTCCTACATTACAACAGTGACTGCACTTCAAAAATACTTCATTGGGTGTAAAGCGCTTTGAGACATCCTGAGGTTGTGTAAGGTGCTGGAGAAATGCAAGACTTTCTTTTTTTTGGTTTAATGACCTGTTTTTTTGTGATTCTCATATTTCTTCTGCTTTTTAAAAAATGTTTCTTGACAGAAATATGCAACAAAGGTTCAGTTCCTGCACCAATTCAGAGGCGGCCAAGTAAACATGAACCTACAGAACAAAACATCCTCTTAGTGATTATTTTCTTTCTGCACGATTTTAAAAACATACACACCCCAAGCAATTAGGAATACTCGTTCCCACAATACTGGGAATAAAGTTATGACCTGTACATTCCTCTGATCATAGAATCACACAGTACTTACAGCACAGAAACCTGCGAAGTTTAACAGAAGGATAAAGTGCTTAACGTAAAACAATTCCTCCTAAAATAAACCTTTACGAGCATGTTTAAAGAACTATTTTTGCCTCCGAGCCTAGTTACACAGAATATACAGCACAGAAACAGGCCATTCGGCCCAACTGGTCCGTGCCGGTGTTTATGCTCCACACGAGCCTCCTCCCACCCCTCTTCATCTCACCCTATCAGCACATCCTTCTATTCCTTTCTCCCTCATGTGTTTATCCAGCTTCCCCTTAAATGCATCTATGCTATTCGCCTCAACCACTCCCTGTGGTAGCGAGTTCCACATTCTCACCACTGTGATTATCTGCACGAACATTTTTGCCGCCTTCTGCGCAGGCATGCTGTCACCGAGGCCGCGCATGTGTATTACCCAACAGTGTGGCCTGCAATGCAGCGTGGGCCAGGCTTTCTTCAGCTCTGTGGGAGAAGGCTCGTCACTGGATCTGGGCTGGCCGGCGGAGGAGAGAGGGGATCGGAGGGGGGAGAGAGAGAGGGGATTGGAGGGGGGAGAGAGAGAGAGGAGAGAGAGGGGATCGGAGGGGGAGAGAGAGAGAGAGGAGAGAGAGGGGATCGGAGGGGGGAGAGAGAGAGGGGATCAGAGGGGGGAGAGAGAGAGGGGATCAGAGGGGGGAGAGAGAGAGGGGAGAGAGAGGGGATCGGAGGGGGAAGAGAGAGAGGGGATCAGAGGGGGGAGAGAGAGAGGGGATCGGAGGGGGGAGAGAGAGAGGGGAGAGAGAGGGGATCGAAGGGGGACAGAGAGAGGGGAGAGAGGATCGGAGGGGGAGAGAGAGGGGGAGAGAGGGGATCGGAGGGGGGAGAGAGAGAGGGGATGGAAGGGGAGAGAGGGGATCGGAGGGGAGAGAGAGAGAGGGGATCGAGGGGGGGAGAGAGGGGGGAGAGAGGATCAGAGGGAAGGGGAGAGGAGGTCAGGAATTCGGTGGTGGGGTGGGTAAAGGGCACGGAGAACACAGTGGGGATAGGGTGAAGAACGTGATCCAGGTCTAAAGGGGCAGGGTGAGAGCGAGAACACGATCCAAATGGTAAAATGGCTCACATTCTACCACCATCTTCATAGAAGGCCCAACCATGTTCAGCTGCTTCATCAATGACCTTCCCTCCAACATAAGGTCAGAAATGGGGATGTTCGCTGATGACTGCACAGTGTTCAGCGCCATTCACAACTCCTCAGATAATGAAGCAGTCCATGCAACAAGACCTGGACAACGTTCAGGCTTGGTCTGATAAGTAGCAGGTAACATTCGCGCCACAGAAGTGCCAGGCAATGACTATCTCCAACAAGCGAGAGTCTAACCACCGCCCCTTGACATTCAATGGCATTACCATCGCCGAATCCCCCACCATCAACATCCTGGGGGTCACCATTGACCAGAAACTTAACTGGACCAGCCACATAAATACTGTGGCAACAAGAGCAGGTCAGAGGCTGGGTATTCTGCGGCGAGTGTCTCACCTCCTGACTCCCCAAAGCCTTTCCACCATCTACAAGGCACAAGTAAGGAGTGTGATGGAATACTCTCCACTTGCCTGGATGAGTGCAGCTCCAACAACACTCAAGAAGCTCAACATCATCCAGGACAAAGCAGCCGCTTGACTGGCACCCCATCACCACCTTAAACATTCACTCCCTCCACCACCGCACACCGTGGCTGCAGTGTGTACCATCCACAAGATGCACTGCAGCAACTCGCCAAGGCTTCTTCGGCAGCACCTCCCAAACCCGCGACTCTTCCATCTAGAAGGACAATGGCAGCAGGCGCATGGGAACACCACCACCTCCAAGTTCCCCTCCAAGTCACACACTATCCCGACTTGGAAATATTATCAGCCGTTCCTTCATTGTCGCTGGGTCAAAATCTTGGAACTCCCTCCCTAACAGCACTGGGGGAGTACCTTCACCACACGGACTGCAGCGGTTCAAGAAGGCAGCTCACCATCACCTTCTCAAGGGCAATTAGGGATGGGCAATAAATGCTGACCTTGCCAGCGACGCCCACATCCCAGGAACGATTTTTTTTTTAAAACCCGCACCATGTTCTCCCTCTCCTCCCCCAAGACCTGGTTGATTTTTTCGGAAAACTCGGTACGTGTGTGGCAAGTGACATCATTGGACTGGACGAAATCTGAAGTCATGACACTGTCATTATTCACTTCATACCCAATAAACATGTTAACAATCCATGACTCACACACAATGCCCCATCTATGGAGGTGGCGGGGAGGGAAAAGGTCAGGAACTTGTCAGAGGGAGAAGGTCAGGAACCCGGGGGTGGGGGGAGGAGGTCAGGAATTAGGGGTGTGAGGAAGGTTAGGAACTTGTTGGGGGTGGGGGGCCGGAAATTATTGGGGTGTTGGGAGAAGGTCTTAACCCATGAGGGTGAGCCCTGTCTGTTGTATGTGAGTTCTGTTCTGTCTAGAGTAGGCAGCCAGAATAGTTTGAATTACACTTTGCAAACTAATTGATTACTTAGGCAGGCAGGATCTAATTACACATTCCAGAGAAACTGCTGGGTGTGTCTTGTCCTCCAAGGGGACCAATCAGAAATCAGGTGTTGCCTTCACGGTGATCAATCAGAGACCTGGTGTTGGAAATAAACGGGACCCATTCTCACCACTCGCTGGGTAAGGTTTCTCCTGAATTCCCTATTGGATTTCTTAGTGACTATCTTATATTGATGGCCTCTAGTTTGGGACTCCCCTCACAAGTGGAAACATCTTCTCTACGTCTACCCTATCGAACACCTTCATAATTTTAAAGATCTCTATCAGGTCACACCTCAGTCTTCTCTTTTCTAGAGAAAAAAAGGTCCCCTATCAACCCCTATGGCGTGACCACGAAGCGCTACCTGAGTTATTTTGCACTCGCAGTAATTTGATTTTTTTAATTTAAATCCATTGATTCATGTTGGGACACAAGGCTAAAACGACAGTGTCACAGCAAAACAGGAAACGTGCTCTTTAATAAACATACTCCACTAGGTTGGAGGTTGGTCTGGGAGGCTGCATTCGCTTTGAGAGACATCTTCATTCAAACTGTATTATTCTTTTAAACTAAAAGTAGAGGGTCAGCACCAAGGTTCCCACCAATTGTTTTTGGGTGCTCGACCCACTCAAATTTCCGCGCATGTGCAGTTTTTCCATTTAAAAGCCGGTGAGCCGGCCGCGCGGGACCTCCAGACCGCTGGACTACAACGCAGTTTAATGGCAACATTGGTCAGCACTGAGAGTTTGGGACAAGTGTGAATATTATTTTCGTCTGGTTTAAATAAGGCATTGTGTGAACCATTAATGGAGTAGGCGACACATTCTAGAATCTATTAATAGAGGTCATTAAGATTATGGAGGGGTTCGATAGGGTAGAGGTAGAGAAAATATTTCCGCTTGTGGGGCGGAGTCTAAAACTAGGGGCCGTCAATATAATAACAGGCCATCGGCCCAACCAGTCTATGCTGGCGTTTATGCTCCACTCGAGCCTCCTCCTGTCTTTCCTCATCTAACTATCAGCATAACCCTCTATTCCCTTCTCCCTCATATGCTTATCTTGCCTCCCCTTAAATGCATCTATACTATTCACTTCAATCACTCCCTGTGGTAGCGAGTTCCACATTCTCACCACTCTCTGGGTAAAGAAGTTTCTTCTGAATTCCCTATTGGATTTCTTGGTGACTATCTTATATTGATGGCCTCTAGTTATGCTCTTCCCCACAAGTGGAAACATTCTCTCTGTATCCACTCTATCAAAACCTTTCATAATTTTAAAGACCTCTATTAGGTCACCCCTCAGCCTTCTTTTTTCAAGCGAAAAGAGACCCAGCCTGTTCATCCTTTCCTGATAGGTATACCCTCGCATTTCTGGTATCATCCTTGTAAATCTTCTCTGCACCCTCTCCAGTGCCTCTATATCCTTTTTATAATATGGCGACCAGAACTGTACACAGTGCTCCAAGTGTGGTCTAACCAAGGTTTGATACAGGTTTAGCATAACTTCCCTACTTTTCAATTCTATTCCTCTAGAAATAAACCCTAGTGCTTGGTTTGCTTTTTTTATGGCCTTGTTAACCTGTGTCGCTACTTTTAGTGATTTGTGTATTTGTTCTCCGAGATCCCTTTGTTCCTCTACCCCACCTAGACTCGCACCCTCCAAGTGATAAGTGACCTCCCTATTCTTCCTACCAAAATGTAATACCTCACATTTATCTGTGTTGAATTTAATTTGCCAATTATATGCCCATTCTGCAAGTTTATTAATGTCCTCCTGTAATTTGTTGCAGTCCTCCTCAGTATTAACTACCACCCCCCCCCCCCAATTTGGTGTCATCCACAAATTTAGAAATTGTGTTTTTGATTCCAAAGTCTAAATTGTTAATGTAAATTGTGAACAGCAGTGGTCCCAGCACTGATCCTTGTGGAACACCACTACCCACCTTCTGCCACTGTGAATAGCTACCCTTTACTCCCACTCTCTGCTTTCTGTCTTGAAGCCAGCTAGCTATCCATTCTGCTACTTGTCCCCTGACTCCGCATTCTCTGACCTTATTCATTAGTCTATTATGTGGTACCTTATCGAAGGCCTTTTGAAAATCTAGATAAATTACATCTACTGCATTACCCTTGTCTATTCTCTCCGTTACCTCTTCAAAAAAATTCAATGAGGTTGTTGTTGTTGACATGCTGATAGGGTTAGACAAAGAGGGGTGGGAGGAGGCTCGTGTGGAGCATAATCACCGGCACGGACCAGTTGGGCCGAATGGCCTGTTTCTGTGCTGTAAATTCTGTGTAATTTATTTGGCATGTTTAATTAAAGCATAGTCCTCTGCAGTGCAAGAGGAAAAGCATATCAAAGCTCACAACAAGACAAATACACATTGCTGCAGATCTATCAGCAAGACTGAAGCTCCCCTATTTTACTCCAGACCTAAACTCCGCACATTAATCCCAGCTCCACACCCCTCATCAGCTTCCCTTGAGTTTAGAAGGTGTTGACCGGTGATCTAATTGAGGTCTTTAAAATCATCAAGAGATTCGATAAGGTCGATAGAGAGAAACTATTTCCTCTGGTGGGGGGAGTCCAGAACAAGGGGGCATAACCTTAAAATTAGAGCCAGGCCGTTCAGGGGTGAAATCAGAAGCCTTTTTTCACACAAAGGGTGGTGGAAATCTGGAACTCTCTCTCTCCAAAGGGCTGTGGGTGCTGGGGGTTAATTGGAGCTTTCAAAACTGAGATCGATAGATTTTTGTTGGGTATGGGTATCAAGGGATACGGAGCAAAGGCGGGTAGATGGAGCTGAGGTTCAGATCAGCCATGATCTGATTGAATGGCGGAGCAGGCCCAAGGGTCTACTCCTGATCCTAATGTTCCTATATATCAGCTCCTGTTCGACCCTGAACTGAGCTTCAAAACCCACATTCTAGCCAGCACAAAGACCATCCAATTTCACCTCCGTAACACTGCCCAGCTTTTGTTTTTACTCATTCTCGGGATGTGGGCGTCGCTGGCAAGGCCGGCATTTATTGCTCATCCCTAGTTGCCCTGAGAAGGTGGTGGTGGGCCGCCTTCTTCTTGCTATCTGTAGGAGTTTGATACAACCGAGGGGTTTGCTGGGCCACTTCAGAGGGGTTTTAAGAGTCAACCATGTTGGTGTGGGACTGGAGTCACCTATAGGCCCAGACCGGGTAAGGACGGCAGGTTTCCTTCCCTAAAGGACATTAATGAACCAGTTGAGTTTTTACGACAATCTGACAGCTTCATAGTCACTTTTACTGACACCAGCTTTTTATATTTTTTTTAAACTGAATTCAAATTCTCAAACTGCCCTGGTGGGATTTGAACTCACGTTCTCAAGATTATTAGTTCAGACCTCTGGATTACTAGTCCAGTAGCATAACGACTACACCACTGTACCCAGTCTCCGTCCCTACCTCACCGTCACTCCCGTTGAAACTTCCAACCACACTTTTGTCATCTCCAGGCTCGACAATTCCAAAACAGCTCCTTGCTGACACAGTTCTGGAATGCCCTGGCTGAGAGGGTGGTGGAGGCAGATTCAATCATGGCTTTCAAAAGGGAATTGGAGAAGTATCTGTAGGAAAGAAAACTGCAGGGCAACAACTACTTGTATTTATATAGCGCCTTTAACGTAGTAAAACGTCCCAAGGCGCTGCACAGGAGTATTTTAAGACAAAAAATTTGACACCGAGCCACATAAGGATAAATTAGGGCAGGTGACCAAAAGCTTGGTCAAAGAGGTAGGTTTTAAGGAGCGTCTTAAAGGAGGAAAGAGAGGTAGACAGATGGGGAGGTTTAGGCAAGGAATTCCAGAGCTTAGGGCCAAGGCAACAGAAGGCACGGCCACCAAAGGTTGAGCGATTATAATCAGGGATGCTCAAGAGGGCAGAATTAGAGGAGCGCAGATATCTCGGGGGGTTGTGGGGCTGAAGGAGATTACAGAGATAGGGAGGGGCGAGGCCATGGAGGGATTTGAAAACAAGGATGAGAATTTTGAAATCGAGGCGCTGCTTAACCGGGAGCCAATGTAGGTCAGCGAGCACAGGGGAGATGGGCGAACGGGATTTGGTGCGAGTTAGGACTACGGGGGAAGGGCGGGGGAGTGGGACTAGCTGAAGTGCTCTTGCAGAGAGCCGGCACGGGCTCGACGGGCCGAATGGCCTTCTTCTGTGCTGTAACCATTCTATGATTCTATGAATTCCTATCCGGTGTAAACGACAACCCATAAAGCACCACGCCACACACACCCTTGCACACACTAAATCCACTCCCCTCTCACCCCCGTGTACTCTGGTTAATTTTTGTTTGATAATCGCTCCTGTGAAGCGCCTTGGGATATTTTACTAAGTTAAAGGCGCTATATAAATGCAAGTTGTTGTTATACCTCTGTCCCCTCACCCTCGAGCCCCGAACCACTCTGTTTCTACCTACATCGCCCCATCCCCTCATAATTTTAAACACCTCTATCAAATCACCCTTAAACTTCTCTGTTCTAAAAAGGAAAGACTTGCATTTTCTACAGCAACTTTCACGACCACCAGACGTCCCAAAGCGCTTTACAACCAATGAAGAACTTTTTGAAGTGTAGTCACTGTTGTAATGTAGGAAACACGGCAGCCAATTTGCACACAGCAAGATCCCACAAATAACAATGTGATAATGACCAGATCATCTGTTTTTAAGTGATGTTGATTGAGGGAATAAATATTAGCCAGGACACCGGGGAGAACTCCCCTGCTCTTCTTCAAATAGTGCCATAACATTGCTTACATCCACCTGAGAGAGCAGACGAGGCCTCGGTTCAACGTCTCATCCGAAAGACGGCACCTCCAACAGTGCAGCACTCCCTCAGCACTGCACTGGAGTGTCAGCCTAGATTCTGTGCTCAAGTCTCTGGAATGGGACTTGAACCCACAACCTCTGACTCAGAGGCGAGAGAGACAGAGTGCTACCCACTGAGCCACAGCTGACACCATAATATAGACAGCCCTACATAACTCTCAGAGGGTGAGCATTCTCACATTCATCACGTAAGCCTGGTTTAAATAAGGTACAGTGTGTGCTATTAACAGAGCATTCTAGCATCTATTTGGAGTTTTCAATTAAAGAACATTCGTCTCATCCCCTCACTTAATCTGCTGTGTATACTAAACACTGCGGTAAGGTGCTGGGAGTGGAACATGGAACCTCAAACAAACTTAAAGTACTAGGCTGCAATCAGCATAGTCCCCTCTCTATTAACAGTTGGCAGTAATATTGGTTGCATGTTATTTTATAGCAGGTTTTGACTTGTGTAGGAAACTCGTACTGCAATAAATGTCCCAGGCACATACAATAAGGTATGTTTGCATTGATGCCTTTCATCGAAATCCGGCTGATTAGGGAGGAACACGGCCATCTTCATATCAAGTGTTCTGACCTGGAATGCACTGCCTGAAAGGGCGGTGGAAGCAGATTCAATAGTAACTTTCAAAAGGCAATTGGATAAATACTTGAAAAGGAAAACTTTACAGGGCTATGGGGAAAAGAGCAAAGGAGTGGGACTAATTGGAGAGAATCTTTCAAAGAGCCGGCACAGGCACGATGGGCCGAATGGCCTCCTAATGCATGCTAAGTAGAACAAAATGATTTCTGGTTTTGTAAAACAGGTCTCAGTGAGTCATTTTCCCCCATGAGGACCGTCCTTGAAAACTGACAGCTCATCTCTGACAAGTGGCACAAATATTGCGAATATTTGGTTGGAGGTGTGAGTGTTGGCAAGTGAGACAACATCACCCGAATTAAAACTTTGCTGAGACCAAGGAAAAAGAAGCTCTTTACATGTAGTCCCCAGCACTGCAGAAAGGAAAGTGCAACTTGGATAGAATTACACAGTATTTACAGTACTGAGCCAGGCCATTCGGCCCAACTGATCCATGCCGGTGTTTATGCCCCAAACGAGCCTCCTCCCACCCCTATATCATCTCATTCTATCTAGGCTGACACTCCAGTGCCAGTGCTGAGGGAGTGCTGCACTGTCGGAGGTGCTGTCTTTCAGATGAGACATTAAACCGAGGCCCTGTCTGCTCTCTCAGGTGGACGTAATAAATCCCATGGCCACTATTTCGAAGAAGAGATGGGGATTTCTCCCCAGTGTCCTGCCCTATATTTGATTGGCTGTAAAGCGCTTTGGGATGTCCTGTGATCGTGAAAGGCGCTATAGAAATGCAAGTCTTTCTTTTTCTTTTTCCTATCAACATATCCTTCTATTCCTTTATCCCTCGTGTCTTTATCCAGATTCCCCTTAAATGCATATATAGTATTCGCCTCAACCACTTCCTGGGTAAAGAAGTTGTTCCTGAATTCCCTATTGGATTTATTAGAGACTATTTTATATTTATGGCCCTTTGCACGTTCCTTGGCTCTGTCCCAGTAAAGGGACATAATGAAAAG
Organism: Squalus acanthias; assembly: GCA_030390025.1. Taxonomy (NCBI): domain Eukaryota; kingdom Metazoa; phylum Chordata; class Chondrichthyes; order Squaliformes; family Squalidae; genus Squalus; species Squalus acanthias. Next base: position 97,112,218 of record CM059437.1, read on the forward strand.
TGTCCTTATTCTGTTCAGTTGGTTACAAGCAGTTCATACAACTGTGCACTGATGCTTATTTTTGGTGATCTGCAGTCACTTGGCCAGAGCTCCTGCAATGGATAACATTAGTCATGTTTCCTGCAGCCTGTCACATAGTGAGACCCTGCTTTGCCAAATCAACCCCTCCTCTGCCTGCAACAGCCCATCTTACGTGGTGTCCCTCTGCCGCGCAAAGCCCCGCTGGGCGCTGTAGTTCTGCGGGGACTGGGTCTGCAGGAGGCGGATAGGGCGGCGGACTACAACTCCCAGCGGCCTTTGCGGGCGCCGGCGCATTCCAATACTGCGGGGCGCAGGCGCAGTACAGCTGCTACCGGAGCGAGGAAAATGTCAACAGTGGCTGGCCGCGCATGCGCGGGACTCATCTGAACCCAAACAGCAGGAGAGTCTCAGATTCCCAGACAATGCATTCCAGGGCCAGGGGGCAAATATTCCCAATAAAACCAGGGCCAGGGGGCAAATATTCCCAATAAAACCAGAGCCAGGGGGCAAATATTCCCAATAAAACCAGGGCCAGGGGGCAAATCCCAATCAGAGATCGCTAGATTTTTGAATATTAAGGGAATCAAAGGATATGGGGATAGTGCAGGAAAGTGGAGTTGAGATAGAGGATCAGCCATGATCTCACTGAATGGCGGAGCAGGCTCGAGGGGCCAAATGGCCTACTCCTGCTCCTATTGCTTATGTTCTTAAAACCAGGGCCAGGGGGTATATTCCCAGTAAAATCAGGGCGAGGAGAGGAATAATCCTTCCTGCAATACAAGAAGTCCCATCAAAATCAACCATTAAAAACAGACTGACCTAAAATTGATCAAAAGTATGCATTTATTTATATATATATATATATATATGTATATTCCTCAGTTATAATTTATTGACTAATATATAGGTTATCCATCGTGGTGAATGAATTTAAAGTAAATCTTCTGTATGCGTGAGGACCTTAACCTGCAAAAATCCTTCAAATCGTCAACGATAATAGAAACATGTCCTGAAATAAATAAGAAAACACCAGCAAAATGGATGAGAAACGCCAACAGAAACATGCTGTTACCTGAAAGTCGTACAGCGCCACAATATTGTCATGTTTCAGTTCCTGAAAAAGAGGAAATATTAGCAGTGGCGATAAACCACAGGATGGAAGAGCTGAACTCCACACCCACTAGTCCAGATCTTTGCACTTGTCATTGTTAAAAATTGAGAAAATTAAAAACGGTCAAATGAAGCTCTTACCTTCAATATTTTAATTTCCTTTCCCAGGAGTGTTTGAGATTTTGCTAGGTTTTTCTTATTGATGCATTTAATCGCAACTTCCCAATCGTGTTTCTGAAACAACATTCAAAATTGCTTGTATCATTTAGCAGTTTTTTTTTAAATTGAACCTCACCATATTGGGAGTTACACTTTTACCATTGCATGAAAGTTCATGTATAAAATGATGAGGGGCCTAGCTAGAGTGGATAGGAAGGATCTATTTCCCTTAGCAGAGAGGTCAATAACCAGGGGGCATAGATTTAAAGTAATTGGTAGAAGGATTAGAGGGGAGTTGAAGAGAACATTTTTCACCCAGAGGGTGGTGGGAGTCTGGAACTCACTGCCTGAAAGGGTGGTAGAGGCAGAAACCCTCACCACATTTAAAAAGTACTTGGATATGCACTTCGAGTGCCGTAACCTACAGGGCTACGGACCAAGAGCTGGAAAATGGGATTAGGCTGGAGAGCTCTTTTTCGGCCGGCACAGACACGATGGGCCAAATGGCCTCCTTCTGTGCCGTAAGCTTCTATGATTCATTTAGATCCAGTTTTATTAAACAATTTGATCTGGGGTGCACACAACCGGGTTGATTAATCTGAATACAAAAGCCAAATACTGCTGGAAATCTGAAATAAAAACAGAAAAATCCTGGAAATCCTCAGCATTTGTGTTGATTAATCTAAAACTTGCTGATTTTTAAATCTGAGCAGAGTTATTAAAGGTTCTGCTCGTTTGGGAACATAACTTAACAAAAAAGAATGGGGTCCCTAAAAGGAGACTTGTCCTAACTTGCCCCCTATCATGGAGACAGGACAGGTTGCATTCAACTCATTGAATAATGTGATCCTCCCCACCCCAGCACAATTCGTAAGAAATATCTGTGAGAAATATAGAGAGAAACATCCGGTAGAAATAAACAAGATTACTGCAACAGTGGCAGTGGGGGAGAAATAACAAGAGGTGTGTTGCAGATCCAGTTTGTACATTTCCTGCAGTAATTCCACCCCCCACCCTCAGTGTAACTGGCCAGGCTGAAATTTACCTCGATGTATCGACCCTTGAATACGACGGCGAAAGCTCCGTGGCCGATCAGATCTTTCCTGTTGAACTCGAATTTCCCCACGCTCTCCATGTTTTTTTTTTCCTCCTCCTGTTCCTTTTTTGTTGTGATGATTTTTTTTTTTAATTTAATTTTTTGTTGTTGTTACAATTCCTCTCCACCCTAGAGAGAGGCTGCGATTAGGGCTTTGCCCAGAGCTGGGCAGGAGATGTCTAGGCAGCTGCTGCAGAAAGAATCCTTCTCTCCTGCCATTTCCCTGGGTTGTTGTCCTGTCTCCGCCGATCCCTTTTCGTTCATGTTTTGAGTGTGTGTGTGTGTGTGATCTGGCTGGCTGGCTGGCTGGCGTTGTTTCAGACGTCTCCCCCCATGGCCGAGTTGCAGGCTGCCTGGTCCAAGGAGGTCTCCGCGATCTCTCTGTCTGTCTCTGTCTCTCTCTCTCTGCGTGTTGTGTTCTATTTGTATACAAAGGAAAGTTGCGAGCGAAAAGCGCTACTCTCTCTCGCAACTGTTGCAAAAATTCTGTTGCAGATCAGGGTCGCAATTCCCCAATCAGACACTTTGTCCTCAAACTCTGCAAATTCAACGCTGGCGCAATCTTTCAGCTATCTCCTCCTTCCTGGGGGAGAGGGGGACTGAAGCCCTCGCAAATCATCAGACACAAAGAAGCCTGTTTGTTTTCTTTTTCGCTGCTTGGCTTTTTTTCTTCTGGAAACGCGCAGGCGCATTGTAATATTTTTACGCCAGCCAGCTTTGTGCTGATGAGCGGAAACCGCCGGCAGCAAATGGCCAGGCAGCAGGAGGCTGAGAGTGCTGCAGCCTGGGCATCTGATGTTAACTCTTTCGGTTCCGGCCAGCCCCAGACAGCGCAGCAGATGCAGAAAGATTTTTTTTCGAACAAAAAGAATGCCTCCTGTTTCACAATGAGATCAATAATATAAGAATTAGGAGCAGGAGTAGGTCATTGGGCCCTTTGAGCCCGCTCCTCCATTCAATAAGATCATGGCTGATCTTCTACCTCATCTCCACTTTCCTGCACTATCCCCATTTCCCTGGATTCCCTTAATATCCAAAAATCTATCGATCTCTGCCTTGAATATCTTCTCTTCTGAGGCAGTCCCTCGGAACCGAGGATGACTTGCTTCCACATTAAAAATGAGTTCTCAGGTGACTGATGAGTCCAATGCGGGACCTACATTCTCTGTCACGGGTGGGGCAGACGGTGGTTGAAGGGGCGGGTGGGTGGGGTGCTTGGGTTGACGTGCGCTCCTTCCGCTGTTTGCGCTTGGCTTCCGCTTGCTCCCGGCGAAGAGACTCGAGGTATTCGGCGCCTTCCCGGATGCTTCTCCTCCACTTTGAGCGGTCTTGGGCCAGGGATGCCCAGGTGTCGGTGGGGATGTTGCACTGTTTCAAGGAGGCTTTGCGGGTGTCCTTGAAGCATTTCCTCTGCCCACCTGGAGCTCTGTTGCTGTGTCGGAGCTCCGAGTAGAGCGCTTGTTTTGGGAGTCTCGTATCGGGCATGCGGATGATGTGACCCGTCCATCAGAGCTGATCGAGCGTGGTCAAAGCTTCGATGCTGGGGATGTTGGCCTGAGCGAGAACACTGATGTTGGTGCGCCTATCCTGCCAATGGATTTGCAGGATCTTGCGGAGGCAGCGTTGGTGGTACCTCTCCAGTGCTTTGAGGTGCCTGCTGTACATGGTCCATGTCTCTGAGGCATACAGGAGGGCGGGTATCACTGCTGCTCTGTAGACCATGAGCTTGGTGCCGGGTTTGAGGTCCTGGTCTTCAAACACTCTCTTCCTCAGGCGACCGAAGGCTGCACTGGCACACTGAAGGCGGTGTTGGACTTCATCATCGACGTCTGCCCTTGTTGACAGTAGGCTCCCGAGGTATGGAAAGTGGTCCACGTTGTCCAAGGCCTTGTCATGGATTTTGATAATTGGGGAGCAGTACTGTGTGGCAGGGGCAGGTTGGTAGAGGACCTTTGTCTTACGGATGTTTAGTGTAAGGCCCATGCTCTCGTACGCTTCGGTGAAGGTGTTGACGATGGTTTGGAGTTCGACCTCCGAGTGAGCGCAGACGCAAGAGTCGTCTGCATACTGTAATTCGATGACAGAGGATGGGGCCGCCTTGGACCTGGACTGGAGGCGCTGGGGGTTGAACAGTTTCCCGTTTGTTCTGTAAATTAGCTCCACGACAGCGGGGAGCTTACTGAGGGTGAAATGGAGCATTGCCGCCAGGAAGATCGAGAAGAGCGTTGGTGCGATGACACAGCCTTGCTTGACCCCAGTCCATACATGAATATACTCAACGACTCAGCATCCACAGCCCTCTGGGGTAGAGAATTCCAAAGATTCACCACCCACTGAGTGAAGAAATTTCTCCTCATCTCAGTCCTAAATGGCCGACCCCTTATTCTGAGACTATGACCCCTGGTTCTAGACTCCCCAGCCAGGGGAAACATCCTCCCTGCATCTACCCTGTCAAGCCCTGTAAGAATTTTGCATGTTTCAATGAGATCACCTCTCATTCTTCTAAACTCTAGAGAATATAGGCTGAGTCTACTTTCGTCTTTCAACATCCGTCTTTTGGATGAGACGTTAACCCGTGGCCCCGTCTGCTCGCTCAGGTGGACGTAAAAGATCCCAAGGCACTATTTCGAAGAAGAGCTGGGGAGTTCTCCCCGGTGTCCTGGGGCCAATATTTATCCCTCAATCAACATAACAAAAACAGATGATCTGGTCATTATCACATTGCTGTTTGTGGGAGCTTGCTGTGCGCAAATTGGCTGCTGCGTTTTCCACATTACAACAGTGACCACACTCCAAAAGTACTTCATTGGCTGTAAAGTGCTTTGAGACGTCAGGTGGTCGTGTAAGGCGCTATATAAACTCAATGCAAGTCTTTCTTTCTTTCTTTCTTACTCAATCGCTCCTCATAGGACAATCCCCACAACCCTGGAATCAGTCTGGTGAACTTTTGTTGCACTCCCTCTATGGCAAGTATATCCTTCCTTAGGTAAGGAGACCAAAACTGTACACAATACTCCAGGTGTGGTCTCACCAAGGCCCTATACAATTGCAGTAAGACATCTACTCTTATACTCAAAAACTTTTGTAATATAGGTGGGGAACCAAGGCTCTAATGTGGGTGAGGAACTTAACGTAATTAATATAAGTAGAGAAAAAGTACTAGAGAAACTAATGGGACTAAAAGCTGACAAATCCCCTGGACCTGACAGCCTACATCCTAGGGTTCTAAAAGAGGTGGCTGCAGAGATAGTAGATCCATTGGTTTTGATCTTCCAAAATTCCCTAGATTCTAGAATCGTCCCAGCGGATTGGAAGGTAGCAAATGTAACACCGCTAATCAAGAAAGGAGGGAGAAAGAAAACAGGGAACTACAGGCCAGTTAGTCTGACATCAGTCGTCAGGAAAATGCTGGAATCTATTATTGAGGACGTGGTATCAAGGCACTTAGAAAATCATAACATGATTAGGCAGAGTCAACATGGTTTTATGAAAGGGAAATCGTGTTTGAAAAATTTATTAGAGTTTTTTGAGGCCGTAACTAGCAGGGTAGATAAAGGGGAACCAGTGGATATAGTATATCTGGATTTCCAAAAGGCATTCGATAAGGTGCCACATAAAAGGTTATTACACAAGATGAAGGCTCATGGCTTTGGGGGTAATATAGTAGCATGGAGAGAGGATTGGTTAACGAACAGAAAACAGAGAGTAGGGATAAACGGGTCTTTTTCAGGTTGGCAGGCTGTAACTAGTGGGGTGCCGCAAGGATCAGTGCTGGGCCTCAGCTATTTACAATCTATATTAATGACCTAGATGAAGGGACCAAGTGTAATGTATCCAAGTTTGCTGACGATACAAAGCTGGGTGGGACAGTAAGCTGTGAGGAGAACGCAAAGGCCACGATTTGGCCAGTGGAGGTGGAATCACACAGGAGAGGTGTTTGGCAGGTCCCAGGTCCCGCTCCTGGTTCCAGCCCGCTCTCTCCAAGTGATTTTACGATGATTGGGCTTGTTAAGCCCGCCCTGCGCATTTCCCGGCCAATTAAATGGAAGCGGGTTTGATGACGTCACGTCATCAGCCGGTTTCCTTAAAGTGGCCATGTCCCAAAGGTGCGCAGCTGCACCCAGGCTCTCCCATGACTCCCTGCATATGCTTCCACCATGGGTGGAAGAGACCTCCCCAGGAGACCAATGCAGCCTGGTTGCTCATTGCACAGGAGGACACAAGCAGGGATGTCGTCAGGAGGACTAGGCTGCAGTGGCGCAAACCTTTCAATGATGTGAGCAGATCACGAAATGTTACTGCCAAGCCACACTCAATCTCATCCTGCTGTGCCACTCATCCCATCCCCATCACTCTGCCTTCCCTACCCTACTCCTGCAACATTATAGGCCTTTTCCTTTAATCTAATACTATCTTTAATTTCTCTTGTTAGCCATGGTTGGACCATTTTTCCCGTGGTGTTTTTATTCCTTAAGGGAATGTATATTCGTTGCGAATTATGAATTATTTCTTTAAAGCTTTGCCATTGCCTTTCTACTGTCATATCTTTTAATCTAGTTTCCCAACCTACCTTAGCCAGCTCGCCTCTCATAATTATGTAGTTTGTTTTGTTCAGATTTAGGAACCCAGTTTCGGTCTTAACTAACTAACGACACTCTCAAACTCAACATAAAATTCTATCATATTATGATCACTGCTTCCCAGAGACTCCTTTACTACAAGGTTATTAATTAACCCTGTCTCATTGCACAATATTAGATCTAAAATAGCCAATTCCCTAGTAGGTTCCTCGACATACTGATCTAGAAAACTATCTTGAATGCATTCCATGAACTCTTCCTCTGCACTATTACTGCAAATTTGGTTTGCCCAGTCTATATGAAAGTTAAAGTACCCTATGATCACTGTATAACCCTTGTTACATGCATCTCTAATTTCCTGATTTATACTCTGCCCGACACTACAACCACTGTTAGGGGGCCTATAGACTACTCCCACTAGTGTTTTCTGCCCCTTGTTGTTTCTTAGCTCCACCCAAACTAATTCTACATTTTGTTTTTCCGAGCCAAGATCCTTTCTACTGTCTTTATATCCTCCTTTATTATCAGGGCTACCCCTCCTCCTTTTCCATTCTGCCTGTCTCTTCTAAAAGTCAAATATCCTGGAATATTTATTTCCCAACCTTGGTCACACTTCACATCTCTGTAATGGCTATTAAATCAAACCCATTTATTTCTATCTGTGCTATTAATTCATCTATTTTGTTGCGAATGCTTCGTGTATTCAGATATAATACCTTTAGTTTTAACTTTTTTCTATTTTCCCCTGAAGTCACTTTAGTCACTGGTGCCCTATTACCTTTATTAATCTCTCTGTCCCTTCCTGACCCACTCTGCTTATCTTTACCCAGATCACTACGCAGCTCTAGAGCCTTGACACTTCTCTTAATGCTTTTGAATTTACCCTTTCCTGAATCCTCCCACCCCCCCACCTTCATTAGTTTAAAGCCCGATCTACCGCCCTAGTTATTCGATTCACCAGGACACTGGTCCCAGCCCGGTTTTCGTGGAGCCCGTCCCAATGGATCAGCTCCCTCTTCCCAGTACTGATGCTAGTGTCCCATGAATCGAAAGCACTTGTTATCCCAGGCAGCATATATAAGAACATAAGAACTAAGAGCAGGAGTAGGGCTTTCGGCCCCTACGAGCCCACTCCACCATTCAATAAGATCATTTTTTAAAAATTCGTTCATGGGATGTGGGCGTCGCTGGCAATGCCGGCATTTATTGCCCTTCCCTAATTGCCCTCGAGAAGGTGGTGGTGAGCCGCCTTCTTGAACCGCTGCAGTCCGTGTGGTGATTCTTCTTTGTAGCGGTTTGTTACAACTGAGTGTCTTGCGAGGCCACTTCAGAGGGCAGTTAAGAGTCAACCACATTGCTGTGGGTCTGGAGTCACATATAGGCCAGACCGAGTAAGGACAGCAGATTTCCTTCACTAAAGGACATAAAGATGGGTTTTTAATGACAATCAAATAGCTTCATGGCCACCATTACTGATGCTAGCTTTTTATACCAGATTTATTTAGTTAACTGAATTTAAATTCCCCAGCTGCTGTAGCAGGATTTTGAACTCATTGATCTATGGGTTATTAGCCCCAGCCTACTATATTACTAGTCCAGTAACATAGCCATGATGCTACCTTCCACCTCAGCTCCACCTTCACGCACTATCCCCATATCCCTTGGTTTCCTTAATATCCAAAAGTCTATCGATCTCTGTCTTGAATATACTCAATGACTGAGCATCCAAAGAACTTTGGGGTAGAGAATTCCAAAGATTCACTCCCCTTTGAGTGAAGAAATTTCTCCTCATCTCAGTCCTGAATGGCCGACCCCTTATCCTGAGACTATGGGGGAGAAATTCAGTATCGCCCCATTTGGGGCGCAATTATTGGCCGGGTGCAAAAATTAGCGCCTGGCGTTAATTATCGCCTCCGACTGCAAACTTGGCTTTTATCGCCCCTGGAGGTGATTGGAGCGCTAAATCAGGCGCTTCACAACTGTCTTAAGGCGCAAAGGCCGAGGAGCGAGGCGCTACCTCAGAGTGCTGGCGAAGCTCATGTAATGTCAGTCAGCAATGGAACACAGACACAATGGCACGGGCCAGTTCTTAAAGGGAAGGGTCGATCTTGCTCTCCATCCACATCCTGCTCATTGCAGCCTTGAATCTCGGCCTGGAGAGACCTGCACATCAAATCTGCTGGAAAGAACAATGGAGAGACCCAGGGAAAGAGCTCAGAGTGCAGCCCCCACAGTCTCTTCTAAATCGATACAAGGAAGGGCAAATCAAAATGAACCTGCAAAGTGCTGCTCAGTACCCAAAACTCCTTCACACAGCGTTGAATCTCTCCAGAAGTCTCTCTCACTCTCTCAGAATGCGTGGTGCAAAAATGTCACCAACAAAAAAAGGCAGGAAGCGGTTGCCTTTAAATAGCGTTCCCCCAGTCCCTTCCTGACTGCAAAACGCTCCCCTCAACCTGTCGTTGCTAGCGGCAGGCGGTAAGGCAGGGGGCGCCACTCAATATCTGGTCGAGGGCGCTACCGGGGCGTTGTGCACTCGACTGACGTCATGATCTGCCGGCGCAGGAGATTGTGGCGGTAGTGTTTAGCGCTGCCTCAAATTGTCTAGTTAATTTCGTGAGCGGCGCAAACATCGCCGCGCCCGGGCGCTAGTTGCTCTGCGCCCCATTAGCGCCCTCTTAAGGCGCTAACGGGAGGCGCAAACCAACTGAATTTTTCCCCCTATACCCCCTAGTTCTAGACTCTCCAGCCAGGGGAAACAGCCTCTCAGCATCTACCCTGTCAAGCCCCTTAAGAATGTTTCAATGAGATCACCTCATTCTACTAAACTCTGGACATAGATGTAATAGATAGAATCATAGAACGATACAGCACAGAAGGAGGCCATTCGGCCCATCGTGCCTGTGCCAGCTCTTTGAAAGATTCTCTCCAATTAATCCCACTCCCCCTGCTCTTTCCCCATAGCCCTGTGAATTTTTCCCCTTCAAGTATTTATTCAATTCCCTTTTGAATTATTATTATTGAACCTGGTTCCACCGCCCTTTCTGCAATGCCTTTTGAAACAGTGCCTTGGAATCTTTTACGTCCACCGGAGAGGGCGGATGGGGCCTCAGTTTAACGTCTCATCCAAAAGACGGCACCTCCGCCAGTGCAGCACTGGGAGGCTCAGCCTAAGTTACATGCTCAAGTTTCCTGGAGTGGGATTTGCACCCACAACCTTCTGACTGAGATGGAAAGAGGGCTACCCACTGAGCCACGGATGACACAGAAAATGTGCACTCCAGGTGAGGTGCAATCTCACAGCCTCGGCGTTATACGTAGTTGCCCTTGAGAAGGTGGTGGTGAGCCGCCTTCTTGAACAGCTGCAGTCCGTGTGGTGAAGGTGCTCCCACAGTGCTGTCAGGGAGGGAGTTCCAGGGTTTTGACCCAGAAACAAAGAAGGAACGGGCGATATATTTCCAAGGCAAGATGGCGTGAGACTTGAAGAGGGACTTGGAGGTGATGGTGTTCCTATGACAATGCAGATCTTTCTTCGTGCTGGTAGAGATCACAAGGGAGACCCGGTCTAGCAACACCGAAAATTAAAGATTCTCATCCTTGTTTTCAAACCCCTCCATAGCCTCGCCCCTCTCTATCTCTGCAACCTCCTCCAGCCCTACAGCCCTCCGCAATCTCTGGGCTCCTCCAATTCTGGCCCCCTGCGCATCCCCGATTTTAATCACTCCATCATTGGCGGCCATGCCTTCAGCTGCCTGGGCCCTAAGCTCTGGAATTCCCTCCCTAAACCTCACCACCTCTCTCTCCTCCTTTAAGACGCTCCTTAAAACCTGCCTCGTCATCTGTCCTAATGTCTCCTCTTGTGGCTCGGTGTCAAACTTTGTTTGATAATCACTCCTGTGAAGTGCCTTGGGACGTTTTACGACATTAAAGGCGCTATATAAATGCAGGTTGTTGTTGTTTGGTAGTGCGGTTGAAGTAAAGAGCCACAGTGGAGGTGGAGGCAGTGACCACAGCACCAATCAAGCAGTTCGCACTGTCCTGCGCTGTGTCGAGCTTCATCAGTCTGGTTGCGGCCACAATCATCCAGGCGAGCGGTGAGTATTCCGTCACACTCCTGACGGGAGCCTGAAGGGATAATTACAAGTCCTAGCCCTTTTCGGGCCACCCCGGATCAGGCGTATTCCCCAGACGTTCCCCTTCAACTAAAGTTAGAGATAGCCGAATCCTATAAGACGCTTAATTGGGTCTAAAGGTCCAGACTATCTCTCCCTAAAGGAAAGAAATGACTTGAAGATGTTACCGTCCTCCAGATAGCACTTTTAATAAGTTTAACTAGACTGTAACCTTCCGGATATTATGAGCGTCCGGAAAACCCCCCAGAATTCTGCAACTCCTCACAAAAGAGTGTACAGAGATTTGAGTTCGCGAGGTTGATACAGAAATACTCTGTGAGACAATTCTAAAAATCTATAGATTTATTAAGGAACCGACATTTAGTTAACAGTTGGTGAGTCAAAATAGTTCAAAATACAAATAGCTTACAATTCTATTCTCAGAGATCCTTATTCTCAAATCTTAACTTCGTTCCATTTTTACATTTCTAAGTCTTATTCTTAATCCAGAATATCCACCAAAATCAAATAAAAGTACCGTTTGATCCCCGAGACTCAAAGAGTTGTAGACCTACAGAGTGGTTCTGAAGGCGAAAATCGCTCTGCCCCTTCCAGCGACTTCTGACTTTCTATCTGAAAAGCTCTATTTTTATACCTTTTTTTAGTGGTTTATCCTTTGAAGTTTTCTGCTGATGTAAGCTAATTATCTCCAGTCATACCTCTGTTGACTTCTTTCTATTCTTACTGTTAATTCAGCTGTTAGCTTGCAGAATTCTGTCTGCTGCATAGGTGTTTCAAAAACTTATCATATAAAATAGTTATTACAGATTTATCTCTTTGATGCCATTCTTTCGAAGGTCTTCAATTCAATTCTTAATATTGGCTTAACTGCTTGTATTACAGACTTCTCGTCTCCTTGTGTTCCAAGTTCAACACATAAACAATGTGATTGCTTGGTACACCTATTGATGTAATATTTTCAAAGTCTTCTGTAGGTATCTTTTACAACATGTAAATTAAAAACACTTCATCTAGGGAGTTCTTTGCATTTCTTAGCTACTTCAATTGGTTGTGTATATAATCGTGTTTCCTGTTTCATTTGATGTTACTTTTATAAAGGCACATGGTTTTTTAATGTTCTCTGTTTCTGTTGGAAGTGTTATTTTTTAACACTTTACTTGGGCATTGCTATTGTGTTGGTTCCAAACTGCAGACTCCTTGGAACCTACAACCCTCTGTTTCAATGGGGCCATTGTCTCAGTGTCAATAATCATTTCCCATTTCAAAAGCTTGTGTGGTGTTTACAACTTTTGTGTTAACACTTCATCTTATCTCAGAAGCCTGTATTTCTGTTTACGGCTTGTGTCATTGAGGCTTTTAGATTTTTAAACCCAGATTGTCATGTTTTAATAAAATCAGAATTATGTTCATAGGATAGTGTATTTTTCTGAAATATGGCTATTCCTTTACAAGCCTTCCAAATGTGCGGAGCCTCGCCCACCAGGAGTGCACACTGAGAAATCACGGCACGATCCCCAGTTTATTCAGTCCCAGAAAAATCCTGGGGTGCTCACCTGTGGTTTCCTAAATACACTCCTGGGGGGTGTGGCCCCGTGCTAGGGGAGCATACATTCAGACAATCGTCCCTAGGGCAGTGTAGCCCCCCCACCGTGCGCGTCCAGTGAGGCTTGGGATGAGACGTTAAACCTAGGCCCCATCTGCTCTCTCAGGTGGACGTAAAAGATCCCGCGGCACTATTTCAAAGAAGAGCAGGAGAATTGTCCCCGGTGTCCTGGCCAATATTTATCCCTCAATCAACATCACTAAAACAGATTATCTGGTCATTATCACATTGCTGTTTGTGGGATGTTGCACTGCACAAATTGGCTGCCGCATTTCCTAGACAGAGTAGATAGGGAGAAACTGTTCTCATTGGCAGAAGGGTCGAGAACCAGAGGACACTGATTTAAGGTGATTGGCAGAAGGTCCAAAGGCAACATGAGGAAAAACTTTTTTACGCAGCGAGTGGTTAGGATCTGGAATGCACTGCTTGAAAGGGTGGTGGAGGCAGATTCAATTGTGGCTTTCAAAAGGGAGTTGGATAAGTACCTGAAGGAAAGAAATTTGCAAGGCTACGGGGAAAGGGCGGGGGAGTGGGACTAGCTGAAGTGCTCTTGCAGAGAGCTGGCACGGACGCGACGGGCCGAATGGTCTCCTACTGTGCTGTAACCATTCTATGATTCTAGAATTACAACGGTGACAAAACTTCAAAATTCTTCATTGGCTGTAAAGTGCTTTGGGACATAAGAACATAAGAAATAGGAGCAGGAGTAGGCCATTCGGCCCTTCGAGCCTGCTCCGCCATTCAATGAGATCATGGCTGATATTCTGCCTCAACTCCATTCACCGGCCCTATCGCCACATCCCTTGATGCCTTTACTAGTCAGAAATCTATCGACTTCTGTTTTGAATATACCCAATGACTGAGCCTCCACAACCCTCTGGGGTAGAGAATTCCAAAGATTCACCACCCTCTGTATGAAGAAATTTCTTCTCATCTCAGTCCTGAATGGCCTACCCTTTATCCTGAGGCTGTGGCCCCTGGTTCTAGACTCCCCAGCCAAGGGAAACATTCTCCCAGCATCCACCCCATCAAGCCCTGTAATAATTTTGTATGCTTCAATGAGATCCCCTCTCATTCTTCTGAATTCAAGAGAATACAGGCCTAGTTTACTCAATCTCTTCTCATACGACAGTCCCACCATCCCAGGAATCAATCTCGTGAACCTTTGTTGCACTCCCTCTATGGCAAGTATATCCTTCTTTAGGTAAGAATACACAGTACTCCAGGTGTGGTCTCACCAAGGCCCTATATAATTGGAGTAAGACTTCTTTACTCCTGTACTCAAATCCTCTTGTAATGAAGGCCAACATACTATTTGCCTTCCTAATGGCTTGCTGCACCTGCACATTCACTTTCAGTGACTCATGTACAAGGACACCCAGGTCCCTTTGAGCATCTGCATTCCCCAATCTTTCACCATTTAGGAAATACTCTGCCTTTCTGTTTTTTCTTCCAAAGTGGATAACTTCACATTTATCCACATTATATTCCATCTGCCATGTTCTCACCCACTCACTGAACCTGTCGAGATCCCCTTGAATCATCTTCACATCGTCTTCACAATTGACACTGCCACCTAGCTTTGTATCATCAGCAAATTTGGAAATGTTACATTTAGTCCCCTCATCCAAATCATTGATATAGATTGTGAATAGCTGGGGCCCAAGCACCCCACTAGTCACAGCCTGCCATCCTGAAAAAGACCCGTTTATCCCTACTCTTTGTTTTCAATCTGTTAACCAATTCTCAATCCATGCTAGTATATTACCCCCAATTCCATGTGCCCTAATTTTGTTCACCAACCTCTTGTGTGGGACCTTATCGAAGGCCTTCTGAAAATCCAAATACACCACATCTACCGGTTCCCCTTTGTCTACTCCACCAGTTACATCCTCAAAGAACTCCAATAGGTTTGTCAAACAGGATTTCCCTTTCATAAATCCATGTTGACTCTGCCCAATCTTACTATTAGTTTCTAAGTGCCTAGTTATTGCATCCTTTATAATAGATTCCAGCATTTGCCCAACTACTGATGTGAGGCTAACAGGTCTGTAGTTCCCCGTTTTCTCTCTCCCTCCTTTCTTAAATAGCGGGGTTACATTTGCTATCCTCCAATCTGCAGGAACCGTTCCAGAATCGATAGAATTTTGGAAGATGACAACCAATGCGTCCACTATCCCAATGGCCACCTCTTTCAAAACCCTAGGATGTAGGTCATCCGGTCCTTGGGATTTATCGACTTTTAGTCCCATTAATTTTGCTAGTCCTGAGGTCCACGTCCTGAGGTGGTGAAAGGCGCTATAGAAATGCAAGTTCTTTTTTTTCTCTTTTGCACATCAACAACAACAACAACTTGCATTTATATAGCGCCTTTAACGTAGTAAAACATCCCAAGGCGCTTCACGGGAGTGTAATCAGACACAAATTGACACCCATGGACCGCCCATTTAAATCGGAAATGAGGAGGAATTTCTTCTCTCAGAGGGTCGTGAATCTGTGGAGTTCTCTTCCCCAGAGAGCTGTGGAGGCTGGGTCATTGAATATATTTAAGGTGGAGATAGACAGATTTTTGAATGATAAGGGAGTCAAGGGTTATGGGGAGTGGGCAGGGAAGTGGAGTTGAGGCCAAGATCAGATCAGCCATGATCTTATTGAATGGCGGAGCAGGCTCGAGGGGCCACATGGCCGACTCCTGTTTCTATTTCTTATGTTCTTATGTTCAAACCAAAGAAGGAGATTTTAGGACGGGTGACCAAAAGCTTGGTTAAAGATGTAGTAAAATCTCGTCTGACTCCCCCTTACTATGTCTTCTTTATCTGGGGCACCCTGCTGCCCTCGGGCCTGAACACTGACTTCAGTCTGCAGCTCTCTCCCTCATGTGCCCATCTGGTTCCCCTGTCGAGCCTCCATTTAATTCCCTTCCAATTTGGAGCGGTTTTTATCTCCTTAGTTCTCCCTCTTCACTGCCTGATTGAGACAAATCAGGTGATCTTTGTGAACCATCAGCACATTTTCACCGTTTCTTTGAAAAGAAGCCCTGTCGGCAGCTACTTAACACCCGTCCGCAGGCCCTGAACTCCATGAACTGCTCCATTGTGTAGCCGGTTACCACACCTGACTCTTGACCCTTCCTGCTTGTTCTCTGCTCTTCTCTTTATTTTCTTCAGCCCTGTATAAAGAAACCTGTTTATCTCAGAGTTTACACCCATTAAACACTAATCTGCCTTTTCTCTTTTCAGATGTTATCTGTCCTGCTGTGTACTTCCAGCGTTTTCTGTTTGCATTTCAGATTTCCAACATTTGCAGTTTTTTCCTTCTCTTCCTCGCAAAGCAGTTCTGGAATCGATGGACACAGCAATTTATTCTCTCGCCCCCCTCCCTATCTCTGTAACCTCATCCAGCCCTACAACCCTCCGAGATCTCTGCGCTCCTCCAATTCTGGCCTCTCGCGCATCCCCCACTCCCTTTGCCCCACCATTGGCGGCCGTGCCTTCAGCTGCCTGGGCCCTAAGCTCTGGAATTCCCTCCCTAAACCTCTCCGCCTCTCTCTCCTCCTTTAAGACGCTCCTTAAAACCTCCCTCTTTGACCAAGCTTTTAGTCACCTGTCCTAATATCTCCTTATGTGGCTCGGTGTCAATTTGTGTCTGATTTATGCTCCTGTGAAGCATCTTGGGCCGTTTTACTACTTTAAAGGCGCTATGCAAATGCAAGGGTGTCAGCTGTGGCTCAGTGGGTAGCATGCTTGCCTCTGAGTCAGAAGGTCATGAGTTCAAGTCCCCACACCAGAAACTTGAGTACAAAAATCCAGGCTGTCACTCCAGGGCAGTGCTGAGGGAGTGCTGCACTGTCGGAGGTGTCGTCTTTTGGATGAGACGTTAAACCGAGGTCCCGTCTGTTCTCTCAGGTGGATGTAAAAGATCCCACGGCCACTATTGCGAAGAAGAGCGGGGAAGCTCGTCCTGGGGCCAATATTTATCCCTCAATCAACATCACTAAAAACAGATTATCTGGTTATTATCACATTGTCGTTTGTGCCGCAAATTGGCTGCCGCATTTCCTACATTACAACACTTTCATCCCCTCCCCCTTTTCCCAGCTTTATCCTTGCTTTAAATCTATTTCATTTCCTGCTTTTTTCCAGTTCTGACGAAGGGTCTCCGACCTGAAACGTTGACTCTGTTTCTCTCTCCACGGATGCTGCCTGGCCTGCTGAGTGTGTCCAGCGTTTTCTGTTGTTATATAGTGACTACACTTCATTGGTTGTAAAGCGCTTTGGGATGTCGTGAAAGGTGCGATAGAAATGCAAATCTTTCTTTGTTGTTAAACACTGTTCCCCATTGTCTATCTATTTATACCACAATGCCTGGAAACTGGTACATTTTAATATGACATCAATCATTTATTGTAGTTGTTACCTTTGTGACCTCTAGACTTGACTCTTCCAACGCACTCCTGACTAGCCTCCCACATTCCACCCTACGTAAACTTAAGCTCATCCAAAACTCGGCTGCCCGTGTCCTAACTCGCACCAAGTCCCGTTCGCCCATCACCCCCTGTGCTCGCTGACCTACATTGGCTCCCAGTTCAGCAGCGCCTCGATTTCAAAATTCCCATCCTGGTGTTCAAATCCCTCCATGGCCTCGCCCCTCCCTATCTCTGCAATCTCCTTCAGCCCCACAACCCCCGACCTATCTGCGCTCCTCTAATTCTGCCCTCTTGAGGATCCCTGATTATAATCGCTCAACCATTGGTGGCCGTGCCTTCTGTTGCCTGGGCCCTAAGCTCTGGAATTCCCTCCCTAAACTTCTCCGCCTCGCTACCTCTCTTTCCTCCTTTAAGACGCTGCTTAAAACCTACCTCTTTGCCCAAGCTTTTGGTCACCTGCCCTAATTTATCCTGATGTGGATCGGTGTCAAATTTTTTGTCTTAAAATACTCCTGTACAGCGACTTGGGACGTTTTACTACGTTAAAGACGCTATATAAATACAAGTTGTTGTTGTTGTTATTATGTACAGAGTACTGTATTGCAAAGGGTGGATGGTCTGCATCACATTTGATGGGATTAATATCGTGATGAGCGGGCTGATACAAGAAAGCTGGCCGTTGATGTTTAGATCAGGAGGAGCTGCTGAAAGAGGAGCTTATAATGTGACAACAGTGTAACGCTCCTTGAAAAACCCCCTGCATTTTAAATTCAGACGTAACAAGATTCAGTTACTTAAGCCCATACGGCTAACAAACCTTCGGTGCATAATAGTTCTGGTTTCCTATTATCTGTGAATTATGGTTATATCGCCGCCAAACTTACCTATTTATTTTAAAAACAGAAAAAGCTGGAAATACTCAGCAGGTCAGACAGCATCTGAAACGTTAACTCTGTTTCTCTCTCCATAGATGCTGCCTGACATGCTGAGTGTTTCCAGCGTTTTCTGTTTTTCTTTCAGATTTCCAGCATCCGCAGTATTTTGCTTACCTATTTGTTTACCAGGCCTTTGCTACCTCTAGACATGACTATTCCAATGCACTCTTTGCTGGCCTCCCATGTTCTACCCTCCGAGATCTCTGCGCTCCTCTAATTCTGGACTCTTGAGCATCCCCCAATTTTAATCGCTCCACCATTGGCGGCCATGCCTTCAGCTGCCTAGGCCCCGAGCTCTGGAATTCCCTCCCTAAACCTCTCCCCCTCTCTACCTCTCTCTCCTCCTTTAAGACGCTCCTTAAAACCTCTCTCTTTGACCAAGCTTTTGGTCACCTGTCCTAATATCTCCTTATGGGGCTCGGTGTCAAATTTTGTTTGATAATCGCTCCTGTGAAGCGCCTTGAGTCGTTTTACTACGTTAAAGGCGCTATATAAATACAAGTTGTTGCTGTTCAGAAAATGCCAATTCCTGAAATCTGTATTTTGAAGCAATGACTTAAGGTGTGGCTGAGGAAGGAATTGTGGAAGCTTTTATTTAAGTGGAAAGCCATCTTCCTAGACTGGCTCTTCAAATCATCGTCAAGAAAATGAAGCAACGTACACTTTCTCCTCAAAGGTTAGCTACCGACCTACATTGTCATACAGAGAACATTGAAGTCCTCAGAACTGGTCCGGCCCCAGCTGGAGTATTGTGTCCAATTCTGAGACTTTAGGAAGGGTGTCGAGGCCTTGGAGAGGGTGCAGAGGAGATTTACCAGAATGGTCCCAGGGATGAGGGACTGTATTTATAACTTGTATTTATATAGACATTGCTCAAACCTCTCAGGACATTCCAAAGCGCTTCACAACAAGTGAAGTGATATCAGGGATGAGGGACCTCAGTTATGTGGAGAGACGAGAGATGCTGGGATTGTTCTCCTTAGAGCAGAGAAGGTTAAGAGGAGATTTAACAGAGGTGTTCAAAATCATGAAGGGTTTTGACAGAGTAAATAAGGAGAAACTGATTCCAGTGGCAGAAGGGTCGGAAGCCAGAGGACACAGATTGAAGGTAATTGGCAAAAGAACCAGAGGCGACATAGAATCATAGAATCATAGAAAGTGACAGCACAGAAGGAGACCATTTCGGCCCATCGTGTCCGCACCGGCCAACAAAGAGCTATCCAGCCTAATCCCACTTCCCAGCTCTTGGTCCGTAGCCCTGCAGGTTACAGCATCCCAAGTGCACAGCCAAGTACTTTTTAAATGTGGTTAGGGTTCCTGCCTCTACCACCCTTTCAGGCAGTGAGTTCCAGACCCCCACAACCCTCTGGGTGAAGAAATTTCCCCTCAAATCCCCTCTAAACCTTCCACCAATTACTTTAAATCTGTGCCCCCTGGTTTTTGACCCCTCTGCTAAGGGAAATAGGTCCTTTCTATCCACTTTATCTATGCCCCTCATAATTTTATACACCTCAATAAGGTCTCCCCTCAGCCTCCTCTGTTTCAAGGAAAACAAACCCAGCCTATCCAGTCTTTCCTCATAGCTAAGATTCTCTACTCCCAGCAACATCCTTGTAAATCTCCTCTGTACCCTCTCTAGTGTAATCACATCTTTCCTGTAATGTGGTGACCAGAACTGCACGCAGTACTCTAGCTGAGGCCTAACTAGTGTTTTATACAGTTGAAGCATAACCCCCCTGCTCTTATATTCTATGCCACGGCTAATAAAGGCAAGCATTCCGTATGCCTTCTGAACCACCTTATCTACCTGGCCTGCTACCTTCAGGGATCTGTGGACATGCACTCCAAGGTCCCTTTGTTCCTCTACACTACTCAGTGTCCTACCATTTAATGTGTATTCCCTTTCCTTGTTAGCCCTCCCCAAATGCATTACCTCACACTTCTCCGGATTGAATTCCATTTGCCACTGTTCTGCCCACCTGACCAATTTATTGATATCTTCCTGCAGTCTACAGCTTCCTTCTTCAGTATCAACCACACAGCCGATTTTAATATCATCTGCAAACTTCTTAATCATACCCCCTATATTCAAGTCTAGATCATTGATATATACCACAAAAAGCAAGGGACCTAGTACTGAGCCCTGCGGAACCCCACTGGAAACAGCCTTCCTGTCACAAAAACACCCATCAACCATTACCCTCTGCTTCCTGCCTCCGAGCCAGTTTTGAATCCAACTTGACACTTTGCCCTGGATCCCATGGGCTTTTAACTTCGTGACCAGTCTGCTATGTAGAACCTTATCAAAAGCCTTGCTAAAGTCCATATACACTACATCAAATGCACTACCCTCATCTACCCTCCTTGTTACCTCCTCAAAAAATTCAATCAAGTTTGTCAGACACGACCTTCCCTTAACAAATCCATGCTGACTATCCTTGATTAATCCGTGTCTTTCTAAATGAAGATTTATCCTGTCCTTCAGAATTCTTTTCAATAATTTTCCCACCACCGAGGTTAGGCTGACTGGCCTGTAATTACTCGGTCTATCCTTTTCTCCCTTTTTAAACAAGGGTACCACATTAGCAGTCCTCCAGTCCTCTGGCACCACACCTGAAGCCAGAGAGGATTGAAAAATGATGGTCAGGGCCTCTGCTATTTCCTCTTTTGCTTCGCTTAACAGCCTGGGATACATTTCATCCGGGCCTGGGGATTTATCCACTTTTAAAGCTGCTAAACCCCTTAATACTTCCTCTCTCACTATGTTTATTTCATCTAATATTTCACACTCCTCCCCCCCGATAGCAATGTCTGCTTCGCCCCTCTCCTTTGTGAAAACAGACGCAAAGTATTCATTAAGAACCCTACCGACGTCTCCCGCCTCCACACACAGATTACCCTCATGATCTCGAATAGGCCCTACCCTTTCTTTAGTTATCCTCTTACTCTTAATATATTTATAAAACATCTTTGGGTTTTCCTTGATTTTACTTGCCAAGAATTTTTCATGCTCTCTCTTTGCTTTCCTAATATCCTTTTTAATTGCACCCTTGCACTTTCTGTACTCCTCTAAAGATTCTGGAATATTTAGCCCTCGGTGTCTGTCATACGCCTCCCTTTTTTTCTTTATCCTACCCTGTATGTCCCTAGACATCCAGGGGGCTCTAGATTTGTTAGTCCCACCTTTTTTCTTTAAGGGCACATATTTGGTGTGAACCCTCCGGATCTCCTCCTTGAATGCCTCCCACTGCTCTGACACTGATTTACCTTCAAGTAGCTGTTTCCAGTCCACTATGGCTAAATCCCCTCTGAGCTTAGCAAAATTTGCTTTTCCCCAATTTAGAATTTTTATCTATCCTTGTCCTTTTCCATAACTGCCTTAAATCTAACAGAATTATGGTCACTAGCACCAAAATGCTCCCCACTGATACGCCTTCTACCTGCCCAGCTTCATTCCCTAAAACTAAGTCCAGAACCGCCCCCTCCCTTGTTGGGCTTGCTAAATACTGGCTAAAAAAGTTCTCCTGGATGCATTTTAGGAATTCCGCACCCTCTATACCCTTCACACTAATTTTATCCCAGTTAATATTGGGGTTGTTGAAATCCCCTATAATTGCTGCCCTATAGTTTTTGCCCTTCTCAGAAATTTGTCTACATATTTGTTCTTCTATCTCCCTCTCACTGTTTGGGGGTCTGTAGTACACCCCCAGCAGTGTGATCATCCCTTTTTTGTTTTTCAATTCGACCCATATGGCCTCATTTGATGATCCCTCCAACATATCATCCCTCCTCACAGCTGTAATAGTTTATTTAATCAATACCGCGACCCCCCCTCCCTTTTTACCTCCCTCTCTATCCCATCTGAAAATCCTGTAAGCAGGAATGTTGAGCTGCCATACCTGCCCCTCTTTCAGCCACATCTCTGTAATAGCTATAATATCATAGTCCCAAGTATCTACCTGTGCCCTCAGCTCATCTGCCTTGTTCGCTATACTCCTTGCATTGAAGTATATACCATTTAGTACAGGCAAACCTCCTTGTTGACTACTATCTAGCCCCTGATTCCTCTGTCCTTCCAATTTACTTTCTACGTTTTTGTTTTCCAATTCCAGTTTCTCTTCCCTTCCTATTGACTCTATACTTAGGTGCCCATCCCCCTGCCAAGCTAGTTTAAACCCTCCCCAACAGCACTAGCAAACTCTCCCGCGAGGATATTGGTCCCATTCCCGTTGAAGTGCAACCCGTCTGACTTGTAGAGGTCCCACCTCCCCCAGAAACGGTTCCAATTCCTTAGGAATCTAAAGCCCTCCCTCCTACACCATCACTCCAGCCACGCATTCATCTGCTCTATCTTCCTATTTCTGTACTCACTAGCACGTGGCACTGGTAGTAATCCGGAGATTACTACCTTTGAGGTCCTGCTTTTTAACCTCTTTCCTTGCTCCCTAAACTCTGCCTGCAGGACCTCATCCCTCTTCCTATCTATGTCGTTGGTACCGATGTGGACCACGACCTCTGGCTGTTAATTCTCCCCCCTCAGAATGCCCTGCAGCCGTTCAGTGACATCCTTGACCTGGAACCAGGGAGGCAACATACCATCCTGGAGTCACGTCTGCGGCCGCAGAAACGCCTGTCTGCTCCCCTAACTATCGAATCCCCTATTACTATTGCTCTCCCTCTCCTCTTCCCCCCCCCCCCGCCCCCCCCGTCTGTGCAGCTGAGCCTTCCATGGTGCTGTGGACTTGGCTCTGCCTGCACTCCCCAGAGGAACCATCGCCCTCACCAGTACTCAGCACCGAATACTGGTTGGTGAGCAAGATGGGCTCAGGGGACTCTCCTGCACTACCTGCCTGGTCCTCCTCTTCTGTCTAACGGTCACCCATTCCCTCTCTGCCTGCACACTCTTAAGCTGCGGGGTGACCACCTCCCGAAACGTGCTATCCACGTAGCTCTCAGCCTCGCGGATGCACAGCAGTGACTGCAGCCGCCGCTCAAGCTCCGTAACCCGGTGCTCGAGCTGCTGTAGCTGGCGACACTTCCCGCACATGTGGTCGTCCAGACCATGGGAGGTGTCCAGGACTTCCCACATGGCACAGGATGTGCATTCCACGGGTGTGAGCTGCCCTGCCAAACCTCTAATTAACAGACTATTTACTAACCTAGCTGGAATAAACTTAAAACGTTAAGAAAGCCAAGTAAAAACACTTACCAGATACTCACCAATCAGCTCCCTCTTTTTCAACATTTAGGGGGAAAAATTCAGTTGGTTGCGCCTCCCGTTAGCGCCTTAAGAGGGCGCTAATGGGGCGCAAAGCCGCTAACGCCCGGGCGCAGCGATGTTTGCGCCGCTCGGGAACTTAACTAGACATTGTGCGGCGGCGCTAAACTTTACCGCCGCGACCACCTGCGCGCGCAGATTGTGACGTCATTCCATGGTACAACGCCCTTGTGGCGCCCCGGAGCGGAAATTGAGTGGCGGCCCCTGCCTTACCGCCTGGCGCATCCAATGACCGGAAGACTGGAACGCTATCAATCACTGTGGGGCTGGGGGGGGCGCTATTTAAAGGGGGCCTCTTCCTGTCTTTTTCTGTGGTTGACATTTTTGCACCACTCGTTCTGAGAGAGAGAGAGAGATTCGGAGAGAGAGAAAGAGAGACTTCTGCATTGAGTCAACGCTTTGTGAGGTAGTTTTGCCTACTGATCCTAACTTCGCTGCTACTTTGGTTGCTGTCCTTCATAACTTTGCTTGCAAAGAGACTATGGGGGCTGCACTGAATGGGGGCGTCGTCCTGCTCCAGCTGAATCGGAGGACACAGAGACGCAGAGAGAGAGTGGCAATGATGGCCAGACGGAGGAGGGCCAACAGGCGTCTGTACAGGAGAGCTTACCTTCCCAGGGTATATCGTGAACAGCTCTCCTACATTCATATGTCTGAGGAGCTGTGTTTGCGAAGGCTGCGATTCAGCAAGGAGGTGGTCACTGAGCTCTGCCACCTGCTGCAGCCAGATCTGCAGCCTCAACTGAGGTCCAGGACATCTCTGTCGGTGGCAGTGAAGGTCACAGTGGCTCTCAACTTCTATGCTACTGGCTCATTTCAAGCTGCTGCTGGGGACCTCGCCAATATCTCCCAGTTCGCGGTGCATTGCTGCATCCGGCAGGTCACAAATGCCCTCTTTAAAAGGAGACGAGAGTTCATCTCTTTCCCCATGACCCTAGACAAGCAGCGAGACCGCGCTCTGGGCTTTGCGAGGATAGCGGGCTTCCCCATGGTGCAGGGCGCCATTGACTGCACGCATGTGGCTTTGCGTGCTCCACATGAGAATGCCGAGGATTTCCGGAACAGAAAGGGGTTCCATTCCTTGAATGTTCAGTTGGTCTGTGACCACAGACAGCTGATACTCGCTGTCAATGCCCACTATCCTGGCAGCTGCCACGATGCTTTCATCCTGCGCCAGACTACTGTGGCAGAACTTTTCGAGGCACCGCATCAGCCAGTTGGTTGGCTTCTCGGGGACAAGGGGTATCCATTGAGCACCTGGCTGATGACACCGCTCCGTACGCCCAACACCCCTGCTGAGCTGCGGTACAACGAGAGCCATCAAGCTACCAGGAACATCATTGAGCGCACAATCGGCGTGCTGAAGCAACGGTTCCGCTGTCTCGACCATTCTGGAGGAGCCCTGCAGTACTCGCCTGAGCGAGTATCCAACTTCGTAGTTGTGTGCTGCATGTTGCATAACATGGCAATCGTCAGGACCCAGCCAATGCCACCAGGCCTTGGAGCACCACCAGAGGAGGAGGAGGAAGAGGAGGAAGAGGACGAGGAGGATGATCATCAGCAGCACCAAGGCGGGAGGGCGGCCCACAATGGTGAAACTGCAAGGGCCGTCCATCAACGGCTGATAGCAAGCCGCTTCTAGGGCCCCTGCTGTGGAAATGGCTTCTGCCATTGCTAACAACATCAATGAACCCAGCACGCAACCCCTAAGCCGGCCAAGGCACCAATGATTCCAAACACCAAACATGTATATTTTGAATACAAAAACTTATTTATTTTACAAACTCTGTGTGTGTCATTTCCTCATGACAAACTCATAGAAATAAACACAAAAAAACAGTCATTAACATAACTGGTTCTCACAACCTGGAGATAATGTCCAAAACACTAGACAAAAGTTGGACCACGAACCTCGGCCTTTAATAAAAAAATGACCAGCATTTTGTCACACCTCCTACTTTTTGCCCTTCGAGGGTGATCTCCTTCCCTTGCGCACTTCCCCCCTTCTAACCCTACTGCTCCTCCGTAATGGGACCTCAGTGGCTGCAGCAAGGCTGGTGGAAGGCTGCTGCTCGTCAGACCCTGACACTGCAGATGCCCCTGAAGGACGGCCTCGACCACTTCTGGGCCTGGAGGGCCCGGCTGCAGACTGCACCAACTCTGCATGGGCGGCAGCAGTCTGTCCTACAGGCGGTGGCAAGTGCAGTGGAGAAGTGACAGTGTTGGCAGCAGGAATGCTGTCATCGTGAGAGAGGACAGCAACTCCCTGCTCGCCCGACACACTGGCACTCCCACGGGGCAGCACTTCAGCATCCGGAGCTATCTGCTGGAGCACAGATTGCTGGCCTGCTGCGGCGCGGTGAGAGCCCCGGTGACATGTGAACGAACCATCGAGGTTGGCAGCAGTCAGTGCTCGCGTGGCCTCAATCTGAGTCTGCATGAGAGCAGTCAGAGATGGAATCACGGCAGTCAGTGACTGAATTGCAGCACTAAGCATTAGTGTGGCATCCGCCTGTGCTACAGCGAAGTGCTCCACACTCCTTGCCAGTGACTCAATGCATTCGGGCACCCTTCCCACTGCACCCATGAGCTCAGTGTGCATGCCCACCGCCTGGGTGTTCATTTCTGCAATCAGCCGCTCCTCCTCTGCGTCCATTGCAGCAGGAGTCGCTGGCATACTCTCCCTCTGGGGAGAAGGCCCCCGTTCTTCCCTACCCCCATGGCGTTGCTGCAGCCCGCTGGGTCCTGGAGCTTCACCCTCATCAGACCCTTCCCCCCTGCTCCCCTCCAGGGAAGGCGTGTTCCCAGTGTGGGCATGGGCTTCCTCGGGAGAGGGTGGCACTGATGCTCCGGCCTCCTCTTCCTCCTCGGCTGCAGATTCACTCCCACTAGCAGCTTCAGGGCCCGTCTCCTCAGCTGGTGAATCACCATCTGAAAGCAGGGAGGTACAAGAGTGGCTTTAGCGTGAGGACAGGGTGGCAGTAAGGGAGGAATAAGTGCAGCGAGTTAGCAAGTTGGATTGAAAGTGTCAAAGGCTGGTGTTGTGAGGGACAAGTGGAAGGACAGAGGACAAAAAGGTGATGACCTTACCATTGCTGTCCAGAACGGGGTCGGCGTCTCCAGTGGCGACGGGACCGATCACCCGGCTTGCCACAATCCTGTGGACGCGCTCCTCAAGATCGCTGAGGGGTTGCAGCTGAGGCCGCCCTCCACCTGTCCATTGCTGCTGTCTCCTATTATGCGCCAGCTTGGCCTGCAAGAAAAAGGACAGCATCTGAGTAAATATACAGCCATGGTCTTGCCTGATGTGCCTCCCATAGGTGAATAGCCCTTACTGTATGCAGCCATGGTCTTGCCTGATGTGCCTCCCATAGGTGAATAGCCCTTACTGTATGCAAAGTGTGGAATGTGTGTGTGTGTTTCATGAAAGGGCCATAGGTGTTGGATGAGTGTTGTGCATTGGGGTTTTAAGACCCTCTGGCCATAGAGTGAGGTTGAGATGGAGGGATGGAGAGGTATTGAGAAAAAGCCACTCACCCTGACGACCCGAGTGAGGTCGTTGAACTTTTTGCGGCATTGAACATGGGTCCTGGGCACCATGCTCCTGGAGGAGACGCTCTGAGCCACCTCCCTCCACACTCTTCTGTACTCGCGTGGCAAAGGCCTCCTGCCACTCTCAGGGAACAGCATACATCGTCTGCGCTCCACTTCGTCAACAAGTTGGCCCCCCCCCCTTTAAGAACTGGCCGGCGCCAGTGTGTCTGTGTTCCCTCGCTAACTGGCAGCACCTGCGCTGCGCTCGCGCGCTGAGTTAGCGCCTCAATGCTCGGCCTTTGCGCCTTAAGACAGGTGTGCAGCGCCTGATTTAGCGCTCCACTCACCTCCCGGGGCGGTAAAAGTGAAGTTTCCAGTCAGTGGCGATAATTAGCGCCAGGCGCTAATTTTTGCGTCCAGACGATATTTGCGCCCCAAATGGGGCGCGACCTAATTTTTACCCCTTAGTTTTTAATCTCGACTCTTAATTTAAACCAATTCCCAAGATAAAGAGAGAAATACTGACCAACCAATCACTCCTTGTTTTTGTTGTCGAGTCCGCTGCCTCCGCTCTCGGGCCTCGCTCCGCCGCGGTCTTTATATCCTCAGGCTCCGCTCTCGCTCCCTCTCAGGTCCGCTGCTTCCGCTCTCGGGCCTCGCTCTGCCGCACTCTTTATATCCTCAGGCTCCGCTCTCGGGCCTCGCTCTGCCGTGCTCTTTATATCCTCAGGCTCCGCTCTCGGGCCTCGCTCTGCCGTGCTCTTTATATCCTCAGGCTCCGCTCTCACTCCCTCTCGGGTCCGCTGCCTCCGAGGAAACATTTTTTACGCCGCGAGTTGTTGTGATCTGGAATGCGCTGCCTGAAAGGGCGGTGGAAGTAGATTCAATAGTAACTTTCAAAAGGGAATTGGATAAATACTTGAAGGGGAAAAAAATTACAGGGCTGTGGGGAAAGAGCGAGGGAAGTGGGATTAATTGGATCGCTGTACCAAAGAGCCGGCACAGGCACGATGGGCCGAATGGCCTCCTTCTGTGCTGCATCTTTCTATGATTGATTCTAAGTGATTCCTTAGTGGCCCAGTTACTAAAACCCAACATGTGACCGAGCCCTATGGAACAGAAAGATTCCAGATTCGCTCCCTGGTCTGTTGGTTCAACTCAGCTGGGGTGATGTTACCAATAGACAGTGGCCCTAGCTAAGGATGGGAGAACAATCAAGCCAGGCTCCCTCTCCCAGCTGGTGGAGGTCACTTTGATGGAAAAGAAGGTTGGACGGGGTGTAAAACGGGCTGCTCCCCAAGGCCAATTTATAACCAAGGGAATCAAAACCAAGGGTTGTTTTCAGGGCCAGCAGAAGTAACTGGACAGGAACCCAGGTAGGACTGCAGTACTGGGGGCCAGAAGAGGCTGAGGGCAGGCTGGAAGAAGTAGGTTGGGGGCAGAGGGCAGGGGGAAAGAGGTGAGGAAGGGTAAAGGCAGAGTGGGTTTAGAGGTCAGGGTGGAAGGTACTTGAGATCAAGCACAGTTTCAGGGTTGGGAGGAATAATTGGATTAGGCCCCTGGCAGGACTACGGCACTGGAGGCCAGAGCAGAGGGGAAAGGTAGAGCAGGTTGGGGTGAGGTGCAGAGAAGGAAGGTAGAGCGGATTGGGCAGGAGGGATAAAGTAAAGAAAGACTTGCATTTCTATAGCGCCTTTCACGACCACCGGACATCTCAAAGCGCTTTACAGCCAATGAAGTACTTATGAAGTGTAGTCACTGTTGTAATGTAGGAAACACAGCAGCCAAATTGCACACAGCAAGCTCCCACAAACAGCAATGTGATAATGACCAGATAATCTGTTTTTCTTATGTTGATTGAGGGATAAATATTGGCCCAGGACACCGGGGAGAACTCCCCTGCTCTTCTTTGAAATAGTGGCCATGGGATCTTTTACGTCCACCTGAGAGGGCAGACGGGGCCTCAGTTTAACGTCTCATCCGAAAGACGGCACCTCCGACAGTGCAGCACTCCCTCAGCACTGCACTGGGAGTGTCAGCCTGGATTATGTGCTCAAGACTCTGGAGTGGGGCTTGAACCCACAACCTTCTGACTCAGAGGCGAGAGTGTTAACTAATGAGTTTAGAACATAAGAAGTAGGAGCAGGAGTTGGCCATACGGCCCCTCGAGCCTGCTCCGCCATTCAATAAGATCATGGCTGATCTTCGACCTCAACTCCACTTTCCCGCCCGATCCCCATATCCCTTAATTCCCTTAGTGTCCAAAAATCTATCGCTCTCTGTCTTGAATACACTCAACGATTGAGCCTCCACAGCCCTCTGGAGCAGAGAATTCCAAAGATTCACCACCCCCTGAGTGAAGAAATTCCTCTACATCTCAGTCCTAAATGGTCGTCCCCTTATCCTGAGATGATGTCAATCCCTTTCAGAATCTTATATGTTTCGATGAGATCGCCTCTCATTCTCCTAAACTCCAGTCGAGTTTACAGTAGAGAAGGAGGCCATTCAGCCCATCGTGCCTGTGCCGGCTCATTGGTAGATCTCTCCAGTTAGTCCCACTCCCCCCCGCTCTTTCCCCACGGCCCTGCAAATATTTCTTTTACATATTTATCCAATTCCCTTTTGAAAGTTACTTTTGAATCTGCTTCCACCGCCCTTTCAGGCAGCGCATTCCAGATCACAACAACTCGCTGCGTAAAAAAATGTCTCCTCATCTCCCCCCTGGTTCTTTTGCTAATTATCTTCAATCTGTCTCCTCTGGTTACCCACCCTCCCACCAGTGGAAACAGTCTCTCCCTGTGTACCTATCAAAACCCCTCATAGTTTGGAACACTTATTAAATCTCCTCTTAACCTTCTCTGCTCCAAGGAGAACAACCCCAGCTTCTCTCGTCTCTCCCCATAACTGAGGTCCCCCATCCCTGATATCACTTCACTTGTTGTGAAGTGCTTTGGAATGTCCTGAGAGGTTTCAGCAGCTGCTATAAAACATAATCTTTCTATGGTTCACTGGAGGTGAAAAAATGCAACAAAATAATTTAAAATACGTATCTATAGCATCAATTGAGACTGGTAACGCTCCAACAAATATGTACTGAAATCCAAGGCTGATTTTTAAAAATTAATTCTTGGAATATGGGCGTCTCTGGCAAGGCCGGCATTTATTACCCATCCCTAGTTGCCCCTTGAGAAGGTGGTGGTGAGCCACCTTCTTGAACCGCTGCAGTCCGTTTGGTGAAGGTGCTCCCACAGTGCTGTTAGGGAGGGAGTTCCAGGATTTTGACCCAGCGATGATGAAGGAACAGAGATATATTTCCAAGTCAGGATGGTGTGTGACTTGGAGGGGAACTTGGAGGTGGTGGTGTTCCCATGTGCCTGCTGCACTTCTCCGACTGGTGGTAGAGGTCACGGGTTTGGGAGGTGCTGCCGAAGAAGCCTTGGTGAGTTGCTGCAGTGCATCTTGTAGAAATAAATGGGAATGAGCTGATAGCCATTACAGAGACGTGATTGCAAGGTGACTTAGGCTGGGAACTGAATATTCAGGCGTATTTGAATTTCGGAAGAATAGCCAGAAAGGAACAGGAGGTGGGGTAGCTCTGTTAATAAAGGATGAGATCAGTGCAGTGGTGAGAAATGATATTGGTTCAGAAGATCAAGATGTAGAATCAATTTGGGTGGAGATAAGAAATAGCAAGGGAAAGAAGCCAGTGGTGGGAGTATTCTATAGGCCCCCTAACAGTAGCTACACTGTGGGACAGAGTATAAATCAAGAAATAATGGAGGCTTGTAAGAAAGGTACTGCAATATTCATGGGAGATTTTAATCTTCATATAGATTGGACAAATCAAATCGGCAAAGGTAGCCTTGAGGACAAGTTCATAGAATGTATTCGGGATGGTTTCTTAGAGCAATACGTTGTGGAACCAACCAGGAGAAGGCTATTTTAGATCTGGTAATGTGTAATGAGACAGGATTAATTAATGATCTCATAGTAAAGGATCCTCTAGGGAAGAGTGATCATAGCATGATAGAATTTCAAATTCAGTTTGAGGGTGAGAAACTTGGGTCTGAAACTAGTGTCCTAAACTTAAATAAAGACAATTACAAAGGTATGAAGACAGAGTTGGCTAAAGTAGACTGGGAAAATAGATTAAAGGGTAAGACGGTATATAAGCAGTGGCAGACATTTAAGGAGATATTTCATAACTCTCAACAAAGGTTTATTCCAGTTAGAAAGAAAGACTCTACGAGAAGGATGAACCATCCGTGGCTGACTAAGGAAGTTAAGGATGGTATCAAATTGAAAGAAAAAGCATACAATGTTGCGAAGATTAGTGGTAGACCAGAGGATTGGGAATTTTTTCGAAACCAGCAAAAGATGACTAAAAAAATAATAAAGAGGGAGAAGATAGATTATGAGAGTAAACTAGCAAAAAATATAAAAACAGACATTAAGGGCTGGATTTTCAATGACCCGTGGAGTCGGGTTTGGAGTCGGGTGGGGGGGTTAATGTTGCAGATTCGGGGGTCCCGACCCCATCCCGCCTCCAACCCGCCTCCATGGGAGTTTCTCTGGCGGCGGGTACCCGACCTGTGCTGAGACCCGACTCCCCAAGGCAGGTAGGGATTACTGACAATTAACTGCCTGTTAACAGGTAGTTAACAGGCAGATTTTTGCATAATCCCTATTTTAAAAAGAAAAGTGTGGGCTTCCCGACAGGTGGCAACCACGCCAAGTTATCGGGGCGGGCTGTGGGTCTGCAGGGGTTGGAGGGGTCGATATGTCCGGTGGGCAGG
Source organism: Squalus acanthias (assembly GCA_030390025.1). Lineage (NCBI taxonomy): Eukaryota > Metazoa > Chordata > Chondrichthyes > Squaliformes > Squalidae > Squalus > Squalus acanthias. The sequence continues at coordinate 97,143,889 of CM059437.1, forward strand.
TGAGTGATGGGTGCATGTGTGCAGAGGTAAGTGTGTAAGGTAAGTGCTAAGTGTTGGAAAAAGTTTTACTTACCTTAACTTCCTCCTGCAGGTGTCAGCCCTTCAGTTCTCGGGAGTTAGAAATCTCACCGGCACAGAAAGCAGGAAAGCCGTGGACCTGTCAAAAACTGCAGCCTTCTGTTTTCTGTGCTGGAATGATTTCTAACTCAGCCTGAAAGGAAGGACTGAAGTTAGAAATCATATTGTGAGTGTTTGACAGCTTCACAGAGCTGTCAAACGCTGATATTTCATCTGTCAAAAGCTCTTGACAGATGAAATGTCAGTCTGTGACGTCACCTGTTGCTGGGTGGCCCTTAATTGGCCTGCTGAGCCCACTGGGTGGGCTCAACAAGGTCAATCAAGGGAAAATACAGTGGGTTGACCACATCTCGATGGAGGTGGGTTCACAAGCCAGAATGTGTGATTCCCGACCCCAACCCGACCCCAGATTCAAATTCCAGCCCAAAGAGCCTGCAAATGGATATAGATAGGTTCAGTGAGTGGGCAAAAATTTGGCAGGTGGAGTATAATGTGGGAAAATGTGAGGTTATCCACTTTGGTAGGAAAAATAAAAAAGCAAATTATTATTTAAATGGAGAGAGACTACAGAATGCTGCGGTCCAGAGGGATCTGGGGGTCCCAGTACATGAAACACAAAAAGTTCGCATGTAGGTACAGCAAGTAATTAGGAAGGCAAATGGAATGTTGGTCCTTATTGCAAGGGGGATGGAGTATAAAAGTAGGGAAGTTTTGCTACAACTGTACAGGGCGCTGGTGAAACCACATCTGGAGTACTGCGTACAGTTTTGGTCTCCTTATTTAAGGAGGGATATACTTGCATTGGAGGCAGTTCAGAGAAAGTTCACTAGGTTGATTCCTGAGATGAAGGGGTTGTCTTTGACTTTGCTTGATTGTATTATGATTTTCAGCCAGAAGTGCCGAGTGGATGATCCATATCGGCCGACTCCTGAAGTCCCCACCACAGAAGCCAGTCTTCACCCAATTCGATTCACTCCACATGATATCAAGAAACGGCTGAGCGCACTGGATACAGCAAAGGCTGTGGGCCCCGACAACATCCCGTGCTGAAGACTTGTGCTCCAGAACTAGCCGCGCCTCTAGCCAAGCTGTTCCAGTACAGCTACAACACTGGCATCTATCCGACAATGTGAAAAACTGCCCAGGTATGTCCTGTCCACAAAAAGCAGGGCAAATCCAACCCGGCCAATTACCGCCCCATCAGTCTACTCTCAATCATCAGCAAAGTGATGGAAGGTGCCATCAACAGTGCTATCAAATGGCACTTACTCACCAATAACCTGCTCACTGATGCCCAGTTTGGGCTCCGCCAGGACCACTCGGCTCCCAACCTCATTACAGCCTTGGTCCAAACATGGACAAAGGAGCTGAATTCCAGAGGTGAGGTGAGAGTGACTGCTCTTGACATCAAGGCAGCATTTGACCACATGTGGCATCAAGGGGCCCTAGTAAAACTGAAGTCAATGGGAATTGGAGGGAAAACTCTCCACTGGCTGGAGTCATACCTAGCACAATGGAAGATGGTTGTGGTGATTGAAGGTCAATCATCACAGCCCCAGGACATCGCTGCAGGAGTTCCTCAGGGCAGTGTCCTAGGCCCAACCATCTTCAGCTGCTTCATCAATGACCTTCCCTCCAACATAAGGTCAGAAATGGGGATGTTCGCTGATGACTGCACAGTGTTCAGTGCCATTCACAACTCCTCAGATAATGAAGCAGTCCATGCCCGCATGCAACAAGACCAGGACGACGTTCAGTCTTGGGCTAATAAGTGGCAGGTAACATTCGCGCCACAGAAGTGCCAGGCAATGACTATCTCCAACAAGCGAGTGTCTAACCACCGCCCCTTGACATTCAACAGCATTACCATCGCCAAAACCCCCACCATCAAAATCCTGGGGGTCAGTATTGACCAGGAGCTTAACTGGACCAGCACCATAAATACTGTGGCAACAAGAGCAGGTCAGAGGCTAGGTATTCTGAGGCGAGTGTCTCACCTCCTGACTCCCCAAAGCCTTTCCACCACCTACAAGGCACAAGTAAGGAGTGTGATGGAATACTCTCCACTTGCCTGGATGAGTGCAGCTCCAACAACACTCAAGAAGCTCGACACCATCCAGAACAAAGTGGCCCGCTTGATTGGCACCCCATCTACCACCTTAAACATTCACTCCTTCCACCACCGGCATACCGTGGCTGCAGTGTGTATCATCTACAAGATGCACTGCAGCAACTCGCCAAGGCTTCTTCGGCAGCACCTCCCAAAGACGCGACCTCTTCCACCTAGAAGGACAAGGGCAGCAGGCGCATGGGAACACCACCACCTCCAAGTTCCCCTCCAAGTCACACACCATCCTGACTTGGAAATATATCGCCGATCCTTCATCGTCACTGGGTCAAAATCCTGGAACTCCCTCCCTAACAGCACTGTGGGAGTACCTTCACCACACGGACTGCAGCGGTTCAAGAAGGCGGTTCACCACCACCTTCTCAAGGGCAATTAGGGATGGGCAATAAATACTAGCCCCGCCAGTGACGCCCACACCCCATAAACAATTTTTTTTTTAAGTGCTAGCTTTGCCAGCGATGCCCACATCCCATAAATGAATTTTTAAAAATGTCCTGCTATTACTTCCTTAATAATGGATTCCAGCATTTTCCCAATGACAGATGTTCGGCTAACTGGCCTATAGTTTCCTGGTTTCTGTCTCCCTCCTTTCTTGAATAGGGCCGTTACATTTGCGGTTTTCCAATCTGCTGGGACCTCTCCAGAATCCAGGGAATTTTGGTAGGTTACAACCAACGCATCCAGTATCTCTGCAGCCACTTCTTTTAAGACCCTAGGATGCAGGCCATCAGGTCCAGGGGACTTGTCAGCCTTTAGTCCCATTAGTTTGCCTAGTACTTTTTCTCCAGTGATAGTCATTGTTTTAAGTTCCTCCCTCCCTATAGTCCCTTGATTATCAATTATTATTGGGATACTTTTAGTGTCTTCTACCATGAAGACCAATACAAAATATTTGCTCAAAGTCTCTCTGCCATTTCCTTGTTTCCCATTATTACATAAGAACATAAGAACATAAGAAATAGGAGCAGGAGTAGGCCAATCGGCCCCTCGAGCCTGCTCCGCCATTCAATAAGATCATGGCTGATCTGATCCTAACCGCCAATCTACTATCTACTATCACAGAACCATCTCCTGCATCTAACAGAATTGCACACACGAAATAGGAGCAGAATCAGGCTACACGGTCCCTGGGCCCGCTCCACTACCCACAGGGCCATGACCAATCCGAACCTAGACTCATGTCCAAATTCCTGCCCGCTCCCCGTAACCCTTAATGCCCTTTACTTCTAGGAAACTGTCTATTTCTGTTTTAAATTTATTTAATGATGTAGCTTCTACAGCTTTTTGTGGCAGCATATTCCATGGACCTACCACCCTCTGAGTGAAGTAGTTCCTCCTCATCTCAGTTTTGAAAGAGCAGCCCCTTATTCTAAGACTATGTCCCCTAGTTCTAGTCTCACCCGTCATCGGGAACATCCTCCCCGCATCCACCCGATCCAACCCCTTCACAATCTTATATGTTTCAATAAGATCGCCTCTCATTCTTCTGAACTCCAATGAGTAGAGTCCATCCTCCCCGCATCCACCCGATCCAACCCCTTCACAATCTTATATGTTTCAATAAGATCGCCTATCATTCTTCTGAACTCCAATGAGTAGAGTCCCAATCTACACAACCTCTCCTCATATGACCACCCCCTCATCCCCGGGATTAACCGAGTGAACCTTTTTTGCACTGCCTCGAGAGCAAGGATGTCTTTCCTTAAGTAAGGACACCAAAACTGTATGCAGTATTCCAGGTGCGGTCTCACCAATACCTTGTACAACTGAAGCAATACCTCCCTATTTTTATATTCTATCCCCCTAGCAATGAAAGCCAACATTCCATTTGCCTTCTTAATCACTTGCTGCACCTGCATACTAACCTTTTGAGTTTCGTGCACCAGGACCCCCAGATCCCTTTGCACTTCAGTACTCTCCAGTTTCTTGCCATTAAGATAATAAATGCCATTAAGATATTAATTCCCCAGTCTCATCCTCTAAGGGACCAATGTTTACTTTAGTTACTCTCTTCCTTTTTATATTCCTGTAGAAGCTCTCACTGTCTGTTTTTATATTTTTTGCTAGTTTACTCTCATAATCTATCTTCTCCCTCTTTATTTTTTTTTAGTCATCCTTTGCTGGTTTCTAAAAATTTCCCAATCCTCTGGCCTCCCACCAATCTTTGCAACATTGTTTGCCTTTTCTTTCAATTTGATACCATCCTTTACTTCCTTAGTTAGCCACGGATGGTTCATCCTTCTCGTAGAGTCTTTCTTTCTAACTGGAATAAACCTTTGTTGAGAGTTATGAAATATCTCCTTAATTGTCTGCCACTGCTTATCTACCGTCTTACCCTTTAATCTATTTTCCCAGTCCACTTTAGCCAACTCTGTCTTCATACCTTTGTAATTGCCTTCATTTAAGTTTAGGACACTAGTTTCAGATCCAAGTTTCTCACCCTCAAACTGAATTTGAAATTCTATCATGCTATGATCACTCTTCCCTAGAGGATCCTTTACTATGAGATCATTAATTAATCCTGTCTCATTACATATTACCAGATCTAAAATAGCCTTCTCCCTGGTTGGTTCCACAATGTATTGTTCTAAGAAACCATCCCGAATACATTCTATGAACTCGTCCTCAAGGCTACCTTTGCCGATTTGATTTGTCCAATCTGTATGAAGATTAAAATCTCCCATGATTATTGCTGTACCTTTCTTACAACCCCCCATTATTTCTTGATTTATACTCTGTCCCACAGTGTAGCTACTGTTAGGGGGCCTATAGAATACTCCCACCACTGGCTTCTTTCCCTTGCTATTTCTTATCTCCACCCAAATTGATTCTACATCTTGATCTTCTGAACCAATATCATTTCTCACCACTGCACTGATCTCATCCTTTATTAACAGAGCTACCCCACCTCCTGTTCCTTTCTGGCTATTCTTCCGAAATTCAAATACGCCTGAATATTTAGTTCCCAGCCTTGGTCACCTTGGAACCACGTCTCTGTAATGGCTATCAGCTCATACCCATTTATTTCTACAAGATGCACTGCAGCAACTCACCAAGGCTTCTTCGGCAGCACCTGCCAAACCCGTGACCTCTACCACCTAGAAGGACAAGGGCAGCAGGCGCATGTGAACACCACCACCTCCAAGTTCCCCTCCAAGTCACACACCATCCTGACATGGAAATATATCTCTGTTCCTTCATCGTCGCTGGGTCAAAATCCTGGAACTCCCTCCCTAACAGCACTGTGGGAGCACCTTCACCACACGGACTGCAGCGGTTCAAGAAGGAGGCTCACTACCACCTTCTCAAGGGTAATTAGGGATGGGCAATAAATGCAGGCATTGCCAGCGACGCCCATATTCCAAGAATTAATTTTAAAAATCAGCCTTGGACTTCAGTACATATTTGTTGGAGCGTTTCCAGTCTCAATTGATGCATAGACACGTATTTTAAATTATTTTGTTGCATTTTTTCACCTCCAGTGAACCATAGAAAGAATTTATATTTTATAGCAGCTGCTGAAACCTCTCAGGACATTCCAAAGCACTTCACAACAAGTGAAGTGATATCAGGGATGGGGGACCTCAGTTACGGGGAGAGACGAGAGAAGCTGGGGTTGTTCTCCTTGGAGCAGAGAAGGTTAAGAGGAGATTTAATAAGTGTTCAAAACTATGAGGGGTTTTGATAGGTACATAGGGAGAAACTGTTTCCACTGGTGGGAGGGTGGGTAACCAGAGGAGACAGATTGAAGATAATTGGCAAAAGAACCAGGGGGGAGATGAGGAGACATTTTTTTACGCAGCGAGTTGTTGTGATCTGGAATGCGCTGCCTGAAAGGGCGGTGGAAGCAGATTCAAAAGTAACTTTCAAAAGAGAATTGGATAAATATGTAAAAGAAATATTTGCAGGGCCGTGGGGAAAGAGCGGGGGGAGTGGGACTAACTGGAGAGCTCTACCAATGAGCCGGCACAGGCACGATGGGCCGAATGGCCTCCTTCCCTACTGTAAACTCTACTGGAGTTCAGGAGAATGAGAGGCGATCTCATCGAAACATATAAGATTCTGAAAGGGACTGACGGGGTAGATGCTGAGAGGTTGTTTCCCCCGGCTGGTGAGTCTAGAACCAGGGGTCATAGTCTCAGGATAAGGGGTCGGCCATTTAGGGCTGAGATGAGGAGGAATTTCTTCACTCAGAGGCTTGTGAATCTTTGGAATTCTCTACCCCACAGGGCTCTGGATGCTGAGTCGTTGAGTATATTACATGCTGAGATCGATAGATTTTTGGACACTAAGGGAATCAAGTGATATGGAGATCGGGCGGGAAAGTGGATCAGCCATGATCTTATTGAACGGCGGAGCAGGCTCGAGGGGCCGTATGGCCTACTCCTGCTCCTAGTTCTTATGTTCTAAGCTCAGTAGGTAACACTCTCGCTTCTGGGTCAGATGGTTGTGGGTTCAAACCCCACTCCAGAGACTTGATCACATAAATCTAGGCTGACACTCCTGTGCAGTACTGAGGGAGCACTGCACTGTCGGAGGTGCCGTCTTTCAGATGAGACGTTAAACTGAGGCCCCGTCTGCCCTCTCAGGTGGACGTAAAAGATCCCATGGCGCTATTTCAAAGAAGAGCAGGGGAGTTATCCCCAGTGTCCTGGGCCAATATTTATCCCTCAATCAACATAGCAAAACCAGATTATCTGGTCATTATCACATTGCTGTTTGTGGGAGCTTGCTGTGCGCAAATTGGCTGCTGTGTTTCCTACATTACAACAGTGACTACACTTCAAAAGTACTTAATTGGCTGTAAAGTGCTTTGAGATGTCCGGTGGTCGTGAAAGGCGCTATAGAAATGCAAGTCTTTCTTTACTTTATCCCTCCTGCCCAATCCGCTCTACCTTCCTTCTCTGCACCTCACCCCAACCTGCTCTACCTTTCCCCTCTGCTCTGGCCTCCAGTGCCGTAGTCCTGCCAGGGGCCTAATCCAATTATTCCCCCCAACCCTGAAACTGTGTTTGATCTCAAGTACCTTCCACCCTGACCTCTAAACCCACTCTGCCTTTACCTCTTTCCCCCTGCCCTCTGCCCCCAACCTACTGCTTCCAGCCTGCCCTCAGCCTCTTCTGGCCCCCAGTACTGCAGTCCTACCTGGGTTCCTGTCCAGTTACTTCTGCTGGCCCTGAAGACTACCCTTGGTTTTGATTCCCTTGGTTATAAATTGGCCTTGGGGAGCAGCCCGTTTTACACCCCGTCCAATCTTCTTTTCCATCAAAGTGACCTCCACCAGCTGGGAGAGGGAGCCCTGGCTTGATTGTTATCCCATCCTTAGCTAGGGCCACTGTCTTTTGGTAACATCACCCCAGCTGAGTTGAACCAACAGACCAGGGAGCGAATCTGGAATCTTTCTGTTCCATAGGGCTCGGTCACATGTTGGGTTTTAGTAACTGGGCCACTAAGGAATCACTTAGAATCAATCATAGAATGATGCAGCACAGAAGGAGGCCATTCGGCCCATCGTGCCTGTGCCGGCTCTTTGGTAGAGCGATCCAATTAATCCCACTCCCCTCGCTCTTTCCCCACAGCCCTGTAATTTTTCTCCACTTCAAGTATTTATTCAATTCCCTTTTGAAAATTACTATTGAATCTGCTTCCACCGCCCTTTCAGGTAGGCCGATGTAGCAGAGCCTGTTCTCCAATCGTCTAGAATCCCCTTGCCATTGGACCAAGACCTTGCTCTGTCAAGCCCGTGTGGTAGCTGGTGTGCAACGGCCACCCCACGTTAAAAGAATTCACGCACAGGCATCGTCCACCCTTTAAAATGAAGTTCAGGACCTGGAACGTCAGGACCCATCAGTCACCTGAGAACTCATTTTTAGAGTGGAAGCAAGTCATCCTCGGTTCCCGAGGGACTGCCGAAGAAGAAGAAGGCAGCGCGTTCCAGATCACAACAACTTGCTGCGTACAAAAATGTTTCCTCATCTCCCCTCTGGTTCTTTTGCCAATCACCTTAAATCTTTGTCCTCTGGTTTCCGACCCTCCTTCCACTGGAAACAGTTTCTCCTTATTTACTCTATCAAAACATTTCATGATTTTGAACACCTCTGTTAAATCTGCTCTTAACCTTCTCTGCTTCAAGGAGAACAATCCCAGCATCTCTCGTCTCTCCACATAACTGAGGTCCCCCATCCCTGATATCACTTCACTTGTTGTGAAGCGCTTTGGAATGTCCGGAGAGGTTTGAGCAATGTCTATATAAATACAAGTTACAGGAAACTCTTTATTAACCGGCACCGACGGGACCGGTGTGGTGCCGGTTGATCGAAAGTTCCGGATAACGGAGAGTTATATCTACCGAGGCTATTTTTAACAAAGAAAAATAAAAAAATCAAGAAATGTGCAGTATACAGGATTTGGGTACTCACCTACAGAATGATGTGTTAAATGGATGGTGGACGATGCTTGATTAAGTACAGTACTGCCAGTTGAGGGTAATCCATAACTCTTTAATTACTTAACAGTAAAACAAAACTTATAAACGACTGTATACAGTACTGTAGTTGACTGTACACTTATTCCGAGTCATCTGGTTCATCAGGAATATCCGTGCCAGCTGGGTCATCAGGATCACGCAGTTCCACAGATGCCACAGATTCTTCAGGCACTTCCGCTGCTGCGACTCTTTTGGAAGCTTTCTTAAACATGTTGCGGATGTCGGTTTGCTTAGTGGACTCTTGCCTTTTCTGTAGAAACGTGGAATGCAGAATATGGAGTTGCATAACTTCTTGGGCAGAGTAGCACGGCTGCCTTTCAGCAAATTTGAGGAATGTCGATAATCCTTCTGCAGCTTTAGCCCAAGAAATCTTCTCTTCTTCAGAAATCTCATCCTCTTCACTTTCCATCTCACTTTCCTTTTCTTTCTTTGGATTCAAAACATTCTCAATTATTTCATCATCACTTAGCATATGCACAACACCAACTTCTCTATCTGCATCAACCCACTGCTCGATATCACTTTCACTGAGGTGACGTAGAGGGTTTGCTGGGCCTACATTTTTCACCATGCCAGCCATTTCCATTATTGTACTCTTCTTGGGACGAACATTGAACCCATGAAATTCCTCCTCTGAAGAAGAACCTTCAGCAAACATTACAGAAGGCCACAATTTGCGCCAGGCTTGCCTCATAGTGTGACCTTTCACCAATTTCCAGGAACATGCAACATTATAGATGGCATCTTTAATATTGTATTCCTTCTGAAATTCTTGAATATTGTCATCTTGGCTTATCAGTTTACATAGGAAGTCTTTCTTGTAATGACACTTCAGATTTTGGATAACGCCCTGGTCCATGGGTTGGATGAGAGAAGTTACATTTGGTGGCAAATAAACGGTGAAAATATTTCCCGAAACCAACTCGGATTCATGCGGATGGGCTCTACAATTATCAAGCAATAAAATGCATTTGCTATCTTCAGGTTTCCCTATTTTACGGAAATGTTCCCTCACAGATGGAACAAAAATATGATGGAACCAATCGGAGAAGATTTCCTTATCCATCCAAGCATTTTTTTGAGCTTTGTACTCAACAGGTAAGTGCCTCACATTTTTAAATGCACGGGGATTTTTATACTTCCCGATAACAAGAAGTTTAACCCGGTGTGATCCAGCAGCGTTCGCACATGTTAGCACGGTTACACGATCTTTATTTTTCTTGTAACCTGAAGCATTAGCCTCACTAGCCCCAGCAAGTGTTGATTCTGGCAAAAACCTCCAAAACAAGCCAGTTTCATCAGCATTATATATCTGTGCTGGTGACAAATCATGTTGCTGCACAATCCGATTGAAATAATCGCAGTATTCTTCTGCGGCGTCGTGATCAGCTGATTTCTTCTCCCTGGAAATATCGAGTCGTCGTATCCCGTGCCGTAACTTGAAGCATGTTAGCCATCCCTCGGAGAAAGCACACTTGTCAGTGAGCTCCATCCTTTCGTAGAAATCCTTTGCTTTCTCGATTAGCATGGGTCCGGAAATTGGAACACCCTCTGAACGCTTAAGAGAAAACCATTCATAAAGCACGGTATCCAGCTCTTCAAGCTTAGGCTTACGAAGCGTACGCCATTTCTCTACACTCTTAGATGTCTCCGAGCTTGAATAAAACTTGAGCAGCTTATCCTTCTGCGATTTGATGTCGTAGATTGTTGACGAACCGATTTTGAATTCATTCATAATGTTGATATGCTTCTCTCCCCTTTCTAGTCGTTGGCATATCTCGATTTTCTGTTTTAAAGTTAAGACCACTCTCTTCCTTTTGCTTGGACCAGCTTTTGGGAATTCCATAATGCAAGATGGAGGAGATAATTGCCGATGAAGATGGAAAGACACACAGAACAATGGTGGATCAGAAGAGACTACCAGCAGCGTGGGAGACACACAGTAAAATGGTGGATCAGAAGAGACTACAGTACCAGCAGCGTGGGAGACACACAGTAAAATGGCGGATCAGAAGAGACTACCAGCAGCGCGGGAGACACACAGTAAAATGGCCGATCAGAAGAGACTCCCGGCAGCGCGGGAGAATCAGACTCCTGTTACTGCAGTGTTCGGACTTCCGACAGCGCCAGGAGGCCGAGTAGTGGCACTTTTGAAAACTACCCCTACTGACTAAATCGGCGGGCTCGGGCTCGGACTCAGACTCGGACTCGGCAACATTGGCGGTTATTTGAGAGGAGTTTTCGGAGTACTCGGCGTTCGCGGGAGACTCGGACTGCGACTCGGCAACATTGCCGGTTATTTGAGAGGAGTTTTCGGAGGATGATTTTTGCCGGTCAAGCGAGAATTCCGGATATTTAGGTGCCAGTTAAATGAGAGTTTCCTGTATAAATACAGTCCCTCATCCCTGGGACCATTCTGGTAAATCTCCTCTGCACCCTCTCCAAGGCCTCGACACCCTTCCTAAAGTCTCAGAATTGGACACAATACTCCAGCTGGGGCCGGACCAGTTCTGAGGACTTCAATGTTCTCTGTATGACAATGTAGGTCGGTAGCTAACCTTTGAGGAGAAAGTGTACGTTGCTTCATTTTCTTGACGATGATTTGAAGAGTCAGTCTAGGAAGATGGCTTTCCACTTAAATAAAAGCTTCCACAATTCCTTCCTCAGCCACACCTTAAGTCATTGCTTCAAAATACAGATTTCAGGAATTGGCATTTTCTGAACAGCAACAACTTGTATTTATATAGCGCCTTTAACGTAGTAAAACGCCACAAGGTGCTTCACAGGAGCGATTATCAAACAAAATTTGACACCGAGCCACATAAGGAGATATTAGGACAGGTGACCAAAAGCTTGGTCAAAGAGGTCGGTTTTAAGGAGCGACTTAAAGGAGGAGAGAGAGGCGGAGAGGTTTAGGGAGGGAATTCCAGAGCTCGGGGCCTAGGCAGCTGAAGGCATGGCCGCCAATGGTGGAGCGATTAAAATTGGGGGATGCGCAAGAGGCCAGAATTAGAGGAGCGCAGAGATCTCGGAGGGTAGAACGTGGGAGGCCAGCAAAAGAGTGCGTTGGAATAGTCATGTCTAGAGGTAGCAAAGGCCTGGTAAACAAATAGGTAAGCAAAATACTGTGGATGCTGGAAATCTGAAATAAAAACAGAAAACGCTGGAAACACTCAGCATGTCAGGCAGCATCTATGGAGAGAGAAACAGAGTTAACGTTTCAGATGCTGTCTGACCTGCTGAGCATTTCCAGCTTTTTCTGTTTTTAAAATAAATAGGTAAGTTTGGCGACGATATAACCATAATTCACAGATAATAGAAAACCTGAACTATTATGCACCGAAGGTTTGTTAGCCGTATGGGCTTAAGTAACTGAATCTTGTTACGTCTGAATTTAAAATGCAGGGGGTTTTTCAAGGAGTGTTACACTGTTGTCACATTATAAGCTCCTCTTTCAGCAGCTCCTCCTGATCTAAACATCAACGGCCAGCTTTCTTGTATCAGCCCGCTCATCACGATATTAATCACATGAATTGTGATGCAGACCATCCACCCTTTGCGATACTAAGAACATAAGACATAAGAAATAGGAGCAGGAGTCGGCCATTCGGCCCCTTAAGCCTGCTGCGCCATTCAATAAGATCATGGCTGATCTGATCTTGGCCTCAACTCCACTTACCCGCCCGCTCCCCATAACCCTCGACTCCCCTGTAGCTCAAATCTCTGTCTATCTCCGCCTTGAATATATTCAATGACTCCGCCTCCACAGCTCTCTGGGGTAGAAAATTCCAAAGATTCACGACCCTCTGAGAGAAGAAATTCCTCCTCATCTCCGTCTTAAATGGCCGACGCCTTATTCTGAAATTATGCCCCCTCGTTCTAGATTCCCCCACGAGGGGAAACATCCTCCCTGCATCTACCCTGTCAAGCTCCCTTTAATCTTATATGTTTCAATAAGATCACCTCTCATTCTTCTAAACTCCAATGAGTATAGGCCCAACCTGCTCAACCTTTCGTCATATGTCAACCTCTTCATCTCAGGAATCAACCTAGTGAACCTTCTCTGCACTGCCTCCAATGCAAGTATATCCCTCCTTAAATTAGGAGACCAAAACTGTACGCAGTACTCCAGGTGTGGTCTCACCAACGCACTGTACAGTTGTAACAAGACTTCCCTACTTTTATACTCCATCCCCCTTGCAATAAATGCCAATATTCCATTGGCCTTCCTAATTACTTGCTGTACCTGCATGCTAACTTTTTGTGTTTCATGTACAAGGACCCCCAGATCCCTCTGTACCGCAGCATTTTGTAATCTCTCTCCATTTAAATAAAAGTTTGCTTTTTTATTTTTCCTACCAAAGTGGATAACTTCACATTTTCCCACATTATACTCCATCTGCCAAATTTTTGCCCACTCACTTAACCTATCTATATCCCTTTGCAGACTCTTTGTGTCCTCCTCACAACTTGCTTTCCCACCTATCTTTGTATCATCAGTAAATTTGGCTATAGTACACTCGGTCCCTTCATCCAAGTCATTAATATAGATTGTAAATAGTTGAGGCCCCAGCACTGATTCCTGTGGCACCCCACTAGTTACAGTTTGCCAACCGGAGAATGACCCATTTATCCCGACTCTTTGTTCTGCAGAGGCAACGAACCTGAGCGGGAGCGAGAGCGGAGGCTGAAAAAATAAAGAGCGCAGCAGAGCAAGGCCTGAGAGCAGAGGCAGCGGACCTGAGCGGGACCGGTGAAAGAAAAAAATATCAAAGTGGGACATCACAGGAAAGCAGTGAAGTGATTGGTTGGTCAGTATTTCTGTCTTTTTCTTGGGCATTGATTTAAATTAAGAGCTGGGATTAAAAACTAAACGTTCAAAACTTAAACACTTAATTAATTAAATACATTAGAGATGGCAGGGCAGGCGATGTGTTACTGCTGCAACATGTGGGAGCTGGTGGACACCATTGAGGTCCATGGCGACCACATTTGCAGTTAGTGTTGGTTGCTCAAGGATCTTCGGCTCCGTGTTGATGAGCTGGAGTCCGAGCTTCAAACACAGACACATCAGGGAGGGGGAGAGTTACCTGGATGCTGTGTTCCAGGAGGCAGTCACACCCCTTAGATTAATTAATTCAAATTTGGTCCGTGGTCAGGGACAGGTGGGTGGGACTACGAGCGAGGCAGGTATGGGGACCCAGGAGGTAGTGGTGGAGGAGCCTCAGCCCTTGCTCTTGTCCAACAGTTCTGAGGTTCTTACTCTCTGTGTGGGCAAGAGCAGGGACTGCAGTGAGGATGAGCAAACTGACCACAGCACCGTGATACAGGGAGCCATTCAAGTGGGGGGAGCAAAAAGAAATGTGGTAGTGGTAGGGGACAGTATAGTTAGGGGGATAGACACTGTTCTCTGCAGCCAAGAGAGTGAGTCCCGAAGGCTGTGTTGCCTGCCCGGTGCCAGGGTAAAGGACATCTCCTCTGGGCTGGAGAGGAACTTAGAGTGGGAGGGGAAAGATCCAGTTGTCGTGGTCCATGTTGGTACCAATGACATTGGTAGGACAAGAAAGAGGTTCTGCTGAGGGAGTATGAGCAGCTAGGGGCTAAATTAAAAAGCAGAACCACAAAGATAATGATCTCTGGATTACTACCTGAGCCACGTGTAAATAAGATCAGAGAGATGAACGAGCGGCTCAAAGATTGGTGTGGGAGAAATGGGTTTCGATTCCTGGGGCACTGGCACCAGTACTGGGATAAGAGGGAGCTGTTCCGTCGAGACGAGCTTCATTTGAACCAGGCTGGGACCAGTGTCCTGGCGAATCAAATAACTAGGGCTGTAGCTAGGGCTTTAAACTAAATAGTGGGGTGGAGGGATACACTGAGCGGAAATTTAAAAAGTCAAAGAAAAATGCGAAGGCAAAAGTGTAGGGTAGCGATAGGGGTAATGATAACCAGAGTGTGACAGGAAAGGACAGAGCATATACACATAAAAGTGCATCAGAAAGAGGGGTCAGAGTAGGGAAAAATGGTAAAAAGACAAAATTAAAAGCTCTATATCTGAATGCACCCAGCATTCATAGAAACATAGAAACATAGAATCTAGGAGCAGGAGTAGGCCATTCGGCCCGTCGAGCCTGCTCCGCCATTCAATACGATCATGGCTGATCATCCAAATCCAGTACCCTGTCCCTGCTTTAATCCCCACAGTACACATATCCCACCCTACCCCCGTAACCCCACGTATTTAATTCCCCCTAACATATCCCATCCTATCCCCCATAACCCTACATATTTAATCCCCCCTAACACTAAGGGTCAATTTATCATAGCCAAATCAACCTAACCCACACATTTTTGGACTGTGGGAGGAAACCGGAGCACCCGGAGGAAACCCACGCAGACACGGGGAGAATGTGCAAACTCCACACAGACAGTCACCCGAGGTCAGATTCGAACCCGGGTCTCTGGCGCTGTGAGGCACCAGTGCTAACCACTATGCCACCGTGTTGCCCATATTCGTAACAACATAGATGAGTTGACAGCACAAATAGAAATAAATGGATATGATCTGATAGCCATTACAGAGACGTGTTTGCAAGGTGATCAATGCTGGGAACTGAATATTCAGGGGTATTTGCCATTTCGTAAGGATAAGCAGAAAGGAAAAGGAGGTGGTGTAGCTCTGTTAATAAGGGATGAGATCAGTGCAGTAGTGAGAAATGATATTGACCTAGAAGATCAAGACGTAGAATCAGTTTGGGTGGAGATAAGAAATAATAAGGGTAAGAAGTCACTGGTGGGATTAGTCTATAGGCCCCCATACAGTAGCCACACTGTAGGACAGAGTATAAATCAAGAAATAATAGAGGCTTGTAAGAAAGGTACGGCTATAATCATGGGAGATTTTAATCTTCATATTGATTGGACATAGCAAATTGGCAAAGGTAGACTTGAGGAAGAGTTCTTAGAGTGTATACGGGATGGTTTATTGGAACAATACGTTGTGGAACCAACCAGGGAGAAGACTATTTTAGATCTGGTAATGTGTAATGAGGCTGGATTAATTAATGATCTCGAAGTGAAGGATCCTCTTGGGAAGAGTGATCATAGCATGGTAGAATTTCAAATTCAGTTTGAGGGTGAGAAAGCTAGGTCTCAAACTAGTGTCCTGAACTTAAACAAAGGTAATTACAAAGGTATGAAGGCAGACTTGGTTAAAGTAGACTGGGAAAATATATTACAGGGTAAGACTGTAGAAAAGCAGTGGCAAACATTTAAGGAGATATTTCATAACTCTCAGCAAAGATATATTCCAGTGAGAAAGAAAGACTCTAAGAGCAGGATGAACCATCTGTGGCTAACTAAGGAAGTAAAGGATGGTATCAAATTGAAAACAAAAGCATACACTGTTGCGAAGAATAGTGGAAGGCCAGAGGATTAGGAAATATTTAAAAACCAGTGAAGGATGCATAAAAAAATGATAAAGAGAGAGAAGGTAGCTTATGAGAGTAAGCTAGCAAGAAATATAAAAACAGACAGTAAGAGCTTCTACAGGTATATAAAAAGGAAGAGAGTAGCTAAAGTAAATGTTGATCCCCCAGAGGATGTGTCTAGGGAATTAATAATGGGAAACAGAGAAATGGCAGAGACTTTGAACAAATATTTTGTATCGGTCTTCACGGTAGAAGACACTAAAAGCATCCCAATAATGGATAATCAAGGGGCTATTGGGGTGGGGGGGGAGACTTAAAACAATCACTATCACTAGAGAGAAAGTAGTAGGCAAACTAATGGGACTAAAGGTGGGCAAGTCCCCTGGAACCGATGGCCTGCATTCTAGAGTCTTAAAAGAGGTGGCAACAGAGATAATGGATGCATTGGTTATAATCTACCAAAATTCACTGGATTCTGGAGAGGTCCCAGTGGACTGGAAAATTGCCAATATAATGCCCCTATTTAAGAAAGGAGGGAGACAGAAAGCAGGCAACTATTGACCAGTTAGCCTAACATCTGTCATTGGGAAAATGCTGGAGTCCATCATTAAGGAAGTGGTAGCAGGATATTTAGAAAATCATAATATAGTCAAGCAGAGTCAGCATGGTTTTATGAAAGGGAAATCATGTTTGACAAATTTGCTAGAGTTCTTTGAGGATGTAATGAGCAGGGTGGATAAAGGGGACCCAGTAGATGTACTGTATTTGGATTTCCAGAAGGCATTCGATAAGGTGCCACATAAAAGGTTACTGCCCAAGATAAGAGCTCAAGGGGTTGGGGGTAATATATTAGCATGGGTAGAGGATTGGCCAACTAACAGAAAACAGAGAATAGAGATAAATGGGTCATTTTCAGGTTGGCAAACTGTAACTAGTGGGGTGCCACAGGGATCAGTGCTGGGGCCTCAACTATTTACAATCTATATTAATGGCTTGGATGAAGGGACCGAGTGTACTGTAGCCAAATTTGCTGATGATACAAAGATAGGTGGGTTCGCAAGTTGTGAGGAGGACACAAAAAGTCTGCAAATGGATATAGATAGGTTAAGTGAGTGGGCAAAAATTTGGCAGATGGAGTATAATGTGGGAAAATGTGAGGTTATCCACTTTGGTAGGAAGAATAAAAAAGCAAATTATTATTTAAATGGAGAGAGATTACAAAATGCTGCGGTACAGAGGGATCTGGGGGTCCTCGTACATGAAACACAAAAAGTTAGCATGCAGGTACAGCAAGTAATTAGGAAGGCAAATGGAATGTTGGTCCTTATTGCAAGGGGCATGGAGTATAAAAGTAGGGAAGTCTCGCTACAACTCTACAGGGCGTTGGTGAGACCACACCTGGAGTACTGCGTACAGTTTTGGTCTCCTTATTTAAGGAGGGATATACTTGCATTGGAGGCAGTTCAGAGAAGGTTCACTAGGTTGATTCCTGGGATGAAGGGGTTGACTTATGAAGAAAGGTTGAGCAGGTTGGGCCTATACTCATTGGAGTTTAGAAGAATGAGAGGGGATCTTATTGAAACATATAAGATTCTGAGGGGATTGACAGGGTAGATGCAGAGAGGATGTTTCCCCTCGTGGGGGAATCTAGAACTCGGGGGCATAGTTTCAGAATAAGGGGTCGCCCATTTAAAACGGAGATGAGGAGGAATTTCTTCTCTCAGAGGGTCGTGAATCTTTGGAATTCTCTACCCCAGAGAGCTGTGGAGGCGGAGTCATTGAATATATTCAAGGTGGAGATAGACAGATTTTTGAACGATAAGGGAGTCAAGGGTTATGGGGAGCGGGCAGAGAAAGTGGAGTTGAGGCCAAGATCAGATCAGCCATGATCTTATTGAATGACGGAGCAGGCTCGAGGGGCCGAATGGCCGACTCCTGCTCCTGTTTCTTATGGTCTTACTATGTTCTTATGTTAGATAGTACGCACTGCAGCCATGGTGCGTCAGTGGTGGAGGGAGTGAATGTTTAAGGTGGTGGAGGCGGTGGATGTTTAAGCCATATTCCAGAATAGATGAAAGAGCAATCCAAAAAATGATGATAGACACATATCCGGATACCGAAACTGAGAGTTCAGTGGTGTGCAACCACACCCAGTGTTACTACAGCTGGGAGCTGCACACCCAGATACGCCTGGAGTGCTGGTAACTCACTACTGCAGGAGACAGCCTTTACAGAAAGAGCTAGGGCAGCAAAACAGCTTCCTAAGTAGGCAGCAGTGACGAGACGTACGGAGGTGGAGGCCCTCAAGGCAGTGGCGATTAAAATATGCAGCGAGTTAAAGTAAATAGGAGAGACAGGGCGAAAGGGCGGTGGGGGGGGGGGGAGGGGGCGAGATTAAGAAACTGACAGAACAGGATCTTGCAAGGTTTCCCAAACAGAAAAGATTACACACAGGGAAAAAAAATTCTTTGAGGAAGTGATGCATGACTTGTTATGTAAGTCAAGTATTATACAAGCAGACACATAAAGCAGGGAAGCTATTTGCATGGAGATTAACAAAGGCAGACACCGTGGCAGCGAGGGGTGAATGGGCAAGTGAAGCCAACTTTAATAGGAAGTCTGTAAACTATTAATAGGTGCTTGCGATCAGAAGCAAAGGCAGTAGAACCGGGACTAAAAAGATTCATGGAGAAAATAAAATTGCCTCAGCTAGAAAATCAAAAATATTCCACAGCACAGGCACCAGTTGATAAAAGTGTGCACGGAATTACAAGTTCATTTCTGGCAACTGTGAAATTCTTATCTAAAAAATCTCAGTTCACTTTCACCAGGCTGAAAAAACCACTGGTGTGTGTGACAGAGGAAAGTCAATCAACTGTTAATCAGAAATAACACATGGTGTCCTCTGGTTCCCGACCCTCCTGCCACTGGAAACAGTTTCTCCCTATCACTCTATCAAAACCCCTCATGATTTTGAACACTTCGATTAAATCTCCCCTTAACCTTCTCTGCTCCAAGGAGAACAACCCCAGCTTCTCCAGTCTCTCCACGTAACTCAAGTCTTTCATCCCTGGGACCATTCTAGTAAATCTCCTCTGCACCCTCTCCAAGGCCTTGACATCCTTCCTAAAGTGCGGTGCCCAGAACTGGACACAATTCCCCAGCTGCGGCCAAACCAGTGATTTATACAGGTTTACCATAACTTCCTCGCCATTGTACTCTATGCCTCTGTTTATAAATATGATGTGGAGATGCCGGTGTTGGACTGGGGTGGACAAAAGTGAGAAGTCGCACAACACCAGGTTATAGTCCAACAGCTTTATTTGAAATCACAAGCTTTCGGAGCGACTGCTCCTTCATCAGGTGAAGTCAGGTGACGAAGGAGCAGCGCTCCGAAAGCTTGTGATTTCAAATAAAACTGTTGGACTATAACCTGGTGTTGTGCGACTTCTCACTTCTGTTTATAAAGCCAAGGATCCCGTATGTTTTTTTAACAGCTTTCTCAACTTGTCCTGTCACCCTCAACGATTTGTGCGCACACACCCCCAGGGCTCTCTGTTCCTGCACCCCCTTTAAAATTGTACCATTTAGTTCACATTTCCTCTCCTCATTCTTCCTACCAAAATGTATCACTTCACACTCCTCTGTGTTAAATTTCACCTGCCATGTGTCTGCCCATTCCACCAGTTTCTCTATGTCCTCCTGAAGTCTGTTACTATCCTCCTCTCTTCTACCCATTCATAAAAAAAGAAAGACTTGTATTTCTACAGCGCCTTTCACAGCCTCAGGACGTCCCAAAGCGCTTTACAGCCAATGAAGTGACTTTTGAAGTGTAGTCACTGTTGTAATGTAGGAAACGCGGCAGCCACAATTTGCGCACAGCAAGCTCCCACAAACAGCAATGTGATAATGACCAGGTAATCTGCTTTAGTGATAAATATTGGCCAGGACACCAGGGAGAACTCCCCTGCTCTTCTTCAAAATAGTGCCGTGGGATCTTTTACGTCCACCTGAGAGAGCAGGCGGGGCCTCGGTTTAACGTCTCATCCAAAAGACGGCACCTCCGTCTCACTAATAGCTCTCAAGTGTCAGCCTGGATTGTTGTGCTCAAGTCTCATGGAGTAAGATTTTGAACCCCACAACCTTCTGACTCAGAGGCAAGAATGCTACCCACTGAGCCATGGCTGACACTAATTACTCATGTAATCGTTCGAACACCTTCTCAACACAGAAAAGTGTTTGCTCGAACATTTAATGTTGGGGATTTGAAACTTACTGCCCGGTGAAAATGAATCTGATCTTCCTCTATCCAATTTATTTACCATCCATAGGGAATCATAGAATCATAGAATAGCACAGCACAGAAGGAGGCCATTTGGCCCATCGAGTCTGTGCCGGCTCTTTCGACGACCAATCCAGTTAGTCCCACTCCCTGCCCGCTCTTTCCCCATTACCCATCACCCACTTCCCCCTACCGGATTTCTACTCTGTTGTGTTTTTAGTGGCCTTGCCTTTTCAGAGTCGCAAAGTCTAATCGCTTTACATAGAAACATAGAAACATAGAAGATAGGAGCAGGAGTAGGCCATTCAGCCCCTCGAGCCTGCTCCGCCATTCAATGAGATCATGGCTGATCATCCAAATTCAGTACCCTGTCCCTGCTTTCTCCCCATATCCCTTGATCCCTTTAGCTTTAAGAAATATATCTAACTCCTTCTTGAATATATTTAATGAATTGGCCTCTACGGCGTCTTTCGGATGAGACGTTAAACCGAGGCCCCGTCTGCTCTCTCAGGTGGATGTAAAAGATCCCACGGCCACGATTTCAAAGAAGAGCAGGGAGTTCTCCCCGGTGTCCTGGGCCAATATTTATCCCTCAATCAACATCACTAAAAACAGATTATCGGGTCATTATCTCATGTCTGTGGGAGCTTGCTGTGCGCAAATTGGCTGCCGCGTTTCCCACATTACAACAGTGACTACACTTCAAAAAGTATTTCATTGGTTGTAAAGCGCTTTGGGACATCCTGAAGTGATGAAAGGCGTGGAAGGAGATGCAAGCAATGTTCCCCTTAAGGTGCGCGGGCGCAAAGCCGCGCCTCAGTCGGGAGGTCCCGCGTAGGCCGCTCACAAGCTGCTGCCGCTGGAAGATACCGCGCGTGCGTGACCGCGCAGCAAGCCTAAAGGGACCGCGCACGAAAAAAAAATTGGAGGGAACATTGGAAGCAAGTTCTTTAAAAAATAAAGAGGTTGGACCGACTATGCAATCAGGGTGTCACATTCTCGGACACTGAGGCCTCTTGACATCGACAGCACCTTGAGATTTGCTTTCGGTGCACACACGCTGTACGCAAGGGTCACTGCGAGCTGATTGACACGCAAATGAGGAGCAAGCCCCAGAATGCTTCTGAAGTCACTCAGACACGCAGTCCCCATTTCACACAGACGCTGTAACAGCATTATCTAGAGAAGCTAATCCTTTTACAGGCGACTGCGTTTGCTTCCTGTTATTCCTGCCTCCCCTGTTAGTTCTATTCTGCTAAAGTTGCACAGCTGCGGATTCGTTTGCTCCAAGGTTTGTTTTTGGTGTTCAGGCGCAGAGGCGGTTGAATCACTTCAGTGAGCTTCTTAAAGCTGCATTACATCTGCAGAGCATTGTGTGCCTGTGCTGTCTGTGTAGGTGTCAGCCGTGGCTCAGTGGGCAGCACACTTCACCTCTGAGTCAGCAGGCCGTGGGTTCAAGTCCCACTCCAGAGACTTGAGCAGATAATCTAGGCTGACACTCCCAGTGCGGTGCTGAGGGAGAGCTGCACTGTCGGAGGTGCCGTCTTTCGGATGAGACGTTAAACCGAGGCCCCGTCTGCTCTCTCAGGAGGATGTAAAAGATCCCTTGGTGCTATTTCGAAGAACAGCAGGGGAGCCTGGGGCCAATATTTATCCCTCAACCAACATCACTAAAACAGATTATCTGGTCATTATCACATTGCTGTTTGTGGGAGCTTGCTGTGCGCAAATTGGCTGCTGCGTTTCCTACATTACAACAGTGACTACACTTCAAAAAGTACTTCATTGGCTGTAAAGCGCTTTGGGACGTCCTGAGGTTGTGAAAGGTGCTGGAGAAATACAAGTTCTTTCTTTAAAGAAAATTACACTTTTGACAGTACAGCAATTCTACAGATGCTGACAACTGCTTTAGTGAAACCCCTCCCCTAATTCCATCTCAGCTCCCAAAGGCATGTATTGCACAGGCAGCAACCTTGCCCTTGTACCACTCGCAAAACACTTGGGTGCTGACGGGTTATCTGACCTTGTGAAGCATCGCATGCAAACCCAATCTACGACTTGCTTGACGTCTTCACTTGCATGTCTCAGCATGGTGTGGGGGGAGAAGGAAATCACAGGATAGTGATCAGGAACACAAACCCTGGCGGATTTTGCCCACTGTCTAAGGCCACGAACTGTACACCCCACCTCCCCCACACCCCCACACCCCCCCCCCCTCTACCCGCTGTGTTTTTTTTTTCTTCATTTTTTGTTCTTGAGATGTGGCAACACTACCATCCTAGTTTAAAAAAAATCATTCTTGGTGATTTGGGCGTCGCTGGCAAGGCCGGCATTTATTGCCCATCTCTAATTGCCCTTGAGAAGCTGGTGGTGAGCCGCCTTCTTGGCGTGTCAGCCGTGGCCCAGTGGGCAGCTCTCTCTCTCTCACCTCTGAGTCAGCAGGTTGTGGGTTCAAGTCCCACTTCAGAGACTTCAGCACAAAATCCAGGCTGACACTCCCAGTGCAGTACTGAGGGAGCGCTGCACTGTCGGAGGGGCCGTCTTTCAGATGAGACTTTAAACCGAGGCCCCGTCTGCTCTCTCGGGTGGACGTAAAAGATCCCATGGCACTATTTCGAAGAAGAGCAGGGGAATTTCTCCCGGTGTCCAGGGGCCAATATTTATCCCTCAATCAACATAACAAGAACAGATTTTTGGTCATTATCACATTGCTGTTTGTGGGAGCTTGCTGTGCGCAAATTGGCTGCCACGTTTCCCACATTACAACAGTGACTACACTCCAAAAGTACTTCATTGGCTGTAAAGTGCTTTGAGATGTCCGGTGGTCGTGAAAGGCGCTATAGAAATGCAAGTCTTTCTTTCTTCTTTCTTGAACTGCTGCAGTCCGTGTGGTGAAGGTACTCCCACAGTGCTGTTAGGGAGGGAGTTCCAGGATTTTGACCCAGCGACGATGAAGAATCGGCGATATACTTCCAAGTCAGGATGGTGTGTGACTTGGTGGGGAACTTGGAGGTGGTGATGTTCCTATGCGCCTGCTGCCCTTGTCCTTCTAGGTGGAAGAGGTCGCGGGTTTGGGAGTTGCTGCCGAAGAAGCCTTGGCGAGTTGCTGCAGTGCATCTTGTAGATGGTACACACTGCAGCCACGGTACGCACAGCCACACAACTCTTCTTGTCCTGAGGGCATTAAGAGTCAACCATGAACTGTGGGATTGGAGCCACTTGTAGGCCAGAGAGGGTATTGCTGGCAGGTTCCCTTTGCTGAAGGACATTTTTACAACATCCCCATCAGTTCTCATGGTCAGTCTTGCCGTGTCAGCTCACCAATGTCCAGATCTACCTTCATCACTTGCTATGCTGGGGTTTGAACTCTGACCTTTAGGGTTGGCTATTGCCGTATTATAACCACTCGACCTCTGCCTCCTGCTCAAGATCATTTCACTGAGAACAGACCAGGGATTAATCCTGGGAATTTCTGGTTGAGTGCAGCCTAGCTACTCACTGGCTTTTAGCAACTGAGTCACTGAGAGAGCCCAGGGATTGGTTCCAAGGTTCGTGGGGAAGAAATTTGTGTCGGCCGGATTTCAGGCTGAGAATCCGGCCGTGAAGCCGGCAACACCTGGTCACGTGGTCGGGGAGCCCCTCATTACAATTAAATAGACGGGTGGCCAGCATTAATCCCACTGCTGATTGGCTACTCGCCTAATCGGGCCCTTCAATTTCCTGCATTCTGGCGCTGTTCAAAGGTGGCCTGCGACTCTTAAAGGGGACCCCGAGCTTTCTCCATCCCACTCCCGCTCCGACCTCGGCCTCCTACACTGTTCCCATGAAGCTCAGCGCAAGCTCGAGGAACGGCACCTCATCCTCCTATTGGTCGCTTTGCAGCCTTCCGGCCTTAACTATAAGGAGTTGTGGGATAGAGGGAAATTTGGCCAATTGGATAAGTAACTGGCTATCTCATAGAAGGCAGAGGGTGGTGGTGGATGGAACATTTTCGGACTGGAGACCAGTTACCAGCGGTGTGCCACAGGGGTCGGTGCTGGGTCCTCTGCTGTTTGTGATTTTTATCAATGACTTGGAGGAGGGGACTGAAGGGTGGATCAGTAAATTTGCTGATGACACCAAGATTGGTGGAGTAGTGCATGAGGTGGAGGGCAGTTGTAGGCTGCAAAGAGACATTGATAGGATGCAGAGCTGGGCCGAAAAATGGCAGATGGAATTTAACCCTGATAAGTGCGAGGTGATTCATTTTGGTAGGGCAAATTTGAATAAGGATTACAGGGTCAACGGCAGGGTTCTGAGGAACGTGGAGGAGCAGAGGGATCTGGGGGTTCATATCCACAGATCTCTGAAGGTTGCCACTCAAGTGGATAGAGCAGTAAAGAAGGCCTATGGTGTGTTGGCGTTTATTAACAGAGGGTTTGAGTTTAAGAACCGTGAGGTTATGCTGCAACTGTACAGGACCTTGGTGAGACCACATTTGGAATATTGTGTGCAGTTCTGGTCACCTCACTATAGGAAGGACGTGGAAGCATTGGAAAGAGTGCAAAGGAGATTTACCAGGATGCTGCCTGGTTTGGGGGGGAGGTCTTATGAGGAAAGATTGAGGGAGTTGGGGCTTTTCTCTTTAGAGCGGAGGAGGATGAGAGGCGACTTAATAGAGGTTTATAAGATGATGAGGGGGATAGATAGAGTGGATGTTCAGAGACTATTTCCTCGGGTAGAGGCAGCTGTTACAAGGGGGCATAACTATAAGGTGCATGGGGGGAGATATAGAAGGGATGTCCGAGGTAGATTCTTTACTCAGAGAGTGGTTGGGGTGTGGAATGGACTGCCTGCTGTGATAGTGGAGTCGGACACTTTAGGAACTTTCAAGCGGTTATTGGATAAGCACATGGAGCACACCAGAGTGATAGGGAGTGTGATAGCTTGATCTTGGTCTCGGACAATGCTCGGCACAACATCGAGGGCCGAAGGGCCTGTACTGTGCTGTAATGTTCTATGTTCTATGTTCTATGTATCACTCAGATTCTCTCTCTGAGAATAAGGTGCTGGCAATGTGGGCCAGGCTTGCTGGCGTGTCTGGGGGTGGAGAAGGGAAGCGGGTTGGTGCTTGAGGTGGGGTGGGAACCCCCGAGTGTGGACCCCCCCCCAACCAAGTCGTAACACCATGCTGGCCAGGATGGTCTTGATGCTTTTTTCCTCCTGGACTACTGGTACCTGCACTGGTTTGCCTTCCTACTGAGCCATTCCCACTTTGGCTTCCATACATTAAAGAAAGAAAGACTCACATTTTTACAGCGCCTTTCACCACCTCAGGATGTCCCAGAGCACTTTACAGCCAATGAAGTACTTTTTTGAAGTACAATAGCAAAATACTGCGGATTCTGGAAATCTGAAATAACAACAGGAAGTGCTGGAAACACTCAGCAGGTCAGGCAGCATCATGGAGAGAGAAACAGAGTTAACGTTTCAGGTCGATGACCCTTCGTCAGAACCAGTTGGGTCGAACCCTTCGTCAGAATGCTAGTTTCTGACGAAGAGTTCGACCCGAAACGTTAACTCGGTTTCTCCTCTCCTCGATGCTGCCTGACCTGCTGAGTGTTTCCAGCACTTTCTGTTACTTTTTTGAAGTGTAGTCACTGTTGTAATGGAGGGAAACGAGACAGCCAATTTGCGCACAGCAAGCTCCCACAGACAGCAATGTGATAAATGACCAGATCATCTGCTTGTCTTGGGCGACAGCAAATCAGCTCCTGTTTTAAACACTGCCCAAGATGGCTGAGATGGATTTCTCTCATTATGCCTCCTTTTGTCTCCTGCACCGATCATTTCTGCCATTTAATCATCTCCTGTTTGTTGGACATCATAAAAGGAATGCATTGTCAGGTTCAATGTCATCCTGTTTATAGCAGAAAGCCTGACAATCCATTCCTTTTATGATGTCCAACACTGTTCTCCCCCCCAACACTATGTTGTTCCCGCTGTGTGTGTGATCACTGTGTGTGGGTTTTTGCCCCCTTTTACCCCTTTACAAAGTATTACGAAGTATTCGCCTCAGCCACTCCCTGTGGGAGCGAGTTCCACATTCTCACCACTCTCTGGGTGCTGTTCATCTGGAATATCTCCCAGTTCTGAGGAAGGGGGTTCAAAAAGCAAAATACTGCAGATGCCGGAAATCTGAAATAAAAACATGAAAGGCTGGAGTCAGTCAGCGGGTCCGGCAGCAATTGTGTGGAGAGAAACTTTTCAGGTCGATGGCCTTCCACCAGAACAGTTCGGTTTCTCTCTGCACAGATGCTGCCTGACCCTCTGAGTGACTCCAGCCTTTTCTGTTTTTATTTCAGATTCCCAGCATCAGCAGTATTCTGTGTTCAGTTAAAGCTCATGTCGCTTCCCTTAACCCGTCTGTTTGATTAGTTGAGATGACCTTTGAACCCAACAGACCTCCCCCCCCCAGATAGCACATAATCAGACAGCAGCCGAGGGTTAATTCTGGGGACCTCGCTGGATTCGAATAACCATCTGCCCTATTTGAATATTGGAAAACATATAAACTGGGAGGTTAAACCTATCAGGAATGATTGAACAAGCTGGGGCTCTTTTCCCTAGAAAAGAGAAGGCTGAGGGGTGACCTGATAGAGGTCTTTAGGATTATGAAGGGGTTCGATAGGGTAGACGCAGAGAAGATGTTTCTACTTGTGGGGGGGGTGGGAAGGAGACTAGAACTAGGGGCCGTCAATATAAGATAGTCACTAATAAATCCAATAGGGAATTCAGGAGAAACTTCTTTACCCAGAGAGTGGTGAGAATGTGGAACTCGCTACCACAGGGAGTGGTTGAGGCGAATAATATCGATGCATTTAAGGGGAAGCTGGATAAACACATGAGGGAGAAAGGAATAGAAGGATATGCTGATGGGGTGAGATGAAGAGGGGTGGGAGGAGGCTCGTGTGGAGCATAAACACCGGCACGGACCAGTTGGGCCGAATAGCCTGTTTCTGTGCTGTAGACACTTTGTAAATTTTGAATTAAATGGGCTGAGGCTATCAATGAAGACAGAATAAAGTGGATTAATATTTATAAGGTTGTTAGAAACGCATTGAATTTTGTTAGCCAAAACATTAGCCAGATGACTAAAGTTTTCGATAGTCAAATGAGACAAAAGCAGAACAAGACTGGGGTTAATTAATATTCATTCATATTTGCTCAAATGATCACTTCAAAGGCAGCTACTATTCCCTGTTAGGAGGAAGGAAAGAATTTGCATCTATATCGCACTTATCACCACCTCAGGACGTCCCAAAGTGCTTTAGAACCAATGAAGTACTTTTTGAAGTGTAGTCACTGTTGTAATGTAGGAAACACGGCAGCCAATTTGCGCACAGCAAGCTCCCACAAACAGCAATGTGATGATGACCAGTGATGTTGGTTGAGGACTTCTCCTGGTCTCCTGGCTAACATTCCTCCCTCAACCAACACTGAACAGGATTAACTGGTCATTTATCTCATTTACTGTTTGTGGGGTCTTGCTGTTTGGACATTGGCTTTTGCATCTGCCGACATTACAGCATTGACTATGCTTCACTCAAAGGGTTGTGAATCTTTGGAATTCTCTGCCCCAAAGGGCTGTGGAGGCTCAGTCGTTGAGTATATTCAAGGCTGAGATCGATAGATTTTTGGACTCTAGGGGAATCAAGGGATATGGGGATAGTGCAGGAAAGTGGAGTTGAGGTCGAAGATCAGCCATGATCTTATTGATGGCGGAGCAGGCTCGAGGGGCCGAATGGCCGACTCCAGCTCCTAATTCTTATGTTCTTATATTCAAAGATAATTCACCAGGATGTGATAAGGTGCTATGTAGATGCAAGTGTTTTAACATTCTCTCTGGGTGGGGTAGTGGCTATGATACATGATACAACAACAACTTGCATTCATATAGCACCTTTAACGCAGTTAAACGTC
Source organism: Squalus acanthias (assembly GCA_030390025.1). Lineage (NCBI taxonomy): Eukaryota > Metazoa > Chordata > Chondrichthyes > Squaliformes > Squalidae > Squalus > Squalus acanthias. The sequence goes on from CM059437.1 coordinate 97,172,256, forward strand.
CGAAGGTGCTTCACAGGAGCGTTACCAGACGCAAAGTGAATAGCCAGAAAAAGGAGATATTAGGACTGGTGACCAAAAGCTTGGTCAAAGAGGTAGGTTTAATGGAGTGTCTTAAAGGAGGAGAGAGAGGCGGAGAGGTTTAGGGAGGGAATTCCAGAGCTCAGGGCCCCGGCAGCTGAAGGCACGGCCGCCAATGGTGGGGTGAAGAGAGTGGGGTTGTTGAGACCAAATAGATTGCACTTGCTCTGTGTCCAAGGCAGAAGCTTGATGGGTTGAGCGGCCTTCTCTCCACTCACATGGACATAATTAGTGAGCGTTCGATCCCTGACGCCTTCAGTGCCACCTAGTGGCGACTGCGTCAAGCAGCAATTGGAGGGATTCCAGAAATTCAGTCGCAGTCTTGGTATCGGTACGCACGAAGATGCACTGGGTAATTAAACCTCAACGCTAGCTCATTCCCCAGCCAGGCTCTTGCTGTATCAGATCATATACTCTGACCATTGAATATCTTAATTATTCTGAACACGGTGGGGTGGATTTTTCCGACTGTCAGCGATGCTCATCTGCTTAAGTTCAATCCCTCTGGACGCTTGGTTTAAATTCATACCTGCGTTAATTATATTTCTATCGCGCCTTTCACCACCTCAGGACGTCCCAAAGCGCTTTACAGCCAATGAAGTACTTTTTGAAGTGTGGTCACTGTTGTAATGTGGGAAACACAGCAGCCAAGTTGTGCACAGCAAGCTCCCACAAACAGCAATGTGATAATGATCAGATAATCTGTTTTTAGTGATGTTGATTGAGGGATAAATATTGGCCCCAGGACACCGGGGACAACTCCCCTGCTCTTCTTCGAAATAGCGCCATGGGATCTTTTACAACCACCTGAGAGAGCAGACAGGGCCTCAGTTTAATGTCTCATCCAAAATTCAGCCCCTTCAACAGTGCGGCACTCCCTCAGCACTGCACTGGGAGTGTCAGCCTGGGTTATGTACTCAGGTCTCTGGAGTGGGACTCGAACCCACAATCCTCTGAGTCTGAGGCAAGAGTGCTGCCCACTGAGACACAGCTGTCACCTAACATGATGCATTCGGACCCCGCTTGCCTTTTCAGGTCAGTACTCGGTGAATCTGACGCCATGCTCACTCCGCCGAGAATCAGCCGGCGCTCCAGCCAATGAGGAGCCCACAGGTAAAGTTTTACTGTGTTTGAGTGGGGCCGGGAGCAGCAGGAGCGACCCACAAACCCAGCCTGGGCCACTCCGGGTCCCCCTATACTCCCGAGATCGGACTATTCCCCCCCACCTCACCCCACCACTGACCTATCACCTTCCAGCTAGAGGTCGCCAACTCTGATTGGACGTATTCCTGGAGGTATCATCACATGACCTCCCACCTCCAACCGCCCCGCCCCCGCTCTCCCGACATTGGTCGCCCAACACGTCCATCCTCATGGAGCCCCGCCTTCCCACGGCCAATTGGAAAGTGAACAGACTCTTCGTTACCAGATTGGATGATTCTTAACATTTTGTCGCCCCCTTGATGTTTCTCCGGGGTTTTTGCTGGCGGCAGTGCCCTGGAGATTAATCTTCGATTCCTGGAGACTCCAGGCCAATCCTGGAGGGTTGGCAACCCTACTTCCAGCCTGGAGCCTGGCCGGGCAGTCTGATATTCGGGGGACAACCTCGTTCTCCCATCGCACCCCACCGGCCCAATGCTAATGAGGCCCAGCCCGCAATATGAGGAATAGCCACTTGGGTGAGGTACCAGAGGAGAGTCAGTGCCCAGGGAATGTACCCCAGCGAGAGTCAGTGCCCAGGGAATGTACCCCAGCGAGAGTCAGTGCCCAGGGAATGTACCCCAGCGAGAGTCAGTGCCCAGGGAATGTACCCCAGTGAGAGTCAGTGCCCAGGGAACGTACCCCAGTGAGAGTCAATGCCCAGGGAACGTACCCCAGCGAGAGTCAGTGCCCAGGGAATGTACCCCAGCGAGAGTCAGTGCCCAGGGAATGTACCCCAGCGAGAGTCAGTGCCCAGGGAATGTACCCCAGCGAGAGTCAGTGCCCAGGGAATGTACCCCAGTGAGAGTCAGTGCCCAGGGAACGTACCCCAGTGAGAGTCAGTGCCCAGGGAATGTACCCCAGTGAGAGTCAGTGCCCAGGGAACGTACCCCAGCGAGAGTCAGTGCCCAGGGAATGTACCCAAGCGAGAGTCAATGCCCAGGGAACGTACCCCAGCGAGAGTCAGTGCCCAGGGAACGTACCCCAGTGAGAGTCAGTGCCCAGGGAATGTACCCCAGTGAGAGTCAGTGCCCAAGGAACGTACCCCAGTGAGAGTCAATGCCCAGGGAACGCACCCCAGCGAGAGTCAGTGCCCAGGGAATGTACCCCAGCGAGAGTCAATGCCCAGGGAATGTACCCCAGTGAGAGTCAATGCCCAGGGAATGTACCCCAGTGAGAGTCAATGCCCAGGGAACGTACCCCAGCGAGAGTCAGTGCCCAGGGAACGTACCCCAGTGAGAGTCAGTGCCCAGGGAACGTACCCCAGAGTCAGTGCCCAGGGAACGTACCCCAGTGAGAGTCAATGCCCAGAGAATGTACCCCAGCAAGAGACAATGCCCAGGGAACGTACCCCAGTGAGAGTCAGTGCCCAGGGAACGTACCCCAGAGTCAGTGCCCAGGGAACGTACCCCAGTGAGAGTCAATGCCCAGAGAATGTACCCCAGCGAGAGTCAATGTCCAGGGAACGTACCCCAGAGTCAGTGCCCAGGGAACGTACCCCAGTGAGAGTCAATGCCCAGAGAATGTACCCCAGCGAGAGTCAATGCCCAGGGAACGTACCCCAGTGAGAGTCAGTGCCCAGGGAACATACCCCAGTGAGAGTCAGCGCGCAGGGAACATACCCCAGTGAGAGTCAGTGCCCAGGGAACGTACCCCAGCAAGAGTCAGTGCCCAGGGAACGTACCCCAGCAAGAGTCAGTGCCCAGGGAACGTACCCCAGCAAGAGACAGTGCCTCCAAAAAAAAGGGAAAATTGAGCAGAGGAAAACAGGAAAGAGTTGCCACACTTTGTTTCAGGTATGTGCACGGTTTTTGAAACTGTTCTCCATTTCTTGAGAAACTTACGCAGAATTTAATGCTTAACTGCACCAAGAATCCATCTATTATACACTGCAGTGATTCTTTAATCAAACACTTCTTTTTAAAAGCAGTGTCGTTGTAACAGGCAATTAAAGTTTCCACCAATTTCACAGAGCAAGTGTAACAGCAATTGTGCAAGTAATTAGTAATTCATAGAATGAGACAGCACAGGAGGCCATTCGGCCCATCGTGCCTGTGCCGGCTCTTTGAAAGATTCTCTCCAATTAGTTCCACTCCCCCCTGCTCTTTCTCAATAGCCCCGCAAAGTTTTTCCTTATATTAATTAGCAGAAAGCTTAACGCTCCAGCAAATCTAAATGCTCTGTGCACCTGACACTTCAGATCACTTTTGGTTTATTTTAAGGTTTAAACCCAGGATCCTTTGCCCCACAGGGCATAGCACGCTCTGCAATTGCAGGGTCGCTAAGATTCAGATTTAGATTCCTTCAGCAGTGCAGGTCGACTGTTACGGGAATCGAATGCTTGTGTTTATTTTTTTTGAAATCACAATATATATTGGCATCTGTGCACGCTTCCTGTCAACTTTTTCAATTATAAGTTCCTATGTCGACAATTGCAATGGAAACTAGCTATGTAAACTTGTCATGCTGCAGTTATACCCTCCTGCCAGTGGAGGTGCTGCAGCTCCACCACTGGCAGGAGGCTGTAATTACTTTAAGGACCGATGATTAGGCCGCCTGTAGACCTGGCAATCCTGGGCTCAGCAGGCCCGGTGCTCAGGGCAAGTCAATATCTGGGTCGTCTTCCAAAACAGGCCCCTTATTAAGATATTCAAGGGGCCAAATGGCTGTTTTAGGAAGCCCCCAGAAACCCCTCCAATATGGTGCCTGACATGTTTCCGACGATGTTCTATGATGAGAGATTGAGTAGATTGAGCCGATACTCTCTGGAGTTTAGAAGAATGAGAGGTGATCTCATTGAAACATACACGATTCTGAGGGGGATTGACAGGGTAGATGCTGAGAGGTTGTTTCCCCTGGCTGGAGTGTCTAGAACCAGGGGTCACAGTCTCAGGATAAGGGGTCGGCCATTTAAGACTGAGATGAGGAGGAATTTCTCCACTCAGAGGGATGTGAATCTTTGGAATTCTCTGCCCCAGAGGGCTGTGGATGCTGAGTCTTTGAGTATATTCAAGGCTGAGATCGATAGATTTTTGGACTCTTGGGGAATCGAGGGATATGGGGATAGTGCAGGAAGGTGGAGTTGAGGTTGAAGATCAGCCATGATCTTACTGAATGGCGGAGCAGGCTCGAGGGGCCGAATGGCCGACTCCTGCTCCTAATTCTTATGTTCTTATGGAAGGTTTGGAGTCCTATATTGGACCTCTTTGCACCTGTTTTCCGCCTGGAAAACGGACATAACGAGGTCCAATTTCAACCCCCAAAGAGTGGCCAAGGTACCGGGGGTTACTGACACACGTAGAGCTATAACCCAGCAAGACTCCCTGTCGTACAGACTGAGAGTCCAAGTCAATCAAGTCAAAGGAATGTAGACTCAAGAAAAAAGAATATTTGCATTTATATAGCACTTTAATTACATCTCTCAGACACATTCTAAAGCACTTCACATACAATGAATTACTCTGAAGTGCAGTCACTGCCGGTAAATGCCATTTTGCACACAGCAAGATCCCACAAACAGCAATGTGTTCATCTATTTCTGGTGTTGTTGGTTGGTTGGAATAATGCTGTGGGTAGACCGTCAGACCAGGCAGCACCGCTCACCCAAAGGCTGTCACGTTCTACAATGCCGAGACCTCACAGCACCCCAGTGAAGGGTCCAAACAAGATTCGCTGGTTTGCTTCTGCTACAACCTTTGGAAATCAAGAATCTCTGCGACGTTGTTGTTTTTTGTTTAAAAGGGTGCAGGAAAGAGTGGACGGTTTAAAAAAATTGAAAAGCCAACCAAACGTGGAGCGGTTGGGGCACAAGTTCAACTCCACAGCCTGGCTCCTGGTTTCTTCCTAATAGCAACTGAGGCCACGCGAAGACATCAATTCGAAGCCAGGTGCAAGGAGAGCAGGAGAAAGAAAGACTTGCATTTCTATAGCGCCTTTCACGACCACCGGACGTCCCAAAGTGCTTTACAGCCAATGAAGTACTTTTGAAGTGTAGTCACTGTTGTAATGTGGGAAATGCGGCAGCCAATTTGTGCACAGCAAGCTCCCACAAACAGCAATGTGATAATGACCAGATCATCTGTTTTTGTTAGGTTGGTTGAGGGATAAATATTGGCCCCAGGACACCGGGGAGAACTCCCCTGCTCTTCTTCAAAATAGCAGCTGTGGGATCTTTTATGTCCACCCGAGAGAGCAGACGGGACCTCGGTTTAATGTCTCATCCGAAAGATGGCTCCTCCGACAGTGCGGCACTCCCTCAGTACTGCACTGGAGTGCCAGCCTGATTATGTGCTCAAGTCCTCGGAGTGGGGACTTGAACCCACAACCTTCTGACTCAGAGGCAAGAGAGAGAGCTGCCCACTGAGCCACGGCTGACACTGAGAGGCAGCGACTGTTGTACAGCGCCCCCCCCCCCCCGCCTTAAGAGCAGGCTACAGTGTGGCACCAGGATTGGGCTAGATGAATGGATGGGATGAAGAAATGTGAGCGTTATGTCTTCAGTTAGCGAGAGGGGACAGACAGATGTCAGAGCTGCTTTGCGGGAGAGCTGAGCTGATACCGCCCGTCTTACTGACAAAGGTTAAAGTGACTCCCCGTAGTGTGCGAGGCTTTGGACATCGAGGATATCAGGAATACTGCAGCGATTCAGGAAAATAAGAGGAGCTCACTATAAACCACGTGCGTGTGACACACACTTTCGGATCAGTGAAGAGATGCTCTTGGGCAGTTCAAGAGGTTTAGTCAGTGAGTAACAGTGCCATAGCCAGCAGATTTCATCGGCAGTCTGTGCTGACTATAGCCAGGAGCAGATCTACATTGATCTTCTGCTCCACCAATGTCTCCGAGCAGGAAACTGGCCAGAGCTCCCACTCCTAATGGCCGTCTCCGTTGGAAGTGAACACACCTGAACACCAGACGAGGACAAGACCGAGTGATGCCTCGCCGAGTCGGATAGCCCACCGACATTTACTGTTAAAAGCTCACGTGTGAAATTTTATGGAGTGCTTTAGAATCTGCACTCACTTCTGTAGAAATATAATTACTCGAAAAAGATTCGAGAGGATTTGCAGGAGATTCTGTGCATACAATTTCCTTCTTGGTTGAGCACTCGAGACTAAAACCTCTTGAGGGAGGGCTGGGGAGGGGGAAATCAAAACAGATGTAGCCACTGCATTTTACAATCTTTGCAGCACAAAAGATCTTTCGATGACTTGAATCCAGCGAATCCTCGAAGCTTTATGGTCGCACGTCACTCAAAGTCAAGTGGCACCGTTTCCACATTTCGAAAGGTTTCGTCCCCCTCTTTGTGTCTGTTCTACTAACATCAAAGCCAACTATGCACCACCCTCTCAGCCAGGGTACGGTGGCGTAGTGGTTATGTTATTGGACTAGAAATCCTGTCGAACTCGGAGTTCATAACCCCGCCGCGTGGTAGTTTTGAGAATTTAAATTCAGTTTGAAAAATATCTGGAAATAAAAAGCTGCTATCAGTCAGCAAAAGTGACCATGAGTTAAACTGTTGTTTTAAAAAACCCACACTAATGTCCTTGAGAGAAGGAAACCTGCTGACCTTACCCAGTCTGGCCTATACGTGACTCCAGTCCCACACCGATATGGCTGACACGTGACTATCCTCTAGCCAGTATCAAACCGCTACAAAGAATAAAACCAGACGGGACTGCAACAGTTCAAGGAGAAGGCCCACCACCCCCTTCTCAGGGCAACTGGGGATGAGCAATAAATGCCATGACACCCACATCCTGAGAAATCATTTTTTTTTTAAAAAAGCTTCTTGGGAATTTTATTCAGAGTCTCACTTATTCCCTGTTATTCATTTTTGACTCACATCAGCAATAAGCAACAGTGACCAATGATCAGAGCACGTTGTATCACAATGATCAACTATAAAATCGAGGTGTTGCCGGACTGGGAGCCAGTGTAGGGCAGCGAGCGCAGGGGGGGTGATGGGTGAACGGGACTTGGTGCGCGTTAGGATATTCATCAAAGCTTTCTGACGGTGGAATCTCCCCGCAATGTCCCCGCAACTCACTCCAGCCTCCAGGTCGCTCCGGCGAGAGCATGTTGCTGGCTGACAATACCCGACTCAAAACAACATTGCCTGAACTCAGCCTCCACCTCAAGTACCCAATGGAAAAATAATGCCTTGCCTAGCGAGTGAAAAATATAAATATAAATATAAATAATTGCAGGGTGTGTTTCAATACCAGTGACAAACGTCCCAATTTCATGGTATTGGGTATCAGGAACACCAACTCTTGGTCACAGCCACACAATGGTCCTCGGACTCTACTCCCGGTTTGTATTAAAAAAATAAATTGTCTGAGCTTTCACTGATGATAAAGAAGACTTTCAATAAATTCCTTCATTTAAAAAAAAACGAGGTCTATTCATTGCAAATCCATCCAGTGTCGAATGCTCCAGTCAGAGTTCTTCACGTTGATATTCTGCGTTCTTTATCTTCAGACTCTTCCTAGCAAGGCAGTGAAGGTTAATTTTTACACAGCGATTGCTGCATTGTGAAGCTGTCGGGATAGCATCGATGATGCCCGTTAATCCAATCCGAGCCACAGTGACACCACAAACACAACAGCGAGATTCACTTCGCGCCTCAGCGCGGCTGCGAGTCTAGACGTCTCGGCCGCAGACGTACAAGAGCAGTTCCTTTTCTCGTTCCCCGACCTGGTCTCGTCGTGGTGATCTTGGCCCGTTCGGGGTCTGGGGCGGGCTCGGTCTGAAATCGATGAGTCTGCCTGCATCTCGCTGCACGCCAGCCAATCCCTGGCCACCGACTGTGGGTACCCTGGGTCCACCTCCATGTTATTGTGCGTCACCTTCCAGTAATCCTTCCCCTTGAAGAAATAGGCAGCTCCTAACAGGGAGCGCAGAAGGTGAAAATAGAAAATAAACACTAGTTAGGCCTCAGTTAGAATACTGCGTACAGTTCTGGTCACCACATTACAGGAAAGATGTGATTGCACTAGAGAGGGTGCAGAGGAGATTTACCAGGATGTTGCTGGGAGTAGAGAATCTTAGCTATGAGGAAAGATTGGAGAGGCTCGGGTTGTTTTCTTTGGAACAGAGGAGGCTGAGGGGAGACTTAATTGAGGTGTATAAAATTATGAGGCGGCTGAGATAGAGTGGATAGGAAGGACCTATTTCCCTTAACAGGGAGGTCAATAACCAGGGGGCACAGATTTAAAGTAATTGGTCGGAGGTTTAGAGGGGAGTTGAGGAGAACTTTTTCACCCAGAGGGTGGTGGGGGTCTGGAACTCACTGCTGAAAGGGTGGTAGAGGCAGAAACCCTCATCACATTTAAAAAGTACTTGGATATGCACTTGAAGTGCTGTAACCTACAGGGCTATGGACCAAGAGCTGGAAAGTGGGATTAGGCTGGATAGCTCTTTGTCGGCCGGCACGGACACGATGGGCCGAATGGCCTCCTTCTAGAAACATAGAAACATAGAATCTAGGAGCAGGAGTAGGCCATTCGGCCCGTCGAGCCTGCTCCACCATTCAATACGATCATGGCTGATCATCCAAATCCAGCACCCTGTCCCTGCCTTATTCCCCACAGTACACATATCCCACCCTACCCCCGTAACCCCACGTATTTAATTCCCCCTAACATATCCCATCCTATCCCCATAACCCCACATATTTAATCCCCCCCTAACACTAAGGGTCAATTTATCATAGCCAAATCAACCTAACCCGCACATTTTTTGGACTGTGGGAGGAAACCGGAGCACCCGGAGGAAACCCACGCAGACACGGGGAGAATGTGCAAACTCCACACAGACAGTCACCCGAGGTCAGATTCGAACCCGGGTCCCTGGCGCTGTGAGGCACCAGTGCTAACCACTATGCCACCGTGCCATAAATTTCTATAATTCTAAACTTTCAGTACATTACATCTTATGCATTTTATGCATTCATGTTATATATCCAATGTATGTAGGTATCTATTATGTCTGAAATTGTCACACTTTAAAGTGTCACATATTATGCATTTTATTAATTTATCCCACTTGAAAACATAATCCAGGCTGACACTCCCAGTGCAGTACTGAGGGAGTGCTGCACTGTCGGAGGAGCCGTCTTTCAGATGAGACGTTCAATCGAAGCCCCGTTTGCTCTCTCAGGTGGACGTAAAAGATCCCACGGCATTATTTCTAAGAACAGGGGAGTTCTCCCCAGTGTCCTTGCCAATATTTATCCCTCAATCAACACCTAAAAACTGGTCATTATCTCATTGCTTTTTGTGGGATCTTGCTGTGTGCAAATTGGCTGCCACGTTTCCTACATGACGGCACTTTAAAGATATTTAATTGGCTGTAAAGCGCAGTGGGATGTCCTGAAGTGGTGAAAGGCGCTATAGAAATGCAAGTTCGTTCTTTCTTTATGTGTCACACTTGCACCTGATTGGCTTACGTCATTGCTAAAACAGCAACCAATCACAGCATTTTAACATAAAGGTTTAAAACAAAGAGAAAGAGAAACAATCTTTTCTCACTGCTGCCACCTGAACACGGGGATTTACAAGCAGCCGCCAACCTACAGAAACTTTTTGCAGCAACAGCGATTAGCCTCCAATTGACTTCCGGATGTGCCGCTTTAGACAGGGAGCATGCGAGCAATGGCCTTAAAGGGGCAGGCCAGGTTAAACACAGCTCATTAGCTAAACATCATAACTGTGCCTGAGACTGCAGACTAACTTGAATGATGTTACAGGAAACCAACTGGTACGAAGCAATGATCTCTTAGTTTCAATATTTACTGGAGTTTCGCAACTTTATTTTTCACCATACACAGAAGAATGGGAAGTGAGAGTTATAGGCTGGATTTTGATACTGGGGCGAGTTGGGGTCGTGTCATCCACTTTTCGTGTTATCCACCCGACTGCAATTGGATGTGGGAGATTGATGCGATTTTCACCTAATTGGGCAATTGAGTTCCAGCATGTGGGAACCCATGAACCAATTAGTGTTTTCAGTCTGAAAGTCGCCTCTGATGATGTCATCATTGCTGCTGCATTGAAAGTCTGCAAACACTGCCTGGCCTTTGCTGTGAGAGGACCTGGATGCAAAATGAGCAGCAGCAGCCCTAAGTCTGCTCCCAGATATTTTTACACCGAGAGAGAGAGAGATCTCCAGCCAGCCAAATGTGCTCCCGCCAGGTTTCACATTCGTGGTTCAGAACAGGCGTGCTTCACGTAGATCAAGGGTTAAAATCACAAAGGCCTTTCAAAATGGCATTATAGAGCCAATTTAGTGCTTGTTAAGGGCCTTAACAGCCTATCCTGCCTCTTAAAGGCGGGACGGAGTCGGGACCAGCAACACGATTTCATGAAAATTGCGTGGAGGCGGGATGGATGCGGACTTGTGCCCGCCCGCAAATTTTCACAATTTTAACCCCCCACACGCCTCCAAACCCACCTCCACGGGTCAATGAAAATCCAGCCCATAGAGTCATTGGGCTGGATTTTGTCTTGGGGTCGGGTTGGGGTCGTGTCATCCGCATTCGTGTCCCCCCTCCCCCGACTCCAGATTAATGTGGATGAATGATGCAATTTTCACTTAATTGGGCAATTGAGTTCCAGCATGTGGGAACCCATGAACTAATTAGTGGTTTCAGTCTGAAAGTCGCCTCTGATGATGTCATCATTGCTGCAGCATTGCAGGTGAGACACTGTCTGGCTGTTGCTGAGAGAGGACCTGCCTGGCTTTTGATGTGATTGGACCTGGATGCAAAATTGATATGAGAGAGAGAGAGAGAGAGAGAGAGGAGAGAGAGAGAGAGAGAGAGAGAGAGAGAGAGAATTTTTTTGCATCCAAGTCCTCTCACAGCAAAGGCCAGGCAGTCTCTGAACACATTCAATGCAGCAGCGGCGACTTTCAGACCTAATACTACTACTACCTTCATCACATCTCCGTTGTAATAGTGGACCTGCAGCTGATAGTCAGCTATTCACTTGTGCTCCCATCAGGTTTCACTGGAGTGTTTCACACCAGGCGTACTTCACGTCAGAAAAGGGTTAAACTAGCTAAAACGTTTCAAAATGGCATTACAGACCCAATTTAGGGCTTGTTAAGGGCTTTAATGGCCTCTCCCGCCTCTTGGAGGCGGGACGGAGTCGGGAACCCCGCGACTGATTTTGTCAAAATTGCGTGGAGGCGGGATGGAGTCGGGATGGGGTCGGGAACCCCGACCCCGCAAATTTAACCCCCCACACGCCTCCAAACCCGACTCCATGGGTCATTCAAAATCCAGCCCATAGAGTTATACAGCACAGAAAGAGGCCTTTCGGCCCATCGTGTCCGCGCCGGCCATCAAGCCCTATCTATTCTAATCCCATTTTCCAGCACTTGGTCCGTAGCCTTGTATGCTATGGCGTTTCAAGTGCTCATCTAAATGCTTCTTGAGTGTTGCTGAGCAAGTGAAGTAAAGGGGAAGGAAAGTTTGTGGGGAATACTTTTCAACAACAATTTGTATTTATATAGCACCTTTAATGTTGTAAAATGTCCCAAGGCGCTTCACAGGAGCATAATAAAAATTTGACACCGAGCCACATAAGGAGATATTAGGACAGGTGACCAAAAACTTGGTCAAAGAGGTCGGTTTTAAGGAGCATCTTAAAGGAGGAGAGAGAGGCGGAGAGGTTTAGGGAGGGAATTCCAGAGCTTAGGACCCAGGCAGCTGAAGGCACGGCCGCCAATGGTGGAGCGATTATAATCGGGGATGTTCAAGAGGCCAGAATTGGAGGAGTGCAGAGATCTCAGAGGTTGTGGGGCTGGAGGAGGTTACAGAGATAGAGAGGGGGCGAGGCCATGGAGGGATTTGAAAACAAGGATGATTTTCAGGGGCGATTTTGTGAGACTCTACACCACTGGTGGAAACCCCATGTTGTGCATGTGAGGATCATAAGATCAGAACGACGGGTTCCTCTCAATGGATGCAAGGGTTCGAAATGAAAGAAAAGTAACATGCTCATCCTAATTCCTTGATGATAGCACTAAACTTTTAAAAACACAGAATGGACTGGCGTTAAATTGGGAACATAGGAACAGGAGGAGGCCATTCAGCCCTTCGAACCTGTTTCACCAGTCTATCAGATCACGGCTGATCTGTACCGCAACTCCATCTACCCGCCTTGGTTCCATATCTCTTAATTCTCTTACCCAACAAAAGTCTAACGACCTCGGTCTGGGAAGCTCCCACTGTCGCCCAGCATCCACAGCCTTTTGGGGGAGAGAGTTCCAGATTTCCACTACAGATTGGCAGGGTCACAGAGAGGTGGTAAGGATGGGAAATTGAAAATGTCCTCTGCACTAGCTCAGTAGGGCTGGGATTAAGGCACGTTAATGGGGGAGAGTGGAGCTAGATCAGCTCTCTTTCACACGCCAACACCGCACCTTGACTAACACCTACATTCATTCCCAATGCGGCGTTAATGACACAGACGTACCATCAGACCATTTCATAGCATCATCAACTTGGCTGGGCAAACCATTCCACAGGAGGGTGTCCTTCGGATACTCAGGGTCCATTTTACGTTGGCGGTCATCATATCTCCAGTACTGATTGTCCTTAAAGAAATAGGTCTTATCAATGTGGGGACAGACAAAGGCTGCGTCAATACTCCTTACAGAGAGGCCAAAGTCAGTGATGAAGCGTGGGTAACTCTCCTCCACATTGTTATCCTTGAACACCCAATACCGGTCTCCTGTCAAACAGAATGGAGAGATTCGTTAAAAATAAACTTGCATTTCTATAGCGCCTTTCACAACCTCAGGACGTCCCAAAGTGCTTTACAGCCAATGAAGTATAGTCACTGTTGTAATGTATGAAACACAGCAGCCAACTGGTGCACAGCAAGCTCCCACAAACAGCAATGTGATAATGACCAGATAATCTGTTTTTAGTGAAATAGATTGCGGCATAAATATTGGCCCAGGACGAACTCCCCTGCTCTTCTTTGAAATAGTGCCATGGGATCTTTTACATCCACCTGAGAGAGCAGACGGGGCCTCAGTTTAATGTCTCATCTGAAAGACGGCACCTCCAACAGTGCAGCACTCCCTCAGTACTGCACTGGGAGCATCAGCCTGGATTATGTGTTCAAGTCTCTGGAGTGGGATTTGAACCCACAACCTTCATGAACTCAGTAGGACGAGAATGCTACCCACTGAACCACGGCTAACACATCAAGAATTAAGGTACGTACGTACAAGTAAGCAGTGCCGTGCCTTTTAGTTTGGCTCAGTTAACATTTTTTTTCCCAATAAAGTTTTGGACGCCCCCAAAATCCTAGAATGATACAGCACAGAAGGAGGCCACTCAGCCCATCATCCTTGTGCTGGCACGTGGGAACATTTTCCCAAAGTCTGATCACTAACTAATTTTGGCGAGGGGATTTAAAACAGGCGTTCGGCGGCTCATTTACATATGTAAGGGGCCTAATGCCTGTTTTAGGGGGTCGACCGGAATGCCTGCAAAGGGTGTCTTTACCAACATGGCGACGTTCTTAACACAGGTGCAGATCGGGCGCGGGACGGCTTCGTCCCGTAAGGTGAACCTTTGGGCCCCGTTTTACGTTGTTAATGCAACGAGGAACAATTTCATCCCAGAAATCCATTAACTAAAGGAAAGACTGAACAGGCTGGGGCTCTTTTCTCTAGAAATGAGAAGGCTGAGGAGGTGATATAACAGAGGTCTTTGAAATTATGAAATGCTTTGATAGGGTGGACGTAGAGAAGATGTTTCCACTTGTGGGAGAGACCAGAACTAGGGGCCATCAATATAAGATAGTCACTAATAAATCCAATAGGAAATTCAGGAGAAACTTCTTAACCCAGAGAGTGGTGAGAATGTGGAACTCGCTACCACAGGGAGTGGTTGAGGCGAATAGCATGGATGTATTTAAGGGGAAGTTAGATAAGCACATGAGGGAGAAAGTAACAGAAGGATCTGTGAGAAGGTGAGATGAAGAGGGGTGGGAGGAGGCTGGTGTGGAGCATAAACACCGGCACGGACCAGTTGGGCCGAATGGCCTGTTTCTGGCCTGTAAATTCTATGTAACTAGGCTCGGAGGCAAAATGGTTACATAGAAACATAGAAGATAGGAGCAGGAGTAGGCCATTCGGCCCCTCGAGCCTGCTCCGCCATTCAATGAGATCATGGCTGATCATCCAAATTCAGTACCCTGTCCCTGCTTTCTCCCCATATCCCTTGATCCCTTTAACCTTAAGAAATATATCCAACTCCTTCTTGAATAGATTTAATGAATTGGCCTCAACTGCCTTCTGTGGTAGAGAATTCCACAGGTTCACCACTCTCTGGGTGAAGAAATTCCTCCTCATCTCAGTCCTAAATGGCTTACCCCTTATCCTTAGACTGTGACCTCTGGTTCTGGACTCCCCGCCATCGGGAACATCCTTCCTGCATCTAGTCTGTCTAGTCCTGTTAGTATTTTATAAGTTTCAATGAGATCCCCTCTCATTCTTCTAAACTCTAGCGAATATAAGCCTAATCGACCCAATCTCTCTTCATACGTCATTCCTGCCATCCCAGGTATCAGTCTGGTGAATCTTCGCTGCACTCCCTCCATGGCAAGAACATCCTTTCTCAGATAAGGCGACCAAAACTGCACACAATACTCAAGGTGTGGTCTCACCAAGGCCCTGTACAACTGCAGCAAGACATCCTTGCTCCTGTACTCGAATCCTCTCGCTATGAAGGCCAACATACCATTTGCCTTCTTAACCGCCTGCTGCACCTGCATGCTTACCTTCAGCGACTGGTGCACAAGGACACCCAGTTCTCAATGCACTTCCCCTTTTCCCAATCTATTGCCGTTCAGATAATAATCTGTCTTCCTGTTTTTGCCACCAAAGTGGATAACCTCGCATTTATCCACATTATACTGCATCTGCCATGCATCTGCCCAATCACCCAACCTGTCCAAATCATACTGGAGTTTCTCAGCATCCTCCTCACAGCACACACGCCCACCCAGCTTTGTGTCATCTGCAAACTTGGAGATATTACATCTAGTTCCCTTGTCTAGATCATTAATATATATTGTGAATAACTGGGGTCCTAGCACCGATCCCTGCGGTACCCCACTAGTCACTGCCTGCCACTCGGAAAAAGATCCGTTTATTCCATCTCTTTGCTTCTTTAAACATACTCTTAAAGGTTTATTTTAGGAGGAATTGTTCTGCGCTAAGCACTTTAACCTTTTATTAAACTTTTCAGGGTCTTTTAGATTGAGATCCCAGGCTGCTAATCATGAAACGAGCAGCTTATTAACATCAAAGAACATCAACTCTGCTTGTAGATTAACTGCTGCTCTTTGTATTGACTTCATAGCGTGACACTGAAGACAAACGCTGTAAGACACAATACTTACACATCAATGGCTTCTGAAATCTGCATTACAGGACTGGAAAGCTGCCGGATTCAATATTTCGAGAAATTCTACTACGGCTAAACCAGAGAGACTTGAGCTCGTAATCTAGGCTGAAACTCCCAGTGCAATACTGCAACTCAGAGTAAATCAGCTCAGCACAGGGGGGTCTTGCCAGGTCTGGACTGCCCAATGCCGCTGTGGCCATCCTATAATATCCAGCTTTTTATTTCCACATTTTTAAAACATAGGAGCAGGAGGAGGCCATTCAGCCCCTCGGGCCTGTTCTGCCATTCAATGAGACCATGGCTGATCCTAACTCCATCCACCTGCCTTGGCTCCATATCCTTTCATACCCTTGGCTAGCAAACATCTATCAATCTCAGATTATTAATTGAGCTAGCAACTACTGCTTTGTGTGGGGGAGAGTTCCACACTTCTACCACCCTTTGTGTGAAGAAGTGTTTCCTAACTTCTCTCCTGAATGGCCTGGTTCTGATTTTTAGGTTATGTCCCCCTTGTCCTAGACTCCACCACCAGTGGAAAAGGTTTCTCTCCGTCAACCCTATCAATTCCTTTCAAAATCCTAAAAACCTCAATCAAATCACCCCTTAGCCTTCTCTATTCCAGGGAATACAAGCCTAGTTTATGTAATCTCTCCTCATAATCTAACCCTTGGAGCCCTGGTAACATTCTGGTGAATCTGCACTGAACAGAAACCCGCGACCTCTTCCACCTAGAAGGACAAGGGCAGCAGGCGCATGGGAACATCACCACCTCCAAGTTCCCCTCCAAGTCACACACCATCCTGACTTAGAAATATATCGGCTGATCCTTCATCGTCGCTGGGTCAAAATCCTGGAACTCCCTCCCTAACAGCACTGTGGGAGCACCTTCACCACATGGACTGCAGCGGTTCAAGAAGGCGGCTCACCACCACCTTCTCAAGGGCAACTAGGGATGGGCAATAAATGCCGGCCTTGCCAGCAACGCCCACAACCCTCAATGAATTAAAAAAAAACTCCTTCCAAGGCCAATAAATCCTTTCTGAGGTGCGGTGCCCAGAACTGAATTCAAATTCTCAAACTTCCCATGGTGGGATTTTGAACTCATGTCCATCTGGACTAATTCCCAAGAGACCAGCGATAGCTGCATGAACCACACTGCTGATTAGGGGCGTCCCAATGGGGATTCCACTTTCAAGAAAGTACAGTCCCCACCGTTTCTAGCGGGCGCGTTCGTGCGAACGGGATTTGCCCGCTATACACGATGACTGGTACAACGGGCTATGGTGAGAAAACCGTAGTTTTAGTCGGGGGTTTTCATTATTACTATGAATGTTGGGAGAGACAGATCTTCATAAGGGTCACCAGTCTATAATACAGGAGATTGCAGGAGGGGGCGGGGAGATAGAGATTCCCATGCGAGACTCCCCATGAGTGGGAAGGTTAAGGGGAGATTTGATAGAGGTGTTCAAAATCTTGAAGGATTTTGAGAGAGTAAATAAGGAGAAACTGTTTCCAGTGGCAGGAGGGTCGGTAACCAGAGGACACAGATTTAAGATAATTGGCAAAAGAACCAGAGGGGAGATGAGGAGAATATTTTTACACAGCGAGTTGTTGTGATCTGGAATGTGCTGCCTGAAAGGGTGGTGGAAGCAGATTCAATAGTAACTTTCAAAGGGGAATTGGATAAATATTTGAAAAGGAAAATATTTGCAGGGCTCTGGGGGAAGAGCAGGGGGGAGTGGGACTAATTGGAGAGAATCTTTCAAAGAGCCGGCACAGGCACGATGGGCCGAATGGCCTCCTCCTGTGTTGCATCGTTCTATGATTTTATGAAACCGCCTCACGTCCTTATGACCTGTTTCATATACAGTAGGTCACTATTGAAGAAACCAAACATGACTGCACGCAATGCGACTACAGTAGCTTTACTTTAAAGTGGTGAGAATGTGGAACTCGCTACCACAGGGAGTGGTTGAAGCAAATAGTATAGATGCATTTAAGGGGAGGCTGGACAAGCATCTGAGGGAGAAGGGAATAGAGGGTTATGCTGATAGAGTTAGATGAGGAAAGACGGGAGGAGGCTCGAGTGGAGCATAAACGTTGGCCTGTTTCTGTGCCGTATATCCTATGTAATCCTATGTAAACATTTGCTTGCGATTGTTCTTGCTTCAGTGCACCTAAAGGAGGCGCTAACTGGTTAGTAAGCACAGTTTGCTTCTGGAGGAAATAAACAGAGCGCTTAAGACGTAACCAGCAACTTTGAAATTGGCATTAATGCAAATGGTTGTCCATCTTTGTTTATAGATTCAGTGTGGGCATCACTGGCAAGCATTTATTGCCCATCCCTCATTGCCCTTGTGAAGGTGGTGATGAACCGTCATTTCAGAGGGGCAGTTAAGAGTCAACCACATTGCTGTGGGTCTGGAGCCACATATAGGCCAGACTGGGTAAGGACGGCAGATTTCCTTCCCTAAAGGACATTAGTGAGCCAGATGGGTTTTTACAACAATCCGATAGTTTCTATGGTCACCATTACTGACACTAGCTTTATATTCCAGATTTATTTAATTAACTGAATTTAAATTCCCCAGCTGCCGTACACCCTAACGATATAAGTGAGTGCCCGCTTTAGAAGGCAGATATTTTAAGTGACGGGGGCCACACTTGGATGTATCGAGTCAGCGAGCGAATCTGCCACACGACGGTTGACGGAGCCCAATACTTACCTTTGAAAAATACTATTTTGTGGTCTGCGGTTCGCTCGTACACAGGAGTCCACGCTGTCCATGTTGCTAGGCAACCCACGCCAGAAGCGCTGGATCTCTGCTGGTTGAAAGGAGACCAAATGCCTGTTACGGGTCAACCTCCAGAAATACTTCCCTATTGGAGCAAAGGCAACACGTTACTGAGGGAACTGAACGCAAGCACAGAAAGCCAAGTGCGTGGCTTCTCATTGAGCGGTGGGATTGTTCAAATTGTGCTCAAATCCCTCCATGGCCTCGCCCCTCCCTATCTCTGTAACCTCCTCCAGCCCTACAATCCTCCGAGATATCTGCGCTCCTCCAATTCTGGCCTCTTGCGCATCACCGATTATAATCGCTCCACTATTGGCTGCCGTGCCTTCAGCTGCCTCGGCCCTAAGCTCGGGAATTTCATACCTAAACCTCTCCGCCTCTCCACCTCTCTCTCCTCCTTTAAGACGCTCCTTAAAACCTACCTCTTTGACCAAGCTTTTGGTCACCTGTCCTAATATCTCCTTATGTGGCTCAGTGTCAAATTTTGTTTGATAATCGCTCCTGTGAAGCGCCTTGGGACGTTTTTGCTATGTTGAAGACGCTCTATAAATACAAGTTGTTGTTTATTATCCACATGGCTTCCATCGTAACAGAACAAATGGATGCCTGAGGGTTGCTGCCCCCTGCCATTGGCCTACTCCCCACTAGACTCATCTAATGGCCAGGGCCGGCAAGGCAGGTGGCCCAGAATTGGATTCTACTGTTGGGCGAGCTTCCTGTAGGGGTGCGACAGGCTCCAACAGCTCAGAACGATCATTTGTATCAGGCCCAGGGACCAATTTCTCATGGTGTTCAGATGCAGGGATCGTTAGCGTTTCAAAACCGACCCAAACAAATTTCTCAGCCAGATTATCCTTGTGCTGGAAGCAAAACCAATTTTCTTTGGACCTGATCTACCTCAATGCGTTCTGATTCAGAAAGAGGGAAAAATATGGCCCAAAACTATAGATTGCCTGATCCTGAACCCCAACTGTCTCAAGGCTGCTGTCTTCATAGTCCTATCGATGGACAAAACCAGCAAGACTTCCATCAGAACCTTGGTTAGACCACACCTGGAGCACTGTGAACAGTTCTGGTCGCCAGATTATAAAAAGTATATAGAGGCACTGGTGAAGGTGCAAAAAAGATTTACAAGGATGATACCAAAACCAGAGAGGTACAACCTATCAGGAAAGATTGAACAGGCTGGGGCTCTGTTCTCCAGAAAAGAGAAGGCTGAGGGGTGACCTGATAGAGGCCTTTAAAATTATGAAGGGGTTCGATAGGGTAGACGTAGAGAAGATGTTTCCACTTGTGGGAGAGACCAGAACTAGAGGCCATCAACATAAGATAGTCACTAATAAATCCAATAGGGAATTCAGGAGAAACTTCTTTACCCAGAGAGTGGTGAGAATGTGGAACTCACTACCACAGGGAGTGGTTGAGGCGAATAGCACAGATGCAGTTAAGGAGAAGCTGGATAAACACATGAGGGAGGAAGGAATAGAAGGATATGTTAAGAAAGAGAGAACTTGCATTTCTCTAGCGCCTTTCACAACCTCAGGATGTCCCAACACACTTTACAGCCAATGAAGTACTTTTTTTGAAGTGTAGTCACTGTTGTAATGTAGGAAACGCAGCAGCCAATTTGCACACAGCAAGCTCCCACAAACGGCAATGTTCTAATGACCAGATAATCTGTTCTAGTGATGTTTGATTGAGGGATAAATATTGGCTCCAGGACACCTGGAGAACTCCCCTGCTCTTCTTCAAAGTAGTGCCACGGGATCTTTTACCTCCACCTGAGAGAGCAGACAGGGCCTCGGTTTAATGTCTCATCCAAGATACAGCATCTCTGACAGTGCAGCGCTCCCTCAGCACTGCACTGGGAGTGTCAGCCTGGATTCTGTGTTCAAGTCCCTGGAGTGGGGACTTGAACCCACAACCTTCTGACCTCACAGGTGAAGAGTGCTGCCCACTGAGCCACGGCTGACACCTAAGATAAAGGTGGGAGGAGGCTGGTGTGGAGCATAAACACCAGCACAGACCAGTTGGGCCGAATGGCCTGTTTCTGTGCTGTACATTCTATGTAGTAAATATCTAGATCCAAAAATACTGTCTCCATCACTACGAGAAGGAGCAGAGCCACTTGCTTGGTTGCTGCAGTTATTGTCTATACCACCAGAGAGTGTTACTGCACCAAACAGGAACTCTGCAATTCACTGAGGCAAGAACTGGAGAAGACCTCGCTGAATTGATATCACTGTGTCCAATTCATTACAACAACTCTCCCCACTCTGTATAATAGCTTCCCATTCCAACCATTTATCAAATCTTTCAGTAACAGTTTTAATGCATTGTTTCACCTCCAGGCTTATCTCTTGGGAATTGCGGATAAAAACCCTTGTATTTCACGGGGTATGAACTGTAATATGCTCACGAGCAGCGATTTGGGAGCTCGCCCTTGGCTGCTGTGTGAAAGGGTTGAGAGAACAGGGACACACACACACACACACACACACACACTCACTCACACACACACACTCACACACTCACACACACACACTCACACTCACACACACACTCACACTCACACACACACACACACTCACTCACACACACACACTCACACTCACACACACACACACTCACTCACACACACTCACACACACACACTCTCACACACACACTCACACACACACACTCTCACACACACACTCTCACTCACACACACACACACACACTCACACACACTGAGGAAGAGGAGTCGGCCCTTCAGCCCACAGGAGCCTACTCTGCCATTTTGTTAACCATGACAAATGTATCTTTTCATCCTCATTCCTTGCCTTTTACAAAGTATTACGTAGAATGTAAAGTTCAGGAACAGGCCATTTGGCCCAACTGGTCTGTGCCGGTGTTTATGCTCCACACGAGGAGTCTCCTCCCACCCCTCTTCATCTCACCTCATCAGCATATCCTTCTATTCCTTTCTCCTTCATGTGTTTATCTAGCTTCCCCTTAAATGCATCTCTACTATTTGCCTCAACCATTCCCTGTGGTAGCGAGTTCCACATTCTCACCACTCTCTGGGTAAAGAAGTTTCTCCTGAATTCCCGATTGGATTTATTAGTGATTATCTTATATTGATGGCCCCTAGTTCTGGTCTCCCCCACAAGTGGAAACATCTTCTCTGCGTCTACCCTATTGAACCCCTTCATTATCCTAAAGACCTCGATCAGGGTCACCCCTCAGCCTTCTCATTTCTAGAGAAAAGAGCCCCAGCCTGTTCAATCTTTCCTGATAGTTATAACCTCTCAGTTCTGGGATCATTCCAGTAACGCACCTTCTCCAGGGCCTCTATATCCTTTTATATAATATGGAGACCAGAACTGTTCACAGTGCTCCAAGTGTGGTCTTACCAAGGTTCGATACAAGTTCCGTATCATTCATCCCTTTACTGCCCCAGTTAAGCCCCTTTTAAATTCCTCGATCGATTCTGCGTCACTGCTGCACACTCTCACAGTCCACTGTACGAAGAGGGCTTTGTCTGGATTTGTTTTTAACTGGTTTAACTCCAACTGTAAGATAATATCTCCTTGATCTGGACTCCCTGAAAAGAGGAAAGAGTCATTTCCCCAACACCTCAGTCACAAATGATTGGCACCTGTCTGATTCCGTAGCCTTGAAAGATATCCCCCTGGGACCAGAAGTCTCTATCCTACACAGGATTAACGCATTTTTAACCCTCTTGTGACTTCTACCACATCTCCCACACTGCTGGACAAGATACAATAAAAAGCTTGTCAGCTGACTGCTAATCCCACTCTCCCAACCCTGCTCCCGTCACCACCTTCCTTCGACTTGATCGACACTTGCTGCCTTTAATGATCGTCCTCCTGAGCTTCGGAAGCTCAAAGCTAATCACACGCTCCAAGCATCCTCGCCGAGCCGAGACCGAGACTTGGGAGTTTTCACTTTGGGCGCAATCGGCAATCCGGGCGCAAATTGCGCTGTTTTTCCGAAGTGAAATTACGGCTCAAGTTTCCACTCAAACTCATTTGCATAATCACACCCGTAAAATCTTCCCTGAGCCAGCGCGTTAGAACGGCATTCTGTAGTTTTCCCCCCTTATATTAAACAATATTCCGGGATGTATTTAAGAGGGGTAACCTGGTTAATGCGGCTGAAAATGGGTTTATCACCAAAAATAAGCATTTTAATCAGAGTGTCCTTCCACCGCCTGTGAGTAACCTGACTTTAACTAACGAAGAATGACTTTAAAGAACTGTACGGATCCATTTAATAGTTTCATTGGTGTACAGTAGTCAGTTTCTTAGTAAATTAAATAGTTTTTTAATATTTAAAAGCTTTGAAAAGCTGCCTATTAGTGTCTTTGCGCCCAAAAGAAGCAGTTTAATTTTAAGAGCCTCCTCGAAGGCCCGCAAACGGGCGCAATTATCGGAAGCTCGCCGCGGTGATTAACTCGGTCGGGGGGTGTGGCCAGTTTTGTGGGCGGGCCCAGCATCCCGCGCGATGCGTTTTAAACCAGCGTGAAAGATGGCGGAATCTCGATTTGCGTGGGACATAGCTTGCGCTTGATGTTCCCCGATCTTTCGCGCTGGTTTGGCCGATTGCAGGCGAATTGCGCTGAGAAAACCAACGCAAGCGAGCGGAAACTCGAGGCCTCGGTGCGCTGCCCCTCCTACTCGTCCTGGAGCCTGGAAACATTAGGAGCATCAAAACCTGGAGAGGGAATCCACAATCCGCAGCCTTTTGAAACGCAAGCTCGCCGTCACCAGATCATCTCTCTCTGATTTACCCCATCCCCTCTCCTGCTCAACTTTCAGATTTCACCATTTCACCGAGGATTCACCTGTAAAAGGTGCAACTCGATTCACAGCAGCAGGGGCAGTGCACCATCAGATCAGGCAGTTAGGTGTCAGCTGCAGCTCAGTGGGTAGCACTTCTGCCTCTCCGGGCAGAAGGTCGTGGGTTCGAGCCCCGCTCCTGAGATTAAGCCCATAATCCAGGCTGACACTCCCAGTGCAGTACTGAGGGAGTGCCGCACTGTTGGAGGGGCAGTACTGAGGGAGCGCCGCACTGTCGGAGGGGCAGTACTGAGGGAGCTCCACTGCACTGTCAGAGAGGCAGTACTGAGGGAGTGCTGCACTGTCGGAGGGGCAGTACTGAGGGAGTGCTGCACTGTCGGAGGGGCAGTACTGAGGGAGTGCTGCACTGTCGGAGAGGCAGTACTGAGGGAGCGCCGCACTGTCGGAGGGGCAGTACTGAGGGAGCACCGCACTGTCGGAGGGGCAGTACTGAGGGAGCGCCGCACTGTCGGAGGGGCAGTACTGAGGGAGGGCTGCACTGTCGGAGGGGCAGTACTGAGGGAGCGCTGCACTGTCAGAGGGGCAGTACTGAGGGAGTGCTGCACTGTCGGAGGGGCAGTACTGAGGGAGGGCTGCACTGTCAGAGGGGCAGGACTGAGGGAGCACTGCACTGTCGGAGGGGCAGTACTGAGGGAGCACTGCACTGTCAGAGGGGCAGTACTGAGGGAGCGCTGCACTGTCGGAGGGGCAGTACTGAGGGAGCGCTGCACTGTCGGAGGGGCAGTACTGAGGGAGCTACACTGCACTGTCGGAGGGGCAGTACTGAGGGAGCTCCACTGCACTGTCAGAGGGGCAGTACTGAGGAAGGGCTGCACTGTCGGAGGGGCAGTACTGAGGGAGGGCTGCACTGTCGGAGGGGCAGTACTGAGGGAGGGCTGCACTGTCGGAGGGGCAGTACTGAGGGAGTGCTGCACTGTCGGAGGGGCAGTACAGAGGGAGCTCCACTGCACTGTCGGAGGGGCAGTACTGAGGGAGTGCTGCACTGTCGGAGGGGCAATGCTGAGGGAGCACCGCACTGTCGGACTGGCAGTACTGAGGGAGTGCTGCACTGTCGGAGGGGTAGTACTGAGGGAGCGCCGCACTGTCAGAGGGGCAGTACTGAGGGAGCACTGCACTGTCGGAGAGGCAGTACTGAGGGAGCGCTGCACTGTTGGAGGGGCAGTACTGAGGGAGCACCGCACTGTCGGAGGGGCAGTACTGAGGGAACGCTGCACTGTCGGAGAGGCAGTACTGAGGGAGCGCCGCACTGTCGGAGGGGCAGTACTGAGGGAGCGCCGCACTGTCGGAGGGGCAGTACTGAGGGAGCACCGCACTGTCGGAGGGGCAGTACTGAGGGAGGGCCGCACTGTCGGAGGGGCAGTACTGAGGGAGCGCTGCACTGTCGGAGGGGCAGTACTGAGGGAGTGCTGCACTGTCGGAGGGGCAGTACTGAGGGAGTGCTGCACGGTGGGAGGGGCAGTACTGAGGGAGCACTGCGCTGTCGGAGGTGCCGTCTTTCAGATGAGACGTTAAACCGAGGTCCCGTCTGCCCTCTCAGGTGGACTCTTTGAAGAGCCTGGTGTCCCGGCCAATATTTATCCCGGGACCAAAATGTAAAACAGTGACCTGATCATCTATCACATTGCTGTTTGTGGGAGCTTGCTGTGTGAAAATTGGCTGCCATGTTTCCTACATTACACCAGGGGCCGCATTGGCTGTGAAATGCTTTGGGAAGTCCTGAGGTTTTGAAGGGCACTATACAAATGCACATCTTTCTTTAGAAGAGAGGATGGGGCAAGAAAATGAGACTTTAATTCACAACCAAGAGGTCACATTCAGAAAGGAAGCTGGGAAAGAAGATAGATAGTTAAATGGAGAGTAAATAAATATATTGGGGGCCCATATTACAAGGCGGGGCTCCCACCACGGAGCCTCACTACATGGGAGCGTGGGTTCCAGACTTGGCCAGAAGGCAGTGCTTCTCTGACTCCAACCCACGACCCACTCATTGAGAGACCAACCCGGGAGCCTCACCTCGCAAAGTTGTCTCCACTTGTGGGGGAATCCAAAACCAGGGGCCATAAATACAAGAGAGTCACTAATAAATCCAATAAGGAATTCAGGAGAAACTTCTTTACCCAGAGAGTGGTGAGAATGTGGAACTCACTACCACAGGGAGTGGTTGAGGCGAATAGCAGAGATGTATTTAAGGGGAAGCTTGACAAACAGATGAGGGAGAAAGGAATAGAAGGATATGGTGAGATGAAGAGGGGTGGGAGGAGGCTCGTGTGGAGCAGAAACCCCGGCACAGACCTGATGGGCCGAATGGCCTGTTTCTGTGCTGTAAATTCAATGTAATCCAATGTAAAGCAACTGTTATGGCGTTGGGAAACACAATGGGGGAAGAGAGTGACCAGAGTGAAAACAGAACAGAATCAGGGGATTAAAAAAAAGACAAGTTAAAACCAGAAGCTAACAGGTAGATCTCTGCGTTCCTTCAATTCTGGCATCTTGCGCTTCACCGATTTTAATCGCTCCACCATTGGCGGCCGTGCTTTCAGTTGCCGAGGCCCCAAGCTCTGGAATTCCCTCTCTAAACCTCTCCACCTCTCTCTCCTCCTTTAAGACGCTCCTTAAAACCTCCCTCTTTGATCAAGCTTTTGGTCACCTGCCCTAATATCTCCTTATGTGGCTCGGTGTCAAATTTTGTTTGATAATCGCTCCTGTGAAGCGCCTTGGGACGTTTTACTACGTTAAAGGTGGTATATAAATACAAGCTGTTGTTGGGAATAAGAGAAATAAGAAATATGTGGAAGAGAAAGGAACTGAGAGGAAACAGTCCACGGAGTGGAACAAACAAGCCCCAAGCAAAATAATTTACTGGAATGGTACCAGGGATGAAAGACTTTAGTTATGTGGAGAGACTGGAGAAACTGGGGTTGTTCTCCTTACAGCAGAAAAGGTAAAGGGGAGATACTTCTTTACCCAGAGAGTGGTGTGAATGTGGAACTCGCTATCACAGGGAGTGGTTAAGGCGAATAGTGTAGATGCATTTAAGGGGAGGCTAGACAAGCATATAAGGGAGAAGGGAATAGAGAATGATGCTGATAGATTTAGATGAGGAAGGATAGGAGGAGGCTCGAGTGGAGCATAAATGCCGGCCTGGACTGGTTGGGCTGAACGGCCTGTTTCCGTGCCGATTATCCTATAGAGGATAGCATGGATAGAGGATTGGCTAACGAACAGAAAACAGAGAGTTGGGATAAATGGGTCATTTTCCAGTTGGCAAACGGTAACTAGCGGGGTGCCACAGGGATCAGTGCTGGGGCCTCAACTATTTACAATCTACATTAATGACTTGGATGAAGGGACCGAGTGTAATGTAGACAAGTTTGCGGATGATACAAAGATGGGTGGGAAAGAAGGTTGTGAAGAGGACACCAAGAATCTGCAAAGGGATATAGACAGGCTAGGTGAGTGGGCAAACATTTGGCAGATGGAGTATAATGTGGGAAAGTGCAAGGTTATCCACTTTGGTAAGAAAAATAAAAAAGCAAATTATTATTTAAATGGAGAGAGATTACAAAATGCTACAGTTCAGAGGGACCTGGGGGTCCTTGTGCATGAAACACAAAAAGTTAGCATGCAGGTACAGCAAGTAATCAAAAAGGCAAATGGAATGTTGGCCTTTATTGCAAGGGGGTTGGAGTATAAAAGCAGGGAAGTCCTGCTACAACTGTACAGGGTATTGGTGAGACCACACCTGGAGTACTGCGTACAGTTTTGGTCTCCTTATTTAAGGAGGGATATACTTGCATTGGAGGCAGTTCAGTGAAGGTTCACGAGGTTGATTCCTGAGATGAGGGGGTTGACATATGATGAAAGGTTGAGCAGGTTGGGCCTATACTCATTGGAGTTTAGAAGAATGAGAGGTGATCTTGTTGAAACATATAAGATTCTGAGGGGGCTCGACAGGGTAGATGCAGAGAAGATGTTTCCCCTCGTGGGGGAATCTAGAACTAGGGGGCATAGTTTCAGAATAAGGGGTTTAAAACTGAGATGAGGAGGAGGGTCATAAATCTGTGGAATTCTCTGCCCCAGAGAGCTGTGGAGGCTGGGTCATTGAATACATTTAAGGTGGAGATTGACAGATTTTTGAACAATAAGGGAGTGAAGGGTTATGGGGAGTGGGCAGGGAAATGGAGCTGAGCCCAAGATCAGATCAGCCACGATCTCATTAAATGGCGGAGCAGGCTCGAGGGACCAAATGGCCGACTCCTGCTCCTATTTCTTATGTTCTTATGTAATCCTATGTAATTTAATAGAGGTGTTCAAAATCTTGACGGGTTTTGATGGAGTAAATAAGGAGAAACTGTTTCCACTGGCAGGAGGGTCGGTAACCAGAGGACACAGATTTAAGATCATTGGCAAAAGAACCAGAGGGGAGATGAGGAAACATTTTTTTTTTACTCAGTGAGTTGTTGTGATCTGGAATGCGCTGCCTGAAAGGGCGGTGGAAGCAGATTCAATAGTAACTTTCAAAAGGGAATTGGATAAATACTTGAAAAGGAGAAAATTTGCAGGGCTCTGGGGAAAGAGCAGGGGGAGTGGGACTAATTGGAGAGAATCTTTCAAAGAGCCGGCACAGGCACGATGGGTCGAATGGCCTCCTTCCCTGCTGTAAGATTCTATGATTCTATAAAAATACAGTTGAGAAAGTAAGTAAGTGAGAGGCATGCATTACATTTATCATTTCTTTCTCTAAACGGAGACCAATTTTGTTTCAGTCCCCAGCAGAGAAAATCCTTCGGCTTTTCAGTGAGAAGTGGATTGGGGCACTGACAGGTCTTGTATTGTTGGGATCTGGTTCGTACAATAAGGTCCGTTCCCACCCACAGCCCTGCGCAAGTGTTTTTATATAACCACAATCTGAATGCCTCATTGTCAAAGTCCTGCCTGTTACATCAGCTACCTCCATTGTTCGCATTCAACAAACACTCACATAAATAGACAGGGAGAACTAGAGACAGCTGTCTGCTTTCAGACCTTGAAAAGGAATAAAATTATACTGGAGGGCTAATCGAACGCAGATCTCACCCTGAGTGTTTATAAAGGTGCCGCAATGTTCGAACTGCAAATTACGTGAGTCATTGTGCTGGTAACAAGCCCGGACATGACGGGATTTCACACGATGTGAGAGCATCGCACAGTGTAAGACAGAAATAAGTTTCTCCATCACCATCACTTCCTCCAGCTGTTCCTGAAGTGATTCCAAGCCTTTTGCCTCCACTACTCTACACTCCACGTGCTATTTCGCCCTTCGCGTGACATCAGGGCCTAGATTTGTCTTTTGTACGTTGGAACTTGTGTCCCTCATCCTATTGGCATGGTTTAGTTTCGAGTAGAGTTCAAAGTTACCTTTTTTTGATCTGTTGACTTTCCACAACCTCCACAAGAGCCTTCTGAGGCCAAGAAGCCCAACTAAGTGTTTCCTCAGAACTTATTCCCTTCACACATCAGATCAGTCTTTTCACTGTGGCACCTCCAGGGACTTCAATGTCTCCCTTGTGTCTCTGACCAGAACTGGGCACAGTGCTCAAGGTGAGTCTGACTAGAACTGGACACAGTGCTCAAGGTGAGTCTGACCAGAACTGGACACAGTGCTCAAGGTGAGTCTGACCAGAGCTGGACACAGTGCTCAAGGTGAGTCTGACCAGAGCTGGACACAGTGCTCAAGGTGAGTCTGACCAGAACTGGACACAGTGCTCAAGGTGAGTCTGACCAGAGCTGGACACAGTGCTCAAGGTGGGTCTGACCAGAACTGGACACAGTGCTCAAGGTGAGTCTGACCAGAGCTGGACACAGTGCTCAAGGTGAGTCTGACCAGAGCTGGACACAGTGCTCAAGGTGGGTCTGACCAGAACTGGACACAGTGCTCAAGGTGAGTCTGACCAGAGCTGGACACAGTGCTCAAGGTGAGTCTGACCAGAACTGGACACAGTGCTCAAGGTGAGTCTGACCAGAACTGGACACAGTGCTCAAGGTGAGTCTGACCAGAACTGGACACAGTGCTCAAGGTGAGTCTGACCAGAGCTGGACACAGTGCTCAAGGTGAGTCTGACCAGAACTGGACACAGTGCTCAAGGTGAGTCTGACCAGAGCTGGACACAGTGCTCAAGGTGGATCTGATCAGAACTGGACACAGTGCTCAAGGTGAGTCTGACCAGAGCTGGACACAGTGCTCAAGGTGAGTCTGACCAGAACTGGACACAGTGCTCAAGGTGGGTCTGACCAGAACTGGACACAGTGCTCAAGGTGAGTCTGACCAGAACTGGACACAGTGCTCAAGGTGAGTCTGACCAGAACTGGACACAGTGCTCAAGGTGAGTCTGACCAGAACTGGACACAGTGCTCAAGGTGGGTCTGACCAGAACTGGACACAGTGCTCAAGGTGAGTCTGACCAGAGCTGGACACAGTGCTCAAGGTGAGTCTGACCAGAACTGGACACAGTGCTCAAGGTGAGTCTGACCAGAGCTGGACACAGTGCTCAAGGTGGATCTGATCAGAACTGGACACAGTGCTCAAGGTGAGTCTGACCAGAACTGGACACAGTGCTCAAGGTGGATCTGATCAGAACTGGACACAGTGCTCAAGGTGAGTCTGACTAGAACTGGACACAGTGCTCAAGGTGCAGTCTGACCAGAACTGGACACAGTGCTCAAGGTGGATCTGATCAGAACTGGACACAGTGCTCAAGGTGAGTCTGACTAGAACTGGACACAGTGCTCAAGGTGCAGTCTGACCAGAACTGGACACAGTGCTCAAGGTGAGTCTGACTAGAACTGGACACAGTGCTCAAGGTGCAGTCTGACCAGAACTGGACACAGTGCTCAAGGTGCAGTCTGTCCAGAACTGGACACAGTGCTCAAGGTGCAGTCTGACCAGAACTGGACACAGTGCTCAAGGTGCAGTCTGACCAGAACTGGACACAGTGCACAAGGTGCAGTCTGACCAGAGCTGGACACAGTGCTCAAGGTGGGTCTGACCAGAACTGGACACAGTTCTCAAGGGTGGGTCTGACCAGAACTGGACACAGTGCTCAAGATGGGTCTGACCAGAACTGGACACAGTGCTCAAGGTGGGTCTGACCAGAACTGGACACAGCGCTCAAGGTGGGTCTGACCAGAACTGGACACAGTGCTCAAGGTGGGTCTGACCAGAACTGGACACAGTGCACAAGGTGCAGTCTGACCAGAGCTGGACACAGTGCTCAAGGTGGGTCTGACCAGAACTGGTCACAATGCTCAAGGGTGGTCTGACCAGAACTGGACACAGTGCTCAAGGGTGGTCTGACCAGAACTGGACACAGTGCTCAAGGTGGGTCTGACCAGAACTGGACACAGTGCTCAAGGTGGGTCTGACCAGAACTGGACACAGTGCTCAAGGTGGGTCTGACCAGAACTGGACACAGTGCTCAAGGTGGGTCTGACCAGAACTGGTCACAATGCTCAAGGGTGGTCTGACCAGAACTGGACACAGTGCTCAAGGGTGGTCTGACCAGAACTGGACACAGTGCTCAAGGTGGGTCTGACCAGAACTGGACACAGTGCTCAAGGTGGGTCTGACCAGAACTGGACACAGTGCTCAAGGTGGGTCTGACCAGAACTGGACACAGTGCTCAAGGTGGGTCTGACCAGAACTGGACACAGTGCTCAAGGTGGGTCTGACCAGAACTGGACACAGTGCTCAAGGGTGGTCTGACCAGAACTGGACACAGTGCTCAAGGTGGGTCTGACCAGAACTGGTCACAATGCTCAAGGGTGGTCTGACCAGAACTGGACACAGTGCTCAAGGGTGGTCTGACCAGAACTGGACACAGTGCTCAAGGTGGGTCTGACCAGAACTGGACACAGTGCTCAAGGTGGGTCTGACCAGAACTGGACACAGTGCTCAAGGTGGGTCTGACCAGAACTGGACACAGTGCTCAAGGTGGGTCTGACCAGAACTGGACACAGTGCTCAAGGTGGGTCTGACCAGAACTGGACACAGTGCTCAAGGTGGGTCTGACCAGAACTGGACACAGTGCTCTAGGTGGGTCTGAACAGAACTGGACACTGTGCTCAAGGTGGGTCTGACCAGAACTGGACACAATGCTCAAGGTTGGTTTGACCAGATCTGGACACAGTGCTCAAGGTGGGACTGACTGTGAGCAGTTCTGGGCACCACACCCTAGGAAGAATATATTGGCCTTGGAGGGAGTGCAGCGTAGGTTTACCAGAATGAATCCCAGACTCCAGGGTTAAAATTACGAGGAGTGATTACACAAACTAGGGTTGTATTCCCTGGAAGGTAGAAGGTTATGGGGTGATCTGATTGATGTTTTCAGGATATTAAGGGGATCAGATAGGGTAGATAGAGAGAAACTATTTCCGCTGGTTGGGGAGTCTAGGACTAGGGGGCATAGTCTATAAATTAGAGCCAGACCTTTCAGGAGTGAAATTAGGAAATACTTTTACACATAAAGGGTGGTAGAAGTTTGGAACTCTCTTCCGCAAACGGCAATTGATGCTCGATCAATTGTTAATTTTAAATCTGAGATTGATAGCTTTTTGTTACCCAAAGGTATTAAGGGATATGGGCCAAAGGCGGGTATATGGAGTTAGGTCGCAGATCAGCCATGATCTCATTGAATGGCGGAACAGGCTCGAGGGGCTGAATGGCCTCCTCCCGTTCCTAGGTCCTTTGTTCGTGTGACCAGAACTGGACAGGGGAGATATTCATCAGCATCCAAGGGCCGCTATAGCCAGGAGGTGTTGGTACCAATACTCAGAGCTTGAGACAAGACGAGGGTGAGAATATCAGTATTGGGTTGCCATAATTGCTCATACCATACCACAGCAAGAGGGATATAAATACTGAATTACAATCTGTACCTTTGAAGAAGAAAGCTTCTCCTCTGATCTGAGCCACAGCATCGAAGTTGGTTTTGCATCTGTCAGGAAGATCCGTTCTAGGCCTGCAAGACAAAAAAAAAAATCAGATCAGAAATATCTTTCTTTTACGCACATACACCAACCTGTTTGCCACGAGGTACAAACAGATTAGCTGACACTTTGCTATCTCTGTAATTGGTTCTGATTCGATGGAGTTGGCCCAGCTAGCACACAGCAGCTTGAGATTGACTAAGTGAATGGACAGAAAGTACCTGAGGGAGAAACTCTCTGTTCAGCCACATCAAAGCTCGGTGTCCCAGCAGTGACGATACTGTCCAAACATGTGGCTGCATAAGGAAGGGTGTTGTGCTTCTCGAGGCGAAGGATGTGAGTGACAGGGGAGTGGAATGCCATTCCAGTGACGCCCACATCCCGAGATTTAATTTAAAAAAGTGAAAATCAACAACAACTTGCATTTATATAGCGCCTTTAACACAGTAAAATGTCCCAAGGTGCTTCACAGGAGCGATTATCAAACAAAATTTGACACCGAGCCACATAAGGAGATATTAGGACAGGTGACCAAAAGCTTGGTCAAAGAGGGAGGTTTTAAGGAGCGTCTAAAGGAGGAGAGAAGCGGAGAGGCGGAGAGGTTTAGGGAGGGAATTCCAGAGCTTATGACCATGGCAGCTGAAGGCACAGTCCCTCTAAAGTTGAAAGATGTTGGTTTCACAGTTTTCTCCTGAGTTGATGAGGGTAATGCGGTTGATGTGGTGTACATGGACTTTCAAAAGGCATTTGATAAAGTGCCACACAATAGGCTTGCCAGCAAAGTTGAAGCCCATGGAATAAAAGGGACAGTGGCAGCATGGATACGAAATTGGCTATGTGATAGGAAACAGAGAGTAGTGGTGAACAATTGTTTTTCGGACTGGAGGAAGGTACACAGTGGTGTCCCCCAGGGATCAATTCTAGGACCACTGCTTTTCTTGATGTATATTAATGACTTGGATGTGGGTGTACAGGGCACAATTTCAAAATTTGCAGATGACACTAAACTTGGAAGTATAGTGAACAGTGAGGAGGATAGTAATAGACTTCAAGAAGACATAGACAGGCTGGTGGAATGGGCAGACACGTGGCAGATGAAATTTAATGCAGAAAAGTGCGAAGTGATACATTTTTAGTAGGAAGAACAAGGAGAGGCAATATAAATTAAAGGGTACAATCTTAAAGGGGGTGCATGAACAGAGAGACCTGGGGGGTGTATGTGCACAAATCGTTGAAGGTGGCAGAGCAGGTTGAGAAATTGGTTAAAAAAGCTCACGTGATACTGGGCTTCATCAAACCAGCGGACAAAGGAGGAGCCATCGTCATACAGAACAGAACGGACTATTGTAAAGAAGCATACCGACAACTGGACAACCAGGAACACTACAGACAGCTACCCGCAGATCCGACCAAAGAACACACCCGCCAACTCAATAGACTGATCAAGACCTTCGATCCAGACCTTCAAAACATCCTACGCGCTCTCATCCCACGTACTCCCCGCGTGGGAGACTTCTACTGCCTCCCAAAGATACACAAAGCCAACACACCCGGACGTCCTATCGTATCAGGCAATGGAACCCTGTGTGAGAACCTCTCTGGATACGTCGAGGGCATTCTGAAACCCATCGTACAGGGAACCCCCAGCTTCTGTCGCGACACTACAGACTTCTTACAGAAACTCAGCACCCACGGACCAGTTGAACCAGGAACACTCCTTGCCACGATGGACGTATCGGCACTCTACACCAGTATCCCCCACGATGACGGCATCGCTGCAACAGCCTCAGTACTCAACATCAACAACAGCCAATCTCCAGACGCCATCCTACAACTCATCCGCTTCATCCTTGACCACAATGTCTTCACCTTCGACAACCATTTTTTTACCCAAACACACGGAACAGCCATGGGGACCAAATTCGCACCCCAATACGCCAACATCTTCATGCACAAGTTCGAGCAAGACTTCTTCGCTGCACAGGACCTCCAGCCAACGCTGTACACCAGATACATCGACGACATTTTCTTCCTTTGGACCCATGGCGAAGGATCACTGAAAAGACTACACGATAACATAAACAAGTTCCATCCCACCATCAAACTCACCATGGACTACTCCTCAGAATCGGTCTCATTCCTGGACACACGAATCTCCATCAAAGACGGACACCTCAGCACTTCACTCTACCGCAAGCCCACGGACAACCTCACGATGCTCCACTTCTCCAGCTTCCACCCTAACCATGTTAAAGAAGCCATCCCCTATGGACAAGCCCTGCGAATACACAGGATCTGCTCAGACGAGGAGGAACGCGATGGACACCTACGGACGCTGAAAAACGCCCTCGTAAGAACGGGATATGACGCTCGACTCATCGATCGACAGTTCCGACGGGCCACAGCGAAAAATCGCATAGACCTCCTCAGAAGGCAAACACGGGACACAACCAACAGGGTACCCTACGTCGTCCAGTACTTCCCCGGAGCGGAGAAACTACGACATGTTCTTCGCAGCCTTCAACATGTCATCGATGACGACAAACACCTCGCTAAGGCCATCCCCACGCCTCCACTACTTGCCTTCAAACAGCCGCCTAACCTCAGAAGTACCATCGTTCGCAGCAAATTACCCAGCTTTCAGGATAACAGCGACCACGACACCACACAACCCTGCCATGGCAAACTCTGCAAGACATGCCAGATCATCAACACAGATACCACCATCACACGTGAGGACACTACCCACCAGGTACATGGTACATACTCATGTGACTCGGCCAACGTTGTCTACCTCATACGTTGCAGGAAAGAATGCACCGCGGCATGGTACATCGGCGAGACCATGCAGACACTGAGACAACGTATGAACGAGCACCGCGCAACAATCGCCAGGCAGGATTGTTACCTCCCAGTCGGGGAACACTTCAGCAGTCAAGGACATTCAGCCTCGGATCTGCGGGTAAGCGTTCTCCAAGGCAACCTTAGAAACACACGACAACGCAAAATCATCGAGCAGAAACTGATAGCCAAGTTCTGCACTCATGAAGACGGTCTCAATCGGGATCTTGGGTTTATGTCACGATACATGACGTGATCCGGACTCGAGTCGTCGTTAGCTTGTTCACAGATGTGATTCCCAGTAAAAAAGTAAAAATTTTCCCAGTAAAAAAGTAAATTTTTTTTTTAAAGCTTTTCGTTTTACATACAGACGGCAGCTTTTGACACGTTAGAACCCCTGCGACTTCACCTCATTGTCTCAGTTGTATCTTGCTATGTCTTTTGATGTGGTACCTTCCTGGCTGACTTAATTAACTTTATCACACCTCGGCAGATAGTCAGGATGATTTAATTTATTGGTCTGCAATTGTAAAGTACACATGCTTTTTTTTCCATCTATATATGCTCTGACGATTCTGTATCCAATTTACTTCACCTGAGGAAGGAGCGATAGTTCCGAAAGCTTGTGATTTCAAATAAAACTGTTGGACTATAACCTGGTGTTGTGCGACCTCTCAATTTCATAAATAGAGGTATAGAGTACAAAAGCAAGGAAGTTATGATGAACCTTTATAAAACACTGGTTCGGTCTCAACTGGAGTATTGTGTCCAATTCTGGGCACCGCACTTTAGGAAGGATGTGAAGGCCTTAGAGAGGGTGCTGAAAAGATTTACGAGAATGATTCCAGGGATGAGGGACTTCAGTTACGTGGATAGACTGGAGAAGCTGGGGTTGTTCTCCTTAGAGCAGAAAAGGTTGAGAGGAGATTTGATAGAGGTGTTCAAAATCATGAGGGGTCTGGATAGAGAGAAACTGTTCCCATTGGTGAAAGGGTCGAGAACCAAAGGACACAAATTCAAGGTGATTGGCCAAAGAACCAAAGACGACACGAGGAAAAACTTTTTTATGCAGAGAGTGGTTAGGATCTGGAATTCACTGCCTGAGAGGGTGGTGGAGGCAGACTCAATCGTGGCTTTCAAAAGGGAATTGGATAAGTACCTGAGGGGAAACAATTTGCAGGGCTACGGGGAAAGGGGGGGGGGGGAGTGGGACTGGCTGAAGTGCTCTTGCAGAGAGCCAGCACGGGCTCGACAGGCCAAATGGCCACCTTCTGTGCTGTAACCATTCTATGATTCTTCCTTCAATTGGCTACAAGGAGGGGGGAAAAACCGATTGTGTAAACCGCCACTCCCACAGCTAAACAACTGGTACTCACTGAGCAGTTGGCCGTTTCCCTGGAGGTTCTGGGAGCACTGGAAGGTCCGATGAATTTTCCACTTTGGTTTGGCTGGTGGGGAACAGCAGCTCTTTGACACCTAGACGTGGCGAGAAAGAGTGAAATAAAACACACACGCACTAAAACCGAATTAAATAAAAAAACAAATCGAGTTTGAAAGTGCGGTCATGTAACGTCTCCTCTGAAAAGTTTTAATTTCATCCCCTTGGCATCCCTGGCTAGCGTGAGTGGTTTAGAACAATCAAGAGCTCCAGAAGGCTACAACTGTAATCTTTCGGTCCCACTGTAAAGGCGGTTGTTGCTTTCTCATTTAGATCTGAGCAATCTTCTCCATTGTGCTCATGTATTAAATCAACGAGTGACATTTCTAATTAGCAACATCCTTTCCAGTTCAGTGACTATCCCATTTACTCTTTTATACTCAGGGAATTTACGACAGTTTTCAGTCTCAGCCTGTAGTCTGTCGAGCACACATCAGAGAGCAACAGTGAGGAAGATGTGATGAGAGTCAACTAAACTACCTTGAAATAATTTAACACATTCCTTTTGCCATCCTTTGGAAAATACTTTAATCCTTGGACAGCCTTGCCTTTGTGAACCGTTCATCTAATTCGATTGTGTTTGAGCCAGCCATCGGTCAGACGGTTGTGGGTTCGAGTCCCACTCCAGGGACTTGAGCACAAAAATCTAGGCTGACACTCCAGCGCGGTACTGAGGGAGCGCCGCACTGTCAGAGGGGCAGTACTGAGGGAGCGCCGCACTGTCGGAGGGGCGGTACTGAGGGAGCGCCGCACTGTCAGAGGGGCAGTACTGAGGGAGCGCCGCACTGTCGGAGGGGCAGTACTGAGGGAGCTCTGCACTGTCGGAGGGGCAGTACTGAGGGAGCTCTGCACTGTCAGAGGGGCAGTACTGAGGAAGTGCTGCACTGTCGGAGGGGCTGAACTGAGGGAGCGCTGGACTGTCGGAGGGGCTGAACTGAGGGAGCGCCGCGCTGTCAGAGGTGGCGTCTTTCAAATGAGATGTTAAACTGAGGCCCCGTCTGCTCTCTCGGGTGGATGTAAAAGATCCCACGGCCACTATTTCGAAGAAGAGCAGGGGAGTTCTCCCCGGTGTCTCGGCCAATATTTATCCCTCAATCAACATCAACAAATCAGATGAATTGGCCACATCTCAGTTGCTGTTGGTGGGACCTTGCTGTGTAAAATCTGGCTGCTGTATTTGCCTACATAACAAACAGTGCCCATGCTTCTGAAAAATAAATTTATTGGATGTGAAATGATTTGGGACAGCCTGAGGACTTAAGGTAGAAATTGGTAGGTATTGCGTCCATTATCTTGTATTTACAGAGCACCGTTCATACCTCAGGACATCTCAAAGCGCTTTACAGCCAATAAATGACATATGAAGTGCAGTCACTTCTGTCGGCAATTGCAGCAGCCAGTTTGCGCACAGCAAGGTCCCACAGACAGCAAGTGAGATAAATGACCAGTTATTCCATTTCTGATGGTGTTGGCTGAGAAGAGAAGTGTTGGCATCAGCCACAACACTGGGAGAACTCACTGCTCTTCTTCGAAATAGTGGCCGTGGGATCTTTTACGTCCACCCGAGAGAGCAGACGGGGCCTCAGTTTAACACCTCATCTGAAAGACGGCACCTCCGACAGTGCAGCACTCCCTCAGCACTGCACTGGAATACACAATGAATGGTAGGACCCTAGGAAGGACAGAGGATCAGAGGGACCTTGGTGTGCATGCACATAGATCCCTGAAGGCAGCAGGACAGGTAGATAAGGTGGTTAAAAAGGCATATGGGATACTTGCCTTCATTAGCCGAGGCATAGAATATAAGAGCAGGGAGGTTATGATGGAGCTGTACAAAACGCTAGTTAGGCCACAGCTGGAATACTGTGTGCAGTTCTGGTCGCCACAGTATAGGAAGGATGTGATTGCATTGGCGAGGGTGCAGAGGAGATTCACCAGGATGTTACCTGGGCTGGAGCGCTTCAGCTATGAAGAGAGGCTGGACAGGCTGGGGTTGTTTTCCTTAGAGCAGAGAAGGCTGAAGGAGGACCTGATTGAGGTGTACAAAATTATGAGGGGCATAGATAGGGTAGATAGAAAGGAACTTTTCCCTTTAGTAGAGGGGTCAATAACCAGGGGGCATAGTTTCAAGGTAAGGGGCAGGAGGTTTAGAGGGGATTTGAGGAAAAACTTTTTCACCCAGAGGGTGGTTGGAATCTGGAACTCACTGCCTGAAAGGGTGGTAGAGGCAGGAACCCTCACAACATTCAAGAAGCATTTAGATGAGCACTTGAAACGTCATAGCATACAAGGCTACGGACCAAGTGCTGGAAAATGGGATTAGAATAGACAGGGCTTGATGGCCGGCACGGACAGGATGGGCCGAAGGGCCTCTTTCTGTGCTGTATAACTCTATGACTCTATGAGTGTCGGCCCTGATTTTGTGCTCAAGTCTCTGGAGTGGTTTGAACTTGGGATAATTTGTTACCCAACAGTTAGGGGCCGCTTTCAACCCGCCACCCCCCACCCCCCCCCCAATCGCCTTCAGGAATGGTGCCGCGGGGGGTGATCAAATTTAAATGTCAGCGTCGCGTCCCCATGATGTCACCGGTACGCGCACCATCTTAACGGTCTCCAGTCTGTCTGTCAGTGGAAGACGAACCACTGGAGGCCCAGGTAAGTCCCTTATACATTGTTTTTAAAAAATAGGTTTCTCGTGGGGCAGGAGGAGCAGGATAACTCGGGCCTCCCATGCCTCAGGCCTCACCCTCTCCCCCCCCCCCACCACTTACCTTTGCCGGGGACCGTGGGTCCCTAGAGACCTGAGCTACCTCACCAATTTTAACTCCCTCCCCCACCCCAGCATGACATCATTCCCACTGGCTTTGGACGGGAATCAGCGTCGTAGAAAATGAGTTAAAATCTCCCCAGCCTTGCACTTAGACGGGGGGGGGGGGCGTGTTGCGCTTGTTTGATTTTCACTCACCCCCACCCCACCCGCAACCCCCCCCCCACCCACCCGAGTTAAAATCGGCCCTTTAGTCTTCAATAAAAGGTTGTTTGCAGCAAGTGTTGATCATGGGGACTAGAGCTGCGACCAGGATCTGTGAGGTGTGCAGATATCTTGATCCAGACAGATCAATGTGTGGCCAATCCCCATCACATTTCCTCTTCGCTCAAAACAATAACAATAAAAAGAGGTTTAAATTTAAGCTTTTAATATCCGGGGTGGTCACAAGTAATATATTCGTGTTAGACAGATGTGAAGGTTGTTCCTCCTGACCAACAATACAGCTGGAAGTTGGATATATTCTTCCAGACACTTCGATTTTTATTAAATTCTCACAATGATTGATTGGCCCAGAGAATTCATAAATCCTTTAGCTTAAGTACTCAGCTAATGGACAAGCTCAAGTACATCAAGTTCAGGCTGGCCGTGAAATAAATGGCAACAGGGACAGGAAGAGAATGGCATTGAGAATATTTTTAGCTGGAATTATATATTGCTTTTTTATTGAGGAAGCTTTCTTGAAGTCTGCACGTGAGCAGTGTCACTGAAACTAGGAACCTAGGGATTGCTGAACAAAGAAAGACCCAGGTCCGTCTCGTTCACCTTCTCCCATCCTGGGAGTCACAGGACACAACGATACTGGAGTCGCTGACCAATCACAGCGATCAATCTCTATCAGTGAGTCTACAACAGACCCAGACATGAGGTGAGGAAAACCCCCAGTGGTGGAGAGCTTTGGGAACCAGAGGTCCAAAGTCACCTGTTCCTCCCGAGCTCACTGCACTCACCACACGACACGGCTCAGATTACTGAGATACTGTATCCCAAAATATTATTTCTGAAAGAAATCGATCTAATTTGCATTTCAATGAATCAACACTAACCGCTCCCACCGTCTCCCGAGAGAATAAATGGAAGAAAAAAGCAAAAGGATAAAGTCCTAACCGTATATCTGCCAGATTCTCAGTCGGTCATCATAAGGCAGGTGATACTGGAGAGGATCACCCACAGGGCCCTGGTAATAAGGTCTCATTATGGATTCATTGGCTGAGGAATGGGACAGTCCAATGGCATGCCCAAATTCATGGACCGCAACAGCAAACAGGTCCATCTCCCGAGGATCTGCAAGAAAGAAAGACACCTTCTGAAACTGGCTCACAGATCACCAGTCATCATTTTACTTCCCGAGGTTATAGTCCAACAGTTTTATTTGAAATCACAAGCTTTCGGAGCGCTGCTCCTTCACCTGACGAAGGAGCAGCCGCTCCGAAAGCTTGTGATTTCAAATAAAGCTGTTGGACTATAACCTGGTGTTGTGTGACTTCTCACATTTGTCCACCCCAGTCCAACACCGGCATCTCCACATCATCATTTTACTTGACAACCTTGTTTTCAAATCCCTCCACGGCCTCGCCCCTCCCTATCTCTGTAATCTCCTCCAGTTCTACAACTCTCCGAGATCTCTGCGCTCCTCCAATTCTGGCCTCTTGCAGATTCCCTGATTTTAATTGCTCCACCATTGGCGGCCGTGCCTTCAGCTGCCTGGGCCCCAAGCTCTGGAATTCCCTCCCTAAACCTCTCCGCCTCTCTCTCCTCCTTTAAGATGCTCCTTAAAAAATACCTCTTTGACCAAGCTTTTGGTCACCTGTCCTAATATCTCCTTATGTGGCTCAGTGTCAAAATTTTTGTTTGATAATCGCTCCTGTGAAGCGCCTTGGGACGTTTTACTACGTTAAAGTCGCTGTATGAATACAAGTTGTTGTTACTACAAAGATTCCAAAATGTTCTACTGCCTCCCCCCAAACAAAGATTTCGATACGGTTTGCAAGAACGCTGCTAGAGATGATGGGATCACCGAATCTACCACATAATTACTAACACTGGTATGGGTACGGTCGTGTAGTGGGTATGTTACTGGACTGCTTATTCCTGGCACACAAGGAAAACCTTAAACAAAAGAAAGACTTGCATTTCTATAGCACCCGTGGGAACTTTTACGCCCACCTGAAAGAGCAGATGAGGTCTCGGTTTAATGTTTCATCTGAAAGTCGGCACCTCCGACAGTGCAGCACTCCCTCAAGCACTGCACTGGGAGTGTCAGCCTAGCTTTTTGTGCTCAAGTCTCTGGCGTGGGACTTGAACCCACAACCTTCTGGACTCAGAGGCAAGTGTGCTACCAACTGAGCCACAGCTGACACTATCAGCATCTCGGCCCTCCTCTAGATTGGCTGCTCCTCGGTGTCTGGAGTTCCTGGCAAGGCCACACCGGGCGGCAAACGCGTGACTCAGAGTTAAAATGGCGCTGGGGTCTGAATGAAACTGGCAGATCGTGACCTCTACATTTTAATGAGGCTCTCGGCTGCCTGTGATGAAGGCCTGATGTGGAGATGCCGGTGTTGGACTGGGGTGGACAAATGTGAGAAGTCGCACAACACCAGGTTATAGTCCAACAGCTTTATTTGAAATCACAAGCTTTCGGAGCGGCTGCTCCTTCACTTCACCTGACGAAGGAGCATCGCTCCGAAAGCTTGTGATTTCAAATAAAGCTGTTGGACTATAACCTGGTGTTGTGCGACTTCTCACATTTGAGATGAAGGAACATAGGAACAGGAGGAGGCCGTTCAGCCCCTCGGGCCTGTTCCACTATTCAATCAGACCATGGCTGATCTGAATCTTAACTCCATCCACCTGCCTTGGCTCCATATCCTTTTATACCCTTGTCTAGCAAAAATCTATTGATCTCAGATTTAAAATTATTAATTGATCTTGCTGGGAGAGAGTTCCACACTTCTACCACCCTTTGTGAGAATAAAGAAGTGTTTCCTAACTTCTCTCCTGAATGGCCTGACTCTGATTTTAAGGTTATGTCCCCTTGTCTTAAGACTCCCTCACCAGCAGAAATAGTTTCTCTCTAACTACCCCATCAATTCCTTTCAAAATCCTAAAAACCTCAATCAAATCACCCCTTAACCTTCTATATTCCAGGGAATTCAAGCCAAGTTTATGTAATCGCTCCTCATAATTTAACCCTTGGAGCCCTGGTAACATTCTGGTGAATCTGCGCTGTGCTCCCTCCAGGGCCAGTATATCCTTTCTAAGGTGCGGTGCCCAGAACTGTACCCAGTGCTCCAGGTGTGGTCTAACCAGGGCTTTGTATAGCTGCAGCAAAACCTCCTCCCCTTTATATTCTAGCCCTCCAGATAGAAAGGCTAACATTCCATTAGCCTTTCCGATTACTTTGAAGAGCCTCACGCGCCTCCCGAAACCCGGGGGTAAAGATCGCGACAGGCGTGAGTGCGGCATCAACCCTCAGGGCAGGACGCTGCTCCCATCCCATCGTAATGTCCCGCCACCCCCCCCCCCCCCCCGTGTGCCCCAGTCGCATCGGGCGCTGGGGGTTAAAATCGGCCTCCTTGACTACCTTTTGCCAGGTTAATAATGTTACACGGGAGAATGGATGCAAACAGATAAACAAGGCGAAGCTATAATTGAACGGTAAATCACACTGCCAGTCGTGTGGCAATAGGTCCCTGTTGAACATCTACCTTAGTTTGGTACTTTTAAGTGCCTCCTTTAGCCCGGGGCGGTTGCAGACAGATTTTATGTGTATTTAATGCTTTTTCTCATCTTCCTAGCAGTGCCTTCTAACAAGAGAGACAGCAGCATCTGAGCAGATTTCCTCAGAGATGCAGGTAAAGGTCCCTTGAACTGAGCTTATGCAGTGAAAGCACCAATATATTTCCGGCAATTTGAACATTTCATGTGTGAAAGGTTAGATATGAAGAACTACTCGAATACATGGGCTACATCAACCGTTCTTTCTGACAAAAGAATCGGGAGGAGATGAGGAAAATGTTTTTGTTTTACGCAGCGAGTTGTTGTGATCTGGAACGCGCTGCCTGAAAGGGCGGTGGAAGCAGATTCAATAGTAACTTTCAAAAGGGGAATTGGATAAATAAAAAGAAAAGACTTACATTTCTATAGCGCCTTTCACGACCACCGGACGTCTCAAAGCGCTTTACAGCCAATGAAGTACTTTTGAAGTGTAGTCACTGTTGTAATGTGGGAAACGCGGCAGCCAATTTGCGCACAGCAAGATCCCACAAACAGCAATGTGCCAATGACCAGATAATCTGTTTTTGTTACGTTGGTTGAGGGATAAATATTGGCCAGGACACTTGAAAAGGAAAAATTTGCAGGGCTCTGGGGAAAGAGCAGGGGGGGAGTGGGACTAATTGGAGAGAATCTTTCAAAGAGCCGGCACAGGCACGATGGGCCGAATGGCCTCCTTCTGTGCTTCAAGATTCTATATGCATGGGGACAGACAGTTTCCACGATACAGTGCCTGTTCTGCAATGTGACAGTTGTGGCGAGAAGAACGTCACTTATGAGTTGGCCATTTCAAGGCAACGATCTCTCT
The DNA here is from genome assembly GCA_030390025.1 of Squalus acanthias. Lineage (NCBI taxonomy): Eukaryota > Metazoa > Chordata > Chondrichthyes > Squaliformes > Squalidae > Squalus > Squalus acanthias. The sequence continues at coordinate 97,216,286 of CM059437.1, forward strand.
GTGTTCAGATGCTGCCGATAATCCCCCCTGAGGCTGACAGGATCTGAACCCTTTGATTAGATTATAGTCTAGACATTGCTCCAGGTGCCCACTATTGATGGCACTTTGATAACTAGCAGTTGATGTAGCCCCTGTGTATTTAACCTTTCGCAGATGAAATGGTTCAACTTGCCAATATTAAAAATATTGATAAAAAGGCGGTGGTGTAGTGTAGTGGTTATAGAATCAGAATCATACAGCACAGGAGGCCATTCGGCCCATCGTGCCTGTGCTGGCTCTTTGAAAGAGCTCTCCAATTAGTCCCACTCCCCCTGCTCTTTCAGATCACAACAACTCGCTGTGTAAAAAAATCTCTCCTCATCTCCCCTCTGGTTCTTTTGCCAATCATCTTAAATCTGTGTCCTCTGGTTACCGACCCTCCTGCCACTGGAAACAGTTTCTCTTTATTTACTCTATCAAAACCCCTCATGATTTTGAACACCTCTATCAAATCTCCACTGAGCCTTCTCTGCTATAAGTAGAACAACCCCAGCTTCTCCAGTCTCTCTACATAACTGAAGTCCCTCATCCCTGGGACCATTCTAGTAAATCTCCTCTGCACCCTCTCCAAGGCCTTGACATCCTTCCTAAAGTGCGGGGCCTAGAACTGGCCACAGTACTCCAGCCGAGGCCTAACCAGTGATTTATGTTACTGGACCAGTAATCCAGAGGTTGACTAACAATCCCATCATGGCAGCATGAGAATCTCAATTCAGTTTAAAAAAATCTGGTGTCACTGATACTGATGTGTGCTGGGGGCTCCAACCCATGGATACTGGCTTCACTCTGGCTGCTCAGCCATGTTGTCATTGCTTGTATGGGAATGCCAACAGGTTCCTCGTCACCTGCGGAAGGGGGACAGGTTATCGGCAAACCTGAAGCTGACGCACGAATTTCATCAGGAGTTACCGGACGGTGATCAGGAGCAGGGATCAGGGCTCATTTTGTCCTCGCCAACCCGGAGATTTGGTCGCATCCCTACTGCCACCCTAGCTACGATTGACCAGCTCCGTACCTAGGACTGCACCGAGGGCTTCCTACTCTGTACTTCCACCCAGAGTCGTGCATGTACTAAGAACCATCAGAAGTCTCCGCCATGCAACCCAGGCACTTTTGTACCATGGTCTCAAGTTCAAGAGGAACTAGATTGAGCCAACCAGTTAGAAGAGAGATACCGAGATAGCAACAGAGACAACGGCGAACAATACTTTCATCCCATCCAATGATGTTGGATTTGAAACCAGGTCTTGGAAGTGAATGGATTTAAAGAAAGAAATACTTTGTATTTCTATAGCGCCTTTCACGACCTCAGGACATCCCAAAGCGCTTTACAGCCAATGAAGTACTTTTTAAAGTGTAGTCACTGTTGTAATGTGGGAAAAGTGGCAGCCAATTTGTGCACAGCAAGCTCCCACAAACAGCAATGTGATAAATGACCAGATAATCTGTTTTAGTGATGTTGGTTGAGGGATAAATATTGGCCAGGACACCGGGGAAAACTCCCCTGTTCTTCTTTGAAATAGTGTCATGGGATGTTTTACAGACGGGGCCTCGGTTTAACGTCTCATCGGAAAGGTGGCATCTCCGACAGTGCAGCGCTCCCTCAGTACTGCCCCTCCAAAAGTGCGGCGCTCCCTCAGTACTGCCCCTCCAACAGTGCAGCACTCCCTCAGTACTGCCCCTCCAAAAGTGCGGCGCTCCCTCAGTACTGCCCCTCCGACAGTGCGGCGCTCCCTCAGTACTGCCCCTCCGACAGTGCGGCACTCCCTTAGTCCTGCCCCTCCAAAAGTGCAGCGCTCCCTCAGTACTGCCCCTCCAACAGTGCAGCATTCCCTCAGTACTGACCCTCCGACAGTGCGGCGCTCCCTCAGTCCCGCCCCTCCGACAGTGCAATGCTCCCTCAGTCCTGCCCCTCCGACAGTGCGTTGCTCCTTCAGTCCTGCCCCTCTGACAGTGCAGTGCTCCCTCAGTCCTGCCCCTTTGACAGTGCAGCGCTCCCTCAGTACTGACCCTCTGACAGTGCGGCGCTCCCTCAGTACTGCCCCTCCGACAGTGCAGCACTTCCTCAGTACTGCCCCTTCGACAGTGCAGAGCTCCCTCAGTACTGCCCCTCCGACAGTGCAGTGCTCCCTCAGTACTGCCCCTCCGACAGTGCAGCACTCCCTCAGTACTGCCCCTCCGACAGTGCAGTGCTCCCTCAGTCCTGCCCCTCCAACAGTGCAGCGCTCCCTCAGTACTGCCCCTCCGACAGTGCAGCGCTCCCTCAATACTGACCCTCCGACAGTGCAGCACTCCCTCAGTACTGCCCCTCCGACAGTGCAGCGCTCCCTCAATACTGCCCCTCCGACAGTGCAGCGCTCCCTCAATACTGACCCTCCGACAGTGCAGCGCTCCCTCAATACTGCCCCTCCGACAGTGCAGCGCTCCCTCAATACTGACCCTCCGACAGTGCAGCGCTCCCTCAATACTGACCCTCCGACAGTGCAGCACTCCCTCAGTACTGCATGGAGTGTCAGCCTTGATTTTTGTGCTCAAGTCTCTGGAGTGGGGACTTAGAACCCACGAACCTTCTGACTCAGAGGTGAGAGAGAGTGCTACCCACTGAGCCACAGGCTGACACCTTAAAATGGGCCCAACTCCTCCTTTAACATCTGACAATACCTGAAGATCGGAATGCCCAAGCTTCATCATCATCGAAGTGGGCATCTCCTGCGATCGGGTTGTCCCCTGGGAAGAAGGCATGTGCAACAGCGCCCCCTGGCCCATCGAAGGGGTAACGGTCGTTGTGGTGGGACTTGGAGAAGTCAATCAGAATATCCGCGTCGTCCCCCGCCACCTCATGGAAGTTGAGCGGTGCAATGTCACTCCACACCTTCAGGGCGTAATACATGAGAGCTCGGATAGTATCATGGCCCAAATGGGAGTCCTTAGGAAACATTCTGACTCTGCAGGTAATAAATGCAAGCCATGAGCCTTGTTACTGCTAATCACTGACCAAGAGTGGAATGGATCACGTGTTAACATTAATGGAAACACAGTTTGTTACTTTGGTCTATTAGGCTTCAGATGAAAAATGACAGCACTTTCAGAAACCGACATTTGCATTAAGATTAAAATGCCAATAACTGGTTGTAGTCTTACATTGATTGAAGTTAGACACGCCAACATTAACCATTTATCACTGCACACGGTAGCCAGCGCTAAGTAATAACAATGCACAGAATTTTAAAATAAAATTCAAACTATCATTGCAAGGGCCACTAATGGAGCAGCTCCTTAATCTATTTTTTGTCCCAATTTATATATCTGCATAAAAAGCTTCAAAAAGGGCCTTGGACAGGGTGCAGAGGAGATTTACTGGAATGGTACCAGGGGATGAGGGACTTCAGTTACGTGGAGAGGCTGGAGAAGCTGGGATTGTTCTCCTTAGAGCAGAGAAGGTTAAGGGGAGGTTTAATAGAGGTGTTTAAAGTTATATGTGGTTTTGAAAGAGTAGAGAGGGAGAAACTGTTTCCACTGGTCGGTAACCAGAGGACACAGACTTAAGATAATTGGCAAAAGAACCAGGGGGGGAGATGAGGAGAATTTTTTTTAAGCAGCGAGTTGTTGTGATCTGGAATGCACTGCCTGAAAGGAAGCAGATTCAATAGTAACTTTCAAAAGAGAATTGGATAAATACTTGAAAAGGAAATAGTTGCAGGGCTCTGGGGAAAGAGCAGGGGGGAGAGTGGGACTAATTGGAGAGAATCTTTCAAAGAGCCGGCACAGGCACGATGGGCCGAATGGCCTCCTTCTGTGCTGTGAGATTCTATAACATGGCTCAGTGGATAAAGGCAGCATTTGGTGTGGTACAAACAGGGTCTTATCCCTTGCCGGTGTAAGATTAGCTCACCTCAATCAGGGCAGCAGTTGGGGTGCTGCGATTGGTCTTGATGCCGTGGTCTACGGAGGGGGGAGGGGGGAGGTTCTCTCTCCCGTTTGCCAGTGACCCCCTAATAGAAAAGGCAGACGTCTGGGCATCAGGCGAGGACAGATTGTGCTTAGCTGTGATCCCATGCTTCAGTAGCCTGCCAGGGAAGACACACATGAAGATTGCGTCCTTATGGGAGGTACCAGGGAGTTCCCAGCACTCGAGGAGACGCAGGCCATTATGAGTCAGAACTGAAGGGGCAAAACTGGAAATATTTTTCTTCACATTTTCAGATTATATAAATTGAGCCGTCTCATGACAGAAAGATGCACAAGAAGAGAGTGCTCCTTCGGTAGGGTAGATCGAGAGAAACTATTTCCTCTGGTGGGGGGGAATCCAGAACAAGAGGGCACAGTCTTCAAATTAGAGCCAGGCCGTTCAGGGGTGATGTCAGGAAGCACTTCTTCACACAAAGAGTGGTGGAAATCTGGAACTCTCTCCCCCAAAATGCATTGAGGCTGGGGGTCAATTGAAACTGATTGAGATGGATAGATTTTTGTTGGGTAAGAGTATCAAGTGATATGGAGCAAAGGCGGGGAGGTGCAGATCAGGCATGGTCTAATTGAATGGTAGAACAGGCTCGAGGGGCTGAATGGCCTCCTCACGTTCCTATTGCGCTGGAAAGCAACGCTAAACTTGGCTCAAATCCCAGGCTAAAGAGCAGGGAATATTTAATTGTGTCTTTCCTCAACCTTCAGTTCACTCCAACGTCCTGACAGTCACAAAAGGGAATTAGTATCTTGTGATATATTCACTGGAAGTTTAATCAGCAAAAAACTGCAGTTGACTAAAAGGCAATTCCTTGTTTATGTGTTATAACGCGGCCATGTATCAATATTTGGTGCAGTGGAGCTTGATGTACCTCAGCGGGTGACGCGTAGAGCATCAAAGAATAGCATGGCATGATATGGGCACCAGGATCCTGATCTCAGGCTACACATCCCATAATAACCTCCTTTCTTTTGGGGAAGGTGAAAATTGGATGTGTGCTGCATTCTACCAGCAAGCAAATAAAACCGAAGGGCAAGTCAGTGGCAGCTGGAATACGAGTGGGATTCGGTTGCCAGAGTAAAGTTTCTGAAAGTTGTGTCTTCCATGCAGCGTAGGTCACTGTGACCTCCTCCAGCCCTACAGCCCTCCGAGACCGCTGCGCTCCTCCAACTTCCATCGCTCCACCATTGGCGGCCGTGCCTTCAGCTGCCTGGGCCCTGAGCTCTGGAATTCCCTCCCTAAACCTCTCCGCCTCTCTCTCCTCCTTTAAGATGCTCCTTAAAACCGACCTCTTTGACCAAGCTTTTGGTCACCTGTCCTAATATCTCCTTATGTGGCTCGGTGTCAAATTTTGTTTGATAATCGCTCCTGTGAAGCATCTTGGGGCATTTCACTACATTAAAGGCGCTGTATAAATGCAAGTTGTTGTTAAGAGGAAGCTAGATAAACACATGAGGGAGAAAGGAATAGAAGGATCTGCTGATAGGGTGAGATGAAGAGGGTGGGAGGAGGCTCGTGTGGAGCAGAAACACCGGCACAGATCAGTTGGGCCGAATGGCCTGTTTCTGTGCTGTAAATTCTATAAAGAAAGATTTGCATTTCTATAGCACCTTTCACAACGTCCCAAAGCGCTTTACAGCCAATGAAGTACTTCTGAAGTGTAGTCACTGTTGTAATGTAGGAAACATGGCAGCCAATTTGCACACAGCAAGATCCCACAAACAGTAATGCGATAATGACCAGATAATGCTTTTTATTAATGATGATGATTGAGGGATAAACATTGGCCAGGACACCAGGGAGAACTCCCCTGCTCTTCTTCCAAATAGTGCCATGGGATCTTTCACATCCACTTGAGAGAGCAGACAGGGCCTCAATTTAACATCTCAGCTGAAAGACGGCACTTCTGACAGTGCAGCACTCCCTCAGCACTGCACTGGGAGTGTCAATATGGATTTTATACTCAAGTCTCTGGAGTGGGACTTTGAACCCACAACCTTCATGAACTCAGAGGCGAGTGTGCTACCCACTGAGCCACAGCATAGCTCTAACTGGTATTGATCCATTTATAATCTACAGTTACACTTTTTTTAAATTCTCCTTCCCTTCTTTAAGTTTCCCTGCAGAAAGTCTCGTCCCCGCAGGTACATGGGTGGAAATCCTGCTACTTGGCTTCTGCAAGAAGTGTTTTTGCTGCTAGCGGGGAGAGGCTGCAGTGACACACTCTCTAACGTCCCTCTGAATCCTTGCGGGGGAAAGGTTGACCGTTTCCAGGTGGAGCAACCGAATCTGGGAAATGTAGGGATCAGAACAAAGAAATTCCACACCCTACCAGGACCCCATCTCTGGCGAGGACCTTAAATTGTTGCTTCCAAATGACTTGGGGGGAAGAAAGATCAGGTTAAGTAGTATGAGCAATGCAATAAAAACAAAGCGGGCAACCGGAGAAGCATCATTTGTAATAAGAAAGAGTGAAATTATTCATAGCACTTAAAATATTACATTTTTCCGAGCAAGTAGCCTTGTCCTAAAGTGCTAACGTCAATAAATTTCACATCTGATTAACTGAAGTAGCTTTCATCTTGTCAGGACTATCCATTAATAACCTCAACCATAAGGATACAATTAAAGGTTGACAATTACCTCCAGGATATATTTCTTTTATTCCATTTAGTCCCAAGACGAACAGATCTCTTCCTTCTGATTATTTCTGGCTCAGCGATATCGGGCAGTGAGCAACGAGGAGTTTTCATTAACGTCAGCGTGGCTTGATCTACAATTCAAACACATCAAGTTGCTCCTTAACACAGCAATTAAATAAATGAACAGGGTGAGTGAACTTTCTTTGCACCAAGTTCCTTCACAAAAAGTTTCAATCGCTGCTTCTCCCAGAATGTTTTCACTAATGGAGAGGAAGAAGAACGATGGCACAGGCATGACGAGCGAACGGCCTCCTTCTGTACTGCAGGATTCTATGAAGAAAAGGATGAGAAAAATGGATGGGGAAGAAGAGGAGGGAGAAGAGGAAGGGGGAAAAGGGAGAGGGAATGGGCAACGGGAAATTGGAATAAAAGGAGATAGAGAAAGGAAAGGAAGGGGAAAAGGAAATGGGGAAGGGAAGAGGAGGTGGGGAATACAAGGAAAGACATTGGTTTCGGAAATGTGTTAAAACATAATACATTTATATATCTATTGCTTTGAAGTGTAATAACTAAACATAGATATTAAAAGCAGTGATGGAAAATACCCTCCCAATAAAATGGCTTTGGTAGGCTTTGCAAGAGTATTGGAAACGCGGAGGATCATCCTGTCAAAGTGACTGAGGGAATCGTTTAAAAAACTGTAAATACAGACATGCAACAGAGTCTGATTTCTAAAATGTCGCACCATTGGATTCTGTGCAGTAATAAAGCAATGACTCTCAACTTCACAAGATAGATACATAGGACATACAACCAGAACAGGCCACTCGGCCCAACTAGTCTGTGCAGGTGTTTATACTCCACACGACTCTCCTCCCATTCCATCGACCTCATCCCAGCCTTTCTGCATATCTCTCGATTCCCTTTTCTCTCATGTACTCGTCTAGTTTCCTTGTGAAACTAGTCGCCTCAACCACTCCCTGTGGTAGCGAGCTCCACATTCTCACCACTCTCTGGGTAAAGTAGTTTCTCCTGAATTCCCTATTGGATTTCTTGTTGACTATCTTATATTGATGGCCTCTAGTTTTGCTCTTCCCCACAAGTGGAAACACTCTCTCTGTATCCACTCTATCAAAACCTTTCATAATTTTAAAGACCTCTATTAGGTCACCCCTCAGCCTTCTCCTTTCAAGAGAAAAGAGCCCCAGCCTGTTCATCCTTTCACAGTTCTGGTATCATCCTTGTAAATCTTTTTTTACCCTCTCCAGTGCCTCTATATCCTTTTCATATTATGGAGACCAGAACTGTTCACTGTACTCCAAGTGTGGTCTAGCCAAGTTTACCCGTCCTGTTCCCATATCTCTTCAGCCCCTTTTCCTTCATCCAGCTCTCCAGTCTAACCTTGAATATTGACACAGTTTCTGCCCCTGGAAGTGAATTCCGCAGTCTCACGGCTCGCTCTGTGTGATGAGATTTCTCCTACCCTCTGCTATAAATCTTTTACAGTGTAGTTCCTCTAGATGTCTGGTATTAATTGCCTCCCATGTTTACAGGCATGGTTTATGTCGGTTTTGCGAGCATTCTGAAATGATTAATGGCCCAAGACTGACAGGGAGTTTTCAAAAGCAGAGATCGCACTCTACGAAATAAGTTTTTGTGTGTTTGTTGGTAAAATGGCAAGAGTGTTTACTGATCATTGAGTGCTTTACTTCCTTGGTTACTGAATGGTGGTGGGTGTTTGTTCAATACCATCTACAAGATGCACTGCAGCAACTCGCCAAGGCTTCTTCGGCAGCACCTCCCAAACCCGCGACCTCTTCCACGTAGAAGGACAAGGGCAGCAGGCGCATGGGAACACCACCACCTCCAAGTTCCCCTCCAAGTCACACACCATCCTGACTTGGAAATATATCGCCGATCCTTCATCGTCGCTGGGTCAAAATCCTGGAACTCCCTCCCTAACAGCACTGTGGGAGTACCTTCACCACACGGACTGCAGCAGTTCAAGAAGGCAGCTCACCACCACCTTCTCGAGGGGCAATTAGGGATGGGCAATAAATGCTGGCCTGTCGGCGACGCCCACATCCCGAGAATGAATAAAAATAAAGTAAATATACACGCGTGAAGTCCATTTATCTGTATCGTGCGTGAGCCGGTTTCCACTAAAATTAGTGCATGGGTTAAAACAGTGTTGCCATAGTCACACCTGTCGCTAGTCAGCGATTTCTATTGGACAAGACTGGTCTAGACCAACACAGCTCACTCTGTGTATTGCTGGGACTGAGTCAACATTACTGGTTGAAAAAGTCAGTAAAAATAAGTTTCTTTGAAATGTTAATTTGGCATAAATAATAGCACATACCCATCACTCCATTAATTTCAAGTCCACCGAATTTTTGCATGGCTTTAATGGCTTTTGTTAACGCTTCTTGGGTTTGAAGTTGTCCAGTAACAGGGTCTGGGGGAGGCAGGTAACCAAACTTAGTCAACCATTCCTGTGGAGTAAAAGAGGGCGACAATTTAGTACAGCTAAGATCTGAAGATCCGTTAACCTGAAGTGATGATTAGCAATCCTTCCAATACTATTCATTCAGCATTTGCAAACTCTCAGAATCAGCTAAAACCCACTAGCAGCGAAGAGATAAAATTGCTCTTATGGGTCATAGGTATCCCATGGAGGGACTCGTGTTAAGGCTGAAAGCCTGGGCAACAAGAATATCCACATAGCCGACGCCAGATCTGCCCTAAACCAGCCGGCAGCCACTTGTGGCTAATTGCATTTCTGATTAATAAATAAATAATGAGCAATAGACACCGTCGATGGTCATGTGATCTCAATACACATTTGCATGGCGTGTGCCTGTGAATTTTAACCTTTTTTGTGCGTTTGTTGGTAAAAGGGTAAGACGCAAGGCAGAGTGTGCGAGTGTTTTTGGATGGTTGAGTGTTTTACTTCCTTGGTTACTGAACGGTGGGAGATGTTTGTTCAGCAAATATCCACGTGTGAAGCACAATTACCGGGATTGTGAGTGAAGCGTTTTCTACTAAAGTTAGTGCATGTAGCTAAAACGGTGTTGCCGTAGCAACACCTAATGCTAGTCAGCGATTTCTATTGGACAACACTGATCTAGACCAACACAGCTCATTGTGTTGAAAGAAAAAAGAAATAGCGCCTTTCACGACATCCCAAAGCGCTTTACTGCCAATGAAGTACTTTTTGAAGTGTAATCACTGTTGTAATGTGGAAAACGCGGCAGCCAATTTAAGCACAGCAAGCTCCCACAAACAGCAATGTGATAAACATAGAAACATAGAAACATAGAAAATAGGTACAGGAGTAGACCATTCGGTCCTTCGAGCCTGCACCGCCATTTAATGCGTTCATGGCTGAACATGCTACCTCAGTACCCCATTCCTGCTTTCTCGCCATACCCCTTGATCCCCTTAGTTGTGAGTGTTATATCTAACTCCCTTTTGAATATATTTAGCGAACTGGCCTCAACAACCTTCTGTGGAAGAGAATTCCATAGATTCACCACTCTCTGGGTGAAGAAGTTCCTCCTCAGCTCAGTCTTAAATGGCTTCCCCTTAATCCTTAGACTGTGACCCCTGGTTCTAGTTTTCCCCAACATTGGGAACATTCTGCCCGCATCTAATTTGTCTAAACCAGTCAGGATTTTAAATGTCTCTATAAGATCCCCCCTCATTCTTCTGAACTCCAGAGGATACAAGTTCAGTTGACCCAATCTTTCTTGATATGTCAGTCCGGCCATCCCAGGAATCAATCTAGTGAACCTTCGCTGCACTCCCTCAATAGCAAGAATGTCCTTCCTTAAGTTAGGAGACCAAAACTGCGCACAATACTCCAGGTGTGGCCTCACCAAGGCCCTGTACAACCGCAGCACCACCTCCCTACTCCTGTACTCAAATCCCCTTACTATGAAGGCCATCATTCCGTTTGCTTTCTTGACTGCCTGCTGCACTTGCATTCCCACCTTCAGTGACTGATGTACCATGACGCCCAGGTCTCGTTGCACCTCCCCTTTCCCCAATCTGCCACCATTCAGGTAATAGTCCGCCTCTCTATTTTTACCACCAAAGTGGATAACCTCACATTTATCCACATTGTACTTCATCTGCCATACATTTGCCCATTCACCCAACCTGTCCAAGTCACTCTGTAGCCTCCTAGCATCCTCCTCATTGTTCACACTGCCTCCCAATTTAGTGTCATCCGCAAATTTGGAGATATTACATTTAATCCCTTCGTCCAAATCATTAATATATAATGTAAACAGCTGGGGTCCCAGCACCGAACCCTGCGGTACCCCGCTGGTCACTGCCTGCCATTCTGAAAAGTACCCATTTACTCCTACTCTTTGTTTCCTGTGTGCCAACCAGTTCTCAATCCACGTCAACACATTACCCCCAATCCCATGTGCTTTAACTTTGCTCACCAATCTCTTGTGTGGGACCTTGTCGAAGGCCTTCTGAAAGTCCAAATACACCACATCTACTGGTTCCCCCCTGTCCACCCTATTGGAAACATCCTCAAAAAATTCCAGAAGATTTGTCAAGCATGATTTCCCTTTCACAAATCCATGCTGACTTGGACCTATCATGTCGCCACTTTCCAAATGGTCTGTTATGACATCTTTAATAATTGCTTCCATCATTTTACCCACGACCGATGTCAGGCTGACCGGTCTATAATTCCCTGCTTTCTCTCTCCCTCCTTTTTTAAAAAGAGGGGTTACATTGGCCACCCTCCACTCCATCGGAACTGATCCAGAGTCTAAGGAATGTTGGAAAATGATCGTCAATGCATCCACTATTTCCAAGGCCACCTCCTTAAGTACTCTGGGATGCAGACCATCAGGCCCCGGGGATTTTTCAGCCTTCAGTCCCATCAATTTCCCCAATACCTTTTCCCGACTAATAAGGATTTCCCTCAGCTCCTCCCTCTTACCAGATCCTCTGACCCCTTTTATTTCCGGCAGGTTGTGTGTGTCCTCCACAGTAAACACCGAACCAAAGTACTTGTTCAATTGATCTGCCATTTCCTTGATCCCCATTACGACTTGCCCTGTTTCCGACTGCAGGGGACCTACGTTTGTTTTTACTAACCTCTTTCTTTTTACATATTTATAGAAGCTTTTGCAGTCCATTTTAATGTTCTCTGCAAGCTTCCTTTCATATTTTATTTTCCCTGCCCTAATCAAACCCTTCGTCCTCCTTTGCTGAGTTTTGAAGTTCTCCCAGTCCCCGGGTTTGCTGCTACTTCTGGCCAATTTGTATGCAACTTCCTTGGTTTTAATACTATCCCTGATTTCCCTTGTTAGCCATGGTTGAGCCACCTTCCCTTTTTTATTTTTACGCCAGACCGGGATGTACAATTGTTGTAGTTCATCCATGCGATCTCTAAATGTCTGCCATTGCCCTTCCACTGATAGCCCCTTAAATATCGCTTGCCAATTTAACCTCGCCAATTCACGCCTCATACCATCAAAGTTGCCCTTATTTAAGTTCTGGACCATGGTCTCTGACTTAACTGTTTCCTTCTCCATCCTAATGTAGAACTCCACCATACTATGGTCACTCTTCCCCAGGGGGCCTCGTACCACAAGATTGCTGATTAGTCCTTCCTCATTACACAACACCCAGTCCAGGATGGCCTCCCCTCGAGTTGGTTCCTCAACATATTGGTTTAGGAAACCATCCCTTAAACACTCCAGGAAATCCTCCTCCACCGTATTGCTTCCAGTTTGAGTAGCCCAATCTATATGCATATTAAAGTCACCCATGATAACTGCCGTGCCTTTTTTGCACGCACCTCTGATTTCCTGTTTCATACCCTCCCCCACCTCACCACTGCTGTTTGGAGGTCTGTACACAACTCCCACTAACGTTTTCTGCCCTTTGGTGTTCTGCAGCTCAACCCATATTGATTCCACATCCTCCAAGCTGATGTCCTTCCTAGCTATTGCATTAATCTCCTCTTTAACCAGCAATGCTACCCCACCCCCTTTTCCTTTTATTCTATCCTTTCTGAATGTTGAATACCCCTGGATGTTCAGTTCCCAGCCTTGATTGTTCTGGAGCCACGTCTCTGTAATCCCAATCACATCGTATCCGTTAACATCTATTTGCACAGTCAATTCATCCACCTTATTACGGATACTCCTTGCATTAAGACACAGAGCCTTTAGGCTTATTTTATTAACATCCTTTGTCCTTTTAGACTTATGATTTAGTATGGCCCTTTGTGTTTCTTGCCTTTGTTTACTCGGCCTTCCCCTATTGTTTCTCACCCTTCTAACATTTGTTTCTGACTGCATATTACTTCCCCCTGTTTCGCTACATAGGTTCCCCTTCCCCTGCCATATTAGTTTAAATCCTCCCGAACTGCTTTAGCAAATATTACCCCGAGGACATCGGTTCCAGTCCTGCCCAAGTGCAGACCGTCCCTTTTGTACAGGTCCCACTTCCCCCAGAACTGGTTCCAATGCCTCAGGAATTTGAATCCCTCCCTCCTGCACCACTGCTCAAGCCACGTATTCAATCTCACTATCCTGTTCTCTCTATTCTGATTAGCTCGTGGCCCTGGTAGCAATCCAGAGATTACTACCTTAGAGGTCCTACTTTTTAATTTAGCTCCTAGCTCCCTAAATTCTGCTTGTAGGACCTCTTCCCGCTTTTTACCTATATCGTTGGTACCTACATGCACCACGACAGCTGGCTGTTCACCCTCCCTCTTCAGAATGTTCTGCAGCCGCTCCGAGACATCCTTGACCCTTGCACCAGGGAGGCAACATACCATCCTGGAATCTCGGTTACGGCCACAGAAACTCCTGTCTATTCCCCTTACAATTGAGTCCCCTATCACTATAGCCCTACCACTCTTTTTCCCGCCCTGCTGTGCAGCAGAGCCAGCCATGGTGCCATGAACCTGGCTGCTGGTGCCTTCCCCTGGTAGGCCATCTCCCCCAACAGTATCCAAAGCGGCATACCTGTTTTGGAGGGAGATGACCACAGGAGACTCCTGCACTACCTTCCTGATATTGCCCTGCTTCTTGGTCACCCATACACTGTCTGTCCTAGCCTTTACCTTTAAAGACCGGATCATCTGGTTTTTTTAGTGATGTTGTTTGAGGGATAAATATTGGCCAGGACACCGGGGAGAACTCCCCTGCTCTTCCAATAGTGAGAGGTCGCACAACACCAGGTTATAGTCCAACAGTTTTATTTTAAATCACAAGCTTTCGGAGTTACAACTCCTTCGTCGGGTGAAGTGAGGAGATACAGAATCGTCAAAGCATATATAGATAGAGAACAATGCATGTGTAACTTACAATTGCAGACAACTAAATTCAATCATCCTGACTGTTTATCTGCCGAGGTGTGATAAAGTTAATCAGGTCAGCCAGGAAGGTACCACATCAAAGACATAGCAAGATACAACTGAGACAATGAGGTGGAGTCGCATGGGGTCTAACGTGTCAAAAGCTGCCGTCTGTATGTAAAACTTTTACATCCACCTGAGAGAGCAGACAGGGCCTCGGTTTAACATCTCATCTGAAAGATGGCACCTCCGACAGTGCAGCAGTCCCTCAGCACTGCACTGGGAGTGTCAGCCTAGATCTTTGCGTTCAAGTCCCTGGAGTGGGACTCGAACCCACAACCTTCTAGACTTACAAAGGCAAGAGTGCTATCTACTGAGTCACACCTAACACTGACTAGGACTGAGTCAACATTTCTGGTTGAAAAAGGATCAATGCTGGCAGTTGCTGTCTTAAGGTATTCGGATCATATGGGAGAAGCTTGCAGAAGCAGCAATGTGGCAGTTGGACAAGTATGCTGGACTAAAGATGCATTTACACGGCAAGTTTGGGACAGATGGGAGCGACTGTGGCTTAGCATTGATGCTAAACTGACAGAGTAAATGCAGACTCAGGAGGGTAGATTTTCGTAACATAGCTGCTGCCCGATCTGACGAGTGTTTCTGGCATTTTCCGTATCGAGCGCATTGCCTGCTAATTTCCTCGGCGCTGCTCTCACTCCACCGGCAGAAGTGCGGCCGAGACCCGGTTTCCGTGGGTTAGACAGGCGCACTTCTGGCAAAGTTACAGAGCAGGAGCAGATCCGAGGAAACTCACGGCCAGAGTAATTTCAAACAAAAACTCCCTCCTTGGTCAAATAGCCGATAATCCCCAATCTGGACAGGGACCCAACCTCCCAAAACATCAGGGGACCCCCACTGAAAACTGTCAGCACTTCACGATGTGCCAGCATCCCATTGCTGGGGCCCAACACCCACATCCTCCCCACTTCCCTCCCCCAGGGCACTCCTTGCGCCTCAAGTGCTATGGATCAAAACCAGGAGAAATACTTACATAGAATATACAGCACAGAAACAGGCCATTCGGCCCATCAGGTCCATGCTGGTGTTTCTGCTCCACACCAGCCTCCTCCCACTCCTCTTCATCTCACCCTATTAGCAAATCCTTCTATTCCGTTCTCCCTCATGTGTTTATAGAGCTTCCCCTTAAATGCATCTATGTGGGAGCTGGTGGACCCCAGTCTGATCCACAGTAACTACATCTGCAGAAAGTGTCTGCAGCTCGAGGAACTTCGGCTCAGAGTTGATGAGCTGGAGTCCGAGCTTCAGACACTGCGATACATCAGGGAGGGATTAAGTTACCTGGACACTTTGTTCCAGGTGGCAGTCACACCCCTTAGGTTAAATACTTCAGATTTGGTCCGTGGTCAGGGACAGGAGGGTGTGACTACGAGTGAGGCAGGTATGGGGATCCAGAAGGTAGCATTGGAGGAGTCTCAGCCCTTGCACTTGTCCAACAGGTATGAGGTTCTTGCAGCCTGTGTGGACGAGGGCAGGGACTGCAGAGAGGCTGAGCAAACTGACCACAGCACCGTGGTACAGGGGGCCATTCAAGTTGGGAGAGTAAAAAGGATGTAGTAGAGGTAGGGGACAGTATAGTTAGGGGGATAGATACTGTTCTCTGCAGCCGAGAGCGTGAGTCCCGAAGGTTGTGTTGCCTGCCCGGTGCCAGGGTTAAGGACATCACCTCGGGGCTGGAGAGGAACTTGGAGGGGGAGGGGGAGGATCCAGTTGTCGTGGTCCATGTAGGAACCAACGACATAGGTAAGACTAAGAAAGAGGCTCTGCTGAGGGATTTTGAGGAGCTAGGATCCAAATCCAAAGAAGCTAGGGGTAATGATAACCAGAATGTGACAGGAAGAGACAGAGTGTACAAACATAAGAGTGCACCAGCTAATAGAGTCAGAGTAGGGAAAAATGATAAAAAGACAAAATTAAAGATAGATGAATTGACAGCACGAATAGAAATAAATGGGTATGATCTGATCGCCATTACAGAGACGTGGCTGCAAGGTGACCAAGGCTGGGGACTGAATATTCAGGGGTATTTGATATTTCGGAAGGATAGGCAGAAAGGAAAAGGAGGTGGGGTAGCTCTGTTGATAAAGGATGAGATCAGTACAATAGTGAGAAATGATATTGGCTCGGAAGATCAAGATGTAGAATCAGTTTGAGTGGAGATAAGAAATAATAAGGGAAAGAAGACACTGGTGGGAGCAGTCAATAGGCCTCCAAACAGTAGCTACACTTAATCAAGAAATAATGGGGGCTTGTAAGAAAATTACTGCAATAATCGTGGGTGATTTTAATCTTCATATAGATTAGGCAAATCAAATTGGCAAAGGTAGCCTTGAGGACGAGTTCATAGAGTGTATTTGGGTCAGTCTCTTAGAACAATACGTTGTGGAACCGACCAGGGAACAGACTATTTTAGATCTGGTAATGTGTAATGAGACAGGATTAATTAATGATCTCATAGTAAAGGATCCTCTAGGGAAGAGTGATCATAACATGATAGAATTTTACATTCAGTTTGAGGGTGAGAAACTTGGTTCTGAAACTAGTGTCTTAAACTTAAATAAAGGTAATTACAAGGGTATGAAGACAGAGTTGGCTAAAGTGGACTGGGAAAATAGATTAAAAGGTAAGACGGTAGATAATCTGTGGCAGACATTTAAGGAGATACTTCATGACTCTCAACAAAGATATATTCCAGTGAGAAAAAAAGACTCTACGAGAAGGATGAACCATCCGTGGCTAACTAAGGAAGTTAAGGAGGGTATCAAATTGAAAGAAAAGACATACAATGTTGCGAAGATTAGTGGTAGGCCAGAGGATTGGGAAATTTTAGAAACTTGCAAAGGATGACTAAAAGAATAATAATGAGAGAGAAAATAGATTATGAGAGTAAACTAGCAAGAAATATAAAAACAGACAGTAAGAGCTTCTACAAGTATATAAAAAGGAAGAGAGAAGCCAAAGTAAACGTTGGTCCCTTAGAGGATGAGACTGGGGAATTAGTAATGGGAAACAAGGAAATGGCGGAGACTTTGAACAAATATTTTGTATGTGTCTTTACGGTAGGAGACACTAAAAGCATCCCAATAATAGTGGAAAATAAGGGGCAAAAGGGAGAACATAAGAAATAGGATCAGGGGTAGGCCATTTGACCCTTCGAGCCTGCTGCACCATTCAATAAGATCATGGCTGATCTTCTACCTCATCTCCACTTTCCTGAACTATCCCCATATCCCTTGATTCCCTTAATATTCAAAAATCTATCAATCTCAGCCTTGAATATACTCAACGACTGAGCTTCCACAGCCCTCTGGGGTCGAGAATTCCAAAGATTCACAACCCTCTGAGTGAAGAAATTTCTCCTCATCTCAGTCCTAAATGGCTGACCCCTTATTCTGAGACTGTGACCCCTGGTTCAGCCAGGGGAAACATCCTCCCTGCATCTACCCTGTCAAGCACAGTAAGAATTTTGTATGTTTCAATGAGATCACCTCTCATTCTTCTGAACTCTAGAGAATATAGGACTAGTCTACTCAACCTCTCCTCGTAGGACAATCCCCCCAGGAACCAGTCTGGTGAACCTTCATTGCACTCCCTCTATGTCAAGGTAAGGAGACCAAAACTGTACACAATACTCCAGGTGTGGTCTCACCGGGGCCCTATATAATTGCAGTAAGACATCTTTACTCTTATACTCAAATCCTCTTGTAATAAAGGCCAACATATCATTTGCTTTCCTAATTGCTTGCTGTACCTGGATGTTAACTTTCAGTGATTCGTGTACAAGGACACCCAGGTCCCTCTGAACACCAACATTTCCCAATCTCTCACCATTTAAAAAATACTCTGCTTTTCTATTTTACCTACCAAAGTGGATAACTTCACATTTCTCCACATTATATTCCATTTGTCATGTTCTTGCCCACTCACTTAGCCTGTCTATATCCCCTTGAAGCCTCCTTGCATCCTCCTCACAACTTACATTCCCACCCAGCTTTGTATCATCAGAAAACTTGGATATATTACATTTGGTCCCCTCATCCAAATCATTGATATAGATTGTGAATAGCTGAGGCCCAAGCACTGATCCTTGCGGTACCCCACTAGTTACAGCCTGCCAACCCGAAAATGACCCGTTTATTCCTACTCTCTGTTTTCTGTCCATTAACAAATCCTGGGAGGAATTTAAAACAATCACTGTCACTAGAGAAAAAGTACCAGGCAAACTAATGGGACCAAAGGCTGACAAGTCCCCTGGACCTGATGGCCTGCATCCTAGGGTTTTAAAAGAAGTGGCTGCAGAGACAGTGGATGCGTTGGTTGTAATCTTCCAAAATTCCCTAGATTCTGGAAAGGTCCCAGTGGATTGAAAAACCGCAAGTGTGACACCCATATTCAAGAAAGGAGGGAGACAGGAAGCAGGAAACTATAGGCCAGTTAGCCTAACATCTGTCATTGGGAAAATGCTAGAATCCATTATTAAGGAAGTAGTAGCAGGGCATTTAGAAAATCGTAATACAATCAAGCAAAGTCAACATCATTACATAAAAGCTACATCGTTACATAAATTTAAAACAGAAATAGACAGTTTCCTAGAAGTAAAGGGAATTAAGGGTTACGGGGAGCGGGCAGGAATTTGGACATGAGTCTAGGTTCAGATCGGTCATGGCCCTGTGGGTAGCGTAGCGGGCCCAGGGGCCGTGTAGCCTGATCCTGCTCCTATTTCGTGTGTCCAATTCTGTTAGGTTCAGGAGATGGTTCTGTGTTAGTAGATTGGCGGTTAGGATCAGATCAGCCATGATCTTATTGAATGGCGGAGCAGGCTCGAGGGGCCAATTGGCCTACTCCTGCTCCTATTTCTTATGTTCTTATGTTCTTATGTTTTATGAAAGGGAAATCATGTTTGACAAATTTATTGGAGTTATTTGAGGATGGAACGAGCAGGGTGGATAAAGGTGAGCCAGTAGATGTGGTGTATTTGGATTTCCAAAAGGCATTCGATAAGGTGCCACATAAAAGGTTACTGCACAAGATAAGAGCTCACAATGTTGGGGGTAATATATTAGCATGGATAGAGGATTGGCTAACTAATAGAAAACAGAGAGTCGGGATAAATGGGTCATTTTCAGGTTGGCAAACTGTAACTAGTGGGGTGCCGCAGGGATCAGTGCTAGGGCCTCAACTATTTACAATCTATATTAATGACTTGGATGAAGGGGGCCGAGTGTATTGTAGCCAAATTTGCTGACGATACAAAGATAGGCAGGAAAGCAAGTTGTGAGGAGGGATATAGAGTCTGCAAAGGGATATAGATAGGTTAAATAAGTGGGCAAAAATTTGGCAGATGGAGTATAATGTGGGAAAATGTGAGGTTATCCACTTTGGTAGGAAAAATAGAAAAGCAAAATATTATTTAAATGGAGAGACTACAGAATGCTGCGGTGCAGAGGGATCTGGGTGTCCTCGTACATGCAGGTACAGCAAGTAATTAGGAAGGCAAATGCAATGCTGGCCATTATTGCAAGGGGGATGGAGTATAAAAGTAGGGAAGTCCTGCTACAACTGTACAGGGTATTGGTGAGACCACACCTGGAGTACTGCGTACAGTTTTGGTCTCCTTATTTAAGGGAGGATATACTTGCATTGGATACAGTTCAGAGAAGGTTCACTAGGTTGATTCCTGAGATGAAAGGGTTGTCTTATGAGGAAAGGTTGAGCAGGTTGGCCTATACTCATTGGAGTTTAGAAGAATGAGAGGCGATCTTATTGAAACGTATAAGATTCTGAGGGGGCTTGACAGGGTAGATGCTGAGAGGATGTTTCCCCTCGTGGGGGAATCTAGAACTAGGGGGCATAGTTTCAGGATAAGGGGTCGCCCATTTAAGACGGAGATGAGGAGGAATTTCTTCTCTCAGAGGGTCTAAATCTTTGGAATTTTCTACCCCAGAGAGCTGTGGAGGCTGAGTCAGTGAATATATTCAAGGCTGAGATTGACAGATATTTGAAATTCAGGGGAGTCAAGGGTTATGGGGAGCGGGCAGGGAAGTGGAGTTGAGGCCAAGATCAGATCAGCCATGATCTTATTGAATGGCGGAGCAGGCTCGAGGGGCCAAATGGCCGACTCCTGCTCCTAATTCTTATGTTCTTACCCCTCTGCTGTGTCAGCTGTGGCTCAGTGGGTAGCACACTTGCCTCTGAGTCGGAAGGTTGTGGGTTCAAGTCCCACTCCAGAGACTTGAGCACATGAAGCTAGGCTGACACTCCAGTGCAGTACTGAGGGAGTGCTGCACTGTCGGAGGTGCCGTCTTTCGGGTGAGACGTTAAACCTAGGCCCTGTCTGCCCTCTCAGGTGGATGTAAAAGATCCCATGGCACTATTTTGAAGAAGAGCAGGGGGGAGTTCTCCCCGGTGTCCCGGCCAATATTTATCCCTCAACCAACATAACAAAAATAGATGATCTGGTCATTATCACATTGCCGTTTGTGGGAGCTTGCTGTGCGCAAATTGGCTGCCGCGTTTCCTACATTACACCAGTGACTACACTTCAAAATTACTTCATTGGCTGTAAAGCGCTTTGAGACGTCCGGTGGTCGTGAAAGGCGCTATAGAAATGCAAGTCTTTCTTCTTTTCAGCCTCCTCTTTTCTAGAGAAAAGAGGCACAGTCTGTTCAGTCTTTCCTGATAGATATAACCTCACAGTTCTGGTTATCATCCCTGTAAATCTCTTTTGCACCTTCTCCAGTGCCTCTATATCCTTTCTGTAATGTGAAGACCAGAACTGCTCACAGTTCTCCAAGTGCGAGGTGACCTTGCAGTTTGCCGAGTGGTTGCCCCATTGGGGCACAATCTCCAGCCAGGATCAAAACACTTCCCCACAGTGAAGGGAGGGGAGACTCACCCTGGGCCATTTGTGCACACCTGGTTGTGTTAAGCTCCCTGCCCTCCCCCATACTCTGCAGCTCGGAGTGCTAATACTCGCTACCCCCAGTGCGGGCATTCAGGGATCTGATACTAATAAAAGCAGAACCAGGAGAAAGCTTTGCTCTTTAAAATATTATTACCCCGCTCTAAATACTTCAACCTTTCGCTCTTCAAAACTAAGTCAGCAACTGGCATTTTCCACCTAGATTTAAAAGCAATTTATTTCCAGACTCAATCATTAAATCATTGAACTTTGTGAGAATAGAACTGCGCACAAAAATGAGAAGGGCGACAGACAGAGTCAGACTTGCATTTCTCCAGCACCTTTCACGGTCTCATGACGTCCCAAAGCGCTTTACAGCCAATGAAGTACTTTTTGGAGTGTAGTCACTGGTGTAATGTAGGAAATACAGCAGCCAATTCACGCACAGCAAG